>JARQAD010000008.1:22900000-23500000 GCA_029955455.1 Quercus agrifolia
TTTAAAGAAAAATTTTCAGATCTGATTTTTGTATATGAAAAATATGAATTTTGAAGAAAATTTCAGATATGATTTTTATATATGAAAAAGAACTAGTTTTAAAGAAAGAATTTCATATCCGAAACATTTAATAACAAATAATCATAGACCTAAGATTATGTCATGACAACCCTAAATCTATATGTTCAAGCATGTGAATCAAACAATCATTATATTCTAATAATGGAATCAAGATTCAAAGAAAATCATACCCAAGGTAAATACTTACATATTAACATGGAAAGCATAGTTAAATACACATGTTAATAGAGGAATAAACATTCGAACAAGCATGTTAATAAAGAAGTAAAAGCAATACTTGCATCAATTACTTGAATGAATTTTATAGGGGGAATTGCTTTAGAAGTCAAAGAGAATGGATCTTTCTGAATCCTAAAGAATTATCGCTTAACTTAAAAAAAAAAAAAAAAAAAAAATTCTTAAAGTCAGACTTCCAGAATTTCTTTAACGTTAAGGGGAGAGGGGTAATGAATTTTGGGTTTTTTCATCTATTTATAGGGGTATATCTGCTTAAAAAAATAAGCTAGGGTTGCTTTAGAAGTCAATAGACACGAATTGGGTCAAGTTTTATGTTAAGTTCTTGGTTAATCAAGAACAATTGAGAAGGAAAGGTGGTTACTTCGAGGGTAACTGTCCTCTAGAATTGAGAGAAAGTTAGGGAAGGAATGAAAGTAGAGAGTTGGAAGAGAAGAAAAGAGAGCAATTGAATAGTTTCTGCTTAATTTCCTTGAAATGTACTTCCAGACCTATATACACGAGTCATTCAATGTTCCCTCCAAAACTAACAAACTAACTAACTTCCTAACTAACATGCCAGCTAACTTACATGCCAACTCATCAATTAACAACCTAACATACAATGCAATACACAACTTCATAAAGTGCAATTCATATCAGTGACAAAATGACCCTATACCAATGACTAATTCCCCTTAGAATTAACAATACAATCATGGTTATGGTACTTGGGCTCCTAACAACTCCTCCCCCCCCCCCCCCCCCCCCCAAATAGAACATCTTGCCCACAAGATGTGGAAACTATTGTTAAAGTGTCAAAAGATCCTCCCAGGCAGCATCCTCAATGGAACACCCATGCCATTGTACCAGTAGCTGAGTAATAGTACTCTTGTCCAAATAGAGTGACCTGGTCTGCAGAATTGCCACAGGTTCAAGGGCAAGAACACCTTGGGAATTGATAGAAGGTAAAAGAGCAAGTGGGACAGTCCTGTGGCCCAGCTTAGCCTTCATGCAAGAAACATGGAATACTGGGTGAATAAAGGAACTAGCAGGAAGGTCCAACCTATAAGCAACCCTACCAACACTTTGGATGATCTTAAAAGGACCAAAGAATTTAGGGGAGAGTTTATGGGAGGCTCTATAGGCCATAAATTGTTGTTTGTAAGGTTAAAGTCTCAAGTATAGTTAGTTCCCAACCTGAAAAACCCTTTTAGTTCTATGCAAATCACACTGTTGCTTCATCCTGGCCTGAGCATCAACCAAATTCTGCTTGAGCAAGGATAGAATATTCTATCTAGACTAGAGCACAAAATCAAATGCAACTACTTAAGTGGTTCCTAGAATGTAGTCCAGCAATCTAGGTGGAGCAGTCCCATAGAGAGCCTCAAATGGAGTAAACTCGGTGGTAGTGTGGTAATTGGTATTGAACCAAAACTCAGCCAAATACAACCAATCACACTACTCAGAAGGTCTGTTAGCAAAGAAGGACCTGAGATAATGTTCCAAACTCTTGTTGACAACCTCAGTCTGCCCTTTAGTCTAAGGATGGTAAGTAGAAGACATTGCCAATTGAACACCTTGGAGCCTCATCAACTCAGCCTAAAACTTAGCAGTGAACACAGGGTCCCTATCAAATATTAATGAAGTAGGCATGCCATGGAGTTTCAAGATGTGCTAAGCAAAAAGATGAGCAACCTTGGCTACAAAATAAGATGGGAGAGTGCAATGAAATGCACATAATTTTTAAGCCTGTCAACAACCATTATAATGGTGTCCATTCTTTGAGACTTAGGCAAACCATCTACAAAATCTATACTTATTGCAAACCAAGGCTTATCAAGAATCTTCTTAGGGTCAACACTCACACCTTAACCAAAGATAATATGGCCAAGATACTCCACTTTAGAGATGCCAAAGACACATTTACTCCTTTTGGCATACAATTGATTCTGTAACAGCAAATTTAGGACAATTCTGAGATGCTGAAGGTGTAAATCCAAACTATTGCTAAAAACTAAAATGTCATCAAAGAAAACCAACACAAACTTCCGTAAGTATGGTTTAAAAACAACATTAATCAAGGCCTGGAATGTAAATGGAGCATTGGTCAAACCAAATGACATGATAAGGAATTCATAATGGCCCTCATGAGTTCTAAGGGTAGTTTTGGAAATATCCTCTTCCTTCATACAAATTTGGTGATAACCAAATCTCAAATCAAGTTTAGAAAAAAATGCTAGAAATAGTTAATTCATCAAGTAATTCATCAACAACAAGAATTGGAAACTTATCTTTGATTGTGGCTTGATTTAGAGCTTTGTAGTCAATACACATGTGCCAAGACCCATTAGCCTTCCTCACCAACAACACTGGAGAAGAGAAGGGGCTCTAGCTATGTCTTATAAACCCAACCTCCAATAAATCATTGACAATCTTCTCAATTTCAGTCTTCTGGAAGTAAGGATACTTGTAAGGTTTCTGACACACGAGTGCAATGCCTTTCTTCAAGATAATCTGGTGTTCATGACCTCTGCAGGGAGGTAAGCTAGTAGGTGTCTCAAAAACAACAGCAAATTCAGTCAATAGTTCTTCTATTTCTAGGGCACACTGTAAGGAAGAAGAGCAGATAGCAGCCAGTGGCACAATCTGCAACGTTAGGCCTTTTTTCACAAGTGGCCTAAAGAACTTAGTTCCCTCTTCGATGGTCAAACCAATGGGTTGTAAACCTACTAATTTCACAATGGAATTGAGATGATGAAATACCATAGATATTTCTAAAAAGTCCTATTAGATAAGACCAAGGGTCCTGAGCCACTAAGTACCTAAAACCAATTCACAATCACCCAAAGCCAATGCATTCAAGTCCACTGCAAAAACCTGGCCTTGCATAGCAACCTTGACATTAGAACAAACACCCTATGTCGTAATGGAAGCACCATTGGCTACCTTCACCTCAAAGGTTATAGAAGAATCCAAGGGAAATTGTAAAACAAAAACCATAGCAGCATCTACAAAGTTGTAAGTACTCCCAGTGTCAATCAAAATAATAAGCCAATGTCCATTAATCTTTCCTTTAATTCTTATGGTACCAGGTGAGGGACTACCCAAAAGAGCATAGAGTGTAATCTCAACAGCCACTACTTTAGGTTCAGACCTACTATCAATAGCTTTATCCTCATTTAATTGTAACAAGGTGGCTTTAGAATCATCAAGTTCTACTAATTGAACATTAGAACTAGATTCTTGGAAAAGATAAAGTCCCTTTAACAAGAAAAGCTTAGCAGACTTACATTGATGACCAAGCTGAAACTTCTCATTACAATTGAAACAAAGACCCTTCCTTCTTCTTTCTTCCATCTAAGAAGGTGACAACCTCAATCTGGATTCCACCTTCACCTCAGTCTTGGGGCCCAAAATTGAAGGTTTGGCATAATCAATTGAAGGTCTCTAATTCCTGCAACTACTGTTAAGGTTCTCTTCTTGGATTTTTGCTAACCCAAAGGCTTCATTGAGGTTCTTAGGATGAAGCATCTTCACTAGTAATCCCACCTCATCCTCGAGACCACTAAGGAAACAACTCAATTTGTGGCTATTTGACAGCCCTTAATTCTATTTGATAAGGCTTCAAATTGTCCCTTATAAACTACAACATTGGTAGTTTGCCTCAACCTTGTGAGTGATTCCATAGGATCCTCACAGGCAGTACTTCCAAACCTTGTTAGCAGGGCTTCCAAAAATCCCTCCTAGGTTGCAAACACCCCATTCTCATCACTATCTTAAAACCATACCATGGCATCTCCATCCATGTGGAAAGAAGCCATTAACAACCTCTCATTGAGTGAAGTTTGATAAAAACTAAAATATTGATTGGCTTTGTATACCCAAGAAGCAGGATCATCACCTTTAAATTGAGGAAAATCCAATCTCACACTCTTTGACAGATTCAAGAGAGGCAAAGAAACAACTTGTGAAATTTGAGATTTTGGGGAGTGAGATGAAGACTTTGGAGACATGACTTGTTGCTTCCTCTGTTCTTCGACTTCATTGAGTTTCTACAGGGCAAAGCTAATGGCATTCAATTGTTGAGTGTTGGCATTCAACTATTTGTTGATCTATTGTAAAGTATGGGCATGATGGTTTGTGGTAGTTTTAAGAAGAGATAAAGATTCATTGATGTATGAAAAGGATCTAGTTTTGGCCATGGTTGCAGGAAAGCAAGTTCTGATACCAATTGTTAAGTTCTTAGTTAATCAAGAACAATTAAAAAGGAAAGGTAGTTACTTCGAGGGTAACTGTCCTCCAGAATTGAGATAAAGTTAGGGAAGGAATGAGATTAGAGAGTTGGGAGAGAAGAAAAGAGAGCAATTGAATAGTTTTTTCTTAATTTCCTTGAAATGTACTTCTAGACCTATATACATGAGTCATTCAATGTTCCCTCCAAAACTAACAAACTAACTAACTTCCTAACTAACATGCCAACTCATCAATTAACGACCTAACATACAATGCAATACATAGTTTCATAAAGTGCAATTCATATCAATGACTAAATGACCCTATACTAGTGACTAATCCCCCTTAGAATTAATAATACAACCATGGTTATGGTACTTGGACAAAAATTGAATCTGGTGGGTTTTGACCTAAAGAAAACGTGTTTGGCTCCAATTTACAATCTGTGCCAATCAACATTGTTGAAGTGCCAATCGACACTTTTCAACTGCCGATTAGCACTTCAAAAGTGCCGATTGGTACTCCTAATTGCCTCGCCTAGTTTCGTCCTCTTGCACATTTTGGACTCTTTTTTGGATGTTTTTATGAGTTTGGAATTGTATTTGGACGTGTTTTGGACTTGTATATTTGATAAAATCTATCTTACCTTGATAATTAAATCTTTAAAATAATTATCTCTGAGATAATCACCCTAAAAACTTAATTACCAATCCAATTTTAACATTATCAAGTTATTTCTTTTATTCCCATGCAACCAAACTTATTTTAATCCAAATCAACATTCAATCATAGAAATTCATTTAATTAATTTTAACTGTCAACCAATCAAAATTAATTTCAATTAATTACGTGTGATCAATTCCACCCAAATGAATGCATGCAAAATTTGATCTTATGACATTTTTCAATCTGACAGTCCAATTTGGAAACTGAGCATATTGTCATGATCGTTAGAATCTCAAGATCATTTTTATGATATATAATGAATGATTTAATGCATGCAATCATGATTGTTGGATACTTAGAATGATTATCACATCAATATTTTGTCTACAGTAACATTAATTGATTTGTTATCACATCAATATTTTTAACTAAAGTATCATGCTTATGTCTATAATTCTATGTGCAAAAATTTGTCAAGAGTTTTATTATCTCCATCTCTTGAAGTTGATAAAAATGACATATGATTCTCTAAGTAAGCATGGAACTAGATCCTTCAACCTAGTCTTGAATATTACATTAGCATGTAGATATTAATACAATAGTGGAATTGGATTTTTTCTAGTGAGTATAAACTAATAATAAATAAATAGTGTCTTTGCACAAGCTGTTTGTATTACATGTATTTTATATTATAAGTTACATTTATGTTCAAGAATGTGTAAAGTCATGGTAATAATAAGTGGTGGTCCTATCATAATTGGTAAGTTACAATTAGGTTTGACAATATGTAAATACATAATGTATTTCATTAATATTTATATACATATTTTTTTAAGAAATGATGGAAAGAACATACAAACATAGTCACAAATGCGGCTTAATAAAAGTATAGCAACATTAAAATTCATCTTTTAGATATTTATAAATGGCAATGCAGTGTAACTGCCTTTAGAAATATTGAAGGCGTGAGAAAAGAACCACAACTGTTAGCTGCAAAGACGTTACAAAAAAAGTTATCAGAATAACTTACTGTAACTAATATAACGGGAACCAATTGCTGCTAATTTGGAGTGGTGTCATCAATATCATTAAAACTTTAATGGTAGCAAACTAGCAATGCTGCTTGTTGTGCTGCTGAGGGTTCAGAAATTATTTGTCTCAGAAGCTGCAGCTGACATGTGTAGGGTAAACGTTTTAAGAATGACTTATGCTTTTCACATATGGACCAAACCAGAGTACAGTGAAACGTCTGGACAATGCCTTCTGGAATTTTTCACTGGCTACTTTGTTTTCCATTTTTCTTTGAGAGTAATACAAACACCTACTTTTCTACAATGGTCAAGTCATACTTGGCTAACCTGTAATTCAACTTTCAAGCAATAATTATTATTGCTTGGTGCCAAGAATATAACTATATTAGCCATAATTATAATTGGCATGTTCTGATTTCTATCTGCTTTGTCAAACTTAAACCCAACCCAGTTGGTTCTGAACCTTATGTCTAACTACTAGCTGACCTAGCTAGATGCGTCTTATTCTCAGTTCAAGTATTACAATTCAGAGAGTCCCGTGCTCTTTCAAGTTCAGAGATGTAGGGGCATTAATGGAAAAAAGAGCAGCAGAGATGTGAAAAATACAGCATATAAAACATTAAAACAATCTATACTCGTACATATAACCTAATAATCCCATATTCCCATATGTTCAAATGCCAAGTAAAAAAATTATTTATGAAACAAACTCAAAAGAAAAGAAGGATGACATGTAACAAATCGAAAGAAACAACTCCTCTAAACAATGCCTCTATATAAGTTGACCAAAAGCAGTGAACAATCTTTACTTGGTTTGAGGCAACCATATCATGGGCATCCTTACCCTGTAGAATAAACAAGCAATGCATCACTTCCTGCCTAATATAAGTCCTAGAAGACCCTCATCACACATTGGCTTTAACTTCAGTACTCTCCTTTGCTTCTGTTTTATTTTCTTCAGATGTGACATCCTTTTGGCTCTCTGTACCTACTGCAGCTTCAATTGGTTTCAGTGTTTTGGCCTCCTCATAAGCACTAGCAACATCATCTGAGGCTTCTATTTTCTTTTCCTCGGATGTCCCATTGGTTTGGCTCTCTACAGCTGGTGCAGGTTCAATTGCTTTCTCTGTTCCATTGGCAGCATCAGGAGCTTCGGTTGATGCAATTTCAATTTTTTTCTCTGTTTCAGCCTTCTCAGGAGCATTGACAACTTCTGAAAGATGCGTCTGTCGAACTGGAGTTTCCAACTCTTGAGCATCAACAACTGGGATAGGGGTCAGTTCAACTGGAGTTTCATGCTTTTGAGTATCAACAACTGGGGCAAGGGTCACTTCGATTGGAGTTTCTGGATTTTGAGCATAAACATCTTGGACAGGGGGAATTTCAGATTTTTCAACCTCCGAAAGCTTGGTTTCAGATTCATCTGTAGGTTTTTTATCCACAGATGGTTCTTCTTGTTTTAGTGGCTCCGCCGCTGGATTACCATCTCCTGTTGAGTCCTTCCCTTCCTCATTCTACAAAAAAGGTATTAAAAAAAAAACTATGAATTGTCCAAAAGGTCATGAAAGACAAAATCATCAATAATATGATGTGAAATATGCATTGATAATGCTTCAAGCGCATGAATGAACAGTCAAACAAGCAAAATCTAAATCATACTACCGGGAATTCATTCGCCTATCTTCGAACACAGACATACAATTATTTTAATATTTGGGATATGACACCGTGGGTGGGGATGTGAAAATTAATTAACTAATTTAATGCACCTCTTTAGGTATATTTTATTTATCTATAGACATTTCTTATGTTTATTTAAGTTCAAAATAAATAAGGACAATTAAAATCTTTTTTAAAAAAATATCTAAAATCAAAGGAACTTATTTTAAATTATATAATAAAAAAATACTTTTTTTCCTCCCAACAGAATTAAAACACGCATGCAGTGTCCAACTAAAGTTTTATATATATATATCAACTAAAGAATTTTTTTTTAGTGTCCGTGCGCTTCTTAGATATTAATCAACCACAAGTTTTGCAGGTAACATATCCTATCATACTATAGTTCAACCTTAGATTTTACAATGCTCACATTAATGGTGGGCATAAATATAAAATTACATGATTATGAAACAGAAGAAAGAAATTAGAAAGAAGAAAAACTGAGGATGAAAATCTAAAGTTGACTGGTCAATGGTCATCACCAACCACTAGAAAAATCTCGTGCACTGCGGTCCCATTTATCAAATCAATTAAATCATGCAACCAATTAGACTTTATACTTTTTAAGATACATACACCTTAACCAACAGTTCAGGCCTTAATACGTGCACACCAACCGGGCAAGTCCTCTAATATGCTTATAAATTGTCATTTTCAATGCACTCAGAAAGCTAGATTTAACCTTCTGGACTGATTTGTTACAGACACAACTGCGACACAGTAAGAAATACTAGATTATACCATCCAAGAATACAATCTCTATTATTACCATTCTGCTCTATTTATTAACTGCCTTGCTTATACATTCTCTGTCATTATCCTTTGCTCTAGTTATTTTCTGCCAAACCTCTTTTAGTATCAATTATGTTCATCTAAATATTACCAAAGTTAAACTGGGATATCTAAGAATTTATTACTCAAAAATTGGCTATATGGCTGTGACCAAACAGACCCAAATAAATAAATAAATAAATAATTAGTCTAAGGATATAAAAATTTTCAAAACTGCTAATATAATTTATTGTGATTAATGCCTAATAAAAGTGGTGTAAACAATACACCCAGGTGAAAGTGACACTGATGTTGATTCAAAAAAAAAAAAAAAAAAAAGTAAAAATAGTGTTGCTTTAATCACATTAAACCATACCAACAACACTGAAAAAGATTGTGTCCCATGTATTCACATAAAAATTCTGTAGACACGGTCTAACATTAAAACTTTTCTAGAAAAAATGAATCAAAAATCCCTCTCTTTCACTTAAGGGAACACGAGGAAATATAATAGATTCAAAAACACAAGGGTATTAAACTAAGTAACTATAAAGAGGGGAGAAAACATGCCCCTATACTTACTGAAAAAAATAGGCTAAAATACAAATTCCTCCCTCTAAGTTGGCTGAAACACATTTTAGTACTCTAAACTTTACTTTCGTTTAATTGCGTCTTATAAATTTCAAATTTATTCAATCAAGCCTTCTGTCCAATTTTGTTAAAAAATTACCCTTAAAAAAAATATTATTATTTTCACATGAAAAAAAAAAAAAAAATCTATAAAATAACAAGGAAAACATTTTATAGATTTTTTATATAGAATTTTTTTCAAAAAATCTTTTTTCATTAGTTAATTGCATACTTAATGGATTTTTTTTTAAAATGAAATTAAACAAAAGATCTTAATTGAATAAATTTGAAATTTAAAGAACTCAGTTCAACGGAAGTAAAGTTAAATGAATGAAATGTATTTTATCCAAAAAATAATAGCAATGTGCAAGTGAAATAAATTTTCACATCCATTTTCGGAGTTTATTATTGTCATAAGTTGGGATTAGACTAATGTCATTTATGCATCAATCAAAACAGATCAGGATAATAATTATGAAATTTTTTGTGCTGTTAGGACTCATTGAAACACCAGACTTATTGAAAATCAAGATTTTTGATAACGGATGTCCTTGTGCGACCGTTAGATGATTTTAAAATAAAAATATAGACATTTTAGACTAAAAAAAAACCTCCCGGTAAAGGTGTTCGACCGCACTAATTAAAACTCTATGAAATGCACCCGACCCTAAAAACAAAGGTTAATCCAAACAGCTGGTGGGGCACAACACTAGGACGAGTTTGTTTGTCGTGCAATGAAAGATGTGACTGAATGTTTAAGATACCTTATACCGATTCTCTAGCGCCAAAAAGATTCTAACCAAAGTAACCAATCCATTCCATTCAGATTCATCGCGCTTATCGCATCCAAACAAGGCATTAACAAACAAACAAAACCAAAAAAACAAAAACAAAAACACGTTTCCGACAATCAGACAGACACCAACCTATACGTAACAGTTTTTTGAGAAATCCTATACCAAAACTACGGATACCGACACTGCACTGGACAAAACATAATAAATAAATGGATCGTTTAAAAATCTAATATTTGCAGAAAATCTCCGACTTCTTTTTTTTTTTTTAACTTATAAATATAATTTATGATTAATCAACTACCACACACTTAATTAAGCTTTTTAAAAAATGTATATATATAATTAATTAATTAAATTCTCAATACTCCGTTTAGGACTGAGGAGAACAAAGCGAACCCAAAAACAAAACAAAAAAGGCAATAATTACAGTTCCTCTTGATTTCTTTCACTGTCTTAGCAACCAAACTGAACCAGATAAAACTTAAAATGAAAAGTAAACTAATAAGTTCGAATCTATGGAAACAAAAATAATTAAATAAACAGAGATTAGAGAAACAGTTTGATGGTGTGGTTGTAGTAAAAAATTCTAAGGAAAAGAGTTTCTGTTTGCAAATTTTCAGACCCAAAAAGGAAATTGTAATTTTGGTTTACTTATTTTTGCTACGAAAAGCAAGAAAAACACTTCTAAAAACGGCAATAAGTTCTAAAAAAAAAAAACTGATTCAGAACTTATAAGAACAAAAGAAAAACCTGTTTAAATAAGAGGCTAAGAGAGCGGCGCCTGTTTCCTTGTTCATCTACCTTGTCATCATCAACAATCTCCTTAGACTTATCACCTTCTCCTTCTCCTTCTCCTCCCTGATCTTCCACTTCCTTGGCAATATCAATTTTCTCCGTGGCCTTAACAGTCAAATCCTCTTGCGGCTTTAACGGCTCTACGGCATCGCCGAGTTTTTCCTCCTTAGCCGGCTCGGGAGCCGAAGCCTCCTTCAACACCTTCGGCTTCGTTGCACACCCACCCATATCTCTCTCTCTCTCTCTCTCTACAACTTTTTTTTTTTTTTTTTTGCCTTTTTAGGGTTTAGTTTCTCAGTTTTCTCTCTCTAGAAGTTTTTGAAGGGACAGAAAGAGTGCTTCTTTTTTCTTTTCTTTTCTTTTTTTATCTTTTGATAAAAGAAAGAGTGCTTATATAAAGAGAGAATATGGCGGTTGTGTTCTAGTTCTAGTTCCGATACTAGTTTGATATTTTTAATATCAATAGATAAGTAGTTTGGATATATACTACTAAAAGATATAGGAATATATGTTCTTCTTTTTTAAACTAAAAATATATAGAAAATATAGAGGGTCACTCAACCAGGCTGTTAAGTTCACGTTAGGGGTAACTGTTGGGATTTGTTATTATTTATTACATAAAATAATGGGCAATTTGTTTTGAGTTTGTGTACTTAAATAAGGATATGTGAAGAGGTTTGTTTTTGTTTTTTGGTTTTTTATTTCTATTTTCTTGAAAAATTCAACAGAGACTATTAAATTCATACCTAATTTCAAAACATATTTAAACATTAACTTGTAATAATTAGATTCATCAGCTATATATGAATTTATCGTAACTAGTTGGTGTAAACATGTATACAAAAAATAAGTTATTATTATAAAATTAGGTGTGAAATTAGACATGTATAAACTGTCTTTCGGTTATTGGTTTTTTTTTTTTTTTTTCTTTGTTCTTTTTTTGGTTTTTGTATGGGTGGTGTTGGAATTGATTTTGTGACGGTTTAAGCAATAGAATTTGATGGGTTGTGTTGAGTATGATTTTATTTACAGCAAGGCAATGGCCAATGGGGGATAGGGGTTGTGAGCCTTGTGAAGTGTGAGTTGGATGTTTTTATAAGTGGGTCCCGGCCGTCCTCTCCAGCTTGGCCTAGGGACATCAGTGGGGCCCGTTTCATTGTTGACTGGAGTCATTATTACGGGACTATCTATGTGAAAGTGAGGAAATTTTATTATTATTATTATTATTATTATTATTATTTTGATGAAAAGGAAATTTTATTATGTAGCGGTCCTTTCAAGTTCCAGACATTATTATTATTACTATAGAATTTAGAAACAGATGGATCCACAGTTGCCGTTTGCTAAATATAAATCCCCAATTTGTGTAAAAGTGGCTTTTCTTTTGATTGGTAACACCATTAACACAATTCTTGACCGAGTTTCCGTCCAGTGCAGTGGTTATATGTAAGTTAATTAAGATGATCAATTAGCACACATATATTTGTTTATATTCTAAAAATAATACATAAATATTACCAACACTGACGTTGATGAACTCTTGGAAGTTCATTTTGAGTGACTATTCGGCATAGGTTCAAGACGCCTGTGGATGTACAGTGTACTGGTCCAGGTACAAATTCTACTGTGCGTCTGTGCCTGTGGTTGAACCTTTTTTTCCTTAATGATTTCTATTCGTCACATAATACTACATTTATAATATTTTTAAAATAAATTTAAAATATAAAATTATTATTAATAAATTAAAAATTAATATCAATAGTGTGCTCAAATTATAACTAATAACAAAATATCACTTAAAATTTATTATAAAAATATTATAAATATAACATTAATCAACTACTATTAGCAATGACAATGGGCAACTTAGTAGTTGGAAAGAATAATGGCAATTAGAGTATGAGGATGAAAAAACTAAATAGAAAATGACATAGAACTTAAAAAGAGTAGAACATCATGCTTCAAAGCATTCTTGCCACTTTTCAATTGTGTCATAATGAGTCATATTACATGTAAAAATAAATATGAAAACAAGCATTCTAGTTGAAGTTGAATTTTACAAAACATATAGAACCAATGATTATATATATATCACCACCACGCACTCTTGGCGCAATGATCACTTTACAAGTATAAATGCATGTAAGGTATGGGAGGCAAAAGTTAAGGTTCATGTTTCCTAGAGAAAGTTTCATACACATATACAATTAGATTATGATAGAATAGAATTCTTATCTTGTATTTTAAAAAAATGTCTATATATATATATATCAAGACTAGTATCTCAATAGCATAGTCTAGTTTTATTAATTAGCTAGAAGAACTAGGGTTCAAAATAGGACACTTGTCCTTTCTTAATTAGCTTTAAAGTCTTAGTGATTAGAGACTATACATGAGTTGTGAGGCTTCTGTCTGGGCCTAAGTTCTGAGGTGAAAACTAAAATTGAAGCATTTTATGTATTTAAATATGAATTTTTTAAAAATTAAATATTACTTAAACTCAATTATCTTGTTTTAAATGTAAAATTATTACTAATTAACATGAATCACATAGAATTGTTTTTTTTAGAAAATCTATAGACACAAAAAATTTGCAAAACTTTTTACACCAGTTGATGTGGTAGATTGATAGTGACAAGTAAAAGAGAAATGTTAGTAGTGGACCTAGGTAACAACTAGTAAAAGTTTGCCAACTTAACTATTGTAAAAAATGTTGTGAATTTTTCTGTGTATAGCTTCTTCTTTTTTTTTTTCTTTTTTTTTTCTTTTTTTAAAGAAGTGCTACATTGACAATATTTTTCACAACAAATTCTAAGTGTTAAGTTTTTATTAGTTCTAATTTGAACCCACTACTGAAATTATTTTTTTGCCATCAATAACAGCTTGTAACAACCTGCTACTTAGAATTTGTTGTAAACATAGCATTTCTCTCTCTTGTTTTTCCTTTGATAAAAAAAATTATTTTATTTATTGAATAATATTTAGGCTTAATTAAATTAAAATTCGTGGCGTTTTTTCTACTTAAGGCCTTGGGCAACCACATCAATTGCTTATAATGTAGAGCCGGCACTAGTAGGACACAAGGTTAACACATGATCAGGGATAGAGCCACCCTTGGACAACGGGAGGAATCCCCCCCCCCCCCCCCCAAAAAAAAGTTTTAAAAAAACTATTAGTATATATAGGTATTAATTTTAGTAATTTTTTTTCTATAAATTACATTTTTCGCCCCTTAACAATACCTTTAATTCTTTTGAAAGTAATGCTACAATCACAAAACTTTTTTACAATATTTTTATAAACTTTTGAGGTAGTAAATTCTTATTGGTTTGCATCTGAGCCCTTACATAACAATAACCACTAACCATATCAACAATTTATAAAAATGTTTGTAACTCTAGCATTTTCCTCCTTTTAAAGGCTATAAAAAATGTATATAGCTAAAATAAAAAACAAAATAGCTCAAAAAAAAATTAGCCCATCAACAAAAATTACCAAAAGAAAAAATAATTTTAAAAAACTTAAGCCTAACCAACCAATTTTACTCAAAATAAACAACTTGGTCCTTTAAAAAATTTAAACAAAATAATTTTTTCTTACCCAACGATACGCATCAAAGACACTTCCAAAAAAATTAAAAAAAGAAAAAGAAAAACCAAAGTAGCTAAATAGCAAAGCTGGAGGCCGAAGCCGCACACACAACTAACAGCAAAGCCGCCCCTTTAATTCCAAGTCCTAGCTCCATCCCTACATATGATGTACCCATGTCGCCTCCAATGCACCAAAGAATTTGAGGAATTAAAACCTACCTTACAAGATAATGTTGCGAATATTTCTTTAGTTACACACTTTAAATACAAAATTTTAAATTACTAAAAATCATAAGTAGATTTAAGTTTTACTAACACGTGAATTTAAAATAATTAAGTGTAAATTGTTATTTTAAATTCATTACACGAGTGATTTATTTTATCACATATCTTCAGAAACCAAAATTTATTATATATTGATAAAATTCATATTAAACAAACTATACTAGTAATTGGCCATCAAAACCTTTGATTTTAAATTCCAAAATAGAAATGCAATTTATATTTTCTCTGACCGTCTAGATTAATTGACACTTGTTTACATTCTCATTCTTTCGATAAACTCGTTTACATTCTCATTCTTGTAATAAGAGGAAGCCACGTTGTTATGGCTAATTGTTATAGATTTTCATTACCAAAATTGGACAATTGAGAAAGCAAAAAAAGCAAGAATGTAGAGCTATCTGATTTTGTGGCCGGCGGTACATGCCGATAGTGATATCTTTTATAGCACTAATTTTGCTTTAGAGATACATAAAGGAGGTCGATAAGTCGTGGTGTCCTTATAATTACATCGTGTTGGCCATCACACTAAACTTATCTATGTCTTGCTAATTTTATACTATTTCTTATCTCCATCACTTACATTCATGCTTCCACATTCAATGGCTTTTCTTTGCACTAATCTTTAGGTTATTTTTTAGTTAGTTTCACTGCAAATATATACCTCTTTCTTCCCCCTCAATGCTTGAGGTCATGAGGTGGGGCACGTTTTAATTTTCTTGTATATTTTTCATATCATATCCTTTACTTTTTCTGCCTGGAACAGATTAATTTATATGTAGTTGAATTATAAAAGGGTATCTTATGTGAAATATTTATAACGATGAGGCTACTTTCATAACTTTTTTTGTAGGTTTGTCTGCAACCTCATAATTGGGGTAAAACAAGTGTGATAAAATTATCTTTTAGTATTTTACCTATGAATAGAAGAAAAGGAGAAATTTGAAAATTAAATTCCTTGTAGAGATTTTGTGAATTTAATTTTGGCCAACCAATCTAATAAAGTCAAAATATATATATATATGTTTTTTCCCCATGAGGATTATTCTTACTGTCACGCCTAGATACATTTGAGTAAAAAATTTTACTAGTTAATTAACAATTCATTTTAGGAAAAAAATAAAATTGGGAATTGAAAAAGTTGTTAAAAAGTTTGATAGATTTTTCAATTCCCGATAAAAATTTTCCTAAATTTTTTTACTAACATATGCTCTAAGAGCATATGTTAGTAAATCCCTTTTCAAAATTGGGATGGTGAGACTACGAGCGATCAATGCATAACAAGAGGGCATTCTAGTAGTATTACACTTATAGGGTTTGTTAAAAAGTTTGATAGATTTTTCAATTCCCGATAAAAATTTTGCTAAAATTTTTTACTAACATATGCCCTAAGAGCATACGTTAGTCCTTTTCAAAATTGGGATGGTGAAACTACCGGCGATCAACGCATAACAAGAGGGCATTCTAGTAGTATTACACTTATAGGGCGCTGGACACAGCAGCATGTTGGGTAAGTAAGTTACTTGACTAAGGATACGTCAAGCCTAGAAGCATAGAAAGTTGCTCCAATGGTTACATCAGTCAATATCGCATTAATTGCTCCACCTACACCTTCATAGGCCTTTCCTCTAGCATTTAATGTGATGTGCTATGTTCCCAAGAGGGTTTCCCAATTACTTAGAGCATTAGCATCCGGTTTCTAAAAAATATCTCATTTTACCATCTCAAAAGCTACTTTATCTATTATATCATATCATATTACAACACACCTAACATTCCAACTTTTATTTTCCTATCTAACACATTAAAATAATATATCTACTCAATAAAATATACTTTTTTCTCTCTCTCATTTCTCTCTCTCTCTCTCTCTCTCTCTCTCTCTCTCTCTTTCTCTCTCTCTCTCTCTCTCAACCTCTCATCACCTCCATCGCCACCATGAAGACCCAAAACCCCCGGCACAAAAAATCATCCCAATCAAACCCCTAACACAGAAACTCAACCCAACCATCAACAACACAACCACCTCCCAAACCCAAATCAACCCAACCATCACCAACACAACCACCCACCAATCCACCTAAAACTTTCCAATCACCACCCACTGATCCACCATCAACAATACAAACCCACCAATCCACCATCAGCAACACAACCACCATCCAAACCCAAAATTTTCAATCACCACCCACCGATTCACAAACCATGGCACCACTCTAATCCACCATCAACAACACAACCACCACCCACCAATCCACCACCATGGCACCACCCCGATTTGCCACATCTACCACATCAAACCTATGAGCTCCACCAACCCATGAGACCCACAGAAGCTTGATTCAAGGAGAAAGGCTTGATTCAAGGAGAGAGAGAGAGAGAGAGAGAGAGAGAGAGAGAGAGAGAGAGAGAGAGAGAGAGAGAGAGAGAGAGAGAGAGAGAGAGAGAATGAAAGGGAAGATAAATCAGAGAGGGAAGATGTGGAAAATTAGGGGTAATGCATAGGCACCAATCCACACAGATGGACGAGAGAAAGGGGGGTTGAATGAGAGAGAAGGGTTGAATGGAAGAGAGAATCAAGAATTGAAAAAAAGAAAGAAAAAGTGACAGGAAGAGAGAGAAAAAGAGAGTAAAAACCAATATAATATGTTTACAATAGCAGAAAAAAATAGAGTAAAAACCAATATAATATGTTTACAATCTTGCTATAGTACCATCATAAATTTAGGATGGTACTATAGCTAAGTTGTAAATTTTTTTTAAAATTAGAAGTTCGAATAATGCATCATTTTAGTAGTTTGATGCTAAATTTTAGCATATCCAGAGTTTTACAACTCCAAATACTAATGCTCTTAGGAGGGGAGCCCGGTCTAGCAAAACAACCATGGACTTGTCAGTTCTAGTTGAAATTAAGCAAAAAGGAAGGAGCATCATGACTTTCAATTTAGCATGTGCCTGTGAGGGTATAAATACCCCTCCCTACCTCCAACAAAGTTATGTAGTTTTTCTCATAACCTAGTGGCAAAACACTTCAGGCTTTCTCCACTAACTTTAGCTTCAACATGCTTATTGCTGCCTAGTGTGACTTGTGCTTTTCTTGCATACGACTCGAGCATTACCAAGCTTCAGCAAAAGCTTCATCATCCACACATATTCCCTGAGCTCATTTCATACTGCCTAGAGAAACAAACTCTAAGCTTGGATCCATCTTGAAGGTTGAAACCCAAAGTACGTGTCTTGTCATCATTAGTCATTAAGTGAACTTTGAGCGAATTGATTTATTTTTTATTTTTTTAACGAAGTTTCTCTCCAAACTAGTTTGGAGAGAAACTTTACAAACTCCTAATATATTTTTATATTGAGTGTGAATTTTGAAAATCTAATCGTTGTATTGCATGTTCTTATTATATTCTTCATGCTTTCAAGAAAATTAAATATCAATTGCTATATCATCAACCAAATGTTAAAATTTCATACGTTTTTGTGATCTAAAATTATGTATGAAAATAAAGTTTATTGATTGAATGGTAAATAACATCTGATTTGATCGAAATTTGATATGCATGTTAAGAACATAAGGAACATGAGATTTATCAGTTAAATTTTCAAAATTCACACCCAAAAGAGAAATATATATATATATATATATATATATATAACAAGTTTGAAGAAACTTTTTTTTTTTAGCACAGAAGGTAATGTAATGCAAGTCTTACACTCATATTGGAAGGGACTAAACTCTACAACTTATTAGGAGTAGGGGCTTATGGTCCACGCATTAAAAAACTTCTTTTATTCTTAAAAAGCAATTGTTTAAACACTGATTTTTCAAGATTACCACAATAGGCTTTTCATTTTGGATTATGGTTGCTTCCTCCAACATATTTGATATGAATAAAAGGAGTAAACAGTAATCTATAATTTTCTGAGTCAACCCTAGCCTAGGCTTACCCCCCCCCCCCCCCCCCCCAATAGAGAAAGACCCATTTGGGGAATAGTATTTTTTACATATTAATAGATGCTCTTAGAACATTTGTTAATTGATCATTTAAGGAAAATTTTGATATCATCTTTATGATAAATATAAAAATCTATAATTAATTCAATTACTTTTTTCTTTTTCCATAACAATTTTTAAAAAATATTTCCTAAACCAACGCCCCTTAGGACTTTCGTTAACTTTTCCCCAAAAAAAAGTGAATATTATTATTATTTTTTATTTTATGAACTTTTTCCTCAACTTTTAAGAAGTCTGAACAAAATTAAGTAATCATAGAAATATTACAAATTTTATTACATATATAGGTCTTACAAATTGTTGTATCACCAATCACAATAAATAATTAATTTAAATACTTATTTATTATCTTGTAGTTGTTGAAATGCCACCAATCATATTCTTTTCCACTTCGGCTTATTAGATTTTTTGTAGTAGTTTTAGTATTCTATTTAAAAAAAAAAAAAAACAAATTATAGACTAATAGTATATTTGTTGCTATCATTTTTTTTCACAAAGAGTGCAAAAGGTTCTACATGAATAGGAGTGAAGTTACATTGATAGTTTGGCCTAGGGTTGTACACAATGCAATGCGGCCGGTTTTAGGGGGCTTTTTTGCACCACACCTTACAGGGGTGGTTTCCCTTTATCCCTGACTGCACCTTACTTATGGAGGAGTGAGAACCGATCTACATAGGGTACGGTGCACCATGCCGATTCAGTGCAATGCATTCGGTTAAAAGAAAAGCCCAAATATAAATAAATAAAAAATCAAACCACAGCAAACAACCCATAAAAAATCATCAAACAACCCAAAAATTCATTAAAAAAACAAACAAACAAACATATTCACTATATTTCTCTAATACCCGCAAAAAGATATCTCAAAGAAATTCACAATCATGCTAAAAAGTATAGCGAGACAAAGCATAATTAGTAACCTAGATACTAAGCATCAAATGAATTCACATACTTAGTAGAAAGAAGGAGAAGCATAGTAGTCCTAAGCATTGACCATTAAAACATTCTCTACGAACTTCTAAAGAATAGCTAGGACAAAGAAGAAAGAGGAGAGGAAGACACTTGGAGAATGGTGGCATTGAGCAGCAGAGGACAATGGCAGCGAGTGGCGAAGGCTGGGGAGAGAGAGAGAGAGGTTGTGATGAGAGAGAGAGGGAAAGCGAGGGGTTGTGGGCTGTGGTGAGAGAGAGGGAGAGTGATATAAATGAGAAATTAGAAATTTAACCTATGATAAAATGACGCCGTTCCATAATTTTGATTTTTTTTTTTAAGTCCAAAATGACATCATTTTAGAATCATAAATTTTAAAAAATAAAATACAAAAACGACATCGTTTTATATCACATTACCTAACCCTATTTAACGTGTTCTTCCTCCTCCTTCAGATTCAGTAGTGCCTCTCTATCTCTCTCAGTCTCCTCTCATCATCTTCTTCTTTAAGACTCTCTCTATCCCACTGAAACATAAATATATATATATATATAGGCAGTGCGGTGCAGTTCTCATTGGTGGGCAAAACTCACCACTGCTCATTGCACCTATTAGCCTTGGTTCTTGGAAAACACTGTTGTCCACCCCATCGGACACCTGCGGTGGAGCTTTGAGTCAAGTGGTGAAGTATGGTGAGGTGCGGTAATATCGGTGGCTGAACAGGCCTATTTTGGTAACTTTGGCCACGGCCCCCAAACTTTGTCAAAGTTGTAGTTTTACCCTTCCCACCCACTCACTTTGTGTGTGTGTTTTTAATGGGAGGCGCACGCGGGGAGGGGGTTGGAATTTATATGCCTCCCCTATGGTCACACTTCATAATGAGTCTATGACCGTTACTTTGGCCCCTCCAATCTTGTAATTCTAGTTGTGTCCCTGTACATGAAAACACTACGATATAAACAGTATATAACTTACGCAATTGTTACTACTACAGTGGAGAAATTGTGCTTGTTATACCTAGAATCAATAGGCATCTGCCTCCCTTTTCCATTAATCATCTTTGTTTCCAAAACATTGGTTTGCAAATTCTTGGAGGGAGAAACCACGCCATAATAGAACCCCTAGCTCCCTGTACTGCACAGCATAAAAAATTTCTTCTTGCATTTTTCTCAATCTCACTCGTGGCCAAGGGAATTGAAATTTTGGTGATTATATACTGCTTTGAAGAGTAGTAACACAAGTACGTATTTCATGCATATACTAGCTTGTAACCTAAGGGAAGACAAGGTCATCGATGGTGAGTGCTGCTGCTGATGCAATGTTAATGGCCTCTTCTCCCATTGTAATTGCATAAAAGGAAATTCTTCCTTGCCTTTGTGCTTCATAGAAAATAGAATCCATGGTTTGCAACATAACCATGTCACTGTTTTGTTGGATATGTTAAATAAATAAATAAAGGAAAATGCTAACAGATGCCCTTAGGGCAATAATTAATAATCCATTTAAATAAAAATTTTATGGAAAAAAATAAAAAACAATTAATGTTTTGACAGCTTTTTCCATTTTCCATTTTCCATCAAAGTAGTGTAAAAACTTTCCTAAAATAGATTGTTAACTGATGATGCCGTAAATATCACCAGTGAGCCACACAATCTTCGCACACTCGTAACGATACCTGCACAGCAAAGAGAGAAGACCTAACAAAGAGCACCGGTGTGGTGTCGACCAAATACCCTCCGAATAGGAATCCTCTTGAATAGTCTCAAAAGTGATGGACAAGACATTTCCTTATAGAGAAGATCTTCATTAATGCGCGTATCTTCCGGAATCCTCTTTGTGCTAGGATTCCATTTACCTTGGGATTCTATGGTGGCTAAGTGTGTGTCGCAAGTATTTCCCATCTAGGATTTCTGGCTGCCACATGGGTGCTCGATCCGTCCCTGTTGCATCCGTTTATGCAGGATCCGTCCATAACAGACCTTGCACGCGTTAGGCTCGTCCTCTATCGGCCCATGGATGTGGAACCGTCAAGCCCATTTCATGGAGATCCGTCAACCTAGATTTTTACCTTCTTCAGTTGCCCCCCTCACCCCATGGGTCCGTCATCTTTGAGCGGAAGGACCCGTGGGGTGACAGTTCAAGGTTCAGGGGATGACGGTTCAAAGGCCTGTGGGTCGACAGTTTCAATACGGATTCCGTGAACTGTGCCCACCCTTGACAAGTTGTTTGGAAACCATTTATGATGCATGACACGTGTCATCCTTCCATTGAATATTATCTCGAATCGAAGCGTCACTTCGTCTTTCGTGCACTTCCTCTATAAATATCACACTCTTCTTTTCTCATTTCTCTACTTTCTGCTGAAACACATTGTCAGAGCACTTCTGTCATCCTTGTCAGAGACCACTCTGTTCAGTTGCTGTATCCGTCATCAATGCCCTTCTTCCATTCACTCACTAACTTGGCAAGTACTCTCTTTTTCACAAGTCTCTTTTACCTTCAGATATACTCTTTTTATTTTCCTAGACTTTATACCCCCGTCACCCTTTCTAGACCCGACAGAGTTTTAGGTTTTGTTGTCACGTGTAGGCAATATCTCGTGCGACAAGTAACCAGTCAGTTGTCCGTGACGGGGCGAATTACGAGGAAGTATACCCATCAGGTCATAAAGACCAAGAGAGTCCAAGTGAAGAGAAGAGTCCGTTCGCCTCTTCCCCATCCTCAACAAGTAAGGATATGGAGATGGCTAACCCAGAGGAGGGTTCTGATGATTGCGAGGAACAACCAATAAAGTCCGTCGTAGGTGCTGATGGACTTAGGGAGTTCATCATGCTACCGGAGTGGACGGTGAATGATTTTAGGTACACCATCAAGGATAAACACTTCAACACTCTTAGGGCCAATTACCAAATTCCAAATAACATCCCCATCTGTCTACCCTATAAGTCAGAGAAATGCTACTATGAAGGGGTAGAAGGTGTCGGGGTATACGAACAGATACTGAAGGCAAGACTTAGGTTTCCACTAAGCTCCCTTCACCGTGAGCTTCTCAAATATCTGGGCCTGTCCGTCAACCAAGTATCCCCAAATGCTTGGAGGGTCTTCATAGTAATGGATGTCTTGTATGGTGCTATGTCAAATAGTGCTAGGAGGCTGATGGTGCGAGAATTCCTTCACTGCTACCGTCCAGATGAAATAGAAAAATCAAGGGGGATATATAGTTTTGTGCCTAGGAGTCTGTTGTTAAAGGTTATATTTGAAACCCTAGACTCCAATAGGGACTAAAAGAGCCGTTATTTCTTCCTAGAGGATGACGAATGGATGTGTCATCCAGGGGACATGGAACACATGCCTGTCGACACAACTTGGGGCATATTGCCTCCGTCCAGTATGCACTCGTCCTAGTATGTGAACCCTTTACATAACCGTTCAATTTATTATAATTTCTTCAACACTTTTAACCGTCTTCTTCTTTGCAGTTCGACGGCGTCCACAAGTTGAACTTGATGAGTTCAACTTTCTTGAGAGAATTTTTGCCAAGACCAAGCCGGAGGAAAGGACTTGGGCCAAACTAGTCACACTTGATACCATCCATTGGTATTGTGACGGACCTGAACCAATGCCAGCAGCCGTCAAATACGATGCAAGAATTCGCCAACGTAAGTCCGTTGTCCTTATTCTATTTGAACGGTTTTGATTTTTATCTTAGTAATTAACTTCATCCGTCCACCTCTACAAAAATGGACGTCGCTAAGAGGAGGAAAATTATTAAGGCACAGGCTGCCAAGAAAAAGGAGACCGGCAATGTGGATCCCAAGGGGACGGGCTCAAGCAACCCGTCCACAAAAAGGAAGCAGGCGTCCAAAGGGGACCGTCCCTCCAAGAAACCTAAGGTTCCTTTGGAGCCTGTTGTAAGGCTAATGGCTCAGAGTGCAAAGATGGTCACCCCAACGAAGCATGGGGCTGGCAAAGGCCCTATGAAGGCTCCGTCCACTAGTCGGGAGAAGCCACTCGTCCTCCTCCACGAAGACTCCAAATATGCCTTGAAGCAGCTTTCGTCCATCATAATGTCGGAGAATTATGAGGACTTAGGCAATCACTCCACGGAAGCAATGGGGGAGATGAGACTTTTTGCAATCGCTCAGGTAATCCTGCCCATCGACTTTTCGTCCGTCCTTTCCACTTGGCTTTCCATCTAGCCTTTTTTTTTTCATTTCAGGCCATGATTATGATGAACGGGTTAATGGGACGGTGCTTGAACAAGGAGACGACGCTAGATCGTGTACAGGTAGATGCTGAGTCACTGGAGGACGAGCCGAATCAACTCAAGGCTTGGAAGACCAACATGGAGACAAAGTTCAACTACTCCGAGAAGGTCAAGAAGGAACTTGAGCAAGGGGCGGAAAGGGTAAAGAAGGTCATGGAAGCCAAGGATAAGGAGATAAAGGACCTCAAGAAGCAGCTCCGTCCAGCTAAGGACGTGGCGGTCCGTGAATATCATGACTTTGAAGCTCTAATTGCCGAGTTGGGCACTTCCTTCCTTGAGGGTTTTGATGACGCTCTTCGTCAAGTGCGAGAAGCCTATCCTGGCCTGGATGTGTCCATGGTCAAAATTGAAGACCCAGCCCAACCTTTCGTTGTGCCCGCCGCTTCAGAAAACATTAAGGAGCTTTTTGAAGGTGCAGTCCTTGGTGACGGAGAATCTACCTAGGCACAAATTGCTCAAGTCCAAGCACCACCCATCGAGGATGAAACTCGTTAGCCTGTGGTTGTCGATGAGATAGAGAAGAATGACGACCCCCAAAAGGAGTAGTTTTATTTTTTATTTTTTATGTAAGAATATTTGGAGAACAATTTATGATCCTTCCGTCATGTTTTTGGATTATGTAGATATTTCCCTATGAGGGCTTTTTATTATTTCTCTGTTTAATTTTCTCGCTATTTTGGCTTAATCCGTCTACTATAATGACTTGTTTAATATTTTGTTCGTGGAATGCATCCGTCCAATTTGTTTTAACGAGCTTTAATTAAGACTGTCCTGTCCTCCCAAGATAGCTGTCCACCTGAGCATTTAACCTTTGGACTTCACAAAACATACACCCAATCGGAATTACTCATAATCCGTCCATATTGAGAATTTAGCTAATAAATATATTCTATTGGTGCACTTTGCATTTTTCACCCTCTCGGGATGAAACTGTCCACCATGGATTTAGTTTTAAGGGCGGTCTATCCACCTTATTGAACATTAGTTTATATCCGTCCGCTTTTGGACTCTTATTTTCACCTTTTTTTGATGATCTATCCACTTTGTGGACTTAATTTGTATCTGTCCATGTATTGGACTTAATAAGAATTTTCATCCTCTTTAGATGATCCATCCACTTTATGGACTTTAATCTGTCCCTTTTGTGGACTTAATAAGAATTTTCATCCTCTTTGGATGATCCGTCCATTTTGCGGACTTTAGTTTATACCCGCCCACTTTTTGGACAATAAGAATTTTCATCCTCTTGGGATGATCCATCCAGTTTGTGGACTTTAGTTTATACTCGTCCACTTTTTGGAATTTGTAAGAACTCAGGTAGAAAAACATAGTTGTGTCTGAATATTCCTCTTAAAAAACCATGCGTTTGTAGAAAAGTACCTGCCCCCTTGGGCTTAAAAAAATACATAAAGTATTGTAGCAAAAAATTTTCTAAGTAAAACTAATAATTGTAGTAAAACTAAATAAACTGGGAAATTGGGGAGCGTCGTTGTTCTTCATATTATCTCTACTGGTAGTATTTCCGTATGTGCTTCGTGTTCCATGGGTGCTGCAGCTTTCGCCCATCCAACGTCTTGAGGTGGTAGGTGCCTTTCCTTTGCCATAATGTGATCCTGTAGGGTTTTTCCCAATTGGGGCCGAGTTTTCCTTATGAAGGATCTCTAGTAACGCCCATTACCTTCCGTAGTACAAGATCTCAAAGTTGAAAGTCTTTATGCCTGACATTGGAGTTGTAGTGTTTCGCCATGAGATTTTGATACCGCACCAACCTTTGCTCCATTGTCGCCCGGACTTCGTCCACCAGGTCGAGCTGAAGGTGCATGGCCTCTTCGTTCTTATCCTTGTCGTAGTTCTCCACCTGATAGCTTGTGAGCCCTACTTCAGCTAGGATGACAGCTTCACTTTCGTATGCTAGTCGAAACGGCGTTTCTCTAGTAGGTGTTCTTGTTGTAGTTTGATATGCCCACAGAACGCTTGGTAGCTCTTTCGGCCAAATACCCTTTGCCCCTTCGAGCTGGGTCTTGATGATCTTGAGCAAAGATTGGTTTGTGACTTCAACTTGACCATTGGCCTGTGGGTGTGCGGGCGACGAGTAGTGATTCTTGATACCTAACTTCGAACAGAAGTCCCTAAATGCGATGTTGTCGAATTGCTTTTCATTGTTGGAGACAAGCACTCTGGGTATCTTGTACCTGCGGATGATATTCCTCCAAACAAAACTTCAAATATTCTTCTCCGTGATAGTGGCTAGGGCTTCTGCTTCCACCCACTTAGTGAAGTAGTCAATAACAACTACCATAAACTTTAGCTGCTTAACTGCTGTCGAGAAAAGGCCCATGATATCTAGTCCCCATTGAGCGAATGGCCAAGGGGCCGTCATGGGGGTCAACTCTTCGGACGGTTGCCTTATGAAATTACTGAACCTTTGACACTTGTCACAGACTAACATAAGCTTGTACATCCTTCAGCATTGTAGGCCAATAGTATCCTGCTCAGATCAACTTGTGCACTAATGACCG
This sequence comes from Quercus agrifolia, assembly GCA_029955455.1. Lineage (NCBI taxonomy): Eukaryota > Viridiplantae > Streptophyta > Magnoliopsida > Fagales > Fagaceae > Quercus > Quercus agrifolia. Next base: position 22,926,549 of record JARQAD010000008.1, read on the forward strand.
TGCCCCCGAGTGGTTTTCGCAGATACCCTCATGGACTTCTCTCATTACGTAATTTGCTTCCTCGTGGCTTAAACACCTTAGGTACGGTCAAGAGAATCCTCTTTTGTATAAGACATCTTTTATCAGCACAAATTGTGATGCTTGGACTTTCAACTTCTTAGCGGCATCTTTCCCATCTGGTAACACGCCAGTTCTTAGGTAGGATATCAATGGCATAGTGCAATTACCTTCAAAATCTACTTCCTGCACATTCATTTTGTCATCAATAAGTGAGGAGACTTGAACAAATGACAATACCTGTTTGAGGACAAGCATAAATTCTGTTGCGGTAGCTTTTGCTAGATGGTTGACACATTTGTTTTCCTCTCTTGGGATTTAAATGAATCTGACTTCGAGGCTGCTAATTCAATTCTTCATCTCTTCTAGATACCTCTTCATCCTTTCATTCTTGCACTCGTAGTTGCCATTAATCTGACTTGTTACCACCTGGGAGTCGCAATGTATGACCACATTTTCAGCACCTGCTACCTTTGTGAGGTCTAGCCCCGCCACTAATGCTACATACTCAGCCTCATTGTTGGTCATAGGGAAGTCCAGTCGAATCATGCACTCAATTTTATCCCCCTCCGAGGTTTGGATTACCACACCGGCCCCTCCTACTCGTCTATTGGAAGATTCGTCCGTGTGGATGCTCCACTGTGTGGCGATTTCTACCCCCTTGCCTTCCGATTGAGCAAATTCGACGATGAAGTCAGCCACAGTTTGCCCTTTTATCACAGTTCGCGGGCAGTGCTATGTATCAAATTCACTCAGCTCTACTGCCCATAAAGCCATCCGTCTGGCAGCCTCAGGGCTACTCATGGCTCTTCTCAAGGGCCGATCCGTCAAGACTATGATGGTATGTGCCTAGAAGTACGGCTTGAGCTTTCGTGCCGCAGTTTCTAACGCAAAGACCAATTTCTCCATTTTGGGGTACCTCTCTTCTGCTTCTCAGAACGCCCGGCTTATAAAGTAGACGGGTCTTTGAGATCCATCTTCCTCTCTTACTAAGGTCGCGTTGACCATTGCTTGAGAAATTGAAATTGCTAGGTAAAGGTAGAGTTCTTCCTCTAAGTTGGACGGGCTAAGCAATGGCGGAGATGAAAAGTATTTCTTCAAATCTTCAAAGGCCTTCTGGCACTCGTCTGTCTACTTGAATGATTTTCTCAGAGTGCGGAAGAAGGGTAGACATTTGTCCGTCACTTTTGAGACGAACCTGTTCAAGGCTGCAATTTTGCCATTCAAGCTTTGCACCTTCTTGACCGTCCTCAGTGGTTCTAACTCCATTATGGCTCGTATCTTCTCCGGGTTACCCTCTATACCTCTTTGGGATACCATGAAGCCCAAGAATTTCCCCGTCGTCACTCCGAACGCGCACTTATTTGGATTCAGCTCTATGTTATATGACCGGAAGGTGTCAAAGGTCTCCTGAAGGTCGTCTAGGTGATCATCTTCATGCAAGCTCTTCACTAACATGTCATCAACATAAACTTGTACGTTCCTCCCAATCTAGTGCGCGAACATTTTGTTCATTAATCTCTGGTATGTCGCCCCAGCATTTTTGAGTCTGAATGGCATTACCTTGTAGCAAAACAGTCACTGGCTAGTAACAAAAAAGGTCTTCTCTTGATCGGCTTCTTCCATTTTGATCTGGTTTTAGTCCGAGAAAGCGTCCATGAAGCTTAAAAGATGGTGTCTTGCAGTTGAGTCTACCAAAGTATCTATCTGTGGGAGTGGATAGCTATCCTTAAGGCAAGCCTTATTGAGGTTCGTGAAATCTATGCACATCCTCCATTTTTCATTGGCCTTTTTAACCATGACCACGTTTGCCAACCAATTGGGGTAGTACACTTCTTAGATGAAATCTGCCTCAAGCAACTTTCGAACTTCCTTGGCTATGGCTTTGTCTCGCTCCTGAGCGAATACTCGTTTCTTCTACCGGATTGGGGAAAATTAGGGCAATACATTTAACCGGTGAATTATGATTGAGGGGTCAATTCCCGGCATGTCCTCGTGACTGCAGGCGAACACGTCTTAATTGTCTCTTAGGAATGCCGTGAGCATTTGGCGTACCAGCCAACTAACCAGTATGCCTATTCTAGTCGTCCGTTCTGGCCTTGAGTCATCAAGGGTCACTTTTTCTAGTTCCTCAACCAGCTCTACTACTGCCAGTTGTTCTTCTATGCACATTGTTTGCTGGTGACCGTCCATCTCTAGCATGGCAATATAGCATTCTCGCGCTACCACCTGATTTCCGTGCAGCTCTCCTACTCCATAATCTGTAGGGAATTTGATCATTAAATGTAGGTTAAAGTTATAGCCTTCCACAAGTTGAGAGTGGGTCATCCAAGGATGGCATTGTAAGCGGACGAGCAGTAGACCACGAGGAATGTTACATCCTTAGTGATTTGTTAGGGGTAATCGCCTACCGTTATTGACAATGTGACGGGGCCAAAGGGGAACACTCTTGTCCCTCTGAAACCAATGAGAGGGGCATTTATCAGGACCAGCTGTTCTTTATGAATCCTCATCTACTTGAAGGCCGGGTAATACAGGATATCTACGGAGCTGCCGTTGTCGACCAGAACCCGGTGCATGTTGTAGTCTCCTACTCGTAGGCTGAAAATAAGCACATCGTCATGCAGGTGATGCAGCCTTCGGGCATCTTCTTTTAAGAATCCGATGACGGGGTTGTCGATCTGTGCCATCTTAGGTACGGTGCCCATAAGTTAGACGTTCTAGACTGTTCTCAGGTAGCTCTTTCGGGCTTTTTTGGATGACCCGGAGGTTGCCATGCCCCTTACGATCATCCTTATATCTCTGATGGGCGAGGCTCATTCTCCCGTCATGGGGCTTGCTCTTTGATAGGCCATAAACTGAATGACCCCTTGTGATAGAAATTAATTAATTAATTAGCCAAGTTATTAATTAATTAATTTATCATGCAAAGCGTGGTAGCACAAACAAATCACCAATAAACTAAAATTGCAGCGGAAAATAAAAGACACGGTAATTTGTTTATGAATAGGGAAAAACCTAACGGCAAAAACCCCACTAGGTGATTTTCAGGTCATCATTCCCGAAACTCCACTATTATCACAACAAGCGGTTACAAGTAAGGAATCTCAAATACCTTACCGACCTACAGTTGAACCCTTACCCCAATACCCAATCAGACTTGTTCCGTAGTGACAGTTCCCCTTTCTGATGCACGGCTCCCAAGTACATGACTAACCAATTGCGCGGATCCTAGTACGCGACTTCAATCACCAATCTGAAAAGATTATTGGCTGCAAAGTTCTTTAGTTCATCCACACGATGAAGATCAGGAAGATGCTTGGTCACAAAACCCTAAGGTGCAAATACACAGCAACTTCTCCAAGAAAGAAATGAACTAGGTTAAGAACTTTGTCTCCGGTCACAATTTGTTTGAATAGAGTTTGCTCAATGCTTGTGCAGCTTGTGTACCGTTTGACAGCTCTTAAAATAATCCTTTTATATGTCTAGGGTTAGGAGAAAAGAAGGCCCATAGATAGATTCACGGATCCCAAGAAAATCAGAGTTGAAATCTAAAATTATTAAACCTTGACAGATAGGAGGTGTCGAGCAGGTATCGACCAGCTGTCGAGCTTTAATAATTTGCACTCTCTTGCTTGATTTCTTGAACAGACTTGAAGGCTTCAACACTAGATCTTGAAACGTGGTTTCTTGAAGTAGTTAAACACATCCTAAGTCTACCTAATTACAAGCAGAGTGCGTTTTGTCAAATGATAAGCCAATTACATAAAATCATGACATATGTTCTTAACATGTGAAACACATATGTCCTAACACTCTTAGGGCTGGTCTGTTCTTCCCTTACTAACGAACCTCTGCAACTTTCTTTGTCTTATGAGAGCTTCTATCTGTTGTTTCAAATCGTAGCAGTCGGCTGTATGATGTTCGTGGTCATGGTGGAAGCGATAGTACTTATCCCTTGACATCTTGCTGGAATCTCCTTTCAGTTTACCGGGAAACGTCAGAGCTTCTTCATCTTTGATCTGTATCAAGACTTGATCGATCAGGGCAGTCAAGGGGGTGAAACTTATGAACTTCCTAGTGGGGGGCTTGGAACATCTGTCTTCCCGCCGTTCTCTAGTCCTAGCCATTTTTCGCCCCCTATCCTACCGGGTATCTTCCTGTCTTTCCCTCTTTCTAGGTTTGTCCTCTCAGGCTAGTAGCGCATCCTCCGCATTCATGTATTTGGTGGCCCTATAAAGCACGTCGAATGTGGTCTTTGGGTTGTTCTTATATAGGGAAAATAGGAACTTACCCTTCCGTAACCCATTATTGAATGCTACCACGAGTATCTTGTCATCCGCTTCATTGATTGAAAGGGCTTCTTTGTTGAAACGGGTTATGTAGGATCTTAGTGTTTCGTCCTCCCGCTACTTAATGTTCATCAGGCATGTAGTGGATTTTTTATATTTGTGTCCCCCGATAAAGTGAGAGGCGAATTGGGCGCTTAACTCTTTGAAGGAACTAATAGAGTTGGGCGTCAGCCTGCTAAACCAGATCCTTGCGGGTCCTTTCAGTGTGGTAGGAAAAGCTCTGCACATAATCTCGTCCGGGATCCCTTGAAGGTGCATCAGGGTCTTGAAAGATTCCAAGTGATCCAAAGGCTCCTTGTTTCCGTCATAGTTCTCCACCTGTGGCATTTGAAACTTCGGCGGTAGGGGGAAGGAATTGACGGATGTGGTGAATGGTGAATCGGTTTGGTGGACCAAGTCGTCGAGGTCACTCGATACTCGTCCTCTGAGGGCGTTTATCATCAAGTCCATCCGTTCCCTCATCATCTACATATCTGCGACAATGTGGGGTGGAGCCATGTTTGTGGTCGATGGATGACTCACGTCTGGTCGTTTTGGTCTGCTAGAGGCATTGCTACCTTCCGGCCCCTCTTGGTATCTTTTGTCTGCGCTTATGCCTTCTTTATCCTCTTCCTGAGTGTTATGTCCCGCGTTCCTTTGACACAACTGTTCTTCTATATCATTATTTTGTTTGGTGAGGCGTTCCACTGCGGCCGTGAGAGTTTGGACTTGTCTCTCTAGGGCAGTGGGTCGTGATTCGTCTCCTTGAGCGTTGTTGGTGGTCACCATTGAGTGAGTGAGTACCATGCAACTCTATGTCTGGGAAGCGATAGTATGACTAATCTGTTTCCCACAGACGGCACCAACTGATGATGCCGTAAATATCACTAATGAGCCACACGATCTTTGCACGCTCGTAACAATACTTGCACAGCAAAGAGAGAAGACCTAACAGAGAGCACCGATGTGATGCCGACCGAATACCATCCGAAGGTCAAGTTATAACTATTCTCACAACTCTAGAGTTTTGGGGCTTTTATAGTAGTAGAAGGTTGACATCTTTTCCTTGGTGTAGAAGTCTTTTCCTTATAGGAATCCTCTTGAATAGTCTCAAACATGATGGACAAGACATTTCCTTATAGAGAAGATCTTTAGTAATGTGCGTATCTTCCGGAATCTTCTTTGTGCTAGGATTCCATTTACCTTGGGATTCTATGGTGGCTAAGTGTGTGTCACAAGTATTTCCCATCTAGGGTTTCTGGCTGCCACGTGGGTGCTCGATCCGTCCCTGTTGCATCCGTTTATGCAGGATCCGTCCATAATAGACCTTGCACATGTTGCGCTCATCCTCTATCAGCCCACGGATGTGGAACCGTCAGGCCCATTTCATGGAGATCTGTCAACCTAGATTTTTACCCTCTTCATTAACTATTGTCTTAAAGACACCCGTTAGTATCACCCACAAATAAATTTTAAAAAATTACTTGTAAAGGTGTAATACCTTTTTAAATTTGCTGGTCATAATCAGCTGCCCATTGTCATTGAGGACACAGTAGAAGTGTGCCCGCTCCGCAGGTGATTCAGATGCGGACCTCATCTCAGAGGTAAATGCAACCTTTCCTCTTGGGAAATCTAAGACGTGCAACAAAAGGGACCTGAATGAGTATGAAACACACACACACAATTTTATAAAATAGTTAATAAAATAAGGAAAAAAGTGAAGTTTAAAATAAATAAAAATAGAAGAAAAAAATGCATGACGCCTTGTCTAGACATTCAAGGGTACTTTTGTAGCAGTTTAAGAATAAATTTTTTACTGGCCTGTAGAGTGTCTTGTTAAGTCTCTGATGATGCTTGTGCCTCTTATCTATACTCAAATAAGCATCATCATAAGAAGTCATTCGTTCTCCATCTTGCTTTCAGAAATACTCAAATATATATATGCACATGAAATCATAAAACGATTTTTTTTTCTTTTTTTTCTTTTTAATTCATGCCATATGGCACAATTGTGTTGAGTAAACATGAAAATTTTTATTTCATAACATATTCCTAATTTACTGAATTACTTGATAATGAAATTAGTGTATAATGTATATCTGCAATAGCCTTGAAAATTCCTACATACTTGACCATACATGGGGCAACCAAACTGCATCTTGGCCATACATGATACAACATAACACCAAAGGTCAACAAAAAGTTTCAGTTCTAGGAAGATGTAGAAAGCTTCACAATATGTTGCACAAATTTATTTATTTACTATTATTATTTTTTAAAACTTTCCAAGGAAACTCAAAAGTTCTGCAACCAGTGATTTATTGACATGTGTATTTCTTCATTTCAAATAAAGTGCATTGCAGCTGAGCTGATTATGATTTGCATGATTGAGAGAATCCCTTTGTTTTTCGAATTTGGCAGATTGAAAACGACGAGTGGAGAGAAGGTTTGCCGTATTACAGAACTTTACAAAGGGGTCCCTTAGATTTTGAGTAGCGGCAGCTGTAAATGGAGGTTTTTAATGATGCTGATGGGTTAAAGTACACAAAGAAGCACTACAACAAAAGTGGGCTATGGTGATGAAATCTAGTGAGGATAAACAATTTTATCACTGAATGTTAGCATTCAATGAGGAAAAGAAGATTTCATCACCAAATAGTTTAAATGGGTGACAAAATCAATATTTTGTCACTAAAGATGTTCAAATTAGTGACGAAATAAATATTTCATCACTATAGATCATGAAAAGAAAACGCAAACCTAGGGAGACGAAATATTTGCATCACCAAAGACCTACCTTGGGTGACAAAATTCTAAATTCGTCACCCAATATAAAGATTTAGGTGTTTTCGGTAACAAAATAATTTTTCGTCACCTATTGTTAAAAGGACAAAACTTAGGTATAATATCTTAGGTGTTGTTCCTTAAGTTCTCCTCTTAAGATTCAGTCATGTGGTTACTTACTAAAAAATACACTTCCATCCCACAAGAAAAAATCCACATGGAAAAATCTTAAAAGGGAAACCTAAGGAATAGCACTTAAGTACTGTATCTAAGTCTTGCTCTTGTTAAAAATAATAGCGGGTTCTCAATTTTTTTGCGCGGTGCCCATGCCCAATTTTCAACGCATTCAAATTTTTTTTTTTCAATATTTTTAAAACTTAGTCTAAACAAAACCCAATACACAGACCTTTCAGCATTTCAGCTTCCCACCTTCTTTAAAATATATATATATATATATATATATAATTAAAAAAAAAAAAAAAAAAAGCTCTCAGCCTCCCAGTATAGACCTCATGCCTCTCAGCCTCCCTCATCGATCAGTAGGCTCTCTCTCTCTCTCTCTCTCTCTCTCTCTCTCGCTATCTCTCTCTCTCTCATTGATCCTCTCTCTATTTGTAGGAATCGTTTGTCTCTCATCGTGCCATTTTGCATAAGGAGGAGGGTTTGTTCGTCGACTTCATCGATGCAAGGAAAAAGGCCTTTCCAACAGCACCAATCGAAACCCATTTTAGGTATTCTTCGATTTTTCCCCCAAAATTTATTCATCCTGATCGAAACTCATGTGAAATTTTTTCCATTGAGGATGGGTATGATGCCCGATTGTGGCGTTGGTGGTGGCTTTAGGTTTAATAGAATTGATAGATTTGTAAATTTCACATGGGTATCATGCTTTTTCTTCTTCTTTTTTTGTGTTTAATTCTTATTGGTATATCTTCTACTGGTTCTTAGTTTTGATTTTGCTTATTGTGGATTTTTGGGTTTGAAGGCATGGGCACAAGATATTTAACTTATAAAATTTTGAAGTAATTTACGATGGTTTTAGTTTTGTTTAGTTAGTAAAATTTTTGAAGTAATTTATGGTGGGTGTATTATGTAATCTGAGGAATGGGTAGTTGATTAATGTATCCTTATATATATATATATATATATATATATATATATATATATATATATGCTATTAGAGGATGGGTATTAGGAATGGGTAATATGAGGAAGGGGTATTTTATTAGTTAAATGGTCAAATATTATACTATTAGAGGTAGACGTTGTTAACATGTAATAGGTTTGGGCTTTAGGCTCACCTTGTTTACTTGTATAGCACGCATACTTGTACTACATACTTTACCTTCTATATAAAGGCACTCATGTATACTTTATGACTTGTGAAATACAATACTGTTCATTCAGTATTTTTAACATGGTATCAAAGCCATTACTCTAACCTTTCTCTTAGCAATCTTGTCTCTCTTGGTGTTACTCCACTCTCATTGTTTCCATCGTCATAGCAGCCACCACAGCCACTCACCGTTGAACCTCCGATGTCTTTCAGCCATTGTCCTTTGGTTTCAAACCTGCAACTGCTGTCATTGAGGAGCCCCACACCATAAAGACCATTGCCGTTGCCGTCTCCGCTGTGAATCTTGCTTTGATTAATTTTTTGTAGGTACCACTATGATCATCTTGGCCTAATCTACTCAGTCTTGGAACTCTAGTAACCATTGGAGCCCTCACACGCCACCCAAAGAATCAACATCTCAGCCACGTGCCACACGCGCCATCTTCTGGTCCAAGCTGACGTCACTCGTGATGTCATCATTGCCACGTCAGCCCTAGCTGACGTCATCTACTTACGTCATCTACCACGTCAGCATTAGTTAGCGCTTACGTCATCCTGCTGATGTCATCACCGTTGACCGCTGACCATTCACTTGACTCATGCGTTGACTTTAACTGGGAGTTTGACCGTTGATGTTTTTTCCTGTTCAGGTGCTTCCTACCTAGTTTTATGCGTAAATTTCATTTTTGCAGTTTATTTTTGCATTTTTCGCCTCTAAATGGATAAAAATGATATTTTTCTTCCTCGCCCCATTAATGCTATATTGGAGGGGAATAAGAATTACTTATCTTAGTCTCAGGCTATGCACAATTTTCTTAAGGGTCACATGTTTTGGCAATATTGTGCTGGTACAATCACTATTCCTGTCAAGGGGGTAGCTGAAGAAGATACCGCATTCATCAGTCGCATGGTTGAATGGGATAGTCACAACCACATGATCCTCACTTGGATCCAAAATACCTTCATTTCCTCCATCTCCAATCTGTTGGGTAGCTTTAATGATGCAAAATCTACATGGGATATGTTGGCCAAAAGATACTCCACTTTTCACGGATCCATAAAATATTAGTTAGTGGTTGAGTTGCTTCAGCTCATATCAATGACTACTATAATCAGCTTCGCTTTATTTTAGACCAAATTGACCTTTCTGATCCAACTTGGGCATGCTCAAAGGATGCTCAGCAATATGCTACTGTTTGAGATGAGTTTCATCTCTATGAATTCCTGATGTCACTTAACATTGACTATGAGCCCATCTGAGTTCAGCTTCTTAATCGCAGTCCTCCTCCCTCTCTTGATACTATTGTAAATGAGTTGGTTAGAGAAGAAGTTCGTCTTGCAACCCTTCAAGCCCAAAATAAGCTTAATATTCTGGCTACTGCTCCCCTAACAAAGCAACCTTCGCAATTAGGGTTGTAGGCCTCTAGCTCTAACAATCGTCGCAAGCAGTCTAACAAAAAGTTCTGCAACTATTGCAAGCAACCTGACCACACTATTAAGACTTGTTAATGTCGTAACAAATATACTATTGTTGTTGCTAATACTGAGTCTAATCCACCAATGTCTTCCGTCTCAGCTAAGTCCCTGTCTTCTAGATCCACTATGTATATCAACCTCTCCTTCAATAAACTACAAGACATCATAGCTCAGGCTATTCGTATGGCTAGTAATGCATCTCTTTCCATTGCTCTTTTAGTTTTACGTGGTAAGTCTCACTCTTGGCTATTTGATTTTGCCTGTTGCAATCACATGACATCTCACTCATCATTATTTTCCAAACTTAACCCTGCACCACATCCTCTTAATATTCATATCGCTTACGATTCTACCATGCATGGCAATAGTCTAGGTTTTGTTTTGACCTCTAATCTCCCAGTTCTTAGGGTCTTCTATGTACTTGACCTATCCTATAATTTATGCTCTGTGGGACAATTAGCTAAACTAGGATATCACCTTATTTTTTGTTGTCTTTAATGATTATTTTTGTTATAGTTGGATTTTTTCCTATGAAATCTCATTCTGAATTATTACCAATTTATAGTAACTTTGCAAAAATGGTTGAAACACAATTTTCCAAACGTATCAAAATTTTTTGATCTGATAATGCTTTTGAATATACTCTATATGCTTTTTAAGCTCTATTGCATTCCTATGGCACTATACATCACCTAACTTGTCCAGGTACCTTTCAGCAAAATGGTCGAACCGAATAAAAATTTTGTCATATTCTTGACATTATTCGTGCTCTTCTTTTCTCTGCTAAAGTTCTTGCCCCATTTTGGGGTGAAACTGCTTTTCATGCTATTCATGCCATTAATCGCATTCCAAGCAGTATCATCCATAATCAAACTTCATATAAGCGCCTTTTTGGGTTACCCCCTAACTATCATCACCTACGCTCCTTCAATTTTGCCTATTTCATTCTTCTTCAACCTCATGATCACAACAAACTTGAGCCTTGATCTAGACTTTCCTTGACTATTGCAAAACTAAAAAGGGGTATCGGTGTTATGATCCTGTCTTTCATCATCTTTGTGTTTCCCGTAATGTTGTTTTTTGGGAACACTGCTCCTTTGTTGAACTCTCTTACTTCCATTCTTCCTTGACTACCTCATATGCTTTAGAAATATTTCCAGACGAGTCATATCTTCCTTCTATAAATACTTTCAATCCTCTTTTGGACTTCTCTATCCAACCACTAGATATTTTTGATACTTCTCCTGGATCACCCTCAAATGAACAGGTGGAAGATGAATAGGTTGATGACAAGCTACCCCACTTTAAGCCTGGGTCCCTTACTTCTTCTCTGCCTAAAGATCTTCCATAAGACATTCCACCTCGTCACTCAACTCAAGTAAGATCCATTCCTGCACATTTACTTGACTATCATTGTTACACTGCCTTTGCTATACTACACGAGTCTCATGCCTATTGTAAGGCCTCCACTGACCATTTATGGTAGATTGCAATGAAAGACGAACTTGATGCATTATCCAAAAACCATACTTGGGATTTGGTTACTCTCCCTCCTAGACAGTCTGTGGTTGGTTGTAAATGAATCTACAAGATCAAGACTCGCTCGGATGGGTCCTTTGAGCGCTATAAGACTTATCTTGTTGCAAAAGGTTTTACACAAGAGTATGGGATTGATTATGAAGGGAACTTTACTCCGGTTGCTCATATCTCTTTTGTTCATGCCCTCTTAGCTGTTACTGCTACTAGTAAATGGGATCTTTTTCAGATAGCCTTCCTTAATGGGGATTTAAGTAAAGAAGTTTATATGCAATCTCCTCTTGGTCTTTCTATTGAATTAAACAAGGTTTTTTACATTCGACGTGCACTTTATGGCATTAAACAAGCTCCAAGAGCTTGGTTTGCCAAGTTTAGCTCCACCATCGTTCGTTTGGGTTACACTGCCAGTCCTTATGATTCTGCCTTATTTCTTCGTCGCACCGACAAAGGCATCATTTTGCTTCTTTTATGTGTGGATGATATGATCATAACTGGTGATGACCTCAATGGTGTTCAAGAACTCAAAGATTTGCTTAGTCAGCAATTTGAGATGAAAGATCTTGGACATCTCAGCTACTTCTTGGATCTTGAAATCACTCATTTCACATATGATCTTTATATTACTCAAGCCAAGTATGCTTCTAAACTTTTGTCTCGAGCTGGACTCACTGATGGCAAGACTGTTGACACTCCAATTGAACTTAATGCGCATCTGACTCCCTCGAGGGAGGGGGGGAGGGGAACCATTGTCTAATCCCTCTCTTTAAAGAAGATTGGTTGGTAGCCTAGTTTATCTCATTGTCACTCATCTAGACATTTCCTATGCGGTTCACCAGGTAAGCCAGTATCTGACTACTCCATGATCGACTCAGTATGCTGTTGTTCTGCACATTCTTCGATACCTGAAGGGCACTTTCTTCCATGGCCTTTTCTACTCTGCTCAGTGTCCTCTTGTTCTCTGTGCATTTTATGATGCTGATTGGGCAGGAGATCCTACTGTTCACAGGTCCACCACTAGTTATTGCTTTCTTCTTGGTTCTTCTCTGATTTCTTGGTGAAAAAAGAAACAAACCCTTGTAGCCCGCTCCAATACTAAAGCATAATATCGTGCCCTTGCTAATACCACATCTGAGCTCATTTGGCTACAATGGCTTCTTAAGGACTTAGATGTGTCCACATCCTTTGCTACTCCTCTTTATTGTGACAACTAGAGTGCCATTCATATTACTCACAATGATCTCTTCCATGAATGGACTAAACACATTAAGATCGATTGTCATTTTATTCGTTATCATCTTGTTCATGGTACTCTCAAGCTGTTCTCAGTCTCCTCTAAAGATCAATTTGCAAATATCTTCACCAAGTCACATCCTAAGGGATGCCTTCATGCTTTGGTTGACAACCTCAAATTAGTCTCACCCACCTTGAGTTTGAGGGGGGCTATTAACGTGTAATAGGTTATGAGCTTTAGGCCCACCTTGTTTACTTGTATAGCATACATACTTGTACTACATACTTTGCCTCCTATATAAAACACTCATGTATACTTTATGACTTGTGAAATACAATATTATTCATTTAGTATTTCCAACAGGCGTTAACATTTTCTTGAACATGGCTTTAACTCAAGATAGTTATTTTGTGTCTTTTGAAACCGTTAAATTTTACAATTGGATTGTAATATATTTCTTTTTCAAATTTCAACTGTTACAGGAGAATTGCGTTATGGGGATGCCTTAAGACTGCTGTATATGGTAGAGGAAGCATCCAAAGGGTAGGCACTTGGAATATTTCTTTATTGTCTCCCTTGGCTATTAATACTGGGTGACATGCACAATTTTTTTCATCTATAGAATTCGACAGTTTGCCTTGCATGTATTGGTAACAAAATATAGCTTAATATAACTTTTAAAAACACATAAGTAATTTTAAAGCTTAAAGGAAGTCTCAATGACCTGCAAGATGAAGTTGTGCCTTATAGGATGGTAGTGTTGCAATTTTTGGTTCTTCACAGGTATTCTATACAAACAAAAGTAAGTTAGCACAGAGGAATGACACAAAATGTCATACCTATCTGATTAATGTTCTAGGTCTAACAACTTTTTAATTTTATGCAGAAGACAAGCTATACATTTTTTTTTTCCATAAAGAAAATTATAAAAAGTACAAAAGGCCTTAAACATGAATATAGGTGAGGAACAAACTTTCTTATAGGTGTAACATGTACTCGTTAGATTGTAATAAAAGAAAAGGTCTTAAGATAATGGAAAATACTTCTTGATGTTCTCAGACCGAAAGCCCGTAGGAACTTGAGTGAAGATGGGGAGAGAGCGTGTATGTGTTTCCGTTTTGTTAAATTTGTCAGTTAACAAGGAAAACTATCAAGGGTTGTTTTGGAAAGTACTTAACTAGAGCAAAGCTCATCAAAACAAACAAAGTTTTTATTATTATTATTATTATTATTTTAATTCATAGTAATAAACAAAGAAAGATTTTACATAGCCAAAGAATCACCCATTCACAGTTTCACACTTCCTTTGCAAGAAGAACAACGGGGGAGAAGTGCATAATTTATTAATGGGTTGTGGTAACAAGTACTCATAGGGCTTTTATTAATAAATCATTTTAGAAAATTTTTTAATATCACTTTTATTGGAAATATAAAAAATTATATAATAGGCCACAAACTGAATGACCCCTTGTAATAGAAATTAATTAATTAATTAACCAAGTTATTAATTAATCAATTTATCATGCAAACGCGTAGTAACACAAACAAATCACCAATAAACTAATTAGCAGCGGAAAATAAATAACATGGTAATTTGTTTGCGAATGGAGAAAAACCTAACGGAAAAAACCCCATCGGGTGATTTTCAGGTTACCACTTTCGAAACTCTACTATTATCACAACAAGTGGTTACAAGTAAATGAATCTCAAGTACCTTACCAACCTACAGTTGAACCCTTATCCCAATACCCAATTGGACTTGTTTTGTAGTGATAGTTCCCTTTTCTGATACATGGCTCCCAAGTACGTGACTAACAGTTGCGCGGATCCCAGTACGTGACTTCAAAACACCAACTAAGAAGATTGTCGGCTGCAAAGTTCATCAGTTCATCCACACGATGAAGATCAAGAAGATGTTTGGTCACAAAACCCTACGGTGCAAATACACAGCAACTTCTTCACGAGAAAGAGATGAACTAGGTCAAGAATTTCGTCTCCGGTCACAATTTGCTTGAATAGAGTTTGTTCAATGCTTGTGCAACTTGTGTACCGTTTGACGGTTCTTAAAACAATCTTTTTATATGTCTAGGGTTAGGAGAAAAGAAGGTCCAAAGACATATTCACGGATCCCAAGAGAATCATATTTGAATTCTGAAATTCTTAAACCTCGATAGATAGAAGATGTCGAGCAGCTATCGAGATTTAATGAATTTGTACTCTTTACTTGATTTCTTGAACAGACTTGAAGGCTTCAACACTTGATCTTGAAACGT
Organism: Quercus agrifolia; assembly: GCA_029955455.1. NCBI lineage: Eukaryota > Viridiplantae > Streptophyta > Magnoliopsida > Fagales > Fagaceae > Quercus > Quercus agrifolia. Next base: position 22,941,573 of record JARQAD010000008.1, read on the forward strand.
GGTTTCTTGAAGTATTTAAACACATCCTCAGTCTACCCAAATACAAGTAAAGTGCGTTTTGTCAAAGGATAAGTCAATTACATAAAATCATGACATATGTTCTTAACATGTGAAACACATATGTCCTAACATTATAAAAAGAATCAATTTCTTTTTTTCTTCTTTCATAATTTTTTTAAAAAATTATTTCCTAAATCAATACCTTTATGGCATTTGTTAACTTTTCCCTATATTAAATTGATCATTCCTCTTTGAATTAGATATTATTATTATTATTATTAATACTAGACTATTTTTTTCTTTTTCTTTTTCGATATTGTTTAGAAATAACAGCTAACCCCCTCCTCCCCTACTTCAACCCCCATGCACTAATGATTTGGGGAGGTACCACTTGAATTAAATTTTGGTGGTATTAATTTAATACTCAACTGCTAGTAAAGAAGGAGTGCGTTTTTTAATAAAATGGTAAATGAATAAACATTTCCTATCACTTTTATTGGATTCAAGCTATATCCAGTGTAATTTTTGTCAGTGTTACATCACTCAATAATTTTATATTAGAAGGCCATTTTTTGGATTACATTACCTTTTATTGTCACCATAGGTGTAAAATTTCAAGATAATTAGACACCAATAACTATTTTATCTATAAAATGTTTAAATTAATTTTTTTTTAACTTTTAAACACAAAACATAAGTAAATAATTAAATAGTAAATAATATCCAATTAACAAGAAATTGGAGTTGCAAGTTAAGGACAATGAGGCCTTACGCATGTGAAATCCCTCCGTCCTATAAACACCGAGTTATTATAGGCGCTTAGCGGTAGCCCTAAGATACTGGCAAGAGGTTTGAATACCTTTGTTTATTAAAAAAAAGAAAGTATAATCCAATAGCAAGATTTTGAACATGTCAAATTAATAAAAGTTATTGAGTGGTGAAACATTAACAAAAACTCCTTCAATTTACAACACATTGGTTTTAAAGACATTAATTACATTTAAAGTATTTATTAGTCAATTTTTCATTTAATTTGATTTAATCAAAGTAATACAGTTAAACTTTTTCAATCCTACAATGTTTTTTTTCTTCTAAAATTAGGTCATTTTATAATGAGTAATTATTTAACATCCAGAGAGTAATATTTCTTCATTTCACATAATATTAGCTCCCATTAATTAAATTCATGGTACAATATGTTGGGTTATAAATTGACCCTGGTTAATTAATTCAATTACTCAAGTTGATTAAGGACTAAAACTCTAATACATACAACCAGTGTGGGATAAACTTCCCTTTTTTTTTTCTTTTTTTTTTTTTTTGAGGAAACAATAATACTTATTAGAACACATAAACACGAAAGTAGTATATAGAGTTTTTTAAACAGGCTTATAATATATTACTCCAGTTATGTAATATATTATAAGCCTGTTTAAAAAATTCTATATACTACTTTCGTGTTTGTGTGTTCTAATAAGTATTATTGTTTCCTCAAAAGAAAAAAATTACTCAAGTTGATTAATTATTCAAATTACATGCAAATTACATGAAGGCATAATAAAATCACCAAACTAAATTAAGTGCATCTGAAATTAAATTTGACACGGAGATTTAATCACGATAGGGAAAGTCTTCGCAGACAAAAACCTTACCAGGTAAATTTTAGGTCACCGCTCCCAAAGAATCCACTAATAAAAAATAAAAAAAGCAATTACAAGTATAAGAAATCTTAGCCCACTAGCCTATCCCAAAATACCAACCGACAGTTGAACATTTACTCTAATACCCAATTAAACTTGTTCTTGTAGATACTTCTCCTTTCACAAATTCTAACATGTGTTTAACTCCTTTACACAAATCTCACAACATGACTAACTCCACAGCAACCATTTTGATTGTTGTAGTTGATTTGCAATAGTTTCACGCAAAAACACCAATAAAATCTTCAATTGTTGGTACCAAAAACTTTGCGCAGTAAGATCTCTTTATTGTGTTTTCTAAACTCATAGGTTCAAAATATGGAGGCCAGAGTTTCAATATGAAAACCTTATGAAGCATTGAGAAGCTATTTGGTTTTGTCTTCATCACCTTATTTAAATAGGAGCATAATGGGTCTTTAAATAGGCTCTCCTATTAGGTTAAACAAACCCACAAACAATAGCCATTTAGAATAAGACATTGTAGGCTATATTGGAAATTTTGTCATCTCGATAGATTAAGAGGATTCAAGCTAGGTATCGAGCTTCATTAACTCTCGATAGATCAATAGGTTTTAAGAGATGTGTTGAAAAGACCTCGATAGAACAGCACATGAGTTGAGCAAATAGATACTCAAAAAGATTTTGGCACTATATCGGCTAGGAATCAAGAGGTATCGAGGAGCACAGAAACAGTTTTCATGCAAGTGCAATGTGAAAACATATGCAATAAAAAAATAATAATAAATAAACAAATAAATAAAACTCAACACTAAGAACCAACCTTGATTAAAAAGAGTTAAAAATATGAAAGAAAAACTCAACTCAAAACTCCAAAATACGCCAATTAATTTTAAAGCAAAAACACAAATATATATATACACACATACACACTCACACTAAGAGCAACTTTAGATAGCCAGATCACACAACTTCTTGACATGTAACAAGTGTAACAAATGTGTGAAAACATTTGAAAATGAGCATATGTGCCACAAAATGTGAAAAAAATTTATAAGAAAATCATAAATATTCACATTATAATTATAATTGTTTGATGGAGACTATCACCTTTGAGACACGTCCTATAACTCCCAAATCTACAAGAAACATGTTTGCAATTATATTTTTAAAGCATAAAAGATACTTTTGCATTTTTTTTTTTGTTTGTATATATATACATATATATATATATATATATATATATATATATATATATATATATTTTGAGCACAAGATTGCTTTTTGTACATGGATATATATTGGAGAGAAGAGAAGAAGCCCTTTTTTTTTTAACTCCATTTTTCTTTCTGTGCAAGTATTATAACTTGTCATAGCATTGTTTTTATGAATCGCACACATGTGTTTATAATTGAAGAGTTTTAGTGGTAAGATAATTATTTATGCCTTTCTCTTATGATATTTTAGTTCTTCCCATCAAAATGGGTGATTAGACATGAATATGAGTAATTAACTCATAAACTCTAATCACACAATTGGCCAAAAAGCTTATAATGCTCAGTTATGCATAAAGATGCTTATCCAAGTTACAAATGGTACATGGACATGAAACAATGTTACAATAGCCAATCAAAGTACACAAGTATCAATACACACACACTATTTATGTATTTTTCAAATTTTTCCTTTTTTTATTTTTCTATTCTTGAAAGCACTAAACACACACACACACACACACACACACACACGAAAAAAAAAAGGAAAATAATGCAATGTATGAAAGAATGATTCCCAAAAAAAAAATGTTGGCAAACACAAATAAGGAATCAACCATGAAAGTTCTACATTAGATGGAAAAAATTTAAGCATAGGACATACAAAAAGACAACTAACTTTTTGGATCCTTCATCACTCACACAGCACGAGTCTTTGGCTGTGAAAATGGAAAGGCATGTGTCCTATATGTCTAATAAAGGATAAAGGAATTAGAATTCTCCTAAAACTGAGTTAAAAAGCTCAAAACTTTTAATAACTCATCAAGAATAGTTATAGATCATTTAGACAAAAGATGAGACCTATTTGAAACTAGCTTATAAGGGAACAACTTGAAACAAATGTGGTGAGTGTGACCAAAAGCACCATAATGGTGACAAACATAAGTAGTTTAAGAACTACTAGTCTTCCTAGAATGAGGTTTAACTTTGAAGGTTGACAGAGACCTAAACTTAGGACAATTTGGCCTAATATAACCAACCATATGACTATGATGACAAGTGGGGACAAATTCAGTTTTTTCTTTTAGTCTAGGAGATGATTTAGACATAGGTTTAGAAACTTCAACGTCATTGTTAGATTTTTTATTTTTTCTTTTTAACCTTTGTCTATCCTAGTTATATTAGCCTTCAAATCTTCTTCACTATTCCTTCTAAATTAAGGAACATATTAAAAATATATATATATATATATATATATATATATATATATCTTTAGATTTAGGCTTAAAAGCAAGTTTGGAACTAGTTAATTTTTCAATTTCAATTTTAAATTCAACTAGTTGCTCTTCCAAACTTTTAATTTTTTCCACTTAATATGAAAATTGATTTTTTAAAGTCTCATTTAATTTATTGGTTTCATCCAATTTTGCAATTAATTCATATTTTTCAAGTTTGACCTTCTCAAATTTAGACTTTAATTTTGTTGAGCTTTTAAGAGATCTCATATACAATTTATAAAGCTTACAATAGGCATCCTGAAAATCATCATCATCATTCAACACAACATTATGCAAATCAAAACAATCAACAGTTTTCATGACAATAGGGGTCAATGGATCACAAGTAAAGATTAAAACCTAATTAGAGTGTGCCCTCTTTGAAACCACTTGTTGGGTTATAGATTGACCCTGGTTAATTAATTCAATTACCCAAGTTGATTAATATTAAAATTGCGTGCAAATTACGTGGAGACACAATCAAATCACTAAACTAAATTAAGTATAGCAGAAAATAAATTTAACATAACGTGACTAGACTTGTTCTTGTAGAAACTTCTCCTTTGCATAGATCTTAGTACGTGACTAACTTCTTTGCACGAATCACACTACGTGATTAGCTCCACAAAAACTATTTTGATTGTTGTAGTTGATTTACAGCAACTTCACACAAAAACACCAATAAGATCTTCATTGTTGGTGTCAAAGACTTTGCTTGGTACAGAACCCAAAGGTACACAAGAGTTGCAGCAATATCTCTTTAATCTGTTTTCTAAACTCACAAGTTTGAAAGGTGGAGACTAAGGTTTCAATATGAAAACCTTATGAAGCATTAGAAAGCCCCCTCTAGTTTTCTGCCTCTACAACCCTATTTTAAGAGGAGCTTAAAGGGCCTTTAAATAGAATCTCCTATTAGGTTACACAAACCCATAAACAATAGCCACTTAGAATAAAACGTTGTAAGCTATATCACAAATTTTGTCATCTTGATAGATCAAGAGGTATTAAGCCTGGTATCAAGCTTCATTAGGCCTCAATAAATCAACAGATATCAAGAAAGTATTGGGACCTACATATTTAGCTTTTCTTAAACAGTTTCTTGAATAGTCTTGTGTCTTCAATAATACCACTTGTAAAAGTACTTCATGATGTTATTGTACACACTAGAACTAAGACCCAAATACAAGTGTATTTTCTCATAGGATTTATTAATTACATTAAAATATGAACCTTACACAATCTACTATTTATATGAATATGAGATGAGAGAAACATTACTCTTTAAATATTGAATAATTTTTCCTTTATAATATATGCTACCAATCAAATTATAGTGGAAATGCTAATGTGGCCCAATACCTATTTGGTAATTTACATTGATTAGAAGAAGGAAATTATTCACGAGGATCAAACAAAAGTAAATTTTATATGCAATAAGATATTAAATATTAAATAATTGCAAATTCAGTCAAACAATATGTTTATGTTCACATTTCAGTATATCAATCAAATAGTTATATAACTTTTAACCATTTAGGGCTTGTTTGGTTTAAAATTTTTCATCACTCAAAACTCATCACTTAATTTTCGTCACTCATCACTCATCACTCTTCACTCATCACCCAAAAATACCACAATTTCTGATGACTCTGTTTGTGGCTTGTTTGGTTTGAAATTTCTCTGTATGTTTTCAATTTCGTGACTCACCTTTATGTCAACTCATTGGGTCCCACAATATCAATTAAAAATTTACTGGTACAGAACGGTCTTCTTTCCTACCCGCGTTCTCTCTCTCTCTCTCTCTCTCTCTCTCTCTCTCTTCTTCACGCCCATTCCACCCCCAAAACGATCCCCAACATCCAGAAACCCAAAATTGGCAAAATTATCAAAATCAAACTGCGCAAAACCCCAGCATCATCAATCGGAGTGATGCTCATCTTCCTCATCTCGAACCTGTCTGCGCAATACCCCAGTTCCTCTTAGCATTTGGACCTGGCTTAAGGATCTCGTTGCCCCTCACTTCCCCGCCTCCACTGCGTTAGATCTCTCGCTCATCTCGAACTCCAGAAAACCCACATGAAGGAATCCCAGACTCTGAACTCTGAACACAACCCAGGTATCCGACGTTGCTCATCTTCCTCACCTTCAACTTGTAAACCCATCGCGGCACTGTGGGTTTGCTGAAGAGAAACTCGTGAGCCCTCTATTGGTACATGCACTAAATTTCTCTCCGTTCTCATGATTTTGCCTTTTTATTTCATAAATATTTTACTACATATATCGTAAATTGGATTTGAACAATCAAATGCCGTGAATACTCTGCTTGGATTTGAACATTTTTATGTTAGGTTTTTTTTAATATGGAGATTGTAAGACCTCTGTCTTTTGGGACCTCTGTCTTTTGCTTATTATGATGGGTGATTTCCCTCTGCTTTCAACTATAATCCATGGGTCTGCTGAGGTCTTTTGTTTGGGTAAAAGATGATAACTGAAAAGTATATAATATTTTACACATATATCTGACATGCGTTCTTTATCTCTTTGAACATTTGTTTTTAAAAAATTTTGAGAAACAATTATCTCTTTGAACTGCAACATTCAATTTTACTGCTATGTGAAAGAAGTGCTGAAAAGTAATGTTGAACATAGTTTTAGGGGAGTGTTACTGCTATGTGAATTTGCTCGTCTCCCTGTTCATTTTTCATTTTTTAAAATGAAATTGATGATTTCAGTTTGAGGGGAAAGTATGCTTAGAGAGTACAGTTCATAGTTACTTACAATGCTTTTAGTTCTCATTTCACATAGCAGTCTCTAGTTTTAGTTGTTATTTCATGCTTAGTTGTAGAGTTGGTACTTTTTGATATTGCTAAGCCTACACTTATAAGTATAGCAATTTATGCCAACCATGAACCATCAATGAAGACATAATAAGAGCAAATTCAGAAACATCTAAGGGAATTCAGAACCAGGAACTGGTATAAGATGCGTGAAAAGACCAAGGGGAAAAAAAACTTTAAGGATACTGTAATTAGATTCATATGCCATACATATATGCACAACATGAAAATGCCATTAACATATGCCCAATATGCAATACATCCCTAATGTGTCACCACTACACAACTTTTACTGTTCTGAATGACAGAAAAACATAAACACAATTTACTTCCTTGACAGAGTCCCATGAATCAACATTTTTAAAATATGTGTGAAACCTCATACCATTGATCAACATGCAGCATGCCCTGAATGGGCTTCCTGCGCATCCAGGTTATAAAATAAGAAGCATATTATGCATGAAACCTCATACCATGATCAACATGGGCAATGACAGACATGTTCTGCTTATGTTATGTTTGTAGTCCATAATTCTGCTGAGCTCATCAGCTATGAACTTCACCTGCAAGTTTCAAGAATATTTCTCAATTCAGACCATACAAAGCAAACAAAAGGATGTTTCACTTTAAATTCTACAAACTACTAACTGTTGGTGAAATCTTGTTACACACTCCCTATTGCACACTCTGCACACACTCTTTGTGAAATTGTAAACAATGAGTGTATACCGAAGAGTGTGTGATAATTATTACCTTGAATGGTATGTGTTAAAACTTGTTTTACTTTAAAACTTTGGTTTCTTTTTTAGATTAGAGGATAAAAAATGTGTGGCAAGCAATGTGTGACTTGGCCACTCCAATAGTGTGACACATGGTTGGAGTCCTGCCCCCCCCCCCCCCCCCAAAATATCAAGTGAAACTGTAAAAGACTTATTAAGATTCTAACAAAACAAAACAACATTGGTTTTATATATATATATATATATATATATATATATATATTTTCACTTTTTGGCTGGCTGAGTAAAAACAGCATTGGTTAGCATGTGCTAAAGCTATAGATTACTAGACTAGAGGACCCCCATGAAAGCAGAGAAAAAAAAGGGGGCCAGCTTGGAATCCTTAAAAACAAGGTGAAAGGAAATGGAACAAGGGAGGAAGGAATGACACATCCCCACTTGTCCACCATACACATATAGTGCTATTTCTTCTTCTTTAATCATAAATTATTGTTTATATTTAACACTTTAATTAACCCTACACTTGTATTTAAGTACCCATTAAAGATACTGAGTTAGCTGTTGGAAAGATTTTCTTGCTTTGAACTGTGGAGAATAATGATAACTTTATATGTGTTGGTGTATGTTTGTTGGTGTGGAGTGTGGACTTTTTTTTTTTTTTTTTAATCTTGTTGGCCATGGGAAGAAAGAATATGAATATGTTGGTGAGGGCTTCAGCTTTAATGAAACTGACTGCTAAGTATCCTGACAAGAGCTATGTACGAGTTTTTGTAGATTCCATGTAAATCAAAAAATTTAAAAGACTCTGAACTTCTATTTTTTTTATTTCAATTTGGAATCACACAGTCCTATAGAGTGAATACCTTATTCTGCTTGTTATTTATTTTTTTTTCTCTTTATTTGAAGAAATGCCTTTAAATTTGAATATCTTATTAAGTGTAGCACTCATCCTAAAACATAAACACCCAAACAACATAAGTTCCTAACAGGCAAAGAAGGGCAGGCTGGCTGGGCTGGTCTGGTCAGAACTTGCAGGCACTCTTTCTAAATTCAAGGGTGTGATAATAAGCTAAACTTAAAAAAATAAATAAAATTATAGTAGGAATACAATTTGCACTAGTGTCATTGACCAAAATAGGATATAAAATCTGCATTACTGTCATCTTTTACTGCATACATGTTGATGAAAACTTTTAGTACATGGTTGGCCTAGTGTTGAATGACAGTGAATATGCCTAGTAGGGCTGGACGATTCACCACAATGTCAGAGGCAAGTGGCATTAGCTATAACTCCAACTATAGGGGGCATGTGTGTGACATGGATCAGTGCGTGTTGCGGACATCTTTGCAGCTCCATAATTTCGGTAGACGATTTTATGGCTGTAGACATTGGAAACCTGTAAGTATCAGCTGCGCTTACTATCATTGTTGTTTCATGGTTAAAGTTGCTATGCTCCTCAACTCATGTACTTACCAGCTTTGTTTAATATGCAGGGCAGTGACAATCATTGTCAGTCCTTTAAATGGGTGGATGGCATCCCATGTAGGCGTGGAGCTGAAACAGCACCAATTGTCATTGCGAAATTTAGTAGGCTTGAGGCCGAGGCAGCTACGGCAAAAAATAATAAGATGGAAGCCCGTGCAATGATAGCAGAGCTACTCCACAGGGAAAGAGTAGCAAAGCGTAGTGCTGAAAAAGCAAGGGTTTCCCTTCGTATGACCAATGCACGAGCACGTAAATATCAGGTTGCTCTACTTCTGTCGTGGTTGGCAAGTGTGATGTTTATTATTTTTTCACTTGGTAATAGGGAGGTTGGATTACGGCAAATGTGTTTGCCATGATTATGAATGTGTTTATTAGTGGTTTGGAAATGTATTGTACGTGTTGATATTGCCATTTAGTGTAGGTGTTCGACCTGGCAATTGTATGTGTTGAATAACAGACTTATTATATGATATTGGCAGGTTTATAATTGCTGTTTTGTAATGGTAGCATACTGATTTTTGCCATGGGAATTGTTTATGATTCAGTTGTGTACTTGTTAGTACATTTAAGCATTGATATGAATTTCTAACAATGCAAGCAGAATACATTGTGCAGAAATTCAATTGTGCAGAATTTCTAACAGTGCAACAAATTATCTTATTAAGAATTTGGACTTACCTCAAAAAAAAGAAAAAACGTGCACCTACTATATATATATATATATATATATATATATATATATATGAAAGTAACCTGTTTTTCTTAAAAAATTACTTATTGCTAACAAAATAGTACTACAAAACCTTTGAGTACGTTAAACAAAAACTTTTTTGATAAGGCCTTTGAAGAAAAACTTAGATATTCAAATGAACATGTTAAGAAATATATAGCTTTTTTGTTTAAGAAATAAAATGAACATGTTAACAAACTTATCAACTTTTTTGTTTAGAACCCTATAATATATACCTTACTATTTAGTACATCCATGAATATGTGAACAAAATCACTGAACCACAAATTTAAATAATAGATCTAGTGACAATAGATAGAAGGGGTGACGTGAACATGTTATCACAATTATTGGGATAAAATGACAATTTCTAAAATCAATAGACTTATCAAACCATAAACAAATGATTTCGAACCATACAAATGAGTTTTAATCAAAATCATACATCCAGTGTTCACAAATGTGCTAGAAATGTAATCTTAAATTGCTTCGAGTACGCATCCGCCTCTTACTGAGGCGGGTCATCAGCCAATCGGTCTGGAGAGGACACAGGGGACTCCTCATATCGAAGAGACATGGTACGGACCCCCATTGCTCTGCGATAATTGGTACGAATACGCTTCCACCTCGTAAGTACCCGCCTGACAGTGAAGGCCTTCCCCATACAAGCATTAAGATTGTCTGTTATCTCCTCCCACACTGGCGCATTGGCATGAAAACGACGGAAATTCCCACAAACATAGTGTCCAAGTATAGAGTCACACAACACATCCTCGCAATTGGCATCCCATGTTATCAACTCCGCAGCCATCTTAAAGAACATCTCACACACAATCATATCACAATCATATCATCCTCTATTAACATGAGCTTGATTTACAAGACCGCTATAAGACCAGCCATGCTATATAGTACTAAATATAGAGCCACTAAGAAAAAACATGTTTTTAAAACTTAGTGTAGCTGATATGAGAATGTTAACATGGATAAAGTGAGAAATACAATGAAAGAAAAGTTACAACATAAAGAAATTCAATTAAAGCGATTAATAAATAACATATTCATTGATGGAAAAGAGTCATTTGAGATGGTTATGCGAAGTGCACATCTTGTAATGAAATGAAGTTTATAGGCTATTGTGCTTTATAAACAACAAAACCCATAAGAAATTTGAGCTGCAAACATAAGATTCAGAAACTTATACATACTATAGAGCAACTTGTACTCAAGGACTAAAACTTAAACAGCAAAACAGATGTCATAACAAAGTTAAGCACAAACGGGTTTTGGTTGATAATGGTGTTAGACATTCGCAATTAGGAAATGGTAAATATAGAAGAAAGACTGATGTTAATAATTTTTAAAGGAATGACCATTTTTCTGGAAACAATGCACATGACTATATTTGTGAATCAAGGCCCTTTCTTTTGGAAATTATGTAGAATACCCCTTATTTGTGACAACAAATCAATCCTTTGAACTGTAAATCTAATTACAGTTCATAACCATACAAATCATCACACCCCAGCTGCATTAATAATGCTGCATGCAGAGAATGTCACAATCCTTCTGCTGTATAGAGCAAAAGCTGGCAGCCTAGCCATTTGCTTAATTTGTGCTGCATAACTCTAAAGAGCAAGCCTAGCCTAGCCATTTCAAAATTAATATGAATTTTTTTCATTACCAACCACACATTCCATCCATCTCAATGATCAGCAAATTATGACCCCAACATATTTATAAATTTTCATGTATCCACAACATTGCTGTGTCTTCCCTCAAAATGCCTAGAACAGACCCTTAACATTACTAGAATTGAGACCATCTACTTGATTACCTTAATAAGAGACATATAGGAATATCATTACTAATATCATTACAAATAGGAATATCATCTAGTTGGCCATCATCAACAATTTGGTCATTATCCATGGCACATTTTTTGTAATTTTGTCTAAATTAAATACTAATGAGAAATGGAATATCATTACTAATATAAAGTATGAATAAGCAAATCAACTGATAATTAAAACAACTAGTGTTCAAATCCCATAAAACCGACAAAAGAGAAAAATCAACATGGGCGTCTGCTTTTAACTTGGAGAAGACAACAATGGTGACCTAACTCATTTAACTCAAGCAAAATAGTCATAGCTGCTCTTATAACTTGGAGAAGACAACAATGGCGACCTAATCCACGTCTGGTATGATAACCCATTTCTCCATTTGGGCAAAATTTTACTTAAAACAACAGACCCAATATATTCTAACAATAAAATAAAAAAGCCAGTTCCTGTTGAAAAAAATCAAAGCCCTAAAACACAACCTAACACCCAAAACCCATACAAATCCAGCGAAAAAAAACACAAAACTCATTTCACATCTGTGATTTGGTCTGCATCTATAGCGTAATGGTTCAAATCAGATGCGAAAACTCTGCTTCTTACAAACAAAGAAAAAAAAGGTGGGAAAATAAACAGAGAAGCAAGCTTCGTATGGCCATTTTCGTTGATTCAATGTACAAAGATGTGAAAATACCTTAAAGAATACAAGAAATCAGTAAAGAATACATTTGGAAAAAGCTAAGAAACGGCTGAGAAAGAGCTCGGTCCGTGACACGGCGGCGCGGTATGGCTGACATCAGATCGGTGAACCGCTGTGTGAGGAGGTGAAGGCAGTGAGATGAGGAATGGAGATGAGGAATGGAGATGAGGGAGCTCTGTATCTGTTGTACTGAAGTCTGATGACAAGCTGAAGGAGTCGTTGAAGACTGCATCAAAAGGAGCACTTTCACGTGTATGGTTCTGACTGTGGGACCACGAATGTAAAGTAATTTACAAAAATGCCATGAGTTTTGAGTTTTGGAAACTGAAAACAGCTAAAATGTGTTTTCAGTTTCCATAACTCATCACTCAAAAATTAAAGAATTGAGTGATGGAAACAGATTTATGGAAACAGAGTGATGGTGATGCCAAACAGACTTTAAGCTATGGGTCCCACCATTTTTGAGTTATGAGTTATGGAAACTGAGTTATGAGTTGTGGAAATTGACAAACCAAACATGCTCTTACTTTCCCAGATTTTTTTTTCCTGTTACTATTACTAATTAATATGATAATGATTCTCCCAATGTTAATGATATCATATTTTATATATCACAGAATGAGTATTACATATTAACCATATATAAAATCTGTACGAGTTATGTCAGAATATAAAACTAGTGTACCATACATACGAGACATCTATTAGTATTATCAATAGCTAAAATATAAATAATGGTCAAATATATAGTTGATCGTCTAATCTGGCATCACATGAGCCATTTACAATGCACTGTCAAGTCTGTTCACAAGTTAGCTTGGTACATAATTTGAAATGGGTCGATTAGCAAAGGAGGAATATCCTAAAGTTGCAACCCCCTGAACATGGTAAAGCAAAAACAAATGTTGATGAGACTTGGAGTAGTTGATGTTGTTAACGGAACAAATTAAGTAGTTACGCGCTAGTCGCTACACTCTCATATAGCCATAGTTAACGATATTAATACATGGAAGAAGGATGCAAATACAAACTTTCAGTTTTTTTTTTTTTTTGGTTCTATTTTATAATTGATTACCTTCTATTTTAAAAAGTGATAAATTTCTGTAATGAATAAAGTAAAAAGTTGAACACAAAAGATAGGGCAAAGAATTTGTTTTCAAATAATGCTGAGGCAAAAGTTCCAATTTGGACATCATAGTAAAACAACAAATTTGGTTGCATCCTATGCCTATGGTATATATTTATTGTGATGACTTTTTTATATTCAATTGATAATCCTTATTTTCACTAATTAATTGTTGAGGAGATAAAAGTAACATAATATTTTTTTTTTCCACTCTATACTAAATATATTGATGGAAGCATTGTATCTAATTTTGCAAAACTCTTATTGCGTCACCTAATCATTAGTCACATCATCATCATTTTGTTTATCAATTTTTTTTAAACAATATTAAATATAAAGAAATAGTAAAATATTAACTTTACAAATCCAATTAATTAATTTTAGAAACTAGTCATTTACTAAATTTACAAATCCAACGATAAACAACTTTAGATTAATTTAGTATACTTAAGCCTAAAAAAACATGGTCTAAGACCCGTGTGTTTTGTAGTGGTTCCATTAATTTAGTACACTTAACCAGTCAGCTTCCTATTTTTTACTCTTCTTCTCCCATATTACTCTTCCCCCAACTATTCTTCTCTATTTTTGGCTCTTCCTCTTTCCATTATTAATCCACCATCTTACCATTAGTTTCCTTTAACCCCTCTTTTCCCCTTTTCTGAAATTTCTTCTCCTCATCTTCTTTTCTATAAATTTCCTATTACTTTTTTTTGCATATTTATCCATATAATTAGCCCATAAAAAATGTGATTTCTCTCTCTCTCTCTCTCTCTCTCTATCTCTCTCTTTTCTTTGTTGCCGATTTACTTTGGATTGATGGGTTTTTCTATTTTTGACAACTATAGTTTAGATTGATTTTTTTTTGGGTTCTATAATCTAATAGTTGAGAGGAGGAATTTGAACCTTGTACATCTTCATTGAAAATATCAAGATGTGCAAATTGAGCTATTAGGTTTTTGGCTAGATTTATGTGTTTTAGTTCTTTTCTATTGCGTGTCTTAATACTATATCATAGATCCCCTCTCTCTCTATTATGGCTTTGGGTAAGTGAAAATTGTTAATTGTTAAAATATCTAATGCTAAGTGAGAATATTTCTTTAAAAAAAAATAATCATAATATATTATCTTTAATAAATTGCAAAAAAAAAAAAATTATAAGTTATATCGCATTACGAAATAATTATATATTTCCATACATCTTGTGAATCTGCGATTAATATGAATAAAAGTTTCATTGGAATTCTTAATAGCTATGCAGCATGTATGATTTTGACATTTCAAATATGTAGGCAATTAATTGATATGATGTAATTAGTTAACTTGGATACCAAATCATAGTGCAGGGCTAGAAAACTTTAAAACTACAAACTAAGTAATTAGATGGATCTAAAAAGTAAAAAAGAGAAAACAAAATGTGTTGAGTAAAAGAAAGGAAATAACAGAAAGAAAACCGAAAATCCAAATTCCAATTAGTTGCTGATGTAGACAAAAAGCCTTGTCTTGTGCAGTGGACAAAACAAAGAAAAAAAAATAACTTTGCACATTGTGATATTTATGTTCCTAGTTTTCACTGGATTTCTTTCTACATACAAGGCAGTGAATTGCACCACGCTAGTGACCAAGGCAATTAGCTAGCTAGTATCAGTAGTATATGGGCTAAATGCATTTTGTCCCCTTGGCGGCGGTGTTTAACGCCGGTTCCTTTGCTGATATTGCTCATTGGAAGGTCCCTCGCCATCAAGCGTGCTCTCACGCATACTGCCAAGCTCAACCTCAAGGTCATCCTCTTGTGGCTCCGTCCCAACAAACTGTTGCACCACCAAAACCGAAACAGTGGATGCAAAATCTGATGAAGCTAACAAATCACCTATAGCACCCAGCTCAGGGCACTCACTCCAATCAGTTAGTCCTGCTGTGAGTGGCGAAGTCATTCCTTGTCCTCTCCCAACAATAAACAGGTCATGACTGCTTTCTATTGACCTTATGGACGCCACGGTATC
Organism: Quercus agrifolia; assembly: GCA_029955455.1. Classification (NCBI taxonomy): domain Eukaryota; kingdom Viridiplantae; phylum Streptophyta; class Magnoliopsida; order Fagales; family Fagaceae; genus Quercus; species Quercus agrifolia. The sequence goes on from JARQAD010000008.1 coordinate 22,957,185, forward strand.
CTCCCCGTTATTCACCACTTTCTCTATATACATGATTGATTCATTGTTGGAGGTATGGATTTGGAACTTCTTTACAAGATCTTCGTCCAGTTTCTTCTCTCTTTCTTGGTTTGCTTTAATTCCTAACGTCTCGTAACGGTTCAGGTTAGTGTTACTGCTAGCCTGCATTACTGCAGGTTCAGATGCTGCATCCCCACCATGAAAGAACCGCAATAGTTTATAGCTTATTCCAGTATGTTCGGACTTCCTAATGCTAGTTCCAGAGTTCAGTTCTGCAGGATCAATTGCATCCTCACCAGTAATGAGCCTCAATACTGTAACTCTTACTCCAGGATGGTCGGACATCCTCCATGCATAGGATAATGCTTCTCTATCATCTGGTCCACCAAAGAATAGCACAGCTATGTGGTGAGATACTGAGTTTGCAGCCAAGCGTGTGGATCCATTTAGGCCTCTGTCAACAAGAATTCCAACTGAGCAAGGTGCATTTACAAGTACTTTCTTGTTCACCATTTGATGGGCCGGATTTTTAGCTTCCATGCCTCCATCAACGGTTTGTTGTTTGTGGAAAGGGATGATTATTAGGCCGACTCGTTTGTCTTCAGCTAAATTGCAGATGTCTTCGTGCATGCTAGAGTAAGGGGAAATCGCAGTGAGGGGGTTGACAGACACACAACCAGCACGCTGCTCATAGTTCTCGAATGCATTGATGATATGGTCGGACTGAGCTTGAGTCCGGTTAAGGGCTTGCCTACCTGATTTCCGGGTATTATGGACTATAAGCATGGCAGATGCACGGCCCGTGAGTTCAACCAAGTGGAGTGCATAGATGCATATTGGAGATCTTTTGGTGGGGTGAGAGGCTTCAAGGAAATTGATGATTGTTGGGACATTTCGAGGGTTGTGAATGCACACAAGTATTCGAAATTCTGCATCCGGTTTTGAACTTTGGATTGTTCGCCTTTTGTATGGTAAAAACCTCCTTGCCGGTGTGTAAATTGTTGTTACAATGGGCATGACTATTCCAGTCATAATTATAGCTGCAACTACCATGAGTGAAAATGATTGAGCATCTAACACCTGCAAGTAATTTAATTTTGTTGTCATCAAATTTGTGCTTGAAATAGCTAGAGAGAAAAAAATTGAATAAAAATCTTCTATTCCCTCCTAGTATTCCACTTTGTACTTCACTAACTGTAGTATATCATGTCATGTGTGGTTTTTTTCCATGCCTTTTTTTTTGGTTGGTGAAGTACAAAATGAAACACCAAGAATGAAATAAAAGACAGTTATTCAAAAAGACTAGTACCAGTAGTGGTAACAAGCAATATATAGAGGAGGAGTACCTCTTGGTCCCTTCCAACATTCAGCACAATCAATTCAACAAGGCCCTTTGTGTTCATGAGGAAACCAAGAGTAACGCCTTCACGTACAGTCATCCGGTAAAAGAGTGACATAAGGAGAGTTCCTATAACTTTGCCAGCACATGAAAGAAAAATGACTAGGATTAGATATCCCCAAGTGCTGGGATCCCTGATTGTGCGTATATCAGTCTTCAGCCCGCTAATAGCAAAGAAGAGAGGGAGCAGAAGCCCCGAAACAAAGTCCTCAAGCTTTTCTATGAGAGTAACTCCAACTGGTCCATTTGGAATTACAAGACCAAACACAAAAGCTCCAAACACAGAATGTGTTCCAATGGCATCTGTAATAAAGCCCGAGATCATAACCCCAGTGAGAATGAGACAGATATAGAACTCACAGATGGTCTCTCCGTCTGGGGTTCTCTGGATCATCCATGAGATTGCTGGACGGACAATAAAAATGCAAAAGACAACAAATAATATGCTTGACAGTATCACCCAGAGGGAAGCTAAAGAAGAACTATCATTCTCAGACAAGGCAATAGCAAAAGCTAATAGAATCCAAGCACACACGTCATTGATAAGAGCTGATGATAAAGCAATCTTGCCAATCTCCGAATTTATGAGTTTAAGCTCTGCAAGGATTCGAGCAAGCACTGGGAATGCAGTGACAGAGACGGCAAGACCGAAGAATAGGACGTAAGTCCCTAGTGTCATGCTATCATCTGATTTGTAAAGAAAGAAGGCGAAGACGGTACCAACCGCGAAGGGTAAGACCATTCCAGAAACTGCAATAGCCAAGGACTTTTTTCCAGTTCGCCTGATTGCTGTAATGTCCATCTCCACTCCAACCAGGAAGAGGAAGTAAAGGAGACCCATATTTGCCAATGTCTCAATCACCATCACACTTCTTAGAGGAAACACTGTTTTGGCAAAGGTTTCGCTCCTTCCAAGCACTGATGGACCCAATATCACTCCACCCTGTATATGTTATTGTACACATCGAATCAATGTTACAAGAATAATACTACGAGCTTCAAGGAAATATCATCATAAAATTACTATGTGATATATGTTGTACATATCCTTTGCCATAAGTCGTTGAACTAGAACTTGAAAATATACCATACACATGGGAGAACTATTTAAGTCACGTTTTTAAGTCTGAATCATGACTTCAATTATTTTGGACAACAATGTGTGCAACAACAATGCCCTATTGCACAACGACCAATATTATATATATATACATACATACATGCATATATATATATAGCCTTATTTTTATAAATAATAATAATATACTAAGAAGAAACAAGAGAAAGCCTTGGCCCATATCTAATTTAATAATTTTGGAAAAAGAACCCAACAATGGAATAAAGGAGATAAAGATGGGTCATCCTAATTACAAATGGCTATCCAACGAGCTACATTGTGTCACAAAAAATTACATTTCTAGTAATAAAAATGAAGTCCCAACAATAGAGGGAATGTAATGCCTCTTTGAAATCGGAGAAGAAAGGAGCTAGAAGCCAAGGCTAAAAAGTTGCTTGGAATGCCTCTTTCACCGCCAACTTTTCAACAATTATGATCATGCAGATGAAATATTGTAACTATCTACTAGGATCGTGGACCAAGGTGCTAATCATTAAAGTGAAATTGTACTTATTAAAAAGTTCATACGTATGTTATTAAATGGTAAAAGAAAAATTGCAGAAAAATGTATGAGATACAAACTTTTTTATAAACTGTTAATGTGATGAGTGATTATTGATAAATAAAAATGATGTTATTTGTAGACACAGATAAGAACCAGTAAGAAGTTAACTATAACAACAATTTGTAAAAATGTTGTAACATATTTTGTAGCGGTAATATTACTCCCAACTGCATGCTGAAACTTGAAACTATATACATGACAATCAATGTAGGGAAATTGAGGAGGACAGGTAATAATTAAGAGATAAACGTACCAAAACTTCAGAGATAACACGAGGTTGGCGAAGGGGTTTGAGGAGGAAAACCAGAACACGAGTAGTAACAATGACCATTGTCAATTGCAAAATGAAGAGAGGGAGAGAATAATCTAAAGGGTTATCGCCTTGCCATATACCATTTGTTGTTATCATGCTCGGCGCATAGCATACTATTGTGTTGTTTGTTTCGTTATATGGTCGCTTCATTTCTGCCATTTCTTTACACTGCTTTAGTCTCTAATGCCGCAGCCAAAGCCACCTCTTATGGCCAAGCCGCCTACGAACACCTTTGGGGAAAAAGGGAAAAAAATGAAAAGAAAAGCGTGTTACTTCACAACTGTTGCTTCTACTTTTATCATCATGTATATCATTTTCACGTTGAAAAAATAGGCTCTTGCTTTCTTAGGAGTCAAAAAAGAGATGGATAACAGTAGTATGTAAGAGAGAGTTCAGGCTGGTTTTGGTGGTTGCCCGTTCCATTTGGGGGCACAATTTTCTTTAGCAAACGTTGACAGGAAGGTTACTATATTCTAGATAAATAAAGTCGTAACATAACATTTTACACGCTGTTGCAACAACTCGCCACATGGTGAGTTGTGAATAGTGAAGAAAAAATGATGGGTCTAAATCTTCACCACTCACAACTCACTACGTGACAAGTTTTAGCAAAAATTGCGTAAAATATTGTAATACTAACATTGCTCAGATAATTATTTGAGGTATCAATAAAAAAAATGCCATATATTTTAATTTAATTTAATTTAATTTAACAATTTGGATTGTACTTAAAATACACAAGCAATTAGCAAAGATCAATGAGAGTATAACAAATTTAAACCCTGGTTTTAGGATTCACAAATATAAAGGATCTATTTCAAGGCATTTGTGGGGGGGAGGACTCTCTTCTTTGGTCAACAGTTCACAGAAAGGACTCTATTTTTAAAGAAATATCACCAATTGCATCCAATAAAAAAATTGCAAGTATTCTAATTTAATTTAGTGATTTTGATCATACTTAGCTCTGTTTGTTTTAAAAGTAAAATATTTTCAAGTGTTTGGTGTGACATGTAAAATTTTTCAAGCAAACTATTAAAACCGGTGCTAGAGGTTCAATGATCGGATTGTTGGAACAATGTTTCTGAAGATCAGACTACTAGCAAATACAGCCAAAACTACAACTCTAGCCACTTGGCTGTTGCCAAAACGATGTTTCTGTTGACCGGACCACTAATACCGACAACCTAACCACCAGATAAGAGGAGAGGGAGCTACTATGTGTTTTTGTAAAAAAATTTACCAAATTTTTAAAGGTAAAATATTTTACAACTTTTTATAAAGGATTTTACGATTAACATAAAATATTTTACAAGTTTAACTACATTTTTACATGCAAACAAACACCTTAAAATAGGAAAACATTTTGCAAAAATTTTTTTTACTTCAAAATAAATGGAGTGTTAAAACACACTAACAATTAGCAAGGATCAATTAGAGTAACAAATTTAGACCCTAATTTTTGGATTTACTAAAAAATGGAGAGGAGCCATCTCATAACTAGAATTCATTTAAATAAGCCAATGACTGAGAATGTGCCACATCATTTACAAGAAATTAACTTAACAATAATGGGAGTTAACAGAGCAATCACCTAAACTAAGGTCGGTTTAATGAGGAAAAAAGAAAAAGATAAAAACTTGTTGCACGCGCATTAATGCACACACCTTTACTCACATAAAGAATTAGAAATTTTAAAAAAAAAATTTATTAAAAAACACTGAAATGGTGAACTATGTAATAAACACTACTCAAAAGAAAAACACCGAATGAGCAATGAGGTAGATGAATTCATAGCATTGGAGGTTGAGTTATTGAATGCCAATTATGTAAGGGGGTGGAGGAAGAGGACCTAGCTAGGTGGAGGGTGGCAGTAGCAATGGTAGATCTTTTGTTGGAGATGGTCTGGCCGCGTCAGTGCAATGGTGTGGCCAAGAGTGGGAAGACTCGGCTAGGCTGTAAATCTTGAGTTTCAGCAACTATTGACAAAAATACGTAAGTATTCCATTTGCATCTTGTTTGTTGGTTCATCGAAATTGTAATTGCAATTGTAATCCCCTAAATACTATCAAATAAATTAAGAGAAATGTTATGTACACAAAAGTTTATAACAAATCATAAGTAATACATTGTGACTAGTGAGTAAAAGAGTAACTTTAATGAACAAAATTTAGGTATAGTACCTTAGGTGTTGTTCCTTAAGTTCTTCTCTTAAAATTCAGTCATGTGGCTACTTAACTAAAAAAATATAGTTTCATCTCATAAGAAAAAACTCATGTGACAGAATTTTAAAATGAGAACCTAAGGAACAGCATCTAAATACTGTATCTAAGTTTTACTCAACTTCAATAGTGGATCTATATTAGAACCAATAACAACTTAACACCATTATTTTTATATTCATCTAATTGTTATAAGACTAATTACATTACAACCTTATGTGCCTTAGCTTTACAATTTATTACATAATTTTTCATGTGCGAACACATAATCTGTTATAGTGGTAGTTTTAGCAAATTTTCACGTAAAATCATAAAATAATTGCAAATGGTCTTATTTTCATGTTGGGATATTTTATACATATACTATACATGTTATACATCAGTTTCAAAACCTTTCTGGAAACATCATATGACCTTGATATAACAAACCTGTTTAATAAAGCTCATCTTCAATCTAATACACATCCAATCAAGGTGTCCACTCAAATCTTACACCCAAAACCATGTCCTTTAGAAACCCTTTTTATCCACATGCAATTTCACATACATACTTCAATCCATAGCAAAAATTCATTACATTACTGGCTCGTACATGTGATTTCTCATACCCTTAAGCCAAAACTAGCATTTACCCAAACTTCACATGTTCTATTGAATTAAAGACTTTGATTTTTCCTTACCCTAGGCTAGTTTCTTGGAGGAATGGAGCTAGAATCACTTTAGCTTAAGTCTTTGAGGAGAACTTTGAGAAGAAATAGACAATTTTCCCCTTTTAGAGCTGCTGGAACCGTAAGTTGAGGAGGCAGAGAGCTCAAGAGTGTTCTAGGCTTTTCTGAGAGAAAATAAGAAGAAATGCATGGCCAGCTAGTAGGGGTAGGGGGCTGGGTGGGCTATATGGAAAGGAGAACCATCCTCAGATACTAGTCAACATCGGTCATGCCTTACCATATCTTGGGAACGCATATCTCTCGCCCAAAAGCGGCTGGAGGCTTAGGAATTGTCTCCACTCGACTATGGGAAAATCAAGCGTGGTGGACTAAAGTACTTCTTCAAGCTAAATATTTTCACCTCTCAAGCTTCCTTAACTGTGAATCTTCTAAAAACACATCACTCACTTGGAAAGCTATTCTGTACTTAATGGTTTGCAGTGGATTGTAGGAAATGGTAGTAAGATTTAAGTATGGAATGATGGTTACCTACTGGACCTCTTCGGACCACTACCAGAGACTGAATTTTCTCGAACCGTAGACTACTATTTTTCAGGAGGGTATAGGTGAAACTTAGAAGAACTTCCATGACAATCCCATGCATGTGATATTAAGGAAACCATTTTAGGCCTTCCTATTGCCTTAATTTCTTCTCAACAAGATCATTTAATTAATTTGGCCTTCCAACATGGGTTCACCGTTACTGTGAATTAGAAAGTCATTCTTTTTTTATACTATTGTATAGCTCCATGTATATATAATTATATATGGGTACAATTAAAAATAATCACAATTATTCGATTTATATTATAAGAGTAAATATTTTTATAGAAGAGGTTCAAATTATATATGGTATCAGTTTACATTAAAAATAATAAACTTTAGAGATAAGCCATAACTATAATTTCTTTTTTAAACGTGAAAGAAAAAAAAATTTTAAATTTTAGGAGTTCTCTTTTTTAATCCAAAATAAAATTTGTTATTTGACATTTATGATCCTATTTTTAAAAGAAGTTATCCTTCATTAATGAAGGTATTTTTGAACTTAGATAGACGCGTGGCAAAAAATCGGACTCTAATTGAAATTCAATTTAGAATCTAATTGGATTTGGATTCTTCGATTTTTACACTCAATAATTCACTTGACACAAAATTAAAAATTAAATAGAATATGTTGTGGAAAAATGAGAATCCAATTAAATCTAATTGGATTTTCTCCATGGATATTATATATATATATATATATATATATATATATATATATATGAGAATAAAAGACATTGTTGTAAATCCTAGTTCTTGGAACTGGATATGAAGATTCCATGTGGACATAAAATCCAAATTTTCATACGGAAATGCTACCAAGATCGACTACTGTAAAACTACAAATGTAAATTGATTTGTATTTTCAGCCTAAACATAATACGCGCGGTTGAAGGCTCTGTATTTACTATTTATGATGAATATACAAATTACAAAAGTGTTTGAATACAAAAAATAAAAAATAAAAATTCTATCTTAACAGCTTTATCCTTATTACAAACCGTGTTGTGCAGTTGTCACATTATCACAATTACTTGAATTTTGTAATGTAGGTGAATGAGAGGAGAATTTGCTCTTATCCTTAAAAAAACTACCTACCTGCTCACAACCAAAATGGGTTCGAATCTTTTTATCCACGTTGAAACAACTCTTCACGACCTCAGAGATATTGGATTTCCTGACCTGGACAAAGAACAATATCCGATCCTTTTTCCAACTCAGGCCTCTAGAGTTTAGATGAGATATGGCTGAGAACAAATCTTAGCGTGAATTAATTTGCTTCTAGAATCTCCTCTCCTTCCATTCCTTGGAATATCATGATTGTTTATGGAACATGGAACCTTTAATTCTCTCTTTAAACCAAAAAAAAAAAGTGTTCTGCTTGGTAAATGCATTGTGAAAAATAAATTAGTTAAAATATATAAGTTTAGATTACTATTTTTTATTTCTCATAATAAAAATCTGTTTAAAATATTTTATGAGGTTTATAATGAAAATCTATATTGGGTTGTGAACCTGACAGGGTTTTAGAATAAATAATTAATTCATCATCAAACGATTGGATGATTTGTCCTAATATTTGTGTAATTATCTTATTGAGAGTTATTGCTTGTTTAACCGGTAAAATCTCTTGTTATCGAAAAAATGATTTGGACTTCAATCTCAACTTATACCTAAAATTGATTGATATTTTGGTATGATGATAAAGACAAATAATCATCGATCCGACATAATAGGTAAAAATTCTATCATACTCATACCTATATAAAAAATAAAATATAACATTGTACCTATATAAATAATAAATAAAAAATAAAGTTAAATAACATATTTTAAATCTAAAATATTTTAAACTTAAACCATAGATAAGCAAGTTGGGCCATTCCTCATGTGCATATCATGAAGACCCTGATTACTTTAATATTAATTAATGTCCTGATACGGGATAATTGTCTCACTGTCTGAACTCCATCATTAAGTGACACTCTCCCTCACATGCTATTATTATGAGTAATTCTAGTGACACATTCAAAATCACAATTTTTTCCATAACTCGTGAATGTAGCGAGTTGTGATTGGTAGAGAGGTGTCCCCACATAGAATTACCATCACTCCTCCACTAACCACAACTCACCACATGAGCAAGTTGTGAGCAAAATTATGATTTTGGGTGTGGCACTAGAATTTTTCTATTATTATTTTTATTTTCATCTTTTTAAGTCAAAATTTTAAACTCTTTTTACAATGCATAAGAGAATATGCCATGACTGACAAGTAATCGAGCGTAAATGTAGTTAGCTGGATTCAACTAACACATTGTAAAGAAGTAGGTAGAAGTTATCGTTTGGTGATGTTTACCAACAGCTGCTATACAACTGAAGAAGATCATTCGGTGAGTGTTCTAGTTAGTCTGCATCAGCATCAGGCCAGAATCTTTCATAATTTTCTTGTAACAAAAAATATCTACTTTTCCCAAGAACCTTATGGCTCATGTTAATTAACACTTCTTAATATTTTCAATGAATGCATTCAATATTTAAATCTCATCTTTTATTATAGTAACTAGTATGTTAGGGTCATATTTTCTATGTAATTGGCTAATCCTTTGACAAAACGCATTTTACTTGTAAATTGGATAGATCTAAGTTGGGTTTGATACATATCAAGTAATTGTATTAAAGACATGAAGATTAATCCAAAAAACAAGTGAAGAAAAGCTATTTTACTGAAACTCAACAGATAGTTCGACAAAAAGCTGCTATCAAGATTTACTGGGCAACTCGACACAAGCTTGATCTATCAAGCTTTACGAATTTGGAATTTCCATATCTGAATTTCGACCCATGTTGATGTATTTGTTTAGGGTTTCTTTTCTTACAACCCTAGACATATATATATAGCTTATTTTAAGAGCTGTCATACACGGATACAAAGACCAAAAGTTTATTTTTTCTATGTGAGAAGCTACTACGTTTGTATACCATAGAGTTTTGTAACCAAATACTTCTTGATCTTTATCATCTATGAAGTGAAGAACTTTGCAGCCAACAACAATCATTCAAGTTGTTGGAGTTAGTTACGTACTGGGATCCGTGCAAATGAGTTAATCACATATTGGAGAGTTGTGCATCAAAGGAAAGAAAGCTACTACAAGATCAAGTCCAATTGAGTATTGGAGCGAAGGTTCAACTGTAGGTTGGTATTTTGGGATAGGCTACACTACTAATAAGATTCCTCATATTTGTAACTACTTGATTATTGATTAATAAATTCTTAGGAGTTGTGACATTAAATTCACCCTATGAAGTTTTTTCCTTGCAAGAGGTTTTCTCCATTTGTCAACAAATTACCGTGTTAATTTATTTTCCATTGCATATTAATATATTTTGGTGATTGGTTGGTGCCTCCACGATTTGCAAGTAACTTGACCTAATTAATCAATTTGGGTAATTTAATTAATTAACCGGGGTCAAGCTATCTTAACCTAACATAGTATGTAACTCATGCTTACACATAAGAATCATGAATTATAGTAGTGATATTGATGTAAGTTTGGGTTATTAAATATATAGGACATTAGTTTAACTAAAACATTTGTAGGTAATAAATGATTTTTCCTTACAATTTTAATGATATTAGTTACACCAGTTAAGTTTCTCATTACACTGCTATTATATATATAATTTTGAAAATCATTATTGGATACAACATATACACTATCAATTCACTATCACTGTTTGTGAAATTCTACCAAATAAAACACAAAATAAAAGAATAAATTGGTTCAATAATATCTCCTAAATTGAATGGGAATAGGTGCATGGGATCGTTTAGCTCAATTACAGTTTGTTATGTTCAAAATCTTCACATACAAAATATCTAGATAGAAACAGTATAAAAAATATACTCATTAGTTCAAGAAAAAAAAAAATAACAGCAAAAATCTAAACAATTTAATTTGTATGAAAAGCTAATAAAATCTAATTTTGATTCTAATCAAATTTTCTTTAATCTTTGATTATATATATATATATATATATATATATACATACATATATATATATATATATTACCTAGGTTTATTATATTGTCCTCCTCGTTTTCTACACTAAACTAACTCACTTGATACAAAAATTTTAAAAAATTAGATTAGATGGGACACGCGACACAAAATTAAACTCTAACTGAAATCTAATTTTTAAACTAAATTAACTCACTCGGCACAAAAATTTAAAAGTTTAAATTAGATGAGACAGATAACGCAAAATTACACTCTAATTGAATTCCAATTTGAAATCTAATTAGATTCTCAACTTTGCCTATTAATATATAATAGTGTGTAGTCTCATGCATATACACGGGTATAATTAAAATAATTACAATTATATACTTCAAATTATACCTTTTTTTTAGAAAATGTTCAAATTATACATGGTATTAGTTTACACTTTTTTTAAACCATACATTTTTAAAATATGTAATGGTTTCTCATTATATATATATATATATATATATATATATATATGATTGAGAATTTAATTAGTTTTAAACTCTTCAGTTTTTGCACCCAATTATAATTCACTTGCCACAAAAATGAAAAACTTAGATGGACACATGGCAAAAATTTAGACTCCAATTGAAATCCAATTTAGAATTTAATTGGATTTGGACTCTTCGATTTTTACACTCAATAATTCACTTAGCAAAAAAACTAAAAATTAAATGAAATACATGGCGCAAAATTGAGAATTCAATTAAAATCTAATTGGATTTTCTTTAAACTTTATCTATTACTATATATATATATATATACACAATTTAGAATTTAATTGGTTTTAAATACTTTGGTTTTTACACCCAATAATTCACTTGCCATAAAAATTAAAGACTTAGATAGACATGTGGCAAAAAATTGGACTCTAATTGAAATCCAATTTAGAATATAATTTGTTAGGTTCTAAAGTTTAGGATTTTATGTATTTAGAACTCTAATGTGTATTGTTGGCAAACTATGATCAAAACAATGTATTTAGAAGTGTTTAAAGCTAGCTCAAAGTTGTGTGTCAATGTAAAGTTGGAATCAAGTTAAAGCAAGGAAGCATTGTGCCTTTCGGCCTGGCTCGATCGATCGAACGATAAGCTCGACCGATCGAAGCTCGGGCAGAATGCTTTTCTGCAGATTCGTCCAACTCAGCCCTATTTGTTTTAAAACCTTTTTAGGGTTTCTTATTTATCCTAAGTATAAAAGGAAAACCTTAGCCACGTTTTAGGGTGGCTCATATTTGCAGTTTGTGTAAATCTCTTGTGAGATCTAGAGGAGCTTTCCTTTACACAAACTTAAGGTTTTCAAGGAGAAGATTTATCTACGCCTTGATGATCAATTCAGTTGCTGCCATTAAAGTTTAAAGAATACACAAGCGGGTGTGCTTGTATTTGGTGGAGAATCCAAGAAAGAAGGAGTCCGTGGATTCGAAGCTTGCACGTGGTCATGTCAGTAAGTTCTACTAGTTTGTAGCATTAGGAAGTCAAGCGGGGGTGCTTGTAAGTCCTTTTGTATGAACTTCGATTCTTTCAAGATAGTGGATTCAGGTTTACCTTGAGGATAGCTAGGTCAGATCCTCTCCAGGTTTTTACCAGTTTGGTTTCCTAGGTGATCATATCATGTGTTATTTATTTTCCACTGTTTTGCATGATTTGATCTTTACTATAGTGATAACCTAGACTTGTTTAATTGGACTAAGTAACAACTTGGCTAATTCCCTAGGTTTAATCAATTGTTTAAGGGGTCTAAAAACTGTCAAGTGGTATCAGAGCGGGTAGCTCTTTTGTTGTTGATCATTTGATCACTGAGCTGATCCTTGACCCCTTTGGTATGGATTTTTGGAAATTCTTTCTGCTTATTCATCAACTTGCTTACTTTGTGTATTTGTCCCTTGTTGAGTTTGTTAAATCTTTCCTAGAACATCTTGGTCTTATCATATGTGGTAATAATTATTTGTGTTATACTGCCTTAACCGCCTTAAAGGCACGTGATTCTTGTCTTTGGTATTTGGATAGTGGTTGTTCCAAGCATATGACAAGAAACAAAGGATTATTCAAGACCCTTTTTGAAGGAAAGATTGGGACAGTCACTTTTGGAGATGGAAGCAAATCTGTCATCAGAGACATTGGAACTGTGGACATCCCAGGGTTACCAGTCTTTGAAGATGTTTGGTATGTTGATGGACTAAAGGCAAATTTACTCAGCATCAGTCAGATTTGTGACAATGGACTAAATGTTCTCTTCACTAAGCATGAATGTGAGATACTTGATGGTGGAGGTGACTGTATGTGTGTTGGTGTACGAACAGCGGACAACTGTTATGGATTGACACCAAGCATAAACAACAAGTGTTTTAGTGCAAAGATTGATCAAGTTGATTTGTGGCATCAACGGCTGGGGCATGCTAGTCATAAGCAGTTAGAAAAGATTTCAAAATGTGATGCTGTTGTTGGTTTACCTAAGTTTGAGAAGATAGATAAGTGCATATGTGGACCATGTCAGATAGGTAAACAGATAAAATCTAAACACCCGTCTGTGGCTAGTGTTCAAACTTCAAGACCTCTGGAGTTACTGCACATTGATCTTATGGGTCCTGCTCGAGTTCAGAGTTTGGGAGGAAAGAAATATATTCTAGTGGTTGTGGATGACTTTACTAGATATACTTGGGTTGTGCTCTTGAAAGATAAAGCTGAGGCTCCTGAGAAGATGATACATCTGTGTAAGAAATTGCAGGTTGAAAAATAAAACTTATACTATTTTAATTTCCGTCCAGGTTTACAACAGTAACTTGTGAATTAATTTCGGCCTTCAAAAATTGAGAATTTCGAAAAACTCAAAACTGAAAAGTTGTAGATATTTAAGTCATGGTTCCAACTCATCTAGCCTTGTATCAATTGGAATTTTGAGGAGAGAGATACACCCAAAATACTGATCAGTGCTCAAATCAGATTTTTTCTTTTCAGATTCTGCCTCTTTGATTTCTTTCCTTATTTGAAGCTTCCAATCATGGCACTCGATCCTAGCACTCTAGCTTCACCTCCTTAGACATTTAAGCATAGTCCTTTAGCTCCACTTTAATTCTAGTTTGGCCTCCATTCTCTCACAAATTCCTGTAAACTCATCTTTTTCACATGATTTCCTGAAAGTAGAAAATTACATACAATGAATAGCATGTTATTCAAGAAATTATGTAAAGATAAATAATATGGACTAATGCAAATCATGGCTTAATTATACAAATTAAGCATAGTAATAAGGAGATAACGCCCATATAAACATATAACAAGTATACATTTTAAGGCATTATCACACCCCCCAACTTAAATCTTGCTAGTCCCTAGCAATCCACAAAGCACCCATGTCTACTAAAAGTGAAAAATTAAAACTAAAATACAAGCCACTTTCGTAGGCTACACGACTGCACTTCCCATGTGCAGCAAGTCTTTGAACCCCTAGGTCACCCTAATGGACGAGTTTACTCTCGTGAGGGTTTGCAGTGACTCTACCTACAAAAGTCAAAGGTTTCCTGAAAATTCCTGCAGCAAATGTTAGTCTGTTTTATCATTATATCATTCAAATGAACTTTCAATTTTGAGTTGGGATACTATTCATCATATTAATGAGCTTTCACTAGCTTCACTTTTGGAGTGTGTGTGTGCATAGCCCATCCAATCAAATCGGCTTTTCCAAACATGCATAGACCAAGAATAATCTAGATTAGAGCCTCTACTCCAAAACCTCTCTTAAGTCATCAACACTCTGAAAGAACACACATAAAAGTAATGGTTTCTCTCTTCAAATCACATGTGAACAAAAAGGAAAGAAGAAGTTTTAAGAATATCACATATGTATACAAAAACAGCCGCTAAAACAACGGAAAAAGATCTCTTGGTAAGGATGTTGAATTCCTGGAAACATGAGATTAATACCATTTTCATCCTTAGTTTTTATCCCAAACACATACCAACCATGCACCTTTAGGATCAAGTAGGACTTTAAGCTCAATGGTGGTATAATCTTATGGCTAGGTAAAGGCAAAGTGCTCTCTTTGAAATATGAGGTATATGAATCAAATGCAGAAAATTCAAGGTAAACCCAACTCATAGCAGTAACAACCAACTTGAATCAAAACAACTTTTACTCAACCATATAACCCTTCTGAAATATATGAAAGATGTGTAAGACACCAATGATTTATTGATTGATTATGTATGTCTCCTCTTTCTTTTCTTTTTCTCTCCTTTTTTTTTTTTTTTTTTTTTGAAGAAAAGAGAGACAATGGTGGTATCTAAACACATCAATTACCCAAAACTTGAACCCCCATGAAAATACCCATAAATAAAAATGTTTTGTGGTATTGTAGAAGTATTTCTCAAGGCTCAAATGATGGTGACAATGGTTAATGTAAAGGTAGGCTGAATATTTGTTTAGCTGGTAACAAAAGATTGATGGCCTTAAGCTCTGATCTCCTAAAATTCCACATAAACCAGCATGCCTAAGGACAAAAATAAGTAAGATCATGATATATCTCCCCATAATGTTTCCAGTAGTCAACCAAAAAAATGTAGAGATCTTTTACAAAAACTGAAGCATATGAGAGAAATTTAAGAGTTACAAACAAAGATATACTCTCACAAAGAAAGGTAAGGCTCAAGAACTCTCTATATGGGTTGAGTTTCAGCTTATATCTAGCTTGTTCATGATCCATGCATATCCAACATCCAACCGTCCACTAACCTGACTATTGTGTTCAAAAATTTCCAATTATGTTCTTCATGAAAGAGTCTTAATATAGCAAATAGTATAACCAACTTAGCATTATTCATTCCATCACATAATATAAAAATAAAGCTTATAACTTTACTACATTCAAATTCAAGGTTTTTTTTTTTTTTTTTTTTTTTTTTTTTTTTAAGAATTGAAAAGTTGCAAACAAAAAGAAAGAGAAAAAAAAAAATTCATGCAAGGTGCAACAAAATGTGTATACTTCTCCCCCCAACTAAAATATTTGCATTGTCCTCAATGTATCAAAGCCAAAATAAATTCAAGCATAAAGGGAAGAAGTTACCTTAAGCTTTTTTTTTTTTTTTTTTTTTGAAATTTCTTTCACACCTGCAAATGTTAGCTCACAAAAGAAAAATAACAACAAAAACATAAACAAAAAACATAAACAAAAACAAAAACAAAAGGCAAAAAGATAAAAAAATTAAAACAAATATGGTACAACTTCATAAGGTTTTTTCAGAGTTCACTTAGCATCCCAATAGTTAGGGATCTCCAGTGACATCGTCTCCTCCTCTGGTATAACCCCTCCTAAGTATGGTTTTAACATTTGTCCATTTACATTCAAAATCCTACCATCTCTAGGGTCCTCAACTATTACAGCTCCATGGTTAAACACTTCCCTTACAATGAAAGGGTCATCCCACCTAGGTTTTAACTTACCTGGGCCTAAATATGCATATTTAAGACCACCGAGCAGTGGCTTAAGCTCTAGTTGTGGTGCCTCTTCACTTGAACGCACGAGCTTTTTTTTATTTTCTAGTAGCTCCTCAAAGCAAGGCTTCCATCCTTTATTAATTGCCATTATCTGTTGTTCTTCCAAAACTTGTGAGGAATCCAACAAAGAAAAATTTTCAGATACATGAATATCACATTCTAAATCGTAAGAACCAATTGAATTATTAAGAAGAGTTTCAAGAGGATCAGAAAAACAATTCTTATTAAATTCTTCTTGAACCACCGCCCCAATAAGGTTCACATAAGCACAATCATCATCCTCATGTGGTTGTTTAGCCACATGAAATATGTTTAGCTCCAAAGTCATGGAACCAAAAGTGAGTTGCATTCTTCCATTCCTACAATTAATTAAAGCATTAGATGTGGCAAGAAAAGATCTACCCAAAATAATAGGGGTATGAACGCTAGGATGTAAAACTAGTTGGTAATCTAGAACAATAAAATCAAAAGAATAATAAAATTGTTCAATTTTCACCAACACATTCTCAACAATCCCTCTTGGCTCCCTTACAGAATGATCAGCCAACTGTAAAGTTATTGAAGCAGGTTTTAACTCACAAAGTCCAAGCTTTTGATATACACTGAAAGGGATCAAATTAACACTTGCCCTAAGATCTAGCAATGCATGCTCAATGATGTAATCTCCAATAGTACAAGAGATCGTAGGACAACCTGGATCCTTATACTTTGGTGGGGTCTTATGTTGGATAACTACACTTACCTGTTCTGTTAGGAATGTGGTCTTCTTCACTTGATGCTTTCTCTTGATGGTGTATAGGTCCTTAATTACCTTGGCATATGCAGGCACTTGCTTGATAACATGCAATAATGGCAAATTTATCTTGACTTGATGCAAATGCTCTAATATCTCAAATGCAGTGTCCAATTTCCTAGGTAATTTTAAGGCTTGTGGAAATGGTGGAGGGATTGGGCATTGTTCAATTTCACCAAATCCAAGTGACTCAGTTCCATCCTTCTCTTTCTCAACTGGGGTCTCAGATTTCATAGTTATTAAAGGAGAACTTTTATTAATCTCTTTACCACTCCTCAAAATGGTCACAGCTTTTACTTCCTCATGTTTATCCTTAAAGCCAATTTTTAGATTTTGATTGATGGGATTGGGTTGAGTTTGGGAAGGAAGCTTCCCTCTCTCTATCCCACTCAATGAATTTGTAAGCCTAGTTATATGACTCTTGGTCTCTCTTACCTCTTCATCTAGCCTAGTGATCATGGATTTAAACTTTTGATTTTGCTCACTTTGCCTTTGAATGAAAGTACTAAGTGCATCCTCCAAGGAAGGTCTAGACGATGATGATGATGATGCATGTGGTGAATTAAAATTCCTTGGAGCAGGAGGATTCAACACATTGTCACTCTTATAACTCAAATACGGATGGTTTCGCATATTTGGGTTATAATTGTTAGAATATGAAGAATTATTTGGCCAGTATGAATTAAATGCATGTACTTGTTCTTCTGGCACATTTAAGAATGATGAAAGTGATGCACATTCATTTGTAGCATGGTTTATCTCATGACAAATTTTACACACCTCCATTAGGTCTTTTCTAAAGGTAGCACTAACACTCTTACTTTCTTTCATTTTGAGTACCTCAATTTCTTTAGTTAACATGCTGATTTTTGCACTCATGTTATCATCTTCCCTCAACTTGAAAACACTTCCACTAGAAGTGGTAGTGTTAGTTCTAGTCCTATCAGTGGAGTCCATAGGGCTAGGTCCAGTCCATGTGTTAGAGTTTTCAACTATCTCATCAAGATAATCCATTGCATCTTCGGGTTCTTTTTGTAAAAAGTCCCTTCCGCATGAGAGTTGAACAAACTGTCGGTCCCTAGGTGTAAGTCATTCATAAAAATAACTAACCAACCTCCAATCTTCATACCCATGAGTTGGGTAGAAATTGAAGAGATCTTTGTACCTTTCCCAAGCTTGGTATAAGGTCTCATTTTCTCCTTGGACAAAACTAGCTATCCTTTTTTTTACTTGCTGGACTTTGTGGGGAGGAAAATGTTTCTTAAAAAATTCTTTGGCCATCTCCCCCCAACTACCTATAGACCTAGGTTTCAAGGTGTAAAGCCAACTTCTTGCCTTATCCTTAAGTGAAAAGGGAAAGAAACGTAACTTATCAATCTCAATAACATTTTGTGCATAGAAATTACTAATTACCTCTTCAAAAGCTCTAACATGGACATAAGGATTTTCATTTTCTTGTCCCCTAAAGTCAGGAAGTATTGCTAATAAGCCTTGTTTCAGTTCTACATGTAATGCATTAGGAGGAAACATGATGCATGAAGGAATAGAATTTTGTGTGGGAAGCAACCGTTCATACATAGTTCTTCTTTTCTCATCATGATTATTATGTGTTTCATCACCCATGATTGATGAAGAAGGTGCAGGCAAAGGTGTGTCAAAAAGATTACCAAAGTAAGTTTCAAAAATTTCTAGTCTGCCTCTCTCGTTTCTAACCCAAATACTCATGCAACAATGAATGCTAATCAAATAAAATAAATTAAAAACAAATAGAAAAATAAAAACAAAATAAGGGAAAAAAAATGGAACGATGTTACCAATAGAAGAATTTCCACCAGTTGTGCTTTGCTCCCAAAAATTGCCTCTGAACACACAGCAACTCCCCGGCAACGGCGCCAAAATTGCTTGCTCACTCCCAAGTGCAGGAGATCGTAGCAATATAATTCTCGGAGTACCGAGGTCGAACCACAAAGAGCAGGATTGATTCAAAGACAATATAATTAAATAACAATTTGGGTGAAAAAGAAAAATACTTTTGTTTGTTGATTGTTAACAAGAATAATAATAAAAACTTATTTAAATCAATAGTGTAAATACTAGGCATCGGGGTGTTTCCCTATATCGATATGAGATTCTTTGTGATCTAGGAAAATATCTATTTCATAATTGATTGTTCTTATACAATTAGACACTTATGATTCGGTTGAACCGAGACAATTCAAGAACGCATGATAACCTTGATTGATAATGCGGTTAGAAAAGTTTTCAGAAAAACCCATTCACTTTAAAACCTAATTTCTATTTGAAACTATTAGAAATTCATCTAAACAATAAGAAAAACATGATTGAACTTATTGAAAGCATGGAAGAACTAATACATCAAAAGAAATCTAATTGAACAATCAAATATGTTATTGATAAAATCCTAGAAAGAATCACATTGAATATTCATACCGTATAGAAGAAATATAACCCCTAGCCCTAGCAAAGAGTTTAGGCTGCCATTAGAGAAAGAAAAATACAAGGTTTTCTCTCCAAAATTCGTTCTACACAGCCTCCCTTCCAAAACCCTAATGTCTAAGTGTCCAAAGAAAAATAAAACTTATACTATTTTAATTTCTGTCCAGGTTTACAGTAGTAACTTGTGAATTAATTTCGGCCTTCAAAAATTGAGAATTTTTGAAAAACTCAAAACTGGAAAGTTGTAGATATTTAAGTCATAGTTCTAACCCATCTGACCTTGTATCAATTGGAATTTTGATGAGAGAGATACACCCAAAATACTGATCAGTGCTCAAATCAAATTATTCCTTTTCAGATTCTGCCTTTTTGATTTCTTTCCTTATTTGAAACTTCCAATCATGGCAGTCGATCCTAGCACTCCAGCTGCACCTCCTTAGACATTTAAGCATGGTCTTTTAGCTCCACTTTAATTCTAGTTTGGCCTCCATTCTCTCACAAATTCCTGTAAACTCACCTTTCTCACATGATTTCCTGAAAGTAGAAAATTATACACAATGAATAGCATCTTATTCAAGAAATTATGTAAAGATAAATAATAGGGACTAATGCAAATCATGGCTTAATTATACAAATTAAGCATAGTAATAAGGAGATAACGCCCACATAAACATATAACAAGTATACATTTTAAGGCATTATCAATATGCATGGATACACTTAAATATATATAATAAGATGCATAATATAATTCCTATATATATAATTTAAATACTATTGATAGTTATTTTTATATTTTGTTAACTTTTTAAAAAACAATTTGTAATGATATTATTAGGTATAAAATTGTCCCTTTTTTTTTAATTATTGTGAAGAACTTTTTTTTTACGACTCATTTATTCTAGACTCTTTGGTTTTTGTACTTAATAACTCACTTGAATGAATATTTATGATGTGATCCCACATTTGATTATAATATTAAGAAATAAAACTCCATAAGAATAAATAATTTAGGACACATGGCGCAAAATTGGAACTCTAATTTGAAATTGTAATTTGAGTTTCTCTTAGCTTCACCTATTATATAGATATATGGATAATTCACTTGGCATATAATTAAAAATTGAATAGGACACGTGGTGCAAAATTGAAAATCCAATTGAACTCTAATTAAATTTTTTCTGAGCTTTGGCTATTAATATATATATATATATATTACCTAGGTTTATTTATATTGAACTCCTCATTTTCTACATTAAATTAACTCACTTGGCACAAAAATTTAAAAAAAAAATAGATTAAATGGGACACATGGCACAAAATTAAATTCTAATTGAAATCTACTTTTTACACTAAACTAACCTGTAATCCCAAGCATATGAACGGATACACTAAGAGATATACAACAAGATGTATAATATAATTCTTATATATAATTTAAATACTATTGGCAGTCATTTTTATATTTTATTAATTATTTAAAAAAAATTGTAAGGATATTATTAGGTAAAAAATTTAAATTATCCATTTTTTTAATTATTTTGAAGTACTTTTTTTTTATGATTCATTTATTCTATACTCTTTGGTTTTTGTAATTAATAACTCACTTGGATGAATATTTATGATATGGTCCCACATTTAATTCTAAAATTAAGAAATAAAACTCTTTAAGAATAAATAATTTATGACACTTGGCACAAAATTGGAATTATAATTTGGAATTTTAATTTGAGTTTTTCTCAATTTCACCTATTAGTATATACTAGTTTGTAACCCCATGCATATGCATAAATACATTTAAAGATATACCATAAGATGCATAATATAATTCATATATATATATATATATATATAATTTAAATACTATTGATAGTCATTTTTATATTTTGTTAACTCTTTAAAAAAATTTGTAAGGATATTATTAGGTATAAAATGTAAATTGTCTATGTTTTTTTTTTTATAATTATTGTGATGCACTTTTTTTTTTAATTTTAGGATTCATTTATTTTAAACTCTTTGATTTTTGTACTTAATAACTCACTTGGATAAATATTTATGATGTGCTCACACATTTGATTCTAAAATTAAAAAATAAAACTCTTTAAAAATAAATAATTTAGGACACATAGCGCAAAATTAAAACTCTAATTTGGAATTCTAATTTGAGTTTCTCTCAGTTTCACTTATTATTATTACTAGTATGTAGCCCCGTACTACCACACTGGAATGAATATATTATTAATCATGAGTTTATTCATGTTTAAAAAGCTCAGTTAAGTCTAAATTCATATTTTTAACCAGAAAATTTCATTAACAAAACTTAACAGTATATATATTTTACACAGAAAGATGAACCTTGGTGACAATGTTTATCCAAAAGATCCATTCACGCTTTTAAATCTTCAATCTCTATTGGTGATTGAAATTTTCACAGCTTAAAAAATTTAAAATTAAAAAAAAAAAAACCCCTCAGAGTTGTACTTATTTTGTAGTTTTACGATATGTCATTTTGTAACATGATGGGCATTTGTGTGAAGAAAAAACCTCTGAATTTCCATGGCTGATAAAAGAAATTTTCTTCAATCTCTTTTTATAGAGAGATGGGTTTGTGCGTGTTTTTATACATCCTTCATAGTTGTATTATCACAAAACAGGTCCAATGGATTTAGATTAGTACTACCGATTCCCAAAGCATGAATGTTTAATGTGTTATTAATTTCATCTCATTGACTTCTGCACATGACAGCAAAATTAAAAATAATTAGATTGTACACGTGTATAGTAAAATTGGACTCCAATTTCATATTCTAATTGAATAATTGAAATGATAATATATGATAGTAACAACAATAGGAAAATTCAAATAAAATTTTGAATTAAATTGTAACAATCTGAATAAAAAATTCCAGTAGAAAGACAAGGTGGAATGATCCACTCCAAGAAGGCGACCAAACTTGCATAAATATAGAATAATAAATCTCTCTCCGAAAAATTTACATTATTCATAACCTTTACTTTCACTGAAAATTTTAAAAACATAGTGACTCACATCTGCCATCCAGACATCTACAGCCGAGTCCTCTCCAATTCGTGTGAGATTCCATTGATCACTAAGTTCCTTTTGCAGCCTGCAAAAAGTATCATCCATTGGTCCACAACAGTGTTTTCTTCATTGTTATAGGTGCCAAACTTGAAAAAAAAAAAAAAAAAAAAAAAAAAAAAAAAGATAGTGAATTTTAGGCATAATGTGCATCTAATCACATATTAACAATTTATAACAAATGTAAAGATGCAAACTTTGTAAGTGAATAGTAAACAAAACTCAGTGTCAGAACCAAAAAGAAAGCACTTTAATCTGAAACGTAGTGCAAATGTAAAGATGCAAACTTTGTAAGCAATTTATAACAAAGATGCAAACTCTGGCTTTGCTATCTTTTTGGAAATTATGCAATGTACCCAAACCAAGTTCTTATCATCGATATTAATTTCTTTGGTTTTCATGTTTGACTGCAAAATCAAGAAAAAACTTAATTAGCACAGTAACTCACTTGACCCGATACATAGAAGTGGTTTTAATGAGAATGAGCCCATATATATTTAGCCACGTGATGAGTTCTTATCACTGATATTAATCTCTTTGGTTTTCACATTTGACTGCAAAATCAAGAAAAAACTTAATTAGCACAGTAACTCACTTGACCCAATACATAGAAATGGTTTTAATGAGAATGAGTCCACATACATTTAGCCACGTGATGAGTTCTTATCACCGATATTAATCTCTTTGGTTTTCACGTTTGACTGCAAAATCAAGAAAAAACTTAATTAGCACAGTAACTCACTTGACCCAATACATAGAAATGGTTTTAATGAGAATGAGTCCACATACATTTAGCCACATGATGCAAAATTCAACTTCAATTTCAGATTCTAAACACATGGCACAAAATTAGAGTCCTAATTTGGAATTCAATTTTACACTCTATCTGCTTCACCTATTATTATTATTATTATTATTATTATTATATACAGATTAACTCATTTGGTACAAAAATTTAAAATTTTAGATTAGATGAGACACATGGGGCCAAATTAAACTCTAATTGAATTCTAATTTGAAATCAAATTAGATTTTCTCTCAGTTTTGCCTATCAATATATATATAGATTATCAAAAATAAATAAATAAATCTGTTATTGAGTTTACCAAATTTTTAAGCCATATAAAGCAAATTTATCGAGGAATTTTTTTTTTTTTTTTTTGCATAATCCACTTTAAAGTTTTAAAAAATGCTATGTTCACAACATTTTCATCATACTTTCACTACAAATTTTAAATGGCAGTTTGTTATTAGCTATTATTGACAGGAAAAAAAGTAATTTCAGTGGTGGATTCAAATTAGAACCAATAACAACTTACCATCTATGATTTGTTGTGAAAATATTATAAACATAACACTTCTCTAAAGTTTTGGAGTAACTTTTACATGGTAATCTAACTTCACTCTTATCTTAATTTTCACTTGGTTTACTAAATTTTTAAACCATATAAACCATAAAGCAACTAGTTGAGGTTCTTTTTGCAATTGCCATGTGTTAAACTTTGAGTGACTCATTTTTTTTTTACCCGATCGAATTTGTTTTAAGGAAGTCGAGCCAACAGACATCCACAAATGAGGTAACGAAGGCTACTAGTGCATCACAAATTTGCACTCAAATAACAATTTAGCTGAAGTTGGGGGGTGACGGAGGAGCAAAATTCTAACTAATGATGATGATTATATGAATGAATCACAAAAGGGGAAATTTTGTAGAAATTGATGAAATTTGAGGTTATGTAAGATGATTTATTGGTGGAGCTTAGCTTTTAAATTATAGCAATTCAAAGGCACCTGTCGGGTACTTGGGTTATGCAGCCAACCACTGACCAGTCAAAACCACCCCAACCCAGCAAGCTGGGGTGGGTTACCTTTTGTGTTTTTTTTTTTTTTTTTTTTTTTTTGGCCACAGGTTGGTCAAGTTCAAGTCAGGTTAAGAAATTCACAAATTCATCTAACTCAACCTAACTTGTTTGAAGTATATGGTTAAATGATTAAATATATCATATCGTATTAGTTCAAGCTTTTGAAGACAATCAATAATTTAACATGGTATCAGAGTAAGAAATCTTAAGTTTAATCCTTATCTCCTCCACTTTACCTCCCATTTAAATTCTCATGTGTTGGACCTCACCTATTAAAGATAGTTTCAGCCCACATGTGAGGGGGAGTATTAGAAGTATGTGGTTAAATGATTAAATTTACCATTTCTCATTCGTTTAAACTTTTGGGACAAGCGGTAATTTAACACGACCCACCTATATTAATATTGATGGGGAATATTTCAATAGCACTCATCAGACATCCACTCGTCCGGCACCTACCACTCATCCAACATGGCCTACTCATCCGAAATGTACATCAAGTGAACAACTGAAGCACCTAAGAGCTACTCATCCGTCAAGCAACTCGTTTGCCACCTACAAGGATGTACGAGCGAGATAACTTAGTTTTTTAACACTATGTAAATGTTTATTTAGAGTTTTTTTATTTTATTTTTTTTCTTATACTCCAATCCCCTAACTTGAAATCCTAAGGTTGTCCCTATTCTCTAAGACCCCAAATTATATTGACCCTAATCTTATAATTTGAACTTTTTTTTCTTCAAGAAAGTTATAATTGGAACTTGATTCTCTTTATAAACACCAAACAAAACCAATTAATTATAAGACCAAAAATGACATCTTAATTTCAAGGCTTTATTTTTGGGCGGATAATTTCAAGGCTCTTGACCTAGTCAAAACTTCACTATATATCAGTTCTACAAATTCAATCGCTATAGACAAAATTGGTATATCTTTGGCCCGATGCAAGTGTGCAAGTTTAACCCCTGCCACAAACTCACCCTTCAAAGCCTCAAATGTATGGTTTAGACACGTTGAAAGATGCACACCCCATGTTTATATAAGAAATTAATGCAACATGGATTCATTCATTGATGTCAGCAAGCATTCTAGAAAAATAATGTTGAAGAAGTAAGTGCCAAAGGTTAGATCCCATCGTTACAAACTCTATAAATGTGTTATTTTGCCACGAGTTTGCATACCTGGACAAAATTGGCCTATGCCCTTTTCGAGTAAAATAAATAACATTCTACCCCCTTTCCCAAACTAATTAGGGAAATTCCCATGTGTCTACTAATACTCTTCTAATTTGGACACCATTTATAGTGGCCATTAGATAAAGGGGTCTAAGATGGTCTAAATGCTCAACCTCCATGTCCTCATCTGTGAAGGTTATTGCATTTGTCGTCTCCAAGTAAGCTCGACTAGCATGGGATTCTGCTGTGAAGTATTCCATTCCTAAATCTGCTGCTATACTCATGAGGGACTCTGTGGCCACCCTTCTTGCTTCTGGTCCAAATCCCAACTAGTTGAATAGCAACCTAAAGTTGGGATTCTTCTAGAGAGTCCTGACTGTGCTCAAGTGGAAGGATCCTTCAGATTCTTCTGCCTCTACTGGGTTCCCATGGATCACTACAATCACCACCCCCTTCCCTTTGTGATTGGGCAGGGGGTTCCTTTGCACTTCTGGCTCCTTTTAAGTGAGCTCTAGGGTTTCTTCCCTTAACTTTTTGTGAAAGAGCCTACGGAGGGTCCACCAATCCTTGGTGGAGTGCTTGACATAATTATGAATACAGCAAAACAAGGGGTTCTTCCTTTCTCCCTCAGTCGATGGCCTAGACACAGTAAAAGGCCTAAAAATTCCATCCCCAATCTATTTGTCTAGGACATGGTTCAATTCCTCTACGGTACACGAGATTACTGGCGGTTCCTCGAACACTTTCCCGTTGGGCCTCTTCCTTTTTTCTCCCACCGATGCTGTCATGGCCTGGGGTACTGGCACCCTTTTTGTTCTCATAGTCTGTGCTGTCCTCCTAGTCCTTTGTAATAGGTCAACAAACTGAGTGATGCATAAATTTTCGAGGTTAAGCCTGTAATCAAAGAGCATGTTGGAAATGCAGGTCTCCACGAGTTCCTTTTCTTCATGGTCTCCATAACAGTCTAGAGAAATATCTTCAAATCTTTGTCTTACCATTTGAAGGCTTTGGAAAGTGACCTTGTCTTCACCAGGGTAATATTTTGCACAGAACCTCTCCATCATTTTATCCCAAGTCTTAATGGACCCAGGTCTCAGCGTGGTGTACTAAGTATATACTCTGTCCACTAGGGACTTAACAAACTCCCTTAGGCATAGTTCTCTGTCTCTTACGTAGAGACCCATAGTGTGAATAAATCTACCCACGTGTTCCACAGTACTTCCATTTCTTTCATCAAAAGGATGGAACTTCAGGGGTTCATATCCTTTAAGATATGTCTTGCCAAGGAGTTCCGGTGGGAATGGGGGATCCTGAGAAAATTGCTTGGGGATCCCTGAGAGTTTTTCCCTTTCTTTCTCCAAAAGAGCATTAACATCAGCCAACGTCAGGTATTGGGGGTTGCCACCCCCTCCTACTGCTGACCTGCCCTCCGGTTGGGCCCTGATTTCCTGTGTCCTGCCTTCTTTGAGAAGGCGAATTTCTTGCTGCAAATCCTTCAACATTTCTGCCCTTCGAGCCATAAGGTCTAGCTCTTATCTTGCACGCCTTCAGCCTGATACAACTTCCTATTCTACCAGAGGAACCTCATTCCACTACCTAAAGGCCACTTCATTTTCTCCTACAGGCTCAGAAACCACAGGTGGCACATTGGTTCCATTGCTGTTCCTTTGCCTTAGAGCCATGCTCTACGAAGGGACTGCTTCTTCCCTCTCCTTTTCCCAATTCCCAATGAAGTCACTAAAATGTGAAGGTCCATTTTTTTTGCAAAGTCTAGGCCCAAATTGAAGCAAGGACCCTGAGCCCAATTATTATGGTTTGAAGGGACTAGGCTTGGTTGACCGTAGCTAAATGGCTGTTTATAAACCAAGTGATGCACAGAGCAAGATCCTACGAGAAATACATGCCAGCAAACAAGAATATTTCAGAATAGCAAAGCCAAAGCAAAAAAAGAAAGTAGCAAATGTAATAGCAGAGGACACGATTAAATGTTAGAGGTCCTCAAGTTAATATTGAATATTTCATTATCTTTTCTCAATTACAAATTACAAAATGCTCACTAAGACATGTTATAAGGTCCAAATAGGTTCAAAAATTACAGACTTAGATGACTATTCATGTCTCTAAATCTTGCAAAGTTTGAATCCCTTTGAAATCAAGTATGTTCAATAGTGGCTGTCTGGGATACCGGGAAATGTCTCTCCCTCTTTTTCTGACCGAGTTTTCTTCTATGATTCTGTTATCATGCTTTCTGTCCTTTGCTATTGGCTGCCTTCCCCTTTTTATAGTGTCATTCCAAGGGTCCAAGGTCCTGTTGATTCCCCTCCCTTGCTCCCCTAGGTACCAGAGCCTGTTATGTGCCTATCACCCAGAAGACTGATTTTTTCCCTATTCCTCATAATTTCCTCCTTTTGGTACTGTTTCTTTGAAAGCCTATGGCTGACTTTCCATTCCAAGGTGTGCTTAGGGAGTAGTTCTTGATTTCTCGTTTTTTTCCAAGCTCTTCACCCTTTCAGACTTAGCTTTTGGTCATTCTCTTTCTCTATCATTTTTCCCAAGTAGGCAGAATCCATTCCTGCTGGGTCGAAGGTTTTGTCTGCTGCCTCCCTTTATAACTCCTCATTCTAGGTTCCCTAGGGTACCGTCCCTTTGGTCATGAATAACTATCCTAACTTTTCAACTTTCTTGCTACATCATTGGTCGTTTGAGAAGGGCATATCTACCCTTCGTTTCTTGTGCCTTCTTGGTACTCCCCTTGAGCTGTCCTAATCCTGTCTCATGCATCCCAAGGATCCCGAACCTTTTGACAGCCTCCGAGATCCTGCCCTAGTTCTTCCCACTAGCTCTCTCCAATTCTCTGGTTTAAGCAGGTTGGGCCTTTTCTCTTTCTTCCCTTTATTTTACGAGTGCTAAGGCCTATTTAATTTCCTTGGTAAGCTCAATCTTTTCTTTAGATTTACTTTTCTTCACGGCCCATTGTGCTATTTCTCTAAGCCTTGGTGTTTGTGATTTTTTTGACCTCAACATTTAGCCCCCTGAGCTCATGGGTTGCCCGTAGCCCACGCGTGAGTAATTTTAAGGTTTGGGTTTCCGTAGAATTTCCTTCTTCATTATTTTAAATATCCCTAGGTTCCCTTTTTGAAGGTCCCCTTTTATCCTTATTTTTCTGCTGCCTTTTGGTATCTTGGCCTCCTTTGCATGTCACATTCCTTTTTCTCGTAACTTCCCCCCCTTCGTATAGGACATGGCAGTTGAGTTATGGAGTGGAAACTTCCCCTACCTACCTTTTATGTTTCCTGTAACTTCCATTAATAACTGCTAACAACTCTCCCCCTTAAAATTAAAGTTTTTGGCAACTGGCGCGTCTTTCCATACATTGTCTTCTCCAACTGCTCTTTGTGCCTTTATTGTAGGCGCTTCATACTCTCTTTTTTCTTCCTTGAATCTTCCATTCCCAAATCTAGCTTCTTCCTTTCAATCAATCTGCTACTCCTCTTTTCTTTCTTTTTTTGTGCTCTTCATTCCTCGATTCTCCTTACTTCCTAACATACTCATTACTCTAATGGCTTCCTCTTCTTCTCGAAAAAAGAGGGAGCGTATTCCCAGCCCCTCTGAAGGCAAGAGCTCTTCTGGTTCTACACAGGGCGAATCTCATGAAATCACCAAACGCCCAGCCTTTCCCCTATGGGACCCCTGGTACAATCCTAGTATATTCTTCCCTTAGGTGTCTCATGGTGAGGCCCCTCCATCCCCTCACGCCTGGGTATTCTCAAGTCAAGCAGGCTTTGCAGGTTCCACTCAGGTCCCAGACCCTAGAGAGATTTTGGATCTCCCAATCAGGCGGGGATTTCAAGAGGCGGTCACTATCTTCTTTGATTTTGTTCCTAGGAAGATCCAAGGTTGGCCCATCTAGGCAGATAATGAACTTTCTGATGCGGAGTTCATGGGTTAATTGGAGCGTGCCAGGATCCTAAAGGCAGTGGCAATTTCTAGGAATCTTGAGGGTTTTAGAGACGCTAAGGGTCTTAGGCACCTAGTACGTCGTTGGTGCCCTTCTCTTCATACCTTTTTCTTCTCCGTTGGTGAGCTGACGATCACCCTGGAGGATGTGGTCAACAAATTCCTCCTTCCGGTGTTCAAGGATGAGAACCCTTTTGATATTGATCTTTCTGAAGAGGACATCAAGGTAGAAGACAAGTTGTTCAGTCACTTTGGTGGGCGCACTACTTTCCCTGGTTGGAAGCCGGCCAGAATGGGTAAATGGGTCATGAGTCTTTCGCATGAGAAAAAAAAGGAAGTCAGGCAAACTAGGTTCCTAGCGTTCTGGCTTAGCAAATTTCTGTTTATTGAGTTCCCCGGGTACGGGGTCAAGTTCGTTTTCTTTCCATTGGCAATCAAATTGGCCCAGGGTGCTCAGTATCCTCTAGCCCCCATGTTCTTAGGCCATGTCTATTCTCAACTGGACCAACTTCACGAAGACAAAGTTGAAGGTGACTCTTGCTATGCGATCACTTCATCCCTCCACTGTGCCATCCTCCAGGTATTCATGTGGGACCGTTCTTCTGTTACTTTAGCAAAGTGTAGAAATTTGAAGTTTGTGAAAGACAAATTCCAGGGATCCCTTGATGTAATTAAGGGTCTGTGTGGAAGCTCAACTGCCTATTATTTTCCGTTGGACCAGTCTGAAAGGTGGTGGTCTTAATTTAGTTGAGTTGTTTGATCAGGCAGGGCATCAACATTGGCGTTCTCCTCGAGAGTTCGGCCCATATTTTGCTTGTGATTATGTATTATCTTCTTACTTCTCCAGGGAATACTTTCGATTTGTGTCGTGGTGATGAAGATAGTTTAGCCTTCCTAGCTTGTGTTAATCCCTCCTAGCTTCCAGTACCCTCTTCAAGTGGCCCCAAGTATACTCATTACTCAACACACTGGGTACTCTGGCAGTTTGGCTTTGACCAGGATATTCCCCCAGCATTTAAGGACGTGGTACCCTCTCTCCCTTCCTTGGGCCCATTTCTCAGACTCCAGGCTTTCTCCTATTGGTCACAAAAAAGCCCTCAGTTTGTAGTGCCTCATTCCTAAGGGGGGGGGGGGGGTTTGCCTCTAATGGTCATGCTGGCTACTAGAGAAGAGTACAGAAGTCTTTTACTGATTATGTTGGTTCCAGCACGATTGGGAGAGTCTCCAATCCTATCATTCTTTCTGCTCCCACATCCAACAAACGTCTATCCCTCCCTACTGCTGGTATTGTATTTGCTGCTATGGATAGCAAGATAGGATTTGTGGAATGGCATGCTTCTAGGGGAGGTTGGGTGACTTATGCACAGGATATTCCAAGAACTTGGTCAGGATGTGACCTCATTACTGGTACTTCTTCTGGGGTGCCCATTAAGAGAGGGGTAGTAGAGGCAATTGGTGCTGTGACTCTCATAGGTAAAGGTAAAGAAAAAAGGATAAAGTAGGAAAAGTTGAAAGAAGCTGAACTTGAAGAAAGTACAGAGGGTAACAAAGCTAGCCCTGAGACAAAAAAAGAGGAAGACTGGGAAATCTCAGAAGCAATTGGTAATTTTTGAGGAAATAGAGAGAATAGGCTCCCCTACATTGGGAGAGGAGGTGGCACAATCTTTAGCCACAAGGACCCAAGTGAAGACCAAGGTAGAGTCTTCTCTCTCCCAAGTTCCTGTGAGTTCTTCAATCCATGATTCTTTGGGATCCCCTGATTTTGTATCTCAATCTCCCTTGGGACCCTCTAGGCATACCTGTAGTAAACAAAAGACCATTGGAGACTCTGTAAAGAGAGAAAGAAGAGCAAGGCCTCTTTCCTTCTTCTCTCGTTTATGTTGCAGTAGCTTGTTGTTGTTGTTGCATTTTTTTTTTTAAACTAATCAGTTATTATTTTCCTAGTAGTCCAAGCATAAGTCAGACCTCGAGAAAGGTAGAAGTCAATCATCTGGTGATGATGTGGTATGGCCTTCTCTAGTTCATGTTTCTTTCTATTCATTTCCATCTCCTTCCCTGGCATTGTGTATTTGTGATGTTTTGCTACTTGTTATATTTTTTTTTTTCAGGTTGAAGTACCTCCTCCTACAGCTAGTAGGATTTTGGAAGAGGAAACGGTTGCAGCCCCTTCTGCTGCATCCCCAGGCGTGGAATAAGAGCCCCCTAATGGCAGCATGGCTAAGGCGACTGGGCAACCAATGCAGGGTGTCCAGGCTACTCAGGATCCTAAGGCTTCTCAGCTTCCTGTTTCCCCAGGTCCCCAACCCGAGCAGACTCCTAGTCCCCTCAGAACTGTGTTACCTCATCTTGTGCTAAGCGAAGAACCCTCGGGGTTGCATCTCTACCCATACAAGCAGGTGAGTCCCTATTCTCTCCTTAAAAAAAAAAAAAAAAAAAAAAGACTTACTCCTACCACTCTTGTACTTCTTCTTTTTTCTTTTTATTGAGATCTTATTTCCTCTTCTCCTTTTAGGTCAAGCCAGTGTGAGATCTGTCCTTGAAGCTACCTCTTCTTTGGAATTTGAGGGTTTTGAAGGTGGGCATTGCTCGCCCTTACTGTGCTTCCTTTCCTTTACTTCTTCTCTCTCTTTTTTTATGTGTCCTTCCCCCATCTTTTCTTTCTATGGCAAAACCCCCAGTGTCTTTACCTTCTTTTAGCCAATGGCTAAGGTTTCTTCACCCTTTCTTCAATGTGCTGTGTGTTCTATCATAGGGTCTTCCAAGCAATCAAAGGAGCAAGAGGAGGAGGCTCCAACCTAGGAAGCTGATACTAGTTCCCCCTTCCTTTCTTTTTGCTTTTCTTACTTTACCTTTATCCCTTGGCTCTTTCCCCCTTTTTGGACTATGTCTGATTTTGCAAGCGCTGACACAGGTGTTAAAGATCCTGAGTTTGTAGTTCCTAGAGTGGCAGTGGGATCTGCTCAGGTTACTGACCCTCAAACCATCCAGAAGGCTGAAGGTTCTTTAGTCCCTACCAATGGAGACACAACGATGGGGGAGGCTTTGGCAATGGCTGCTTTAGCTCTTGACTTAGGGCTTGCTACCTTCCTGACCCGCTTTGACCTTTGGGAATTTAACAGCCTCCCTGCCAATCATTTCCATCGTTTTGGGCTTTCCTATAGCAGCTTCTTGCGCTTCTCCATGCCTGCAAAGGGTCTACCATTGCTGGAAGGATTGGCTAAAGCTCATGGAGATTTTACCAGTGGTTTTAGGAGAGGCACGTTTTTGGGCAACATCTTGATGAAGCTACTGTGTGTTGTGCTGATCTCCTTCAGGAATTCTTCTCTAGACTCTTTATCTGAAAAGAAGCTTTTGGAATGGAGAGGGGTGGTGCAGGATCTTTTAGAAGCCAAGTTCAGCCTATCCT
This sequence comes from Quercus agrifolia, assembly GCA_029955455.1. Lineage (NCBI taxonomy): Eukaryota > Viridiplantae > Streptophyta > Magnoliopsida > Fagales > Fagaceae > Quercus > Quercus agrifolia. Next base: position 22,990,339 of record JARQAD010000008.1, read on the forward strand.
TCTTGCTGGAGCATTTGCGCTTGCTGGCCCACGTGCTATTCTAGAGGCAGGCTTGCAAGAATATAGATGCTGAGATTACTGTTGCTGATGAGGCCCTATGCTCACAAGATTCTGCAAGATTTGAAGGTTAAAAGGCAGAGGGTTCTTTCTTCTCCAACTATTCCTACTGCTTCTCCAGATGGTTCCTTGTTGGCTGGCCCTATTCCCTAGCTTTTCCTCCTCTCTTTTTTTTTAAGTTCAAATGTGTATTTTTTTTCAAACAGTTTGGGGTTGTATAAGTTTTTATCTTTCCTGTTGAACACTATTTCTGGCTTGACATGGATCTGTACTTGTGCTTGTTTTAAGACTGCTTCTAACCTTTTCAATAGCATGTGGATCTATTCTTCTCTTTTTGTGTATTTTTTTTTTTTTTTTTTGGTACTAAGTCCTGGGCTATGGTCCCTACAAGTTTTTTGTAGGTCCTGGATCAGGTACCCTGGTGGTTGTTTTGCTGCACAGATACTGAACTGGGTACATTGGGTGCTTTCATCGCTTTTTTTTTTTTAATCCCAAATCATGAACTTGGCAAAAAAAAAATTTCAAGTACTGGGCTAAGTATCCTGGACACTTACTTTTGCCCGTGATCCTAGACCATGTATTTTGAACTAACTGTGAGGTGGGTCCTGGGTCATGTGTCAAAGTCCTTCTCTTTTCTTTTCTTTTTTTTTGCCTCAACCCAGATCCTCCATCAATTTTGCTCGTATTTGGACTTTACAATACTTAACTTAAAACTTAATAACTGAAGGGAAATAAGAGAGATTTCATTGAATTGAAACATGATTACCATCTAGTGAACACAGAAAAGTAAAGGATCACAGAGCGTCCTTCTACTATGGGTTCCTGAACAAAATTACTTAAACAATAATTCATAATAAAAGCAAAGAAATGATGAAACACTTAGCAAGTTGGAGAGTCAACCATAGGGGTCTCGATGTACTGAGATATCTCTTTTTCTTATGCATAGTATTGTTTTAGCCATTTCCCATTTATGGGATCTGTCAAGAACGTCCCATCTTCCTTCGTGAGGTAGTAATACCCACTATCATGGGCTTCCCTAATGATGTAAGGCCCTTCCCACTTTGGGGCAAATTTGGAGGGTCCTAGGAGATTCCTTCTTACATGTTCTGCTGTTCTTAACACCAGCTGCCCCTCAGTGAAAGCCCTCGGGTGTACTGTCCGTGCATATGCTTTAGCCATTCTCTGTTGGTACCTCAGACTTCTCCTTCTGGCCTCCTCTCTTTCTTCATCTAATCCCTCCAAATCCACCAATCTCCTCTAATTGTTTGTATCCTCAGTGTCCTCTTCGTTCTCTTCAAGTATTACTCTTGGTGTAAGGACAACCAATTCTACAGGACAGATGGCTTCTGTCCCATAAACTAGGGAGAATGGTGAGAACCCTGTGGCTGTCTTCACGGAGCTCCTGCATGCCCACAGTACATCTGTCAAGTGATCACTCCATTTTCACCCGTACTCATGTTTCATCTTTTTAAGGATCTTTAGCACCACCCTATTAGTGGTTTCAGCCTAGCCATTTCCTTGCAGGTAGTATGGTGTAGATCTTCCATGCTTGATGCGATATGCCCTAGTCAGATTTTTCATAACCTTGTTTATGAATGGGGTCCCATTGTCATTAATCAGTTTCCTGGGGATCTCTAACCTTGTAATGATGTGCTCTCAAATGAAATTCACCACAGTTGCTCCATTGGCCTTTTTCAAAGGGATTGCTTCTACCCATTTTGTAAAATACTCAGTGGCCGCTAAGATCCAGATGTAACCATTGGAAAGGGGGTTTATTGGCCCTATGAGATCAAGCCCCCAAGTGTGAAAAGGCCATGGTGTCAGCATATTCTGCAGTACATTTGGGTAAGTGTGGATTGCATCTCCAAGGATTTAATAGACATGGCATGTCTTGACCATCTCCTCGGAGTCCTTCTTCATTGTCGGCCAATAGTACCACAGCAGCAATAGCTGCTTATAGAGTCTTCTTTTCCCTGGGTGACTCCCACAGTCACCAAAATGGACTTCTCTGACTACTTCTCTAGGTTCCCTTAGCCTTAGGCATCTTAGGGGATCCCTATCATACCCCTTTTTTAACAGGATCCCGTTTTGTAAGAAGTACGTCGCCACAAGTTTCTTGAGTTAGCAGGCTAATGTCTTGTCAGTTGGTAGGATCCTTAAGCCAAGTACTCCATGAATGGAGCTCTCCAATCTTTTGCAACAAATACAGTAGCTTTCTTCCTTGTTTATTGAGAGTAGACATTTTTTGCACTTCTTCTATATAACTACTGCTTCTTTGTTCATACTTGGCCAGTAGTATCCCATGCACTGCATCCTCCTGTATAGGCTGATTTTTTTCGCAACCTCACAAGTCTAGCTATGTAGTTCTTCTAATCTCAGCTTTCCTTTCTTCTCACTGATACACCTGGATAGGATTCCCCCAGGCAGCCTTCTGTTTAGCTCTCCTTCTTTCAGAGTGTAGTCTTTCAGCTCCTTGATACTTCCTCCATGTCCTACTTCTTTTATTTTTTCTTTGACCCCACTCCTCCAATCCTGCTGCTCTGATTCTTCGAGGAACATCCTCTTGAGGATTATTATTATGGAATGTTCTTGTCTACCTACCTTTATCAGAGTGTCTTTTCCTTTGAATGGTACTTGAGATCCCAAGGTGGCCAGTGCATCAGCGAACCTGTTCTCACTCCTTTAGGTGTACTCTATGATGAAAATTTGGAATTCCTGCTCTAGCCTTTACGCCTAAGTCCTGTAGGCTACCAAACTCTTCTTTCTTAGTGCAAAATCACCTTTCACCGAGGAGACCACGAGATTGAAGTCTCCCAAGACTCTCATATGCTTCATTCCTATGCTGAGTGTCATGGTTAACCCAGTCAGGTATGCCTTGTACTCAGCTATGTTATTTGAATAGGAAAACCCAAGCTTGAAAGACAAAGGTATGGTGTCCCCATATTCACAACTTAGCACAACTCCCACTCCATTTAAAGTCATGGTTGCCGATCCATCAAATCTCATTGTCCACTTCTTTCCCTAGACTTCTGCTACTGCCACCTCCCCTGGGATCTCTTCACTTAACAAGCACTCTTCCTTTCCTAGGAACTAGGCTAGTAGATCTGCTATAACTTGGCTTTTAACGGCCTTAGAGGTCCTAAGTCCTATATCGTATTAAGAAAGTAGGACCAGCCACTATGCTATCCTCCCTGTTAAGAGAGGCTGATGCAGGAGTGCTTTTATGGGGTGTGACTTAGTCACTAGAAGGATCTGGTGAGATGAGAAATATCGCTTCAACCTTTGCGATGCATAGATGACTACTAGGCAGACTCTTTCTATCCTGGGGTACCTGGTTTCAGCATCCTTAAGTGTCTTGCTTACGTAAATGGGTTGCTCATTTCCATCGCCATCTTCCTGTGCTAGCAGGGCTCCTATTGCCTAGGTGTTTAATGCTAAGTATAGCAGCAGGGGTCGCCCTTGTACTGGTGCTTGGAGGGTGGGAAGATGATTCATAATCTGTTGGATACTTTGGAAGGTTTCTTGCTGCTCGGCTCCCCAGGCGAATTCAGCCCCCTTTTTCAACAGTTTGGATAAACCACTTATTACTGAAGCCAATCCTAGCACAAACCTCCTAATGTAGGAGACTCTCCCCAGGAAGCTTTTGAGCTCCTTTACTATTGTAGGTCTTTTCATTGTTGCAATGGCCATGACTTTTGCTGAATCCACACTTATGCCTCTGTGATGTACTAGGAACCCAAGAAATTTTCCAGCAGATACCCCAAAGGCACACTTCATGGGGTTCATGCGCAATTTGTACTTCCTACACCTTTCAAAAACTTGCTCAAGGATCTTTGATTTCACCACAATATCATCCACATAGTCTTCCATCTCCTTGTGCATCATGTCATGGAAGATGGCTGTCATGGTACGTTGGTACATGGCCCCTGCATTTTTGAGGCTAAAAGGCATCACAGTGTAATAAAAATTCCCAATGGGAGTTCTAAACGCCGTCTTCTCCGCATCTTTGGTAGCCATGAGAATTTGGTTGTACCCACTATACCCGTTTATGAATGAAAACATAGAGTTTCCTGTAGCTAAGTCCACAAGGAGGTCGATGTTAGGTAAAGGGAATTTATCTTTTGGACATGTCTTGTTCAAGTTGCGAAAGTCCACACAGCAACGGATTTGGCCATTCATTTTCTTCACAAGTACTATGTTGGAAAGCCACTTGGGGTGCTAGATGGGCTTAATAAAACCAGCTACTAGTAGTTTCTTGACTTCTTGAGTTATCTGAGCTTCTACATCAATGTGAAAGACCCTGGCTAGTTGGATTACTAGCTTAACTCTTGAGTCCACGTTGAGAGAATGGACCACCAATCCTGGGTCCAGTCCAGGCATCTCATCATAGGTCCATGCGAACACATCCATGTATTTCTGGAGTAAGGTTACTAATTGCTCCTTTTCTTGTGCTGCAAGCTGACTACTAATGAAAACAAGCTTCTGGGATCCTAGCTTGGCTCCCAAGTTTATTTCTCTTAGTTCCTCTTCAAACTGAATTTAGGCCTCCCTAACTGGTTCCCCTAGGATTTCTTCTTGGGCCATCATACAATTTGATGGTCCGAGATCCTCCTGCATGGTGCATTCAGGCCCTGCGTGCCTTCACAAATGATAAATCAGCCTTCCTCCAGGTTCTTGCACTACAATACACTCTCGGGATCTTGAGGAGCTGGGCTCCCGCTTTTGTCTTTTCCTCTCCAAGAGGTTTCTCAGGTCACGGGTACCCCCTCCCTCTTCTTCTTCCAGGATAAGTGCTCCTGGGGTCCCAAACGTGGGAGTCTCATCATCTAGTTTCAACTCATCATAAAACATTGTTTCCACAAAGTTCACCTCTCCCTAGCTGAAAAGGTTACGGTTGGCAAGGATTCCTACTGGCCTCTCATTCAACCTTCCTTTAACACATTAATGGTACTTGGATGGAATAAGACGGTGCTTATGGAGCCATGGTCGTCCCAACAGTACATGGTAGGAAACCTCTGAATTGATCACACGAAATCTTGTCAGGGCCACTATTGGTCCTACTCTTAGGGCCAGCTACTCCTTAAGTTGATTCTACTACTCCTCCAAATCCCGTTATCTCCATAGGAGCCCCCAGGATCCTTCCGCCAATTAGGCCCACGGCTTCTAAGGTACTCAAGGCTATGAGTATTGGGGGTTGCCACCCCCTCCTACTGCTGACCCACCATCCAGTTGGGCCCTATCCTGGTTGACCACCGGGAGGGGGGGGGCATTGTCCCTGATTTCCTGTGTCCTACCTTCTTTGAGAAGGCGAATTTCTTGCATGTCTTTGGCCTGATACAACTTCCTGTTCTTCTAGAGGCACCTCATTCCTCTTCCTAGAGGCCACTTCATTTTCTCCCACAGGCTCAAAGGCCGCAGGTGGCACATTGGTTCCTTTGCTATTCCTTTGCCATGGAGCCATGCTCTGCGAAGGGACTGCTTCTTCCCTCTCCTTTTCCTAGTCCCCAACGAAGTCGCTAAAATGTGAAGGTCCTTTTTTTGACAAAGTCTAGGACTAAATTGAAGCAAGGACCCTGGGCCCAATTGTTATGGTTTGAAGGGACTAAGCTTGGCTCACCACAGCTAAATGGCTGTTTACAAACCAAGTGATACACAAAGCAAGATCCTACAAGAAATACATGCCAACAAACAAGAATATTTCAGAACGGCAAAAGCCAAAGCAAAAAAGAAAGTAGCAAATATAATAGCAGAGGACACGATTAAATGTTAGAGGTCCTTAATATTGAATATTTCATTATCTTTTCTCAATTACAAATTACAAAATACTCACTAAGACATGTTACAAGGTCCAAATAAGCTCAAAAATTACAGACTTAGATGACTATTCATGTCTCTAAGACTTGCAAAGTTTGAATCCCTTTGAAATCAAGTATGTTCTATAGTGGCTGTCTGGGATACCGAGAAATGTCTCTCCCTCTTTTTCTACTTTTTTGAGTTATGACCGAGTTTTCTTCTGTGATTCCATTATCATGCTCTCTATCCTTTGCTGTTGGCTACCTTCCCCTTTTTATAGTGTCATTCCAAGGGTCCAAGGTCTTGTTGATTCCCCTCCCTTGCTCCCCTAGGTACCAGAGCCCATTATGTGCCTATCACCCAGAAGACTAATTCTTTCCCTATTCCTCATAATTTCCTCCTTTTGGTGCTGCTTCTTTGAAAGCCCATGGCTGACTTTCCATTCCAAGGTGTGCTTAGGGAGTAGTTCTTGATTTCTTGTTTTTTTCCAAGCTTGTCACCCTTTCAGACTCAGCTTTTGGTCGTTCTCTTTCTTTGTCATTTTTCCCAAGTGGGCGGAATCCATTCCTGCTGGGTCGAAGGTTTTCTCTGCTGCCTCCCTTTATAGCTCCTCATTATGGGTTCCCTGGGGTACCGTCCCTTTGGTCATGAATGACTATCCTAACTTTTCAGCTTTCTTGCTGCATCACTAGTCGTTTGAGAAGGACATATCTGCCCTTTGTTTCTTGTGCCTTTTTGGTACTCCCCTTGAGATGTCCTAATCTTGTCTCATGCATCCCGAGGATCCCGAACCTTTTGACAGCCTCCAAGATCCCGACCTAGCTTTTCCCACTAGGCTCTTTCCAATTCTCTGGTCTAGGCTGGCTGGGCCTTTTCTCTTTCTACCCTTTATTTTACAAGTGCTAAGGCTTGTTAAATTCCTTGGTAAGCTCAATCTTTTCTTTAGATTTACTTTTCTTCATGGCCCATTGTGCTATTTCTCTGGGCATTGGTGTTTGTGATTTTTTTAACCTCAAAAGGTTTAAACCAAAAACATGGAAGACCTCACAAATGATACAATTACCACTACGTTATCACTTAAACCCCAATAATAAAATCCTCTTGAACTTTAATAAAAATTTATTTGTGTGATGAATATTTTTTAATATAGTAATATTAACTCTATGTACTTAATTTTAACAAAGAAAATGTGATAAGTTGCATTTAAGTATAAGTAATATATATATATATATATATATATATATATATATATATATATAAACGAGATGTGATATTTCTGACCTAAAAGGAAGGATTTAGAATTATACCGTTTAATGGGAATTGAGATTCTCATTTGAATTGTAATTCTTGATAATTTTGTAAAACAAACAACCAATTTTTTTTTTTATATGAACAACCAAACAACCAATTTTTTTTAATTCTAAGAAGCTAGCAACTCCTATCCCAAATCTATATATATATATATATATATATATATATATATATATATATATTAATAACCAAAGTTTAAAGAAAATCCAATTACATTTTAATTAAATTCTCAATTTTGTCTCACATGTCCCATTTAATTTTTAATTTTATGCCAAGTGAATTATTAAATCCAAAAATCGAAGAGTTCAAATTCAATTAGAGTCTAATTTTCTGCCATGTGTCCATATAAGTTTTTAATTTTTGTGGCAAATAAAATATTAGATGCAAAAAACCGAATAGTCTAAAACCAATTAAATTTTAAATTATATATATATATATATATATAATTTGAACAGTATAATTGTGATTGTTTTTAATTATACCCGTACATACTCACGGGGTTATACATTAATTCCTATGTAATGAGCACGGCCGAAATAATTGAAATTTGATAAAACTCAAAGAATATCTCATGGTGGCTTTTTTTCCCCTTGAAAATGCATTAGAAAATTTTCTATTCTATTTTTGATGGAACATCTAAATCTGAAGAACCGGTGATTAATAAGACCTCGCCAACTTATTTCATTTATATAGAGTTATAAGTCACAACCTTGTGCAAGACAAAATCTCCAGATCTATGGGTCTTTCCACTAAAGAATTACTTTTACTCCCGAGTGTATTTCTTACCCAGGATCGTGGACGTGGAGAGTATAAATTTGCATATTGCTCATTTTTTCAATTGGACAATGATAGTTGCGAATACATTAAGTTGCTTGAATGAATGATCATCCAAAAGTCACTGAGGAAACACCTCCAATCGTAAAGCTGCAGCAGCCGGCAGTTATGACATATGACCCCATCTCTTTACTTCGATCCTAAGAATATACATTTAAAAGTCACGCAACTTGCAACACTTGACTTTTCCTTTCTTTTTTATTCTTCTTTTTAGCTTTCCTCCCCTTTCGCTTTACCAGTGACCTAAGTAGCTCAAATTATTGTGAATTTAAGGGTCATGTCAGTATTTAATTTATAATACAAAGTTTTCTTAATTCTTATCACCTTAGGATTCTGCCATTTTTGACCAATTCACTGGACATGCTCAAGCCATTTGGCTTGAGGCTGTATTAACTTTAATCAACACCTACTCATCTTTTTATTGATGCCTTTTTTTTTTTGCTTCCCTGATATATTAATTATTAGCACTTTCATTCAAAAGCCAGAGTCGGCAAACATGTAGCATGATTCAAATTTTCTTCCCCCTTTTACTTGAGCTGTAGGTGGCTTATTTCGAAGCTTTAAACCACCGCACGATGACAGCCCACAAAGAGAGAATACATAAAACCGTCTCTCACAACCCCCCCCCCCCCTTTTTTTTCAGTCGTTACATTATAATATATAATGAAAAAAGCTTTTTTACCAATATATCAAATACACCTAAATTGGCAATAAATTTCACACATCTGATTTGTAGGTTATTAATGATGAATAATTAGCGTCAGTGATTGGCTCATTTGAGAGGCAATAATTTCTCATATTCATATAAACCTACTAACTCAGATGTAAAATTCGTTGTTCAACAAAATATCATTTTTACCAGCCACTTGCGATGTAATCAACTACTAACTGAATTTAAAATCTCTTCAGATACCACCAGCATTTACGGAATTTAGGAGGACTTTGTCGAACAGGACCGGCCACCAGGGACAAAAAATTTCCTATCAGACTTACCACTGCAAAGTACCAACCACCATGACGGAAACAATTTAAAATGCAACCTTCATTAAAGCACCCGTTCAGAAATAATAAAACCAACAAGACAGTAGATGCCAGTATATATATATATATATATATATGCGAATTTCAAAGTTTAGATTCTTTTTAACTATTGATATTCCTCCAGCTCCAATGATACAAAGCAATGGCCGATTCTTTATATATATACTAATTAGCAAATTAAATGAGCGGCAATTTTAAAACGGCATAGGGTTAGATTGCCAACTATTTTGAAGCGGACAAGCATGCCAAGATAAAAATTACACTTACCGAGGACAAAAATACAACAAACATGCCAAATGCACGGAGAGTGCGAAAGATACTTCACAAGCTTTCAAGCCAGTAATTAAATATAATTTTCATAGAAAGTTTATGACCGCAAACTGACACTAGCATAAAATTTTCTCATACAATAGCTATTAACATTAATGTTCCCAGGGAAAAAAACCGTCAAATATGGAAAGAGGGAAAAAAAATTAAAAGGGAAAAAAGCAGCACAATCACTCTCCTGCTACAAACATCCTACTAAAGGACATGGTTGAACCACAGATAATGCAAGGTGAGCAAGGACTTTTGAGGACCAATTTTGTGCGAACCACATCCAGAGGACAATTACAAGCCTCTCACGCGCAGATGAAAAGCTTTGATTCGATACATCAAGATCAAAATATCATACCCTCCTTCAGTGATACTACCCCAACACTTCTCCACGTCAACCAAATCGAGTTCACATGACACATGACACGAAAAGCCAACTAAATGGAAATAAAACTCACCATCAAAGCACTGTTGTAGAATTTAGAAGCACTTCCTGTGAACAATGGATGGACCACTCTCGTCATACTCGCCCTTGGAAATCCACATCTAATTCAACACAGAACAAAGCATGTCAGTCTTGAACGAAACAATATGCAAAAATGAAACTAACAATGGTGAAAGGCAATTCACCTGCTGGAAGGTGCTGAGGGATGCAAGGATTGATCCTCCGATCCAGACACTGTACTTCCTCTCTGGTGGTGCCACAACCTTAATCTTCATGCTGCTTGGGGCAAGTGCAGTGATCTCCTTGCTCATCCGGTCAGCAATACCAGGGAACATGGTTGAACCACCACTAAGAACAATGTTTCCATAAAGATCCTTTCTGATATCCACATCACACTTCATGATAGAGTTGTAGGTTGTCTCGTGAATTCCAGCAGCTTCCATTCCAATGAGAGATGGCTGGAAGAGGACTTCTGGGCAACGGAATCTCTCAGCTCCAATTGTGATGACTTGCCCATCAGGCAGCTCGTAGTTCTTCTCTACGGAGGAGCTGCTCTTGGCAGTCTCAAGTTCCTGCTCATAGTCAAGGGCAACATATGCAAGCTTCTCCTTCATGTCACGGACAATTTCCCGCTCAGCAGTGGTGGTGAACATGTACCCTCTCTCGGTGAGAATCTTCATCAAAGCATCAGTGAGATCACGCCCAGCAAGGTCCAGACGGAGGATGGCATGTGGGAGGGCATACCCTTCATAGATAGGCACAGTGTGACTCACACCATCACCAGAGTCCAGCACAATACCTGTTATAATGAGAAGCCAATTTAGGGTTGGTCTAATATGATGACGAGTGTATGAAATTCAGGTTGAAATAGTGATTGATACTAACCAGTTGTACGACCACTGGCATACAGAGAGAGAACGGCCTGGATAGCAACATACATTGCAGGCACATTGAAGGTCTCAAACATGATTTGAGTCATCTTTTCCCTGTTGGCCTTGGGGTTAAGAGGAGCCTCAGTGAGAAGCACTGGGTGCTCTTCAGGAGCAACACGAAGCTCATTGTAGAATGTGTGATGCCAGATCTTTTCCATATCATCCCAATTACTGACAATACCATGCTCAATAGGATATTTCAAAGTAAGAATACCCCTCTTGGATTGGGCTTCATCACCCACATAGGCATCCTTCTGCCCCATACCAACCATGACACCAGTGTGTCGGGGTCGGCCCACAATACTGGGGAACACTGCCCTGGGAGCATCATCACCAGCAAATCCAGCCTGTAAACCAAGCATGCATTAGAAGATTTCCCAAATACTTAAAAAAATAATGACAAATCTTGGCCCATGTAAGAAGTACGAAATGGATTGACTAACCTTCACCATTCCAGTTCCATTGTCGCAAACAAGGGGCTGGATATCCTCAGCATCGGCCATTTTTTGCAGACCTACATGTAATGTACACAGTTATAATTATCATAAAGTACAACATAATAATGACAATCCATAGATACTCAACTACCAGCACACTGTACATAGCCACACAACAACAACAACAAAAAAATCTGCAATTGCATCCAAAAATATTCATTTCCATTCAGATACAAAATATCTTATCCAATATCAGAAATAACACCTACAGTGCTATACATTTTAAGCAAACAAGAGATTAGAAATCCCTCAGTGAAAAACAAAAGGAAGCCACTTACTTAGCATTCTTACTTATCTTTCTTACTAGAAACTTCCTAGACTTTTAGTTGAATATATCCAATAGATCTAAACCTCTTAGTTGAAAAATATTGGCAAAAACGGTGAAACGATGCTCATATTTTGCTTCATTGTTTCAAAAATCATCAAAATTATTGTTTGTTTTTCCATCACTATACGAAATTGCAGTTGAAACAAAATACAACTTAACTATTGAATGAAGAGTCAGATTAAAATCAATCTTGATGATCAAAATGTACAGAGATCTAGACCGGTAAAAACCGGATCAGACAGTCAAACCAAGCAACACTACCAAAATGCATCGATCGGAGAAATAGTCGATCCATACAAGAGGCTATATTTCAATTTCAACCAAATATGGAATCGCAAGCTTTCCATACTCTTAGATCTCAAGTCAACAAGCACAAAAAACTTCAAAAAACTACACTAAAACCCTAGATCAGTAACAAATCCACAGCAATCTAACTCAATTTCAGCAAACAAACCGATCTATTCACACAATCTAACAAACACCAAACTTCAACACACAAAAATCAAATCGTACATAAACCGATCGAGGTCAAAATCAGATCGAATGGTCGTAATCCATAAACAAAACTAAATCTAACAAGATAACAAGAGTGAAAACAAAAATAACACTTCGGATCGGAGCAAACTCACCTTAGATAACGAAAAACGACGACGGAGAGAGAGGAAATCGAAGATCGAAGAAGAGCAAGCCAACCTCCGAAGTCGAAGGCTAGGCTTTCTCTGTGTGTGAGAGAGTGTGAGAGTTGAGAGCAGAGAGAGAGAGAGAGAGAGAGAGAGAGGGTGAGATGTGAAAATGGTTGGAGAATGAGAATAATAGGAGGATTGATCTAGAAAATGAGTGTGTATATATATAGGTAAGAGAGGGATGAATTTGAAATGGAAATGAAATATTTAGGACCAAATATTTAATTTTTTTTAAATAAGGGAGAGGAGTGAAGAGGAAAGAGGAATCATTTGCACCACGAGAAAAGATAGGGTGACCTGGCTGACAGCCTTTTGCTTTCAAAGTTTTCACCCCTCCTCCCATCCCATTTCGATTGTTTTTTCGTTCTTGTTTTTGGCTTCACGTTTTTCATTTTATTTTACGCCGTTGGATTTGTATCCCAAGATCTTTGCCACGTCAGCTTCGGCGTGTAAGTGGGGACTACGTGCGGCCCGCTCGGGTCGGGTCGGGTCGTGTTCAGCATTTTTGTTCCTCTTTCAGTCACTACTCACTCCCTCACTCTCCTTGGTAAGGAGATACAGTAACAAAAATAGTTATCACATCAGGCGCCGAGCTTTGAGAGGTGCAAGCTTGATCGGCTTGGCTCGGTGGACCCCATGAGTTTTCCGCTAAAACTCTCAAACTTTTTCAAATTCAAAATTGCATTTTGGGTTTTGAGTTACTAGTTACTACAATGTTCGATTTTCAGTTCCATTCTAAACCATTTTTTTTTTCTTTTAAGGGAAAATTCTAAACTATAATAATATAATTTAAACAACAATTTTTATAATAATGTTTAAACAACAATAACACTTTTGACATGTATTTTTATAACACTTAAATACGTATTTCTACAATACTAAAAACTGAACAACAATATTTAAATATTACTACTAAACAAGCCCTAGTTTCTTAAAAAAAAAAAAAAAAAAACCCATCTACCATTATTCAAAGTATTTACCTAAGACTCAATGCATATTTAACCAAATTTAGTCACTTTTGATAGTTTAACCCATTTATTATTCACCGACAATTACATTAACTCAATACTTTATTATTTCTATTGAAATATTATTTTCTTTCTCTTTAATTATCTATAATTGAATAGAATTAAGTAACCTTAATTGAATATTTTAAAATGAATAAAATATAAGTAATCTTGTTTGGAAGTAACATAGAGGGAACGAAATGGAATCATTTTATGACAATATTACTATTAGACTCTTAATTTAAAATAAATTGTTGAATATATAGGGGTATTTTGAGAGTTTTAGTAAAAAATTCATTAAATCTAATTATATTTCTATCAATTCCTCCCAATTTCAGGAGAATGAAAAATTTGAGGTTTTAAACAAATAAAGAGAAATGAGTGTTCCCTCCTATCCATTCCATTCCCTCTCACTTAAACTTCCCTCCATTAAAACTCCCAAATAAAAGAAGAGAATAATATTCTAAAATTATTCTTTTCATTTTTTCCCATTCCATTCAATTCTCTCCTCCCAAACGAAGGCTAAAATCACCACCATTAGAAACAACTAAACAAAACCATGCTAAAAACACCCAAACACAAATCCAAATCAACCCAATTAAATCTAACATCAAACGTTAAAGTCAACCATCAAATCAAGTGTCATTGATATTTTGAAGGAAAAAGAGGGTAGCAATGATAATTTTGTTGTGGCAACCTACATGATTTCTTCGAGCTCTATGGATTGCAATCTCACAGAGACAGAGAGAGAGAGAGAGAGAGAGAGAGAGAGAGAGAGAGAGAGAGCTTTGTGGACTTTGACATAGGAAGAAAAGCATGGTGATGGTGGCATTGATCCGATCTACAAGCTTTATGGACTTCGATCACTAATCATCAACCACAAGGTCCACAACCATGGTTTTAGAGAGAGAGAGCGAGAGAGATAAAATTAAAAATTATTTAGCCTGTCAATGAATAGTAACCCAATAAAGGTATTGAGTTATTATCAATTTGTTGTTTGTTATGCTAAAGTATTGAGGGTAATGCATGATGTTTTGTTGGAGTTTATTTTTATTTTTACCCAAATGCTAGTTTAATTAACTTGATGAGAACACTCGCATGACAGAAACATTTTTCATACACATTTTTACAATGTCAATATGACATATTATGTTCCTAATTTTCTTGTAATTTAGTAACATTGCTTGGTCTCACTTATAAGAAGAATTAGGGGGCATTTGGTTTGAAGGAATTTGCATTACTCCTGGCATTCAGATTTGTAAGAATGTGATGTTGGGAAATGTAACTAATTTTATGTTTGGTTTGATTAGGAATCTACTAAGATTTCCAAGAATATGACATTCTTATGTTAGGTTTATTCCTAAGAATTTTATAAGAATTATTTATTTTTCCTAACATATTTTATATTTATTAACACAATATCAAGTCATTTCTTTTTAATCATCTTCCAACTAAATAAAATAAAATAAAATAAACATATAAACAATAAATCATGAAAAATTCACTAAAATTAAATTCAAACATTCTTCAATGACACATAATACAAAAATGATTTTTTAAATTATTGTTTTCATGGCAATCACAACATCATGCTTCGTTAATAAAATTAAAAAAAAAAACTATTTTCTATTTAATTCTTAATCGTTATTTTAAAAAATAGATAAATATGTATTTTCCTATTAGTTAAGGGTACGAAGGAATAGGTAAAATTATCAATATATATATATATATATGTAGGGAAGATAGGCCTAGAAATGTTTATTAGGTCATAGGCCTGGTCCAAGGACACTTAGTCGTCTGAGGATAAGGGAACGTTGATGTAGAAGTGCGAGGTAGTAAATAGTGGAAAGTGACTAGTCACAAGAGTTCAGGAAAGTGGTCCAAGGAAAAATTCCTCCCCAGCTATAACGGTATAGAGGTTAGAAGGGTTGACTTGCCATTAAGAGCAACGTTTTGGGCAATTCCACTGTTAAGGATAAGTATCAAGAAGTAATGAGACATGGGAAAGGTATGGAATATTTGAGGAAAGACTGTTACCACCGTATTAAATGCTCTGCAGCCAACTCTCTGGCTGCATTAATGTGGAAGTGATACCTGAACAGTGATTTTCAACCTTACAGCTACTCCCAGAGACTTCAGGAAGGTGCTGATGGGACAAGGATGAAAACCAGTAACTTGATCTACATGTGGAAGGTGGAGATGGGAGGAAGAGGATAGTATAAGAGAGAAAGAAGCCCCTGAATGAGGAGGATCGGAGAATTGAAAGGGAAAAACATTGTAACAATAGGAACTAGACTTGTAATCAAATCCAAAAGAAATATATACAAGAACTGATCTCCTCGGATTGTGCCGATGACGATTTTCTTCGAGTAAAACTAGTTTTTCTTTGCTTTCTTGCAATCTAGATCCAATATAATTGTTATCTGTTGACACCCCATTTTGCAACCTGCATTTAACCTCACATGGAGGGTAAAAGTGTAATTTTGCCTTGGGAATATGCATCTTGATTCTGGCCATTAGATCCTTAATCTCATTTCATGAAAATGATTTTGATGTCGTAACGATCAAATTGACTGGTTATAAGCCCTAATCAGACCACCAGATTGAAAGTTATCATCAAATCAAGTTTTAATGGCTGCGATGCACTATCACAAATTGAGTCCGACTATATGTGATTATGAACAATTAATTTCAATTGGTTATAAGTGTAATCAATTTGAGATCAATGATGTGTCATAATTTGATTGGTTAGGACTACATTTTATGGTGAAGTTGCATACACCTAATTAATTAGATAGTTAAACATTAATTATTCAATGAGTAATTTGTGCAATTATCTTTTAATTAGAGTAAATTTAGAACCAATTAAATCTGAAATGGGAGTGATTGAAGCCATTTAATGTTAATTGATAGCTAATTTGGGACCCATTAATGTTAATTGTGCTGAAACCATTTTCAAACAAATGACCTCTGCTCACCATTTCATCCATATCTCTCAAAATATTTTGAATTTGTGAATGAGGTTAATTTTCCTAGAAACTAGACATCTGGGGCTTCAATTTGAGCACAATAATGAGACAATTCCGATCAAAATTGAGTTAGATATGATTTTTTGAAGTTAGCTCTACAAGCTGTTACAGCAGTTACGGGAAAACCGAATTTGGCTTGCTCCTCACTCCCACCAATCTTTCCATTTAATGCACCAGATTTCCCCCAAGGCTAAAATGAGGACTAGGTTCATGATTCTTTGTCAACCCTCATTAAATGGCCTTCCATTTATATTTTCTCCACCACTACTATATAAACCCCACCTCTCCTTCATTCCAAAACACACAAAAACCCCATCTCTTCTCCCCTCTTGAGTTCTAGGAAGTTGAGTAGTCTTGTCATATCTTGGTCTTCCTGAGACTCAAGGTATTGAGTGAGACTCACTCTTCCCCTCCTAACTCTTCTTTTCCTCCACCCTTAGGACCTCTACCAAGAGTCTCCTCCTTCACCATATGGATCTTGCATGAAGGTATAATCCATTTCCCTAACTTGTTTGGTGTTGCCATGATGAGAGTTTAAGATTAAAGCATGATAATAATCATTTAAATTCCTTTGAATATATTTGAATGTTCTTAGTTGTTCTTCACATGTTCTTGATTGTTCATCATATGTTCATGCATAAACACTAGTTTTGATCTTAAATCCACATTAGAAATATGAAAAATATGTTTGTTTCATAATTCTTTCAAATCTTTGAATCTAGGATATCACCATCTACACACATTCACTAGAATTTATTTTTCAATACAAATGCAATACTTAATAAATTGAATTAGGGTTTATCACATGCACACACACATTAAATTCAACATGTAAATTGATTGACATATTGGATGATATGATATGAATGTTGACCACCATAGTCTAGAAGACCGGTTTCACCGGGTAAGGTGGGTGCCTAACACCTTCCCACCTTGTAACATAGCCTCCGAATTTAGATCAAGGGTTAGTAGATCAAATGCTTATCCATGTAATTTTTCAATTTCTAGATTGTAACTAGGAAATAAAGTCATGTACTTTATCTTAGATTGTATCTAGAACCAAAGCCATGTAATTTTCCTATGATCAATGTAAATTAAATTTCAAATTAATACAATGAGGAATTTTTCAATAATGGTTTTCTTGTTTTTCCAATAATTAAATAAGTGGCGACTCTATTGTAAAACCCATAATCTAAGGGGGAAAAATATAACTAGTCGAACCTCCATTTTGAGAGGCAATAACACGACTCCACCCATTCACATGGGTTTGGCCCAATATCCTTCATAAAACGGGCCGGGGGTGCGGTCTCTCACATTATCCAACTCATTAGAGGTTAGTTTTTCAACTCACTCTCTACAAATTCATTGTATTGGGCTCTTTGGGCCTAAATCCTATTACTTTTTGGACTTAGGAACCAAATTGTGTCCCTACAAAAAAAAAAAAAAAATATATATATATATATATATATATATATATAAACTTTCTATAGGCCTGAGAATGTGGGTACCCACCTATTTTGAAAGAAATCCACATCCCTACAAAATTGGATTGAGTGGGAATTTAGATACACTCCATTTCAAACATCTAATTCTCCAGTACAATTTGCAACTAAACATTCTCAAGAATCTTAAAATATTACCCCATACCAAATGACATTTTAATGTTCAAGTCTCCCCCACTAATTACTAAAAAAATAAAGTTTCCCCCTATTGTAACAATTTAAAAATTAAAATAAATGAAATATTATGCAACAAGTTTTTTTTTTTTTTTTAATGGGAAACATGTTGAATATACGCCAAGAACTATAATGATTCATTTATTTTATTATTTTATATAATATAAAATTTATGTCTTCTTTGTATGTTGTGATTGTGAAAGTAATATAAGTTAATTTATTTTCAAAAACCGATTGATGCTTTAGTCTGATAAAAAATAACTATAATTAAGGGTGGACATCATAGGTGGAAATTCTCTCTCAAAAAAAAAAATCTTCTTTTATTTATTTATTAGAACATTCGTACACAAATATTTGTTACATTAACTATTGTCATTCGAATAATAGGTTAAGATTAAGATATTTTCAAAACTTCAAGCCATTATATCCCAAAAAAGGGTATAAATTTAAATTCATAGTTTAAAGACGAATTATTATATTTCTCCCAAAAAAATGACAAATTAAAATATAACACATAATTAACTATAAACCAAAATCATATTTGATATTTTTAAAGAAAAAAAATCATATTTTACTTAACCAACTATAATTTTTGAGACAACTATCCCATCATACTAAAAATAAATAATTTTTTGAGAAATGATATGTCTACAACATTTTTACAACAAATCCTAAGTGGCAGGTTGTTTCTAGTTGTTATTATTTGGGCAAAAAAGTAATCTTAGTGTTAGTTTCAAATTTGAACCAATAACAACTAATCACCTGTGATTTGTTGTAAAAATGTTGTAGATGTAGCATCTCTTAATTTTTTTTTATTAATAAACTCTAATGTAGGGGTGGCAAATAGGTGAGTTGTACATAATTACACAGTTATTCATTTATGACCCGTTTATGTCTATACGTTAAAAGGATTCAAAGAGTTAGTTATGATTTTAGAAAATGTCAAAAATACCCTTAATTTAATTAGATAATCTTTATTCTTAAAAAATAAAAAAAAATATGGTTAAAATTGTAATTCAACAAAATTCAGAAAACAAAAACTACCAAAGAAACTTTTTTCCTAAAAATTCACACACTCTCTATTTAAATATATCTCACGCACGTTTAATACATTTTTTTCCTAAAAACTAGCACACACACTAAATCCAATAGTTTACTCAATTTCAAATTCTAAATTTTAGTTTTTTAAAAATCTCTTCCTCTGTAACCTCACTAATAGTAGATAAATTCAAATTAAAAAATTACACTAAACTTAAAATTAAAAAAAAAAAAAAAAAAAGAGCCTCATCGCACATGTAGAGCGCATATGATGAGGGCTAATATATAAATTAAATACTCATTACCCATCTAACCCATTTAATTTCTTCTTTAAAAAAAAAAAAAAATTAACCCATTTAATTTAATCTACCCGTTTAACCCAAAATGACCCAAATAATATCCGTTATTACATGAAGGAAATGACACTTTACTTTCCCTCAATAAGACAGTAAAGTCATGGGCTTAAGCTCAATGACGTGTTGTGTGATGTATCAATTAAAATTAAATGACAAAATAAAGAGCAAATTACAATTTATCCACCCGTGGTTTAGCCAAAATTTAAGTTGTCTACCTATGGTTTGAAATTTGACACTTTATCCATCTGGGGTTAATTCAATTAGATTTCTTTAACCCACTATTTCTCTCCTCCAAAAACACAAAAAACATAAACATACAAGATCAAAAAGAATCCAACGGAATATTTGTATAATGAGATTTCAAACCATAGTTAGACAACTTAAATTTTGGTCAAATCTCAAGTGGGTAAAATATTAAATTTTAAACCGCAGATAGACAACTTAAATTTCAGCCAAACCATAGGTGGGTAAATTATAATTTGCCCTAAAATAAAATGAAAGCATAAATGAAATATATACGAAAAATAATTTAAATAACTACTACTATAATTTTAATTAGCACTATCTCTTTTTTTTTTTTTTTTTTTCGAGCAATATCTCTTGGGTATTCTTAAATTTTTTTTTTTGCATTTCTTAGGTATTCTTAATTGTAATGAGTAAACTAAAATTTGTGAATTATCATGACTAAACTAATGTATGACATTAAAGAAAAACTTTAAAGACAAAAGATTCGTTATTGGCTTTATAGTATGTAATGGAACGCTTCATTGCCCATCAAAGATGGGGTCTGGATTCCCATAAAGAAAAAAAAGATGGGGTCTGGATTTTTAAGCATTAGAATTCTTATGACATTAGAGAGGAAAAAGAAATAAAAATGATTGCCGTATTGCTTCACAGTCGTATGTTAAAGGGACCATCAAGAACACTTTTTTTTTTTTTTTTTTTAAGTATATAATTTAATAGGAGTTCGTGCACCAATACTTTTTAAATGGTGTGAGGATAGAAATTTTTTTTTTTTATTTGATCAGAGTTCAACATGGTGTGAGGATAGAATTTTTAAAGTGAAGGCAAAACAAACAACTTCTTCGTTTTTTAGTCATAATTATTATTATTTTTTAATTTGGGATAATTACCCATTATTCTTTTGTGGTTCGTTGCACTTTATCTGACCATAGTTTAAAAATGATCTCTTTACTTACCTCTATCTATAATTAAACAAAAAAAACACACACACCATATGTATGAGAATAAAAAATCCCTCCTCTTCGTCTTATTTTCATAGTATTCTAAGAAAACATCTTTTTAATGTCTCAAATCAATATCCCTTAACATTTGCATTATCCCCCTTTTCTCTTTCTTTTTAGTCTTTCCTTTTTTTTCCCATTTCTTTTCTCCTTTCAAGTTTCCCTTTGCATCCATCAAGTGTGAGATAACATGGGCCTCTAATGGGGTTGGAGTCAAGTGTGAGAGACGAAAGGTTCATGCTAAGATTGAGTCACAAACGCACATTAACAAAGGGAATGGGGAGACATAGTTGGGAACAATGATATGTTCTGGACTTGACAACAATGATCACAACATTGCTTAGGGAAGATCTTACAAATTTTACCACAACATCGAGGCCACTAACATGGTCTATGTCTATGGTGAGTTTTGGGTATAATATAGAGGCTTTCTTAGAGTTGTATGCTTGCGATTATACATGGCTCGGGTAGAAATTGATGGTTCATGGCAATTTGGGTATTGGACTTGTAGGTTTTCTTGTTGGTTGCTAGTCGTTTGGGTGATTTGGGTATTGGAATTTTAAGGGCCTGTTTGGTTTGAGCAAAAAATGGGTGTATTTTGTATTCATTTTTAGGTTTTTTGTAGGACTCACCACTAAAAACCTTGTTTGACTTTGTATTTGTATTCAATTTTCATTTTTAGTATTAAAAAAAAAAGAAATTTGAATACAAAAACTGAATGCAACTTTTTAGTGTTTTCATTTTCTTGAAAATGAATACAATGACATTTTCATAAATAAAAAAATCAAATCTGTGGATCCCACTATCACTAACTTGTACTCATTTGTTGGTAGTTGTCATAAAAAAAAAAGTGAAGGAGAAGACAAAGTAGAAAATGATACTTGTAGGGTCTCGGTTTTCAGACCGGGCCCGTTGCAATGAATTTGTAGAGAATGGGTCCAAAAGTTGGGCTTTGATGAGGCGACGGCTTGTTTTGGGGGTGAAAAATACACAGAATCGGACGGGGAACGTCCCAGGGAGAAAGGACCCCTCGCCCGAGGACGGGAACTCCCAACTCCTCTCGCATCCTAGAAGCCTCTCTCCTTTCTCTGGGCCTTCTTCTTCCTCCCCTTCCCCCTCTGCTTTGGGTGATCTCTGTTGTTATATATCCCTCTCTTCCGTTCATCCTCCTCCGACACTTGTCAGTCACCATGCCCATACTCGAGTGCACGTCCTATCGGCCACTCTTTTTGGCGCTCTGTGAGCTGCTGTAGCCCCCATCGCACTGTCTAGGGGTCACATCCATCTTAATGGGGTCAGGGTGTTAGCTGTGGGTATTTAATACGAAGGTGACAGCTTCTCTTGGGGTTGCTTTTCTACCATGCTCCTATGGCTAGCCCATAGGGCTTGGAATCTCTTTTAGGATCCTCAAGGGGATTGCCTCGGGCGACGTGGTGCCTTCCTCTACTGTGATTTTGGCCTGTCGAGGACAGGGTTGTCCTCGGCAGTACATTTTGGTAGTTTGGATTCCTTTCATTCGACCTCGGGCACTTCTTCCTCCTTGGTGTGAGCCTTGGGCTTGAAATGGAATGGGCTGAAGCCTCTAGAACCTTTTGGCCCTACAATAGCCCCTCAAAATCATGCTGCCTGGCTCCTCGGACGGGGAGGAGGATTTTGACGTTCTCGGGCCTACATCATGGCCGGTTGAGTTTTATTTCCTTATGGGTGCCAGGGTTTCTTCGTCTACCTATGGCATGCTCCTAGCGCTTCGGCGTACGAGGTGCATTGTCATCAATGCTTTCTTTTTGGGGATAACGCGGATCGCTTTGGTATACAGAATGTGTATTTAATGGCGCCTTTATGAAGCGGCGCAGATTTGGAAGTTGAAGGTTCCTTTGGGAATTGGGTGAAATTTATTTTGCTTGACATTCCTTCTTTGAGCTTTGTGTGCGGTGAGCTCCCCCAGATTTCACTTTCTATATAAGGCACCCTGAGATGACCATCTTCCACATCCACTAGCCTTGGAACTCTGCAGAAGTTCCAAGTTTTTTCACTTTCCTTGAACAAAAAAAATACCGCTTGAATAATGGGCGTTGTAGCTGAGGCAAAGAAAAAGGAGGCTAAAGATCCTCCTATTCTTCAACCGGACAAGAAAGAACATTCTCTTCCTTTGACCAGGAACAGTAGCTAATGCAGATTATGCCAGGTTCCTGATTATCCTCCAAACGCCAATCAAGAATGTTTAGGAGTTGACTAAAGAGGAAGGGGAAGAAAGTAAAGCGAAGTTGAGGGGAGCAATTGAGATATCAGAAAGAGCCGTTTTCGCCATTGTAGGCAGCTGGCGAGACCCATGGAGGGCGACTTCCTAGGAGTACCGATATTATATTGGGGATCAAAGTTCACTTCAGGGCAGTCTTAGTAGGTGAAAACCAATTTAGGCACTGCCGCCTCTTCTTCCTCCTCACCACCTACGCCAAGCACACAGGCTTGGAGGCTGCCTAAGCAAGACTGTGAATCCACCATCACCACCAGCCTTCTCCTTTTTATTAGCTAACTTTGCCGCCAGTACACATCGACTGTTCTGTAGTTAGTTGTAAATCGAGTCTTCCTCGGCTATTTTGTAATTGATGTGAAACGAGCCTTCCTCGGCTATTCTGTAGTTAGTTGTAAATCAAGTCCTTCTCGGCTATTTTGTAATTGATGTTGCCATCATTTTATTTAATAGAAAGGGACTTGTGACTTTTACTTGGTAAAACCTTCTTTGCTTGGTGAAAAGGAATACTTTTTTATTTTTTATTTTGTTTCATATATATGTTTTTTTTTTTTTGTTTACTTATTTTCATTATGCATATATTTTTTGCACTGCCTCCGCCTTTCCTAGAACAGCCGAGCATACAACGATGCGCTTCACGTTGCGAACCATGTGACCATTTAGAAAATGCTAGTTTTAGAACAAACGATCCGAGGAGGTCATGGCGCGTCATGGTTTTGTCTGAGACTCATGGGGATGCCAGAGCGTATATCTCTCCCTGTCGTCTGGTCTGAGGACCCGGGCGAAGCTACGGATGTACTTAATGCTCAGTGGGAATAAATTTTGGTTCTGTCTAGTACCTAGATAGTTGTCATAAGTTATTAGTTTTCCTGCAGGTTTGAGACCGAGGACCATGCAAGACCTTGGTTCTGTCTAACACCCAAACAGTTGTCGCAAGTTATTAGTTTTCTCATAGGTTTGAGTTCGAGGACCATGCAAGACCTTGGTTCAGCCTAACACTTAGATACTTGTCAAGAGTTATTAGTTTTCCTATAGGTTTGAGTCCGAGGACTGTGCAAGACCTTGGTTTTGCCTTCCGAGGACTCGCCATTACTAAAGCCCCATTCAACTGCTCTAGTGGATCAGAAGGCATAAATACCAATCTTCCAGAACTAGTCCTGCCACGGAGCCCCCTGGAAGTGCTTCGCGCGGCCGCCGCCTTCCTTAATCGGGATCCAAAGGGGCCGGCCATGAGATTCGCGAGGGTCTGACCCCTGGTGGGGGCGAGGGCCACGCACATGGTGCCATAGGCTCGTTGAGCTGTGAGCCGCTTGTCAGTTCTCCTCTTATGGCATAATAGACTGGCCACTATAGCCTCCCCTAGGGAATTTGGCCCCGTCTTAACAAGTTATTACACTCATCATCGCACGAGCAACTTTCCTACAGACGACGTCAATTGTAGGGTCTCGGTTTTCAGACGGGGCCCATTACAATGAATTTGTAGAGAATGAGTCCAAAAGTTGGGCTCTGATGAGGCGACGACTTGTTTTGGGGGTGAAAAATACACAGAATCGGACAGGGAACATCCTAGGGAGAAAGGACCCCTCGCCCGAGGACGGGAACTCCCAACTCCTCTCGCATCCCAAGAGCCTCTCTCTCTCCTTTCTCTGGGCCTTCTTCTTCCTCCCCCTCCCCCTCTGCTTTGGGTGATCTCTGTTGTTATATATCCCTCTCTTTCGTTCATCCTCCTCCTACACTTGTCAGTCATCCATGCCCATACTCGAGTGCACGTCCCATCGGCCACTCTTTCTGGCGCTCTATGAGCTGCTGTGGCCCCCATCGCACTGTCCAAGGGTCACATCCACCTCAATGGGGTCAGGGTGTTAGCTGTGGGTATTTAATATAGAGGTGATAGCTTCTCCTGGGGTTACTTTTCTACCATGCTCCTATGGCTAGCCTATAGGGCTTGGAATCTCTTTTAGGATCTTCAAGGGGATTGCCTCGAGCGACGTGGCGCCTTCCTTTACTGTGATTTTGGCCTATCGAGGACAGGGTCGTCCTCGGCAGTACATTCTGGTAGTTTGGATTCCCTTCATTCATCCTTGGGCACTTCTTCCTCCTCGGTGTGGGCCTTGGGCTTGAAATGGAATGGGCCGAAGCCTCTAGAACCTTCTGGCCCCACAATACCAACAAAAAAGAAAAGAAAAAAAGATTAAAACAAAAAATAAGTACAACCATTTAAGTATATAAAATTAGTACAGAAAATGAAAATAGAAAATGAATACAATCTCAACACAAATCAAACAAGCCCTAAACCTCTTGGTTTTTGTTTTTAAAACCCGAAAATGGTGGGCCTCACTTTTAAATCTTGTGTTTAATATGTGTTTCTAGAATACAATTTTTACAATAAATTTTCCAAAGTATAGTTTTTATAAACATTTATTTAGAAAAATCCCACGGTAAATATTTTGAAAGTTTTAAATTTTTTCTTAAAACCTCATCCTAGTACCAATCACCAAATTTTTTGTTTTCAATTCTTAATAAGCTGTTTTAGAAAAATGGTGCCAAATATACATTTTTGCATTATGAGTTCCCTAAAACCAGTTTTCCAATCCAATTTTTTTAAAATTGTTTTCACATTGTTTTGAAAACAAAAACAAAAATGTTCTTACCAACAAGCCCTTGGGGTTTTGAATCTAGATTTTTCACAAAAAGTTTATAGTTAACACAGTAGGTGTTTACGATAATGCCCAACCAAGTCACCATAGTATATTTTTAGGAAATTGGTTTAGTCACAATAGTATAAGAGCACTCACATCAGTAAGCGTATAATAGAAAAGTTTCAAATTTACACTTTTTTTTTTCCTCAAAAACTACCCATATCAATCCATCTATGAGAGCATCAACATTGGTGGGGCCAAAAATTTTAGCTTTTGGCACTACAAAAAGCTATTTTATCTATTTCACTACTTCACTTTACAAAACACCCAATATCAATGGTTTTATTTTGGCATTCAATACATTAAAATAATATAAACAACATAATAAAATAATATATCCACTACAATAAACAACAACCATAACCACCACCATAGCCGTGGAAACCATCGCCAAAACCCACACCACACAATCAATACAACCTAACCACACAAACCCATACCACCACACAAACCCACACCTAACCTAATTGCACTACACAGTGCACACACCTCTGCCTCGCTTCTTCTTTGATCGGTGTCGCGGTGCATCTAGCAGTGCTCTGTACATGTGTCGGTGAGAAGGAACGAAGATGGCTGACTGAAGATGGCTTGGGTCGGTGAGTAAGAACGAAGATGGTTTGACTGAAGATGGCTAACTGAAGACAGCGGCAATGGGGCTTGGGTCAGCAAGAAGGAACGAACATGGCTGATCAAAGAGAGAGCTTGGGTGAGAATATGAAGAGAATGAGTGAATCGGGAATAGGAAAAAAAAAAGAAAAAAAGAAAAGAAATAAATATTATTTTAATGGGAGGGAGAATAAAATATATTATTATTATTATTATTATTATTTTAGAATACTAAATATTTTTAACACACACACACATGGGGAGAGGGGAGAAGGTTTAAGATTTGGGTTACAGTGCATAACTATAGATGGATGTGCACTGTAGTTGAGTAGTTAAAATTTTTTCCTATACCACCACCAATGTAGCACATTTTTTTGTATATTGTGGTGCTAAAAATAACATTTTAGCATTTTGCCTCCACCATTGCAAATGCTTTAACATTGTATATTTAGATTTTTGTTACAATAACATTGTAAATATACATAGTTACTATAATTTTGTATTTTATTTTTTAAAAAAATATTTTTTTTCTCTCACCTCTCATTCTTATCAAACTCTCTCTCTCTTTCTCTCTCTCTTCAACATCTAGAAGCAGAAGAAGCCAAAATAAACAACTACCTACCACCACAACCTAGCACCACCAAACCACCACCACCACAAGTCCACAACCCATAATAACAATTGATAATCTAAACACAAAACTGATTCAAAATCAACTTAAAATTAACCTAAATGGGCTAAACCCATAAAAAAATTCATCACAAATCTAATTCAAAATAAACCCAAACTCATCAGAAAACCCATCTTAAAATCAAACCATGAATAGAAAATCAACCCATAACCCAAACCCTGAGTCAGCAGCACAAACAACGCACTAGTTTTCAAGACCCAAACCCAGTGGTAGTAGAAGGTTTGAAACCAGATGAAAGAGATCTAACAAATAAAAGCCTATATATATATATATATATATAGGTCTTTGAGAAAGTTATGATGAGAGAGATCTGAGAGGAGAAATGGAGTTGAGGGTTAAGAGGAGAGACTATTAAGATGAGAGAGTCCTGAGGACTAAGAGGAGAGAAATAAAAGTGAAAGAGACTTGAGTATTGACACCCCATTTTGCAAGCCATATTTAACCTCACATGGCGGGTAAAAGAGTAATTTCACACTTGGAGATAACATCTTAATTCGGGTTATTGGATCGTTAATGTCATATCATTAAAGTGATCTTGATATCGTAACAATCAAAATGATTGACCACGAGCCTTGATCAGACGATCCAATTGAAAGTTATTGTCAAATCAAGTTTTAAGGCCCAAGATGCTCTCTCACAAATTAAATCCGACTATATGTGATTATGAAAAAGAGTAATTTCACACTCAGAGATAGCATCTTAATTTGGGCCATTCGATGACTTAGATCGTTAATGTCATATCATCAAAGTGATCTTATTATTGTAATAATTGAAACGACTAGTCACAAGCCTTAACATCATCCAATTGAAAGTTATCACCAAATTAAGTTTAATGGCCAAAATGCTCTCATAAATTAAGTCTTACTATATGTGATTATGAAAAATTAATTCCGATTGGATATAATTATAATCAATTTGAAATTAATAACGCGTTATAATTCGATTGGCTAGGACTACAACTTATGGTAAGGTTGCACACACCTGATTAATTAGATGGTCAAACATTAATTATTCAACGAGTAATTGATGTAATTAATGTTAATTGGAAGCTAAAATGTTACAAAATACATTAATCGAACAAAAAATTAGCTGGGTTTATCTTGCACTGGACATGTAGAATTCTTTTGTGAAAAATGACCACCAATAAGCACCAAACACCAACCAAACAGAGAAATTCTCTCTCTCATTATTCTAGGTTTTGATAAATATACAATTTTATCAAGATAGTGAGCTATTGTTGTTGTTTTTGTTGTGTGTGTGTGTGTGAGAGAGAGAGAGAGAGAGAGAGAGAGAGTTAAGCATCACAATTGTATGAGAAAAGATTGAGCAGAAATTTCCAAGGACGACGATCAATCTCCATCAATGAATCTTCACGGTGTGAACATCACAGAGTTGTTGAACAAGACTTGGAATTGTATAGGAGTAACCAAAATGGGGTCAAGTTTTATGGTTTGACTAATTGAAGCACTAATGAGTTGTATAGGTTGATGTGATTACTATGTTGCCTTTGATATGTCCAATTCAATATCAACATTGTTTGGAATTTGATGGATTGTGTAGGTTAGTTTATGGGTCTTTGGTGAAGGCTAATTGTGGTCCATAGTATTACAGTAAGAGAGAAATAAAACGGTATGAAGATAATAGAGAAATAATTTTTTTTGACCAATCAGTAGATTTCCAATTGGTTAAAAACAAATCCCCAACAGGATATCAAAAATAAAAAAAGAATGGAAATGGAAGGCACACCTCCCCAAGGCTGGTACAAGCTCAATGTGGATGACGCTCTCTTTAAAGAGCCTCAACGAGGTGGCATTGGATCAGTAATTAGAGATTGGAATGGAGATGTAATGGCTGCTCTCTCAAAAATACTTCCTAAAGTCTGTGATATGGACACCATTGAAGCTTTGGTAGTGAGAAAAGTAGTGTGCTTTGCAGCAGAAACTTGTTTTCACAATGTGATAATGGAGAGTGATTTAGTGATTGAAGATACGAAAGTAGAAACAACTTTCCTTAGGGCCATATTCTTTTACACACGTAGGGTGAGAAGCAAACCACGCTGCCTATTGTAGACACCTCATTTTGTATCCGTTATGACTCGGGCCTCCCTTCCCCAATGATGGAAGTACTCTAAGATCGAGGGTTAGTTTAGGGCCTTATCAAATGAAAATTGACTTGAGGAAATATTTATCGAAAATATAAACTTATTTTTGGAAGAAATAAACTATTTTTTGGAAAAGAAAGGCACACATACACGCGTATGCGTACACACACTCAAGCCATGCATACGCATGCACGAACATACGTACACAGCTAGGGTTTCAGAAACTATGTAAAGAAAGCTTTTTGCACTTAATTCTGGTTTGGAATGAATCATACATTGTCTGGAAAGCTTATGGCATGCGCACGCACGCACGAGCATGCGTATGCAGCTAAGGTTCTAAAAACTATGTAAGGAAAGTTTTTTGCACTTAATTATGGTTTGGAATGAATCTCACATCATTTGGGAGCCATCCCACACCCCTATTTTACCACTATAAAAATCCATAAAAGGTACTTTTTCAAACAAACAGAAAATAGACAGAAAAAGGGCAAGATTCACTAGAAAATAGTGAATCAAAAAGGGAGTTTTTCACAAAACATTTTGAAGTCAAGTTTTATTTAATTGAGACATTTTCTGGTCTTGGTCTTTTAGTTCTAAAGTTTTCTAACCTATTTTGATTTGGTTATGAATAGATTGACTAAGGGAAACGGTCAAAATCAAGTTTTAAAGAGTTCTAGTGTTGAGGTAAAGGTTTTAACTTTGGCTTTTCACTTTTTTCTTTGCTTTTATTGTTTGTATATATGTTTATGTGTTTATAACATGCTTTTTTAGTTTAGGTTTACTTCGTGTTTATGTTAGATGCATACTAGGTTGTTAGATTTTCCTACTTTCTTCGTTTTTTTTTTTTGTTTTTTGGGTTAGGGTTTTGGGCGTGTATGCGTGCGCATGCTCTATGCATGCATACGCATAAAGTTGGGATGCACACGCATACCCTATGTATGTGTACACATACTCATGCCCAAAAACCTTGATTCACTTCTATTTGGTTTTTCTTTGTTTTCTTCTATATGTTTAGCCTCTGTTTAACCTAGTTTTCAAATTGTTAAGTATCTGTCTTTTTGTTTTGTTTTGTTTTGTTTTATCGTTTTAATGCTTATTAGGGTTTTAGATTGTTTGAATACCATGGACTTGCATATGAATTTGAACATGCATTGATGCATAGGTGCTGTGTTACAATAAGGTAAGGGATGTAAGTCATGCATAGAACGTATGAACATGCATTCAAGTGTTTGAATATAAGTTGCCTAAAATGCTTGGTTGAATACCATGAGTTTTGATGTTTGTATGTTTAGATCTTTTTGTTTTGATCTGCCTTGAAATATTTCTAGCTTTGGTGATGTATGTTTAAATGCCATGATAGATGAATGCTAGGCTTGGGGATGATTATGCCATATTGTTTGCTTTTAGATGCTTGTTAGTGTGTGTATGAGTTAGAATAACGTGATAAATTTTCCTTTAATGAGATTAAGACTTGGAACACAATGAGTGGAGGCTAACTCACGGGTTGGGTGGAGTTGGGTGCTTAACACCTTCCCATCCTCATACCTAAACTATAGACACATACTCTAGTAAAGATCAATCCTTTCACAAGGGCGTTATATTTATGATTCCTAGACCTAAACCAATGCTGGCCCTACAGTAGATGCAGTAGATGCAGTCGCTTAAGGTCCCAAATAGAAAAAGGCCCCCAAGTTTTTACCCATAGGGTTATTTTTTAATTAATTAAGCCCAAATATTAGCTAACAAATAAAATAAATTTTTTTAAACAAATGAAAGACAAGAAAAAAGAGAGAAAAATGCTACATCCACAACATTTTTACAAAAAATTCTAAGTAACAAATTGTTACAGGCCGTTATTGATGGAAAAAAATAATTCTAGTAATAGGTTCATATTAGAATCAGTAACAATTTAACACCTAGAATTTGTTGTGAAAAATATTGTGAATGTAGCACTACTCAAAAAATGAAAAAGAGAGCAATACACAATAAAAAAAAGTTCACAACATTTTTCATAATAGTTGAGTTGGAAAACTTTTACTAATTCTCACTTAAGTCCACCACTAACATCATTCTTTTACTTATCACTATTAATCTACTGCATCAATAGGTATGAAAAGTTTTGTCAAATTTTTTGTGTCTATAGACTTTCTATTTTTATTATTATTTTTTACGTGATTCATGTTAATTAGTAATAGTTTTGCATATAAAACAAGATAGTAGAGTAAAGTAATAATTAATTTTTTTAAAGTCATATATATATATATATATATATATATATATATATATAAAAGGCCTCAATGTTAGTTTCGCTTTAGGCCCCCAAATGCATCAAGCCTCCCCTAACCTAAACTAGGTGGCGACTCTATTTACACTCTCCATCATGGTCCACCCTAAGCCAAGGCGTACTCTCAAAAATGGATGGTCGCAGGCGCTTGCACCCACACCCATAAACTATCACATCCTGCCCAATTTATTAAATCCAAAATGATATAGTTAGAAAAAACTCCTCCTTTTATTTTTTAGACCATTGATCATGACATTTTATAGTTTGTTTTCTCCTCCTTCTTCTTCTTCTTCTTCTTTTTTATTTTTTTTATTTTTTTTTATTTTTTTCTCAACTGGTTCTTGATCTGTTTCTCTTCTTGGTTAGTAAAAAGTGTTATGTTTCTTAAAAAAAAAGAAAAAAAACAGAAGTAGGTTTTTAATTCAAAATTTTAATTTTATTGATTATATTATTAAATAATTTTTATTGATTATATTATTATTGACAAAAGTGAGATGGATGTATAAATTTTGCCATTTTTAAATACTAAAACCTCATGGTCAATAACACTAACTCGATGGTGCAAGGGGTTTGAAACTGATCCAAACTTTAGGAATTTTTTTTATCAAAAATTTTTACTCTAAATTTTATCAGTGTGAGTTGTGGTATTAGGAAACCAAATTTAAACCCAAATTAGCCATCAAATTTGTGCCTAGAAGAGTTTTTTTTTTTTTTTTTTTTTATAAATAAAATAAAATAAAAAACCTCATATTTTGCAGTCAATTTTCTTTTTTTACCATTAAATTTATAATCTATGTCAATATATTCACCATAAGGAAAGGTAAGATATTGAGTGGATTCCAAACTTTCAGTTATATATCTTAACGGATAAAATATCTTATTTTGGAATAAATGATTTAGACTTGAATCCTGCGTACTTAAAGAAGAAACTATTAATATATTAACCTAATGATAATAAACAATTATTATTGAATAAAATCAGCAGACATCATAGATTTCAAATTATAATGTATCTGAGAGAGAGAGAGAGAGAGAGAGAGAAAAGAAGAAGAAGAAGAAGAAGAAGAAAGAATGTTAAGGAGGGTCAATTTCCCTTTAATTACTTGCATCCTTTATCGATAGATTTTATGCCATTGTAGCATAAAGTTGATGGAGAAATATAGATCATATATATATATATATATATATATATATATATATATATATATTAGCTCCCTTCTGCCTTTAAGCTATTGCATGTGCCTACATGTGCCAAAGTACAACCATGTTTTTTATATACATCAATGAACTTGGAGGGCAGTTGGTTGTGAACTGTAGGGTTGACACCTAATATATATTTTGGGCATTTAGAGAGAGCATGGGAAAAGAGGATCTACCTTGAACTTTTAAACAGTTCCAGATCATCTAAAGTTTGCATTATTTGGTTTGAAATGTCACCTTTGGTGGCATGCCGTATAGCACTATAGGCAAGGGCCACTTCGTGTACCCAAAAAAAAAAAAAAAAAAAAAAAAAAAAAAAAGAAAGAAAAGAAAAGGGAAGGGGCACTTTTGTCATAATGATGACAGAATAATTTTTTATTATTTTATTTTTTTAAATCTAAATTTCTAAAAGATGGGATTGTCCCTTGATCTGTTAGTGGCAAACCATATTTGGGTAGCAGACCATGATAAAAAAAGCAGCTACTCTTTTCTTAATTGACACTTTAAAGTTGTCGAAATAATACTCATAAACAAACATTGAGGAACTACTAGTGATAATAAATTGGATGGATATAACCATCGTTTTTGTAGTCATTGTAATACACTGAAGATCATACAATATATTCATCAAAGTTGATTGTGTGTGATGATTGGACGATAGGCAGAAACTTGAAATAGATAGCACTCACAAAAACTTACGTGGTTTGATCTGATGGCCTATGTCTACAATGGTAAAGTCCTTAATGACTACATATTCTAGCTTTCCAGTTTACTATTACCGATATTTATATGCCAGAGAATATTGACTAACTTTAGACTAATTCAATATTAAACTGCTTGTTTTACAAATATATGGGCCCACAATTGCTTTGAGTCACTTGCGCCATAATATATCTAATAATAATAAATATAGTAACCATGCTCTTTTTGGCATTGCCACTGTAAGGTTTTCAATCTTCTGATTGTCTTTCCGCTCGACATTGAACTTCTAAGTACATCATTTGGTTGCTAATGGGTCTATAAGCAGGGTTTTTATGATTTAACAATTATGGTTTTATGAATATGGCGAGAAATCACAGTGCAAAAGTAATTTTATTTTTTTTGGTCCTAGTGCAAAAGTAAATTTTAAGCTAAGATTTAATAATGACTTCTTGCGTAAACGTCTTACAATGGGATACGGATATGTGGCTTCTGTTTAGTACTCATGTAAACTTATAATCACTGTTTACTTATCCATCAGATTGTGAGTTGTTCAGGGGAAAAAAGTGATGAATTTACTGATCACCTTTACAAAATATGAAATTCCAAGATCAATTTTTATCAAGTGCTAATTGCTACAGTTAATAATTATTTGACACTGCTTAGAATGATCAAGAAAAAATTTGTTGCCCTTCTTATAGATGCACAGGCATTTGGGATGAAATCTTAAAGTGAATCCATGTAAGACCACTTTTTCTTTATAATCAGAGATTTTATTTATTTATTTATTTATTTAATGAAAAAATTGGAAGATTTTTATTCATTCAACTGCTACTAGATTGTAACTATTCTAATCAAGAAGTTTGGTGCATCCTTGATCCAAAATTACGCATCATCTACATGCAGGATGTCTTATTAGACTGTGGGCAGCTTTCTTATCTTGCTTTCCATTTAAGTTGCACTTTCTAGCTTCTAAAATATTTTAATCCAATTCTAGAATCATCAATCATTCATCTCATCTCGGGTGCAAGTGATAATTCAATAGTAGTAGCCACCTTGTTTGTAGTTTCCTATATCTGTGGTTTGAACCCTACTTCTCCCACTCTCATTATTTACCTATTAAAGAGGAAGGGCCGGGGGGGGGGGGGGGGGGGGGGGGGGGGGAGGGGGTTATTTGCACTTTTTCCCCTTAACTATTGAGTCAACTTCAATCACTTCCTAAACTATAAAACCGTGCATTGTCCCCATTGATTGATTGGAAATATGCAAATTACCCTATACAATTTCTAAATTTTGTCAACTCTTTTAAAGAAATATTACCTTAAAAAAAATGCTAGATCTAAAAACAAAAGTCATGTAATACCATGTATACCCTTAATAAAAAAATTTATCAAGTTAAAAAAAACCCTTATTTTTCCATATATGAGAACCCCTCCTCCCCCCCCCCCCCCCCCCAAACTCATTGTCACTGCTGTTGTCGATGTCCTCGTTCTCCTATATCCAAACCCACAAGAAGCTTTTGACCTAATTACATCGACGCTACAAACTCTTGAGAGCTTTATTTGGGTTAGATGCTTGATTATGATAGTATGGCTAGTTTGATCTAAAGATTAATGAGAGATCTGAGTGTTTGATTTGGTTTGGATAAAGATAGATAGTTTGATCTAATGAATTTATAAATTGATGCAAACGGGGAGTCGCAAGAAGCAAATCACGTTTGCTTCAGGGAAAAATAACCTTAAATCCACTAGGAGAGTTACAAGAATAAAATAAAAAGATAAAATTCTAAAATTTTATTAAATTGAATATTGAACTTCAATTTTTGTTTACATACTTTAGAGCCAATTTAAAGGCTCCATAAAACTTGATTAGCAAGTAAAAATATTCTAAAATACATCCTACTTAATACCCTATCATAATAGGACTCTAATTTAACTAGAAAATCATTAAAAAGCACCTAAAATCAAGGAAATAATAACCCTAAACCTAATTTTCCGAAAATTATATAAATATGCCAAAATCAATAAATAACAAAAATTAAACTGCAGATTCTATTCTCCATCAGACTCCTCCACTTGAAAAAAACTTGTCTTGAGTTAATATTCGAGATTTGAAACCTTTCATACCCAATGAACAAATATTCTGAATACTTCAAGCATTTTGTCTTTTTTCCAAATTTGCAATTCATCAATTCAACAACTTGAACTTCTCTTTTCTTGGTCTTCATGAAAATAACAAGATTTACCAAATAAGAGTTGACCATCTAATCAAATCTTTCAACCCTAATAAATCTATAAAATTTGATGTGTTGTCTTCCACTAAAATAGTATAATCTTAAGCTTTGCAATTATCTGATTTGATTTCATTGAGATCTTTGATAATTTTCTCTACCATTTTTGCCTCATTATTATTATTATTATTATTATTTGCTTCATTGTAATCTTTATTAAATTCTCAAGAAAATCCCCATTTCCTCTTTGACTTAAAATAATTTTCATGCAAATTATCTTCATAAAAATTTTCAACTTGTTATGGTAAAACTTGATCTTTTCCAACCTTTTTATTTTGTTTAGAATTGGCTTTGTATTGTCGACCCCCATACCTTTATCTTCTCTTGAAACATGAACTTAGATGTGATAATCTTGATTTTGTGGTTGACTTATAATACTTTGAATATATTACTCTTCATATGAATTTACAGATCTATAATAAATAGATGTATAATGTGATGATGCAAATAAAATTAGTAGGTTGAATGCTCTAGGCTTCAATGGACTAGTAATTGCTTGGAAGGCTTGAAAATAAAAACACACGATCAAAGGTGACCGGGGTAGACCGGCCAACAACCCTCTGATGCTTAAGTTAGTTTCTCTCTTAAATTCTAGAGTTCCAACTTTTTAGGAGTCGTGAAAAACTTACTTTTGTTTGATGTGGATGACTTTTTATATAGTGAGCCTTGGAGTGGTTACTTGATTGGTAACTTCCACAAACCGTATGGAAGTTACAAAGTTCAGACATAACTTCTACAACTGCTATGGAAGTTGAGAGTTTAGTGAGAAGTTAGAGTGATAAGCAAGGATTCTGTTTATACTCCTAGGTAGTAGAATGTAGTTCAAAATATAAATTTGTGTATAAATTCGTTCTGAAGATATTCCAAGTGTTGGAGAGTCGTCCATATGCTTCCATGTCTTGGACGACCTTCCTTAATTTGGACAGCATCCTTATGCTGGACAACATTCTCATATTAGGACAACCCATGAATGGATGAACTGGTGCAGGCCCAATCGTTGTGGTTTCCTATGTGCTCTGGACGACAAATTAAGGACGAGCTATACTTGTCTCTTCCCCATCATAATGTAACATATCATAATAATCACGAGGAAACCATAAATCGATCAACACTTTTTTCATTCTATACTAACAATGTATTGTATCCTTACCTTGAAACTTTCTATAAATTTGTATGTCATCCTACCATTCGACCGCATCACTGTCTAATTTATAAGACACAAGCCATACTTTTTCTTCCTTGCAAATCTTCTAATAATTAAATTATTCCTCCAAATCAAGAATTCAATCAATAAAATCCAACTTACACATCTTTCCATCAAAGAATGGATTTTTGTTGTATTTTGGAATTCATCTAAAATAGATTGATTAGCATTGTTATGGGGTAATTTCCTAGCAATAAGGTAGCGAATGCTTGTTGCAGTTCACGTAATCCTTGTAGGTGTTTTTTTTTTTTTTTTTTTTGGTTGAAGTTGATGGAATTCGCTCTTGAGAACTTGTCCTATAATCTTTCCATCATCACATTTGCTATCGTCAAGTTTTTTAGTCATCAGACCAAGATAAGAACAAAGCTCTGGTGCCAATTGATGCGGATAAAAGCCGCAAGAAGCAAATCACATTTGCTTAAGGAAAAATAACCTTGAATTCATAAGGGTTACTTGAATCCACAAGAAGAGTTACTGAAATCCAAAAATAGAGACACTAAACTCTAAAATTTTATTAAACTGAATATTGAACTTCAATTTTAATTTATAGCCTTTGGGCCATTTTAAAAGCTATAAAAAAAACTTGATTTGCAAGTAAAAATATTTTAATAGAGATCCTACTTGATACCCTACCATAATTTGACTCCAATTTGACTAAAACAACATTAAAAACATCTAAAATCAAGGAAATAATAACCTTAAACCTAAAATTCTAAAAATTAAATATAAAAAAATACCAAAATCAATAAATAACAAAAATTAAATTGCAAATTCTACCCAACTTCACAAACTCAAAAATTTGTGAGATTTTTAGTTTAGATTGAGGTGGATAGATGTGAGTCTTTTAACTATGTAATAGATTTACAAACTCTATTATTGTTAGTTTGCAGATAAAAAATAGGCAAAAATACAAAATTGACCCTCTACAAAAATACAAAATTGACCCTCTAACTTTCACATTTTTTCATTTCAGTCCTCTAACTTTCAGTTTTGTCAATTTAGTCCTCTAACTTTCAATTTTTGTCAATGCGGGGCTCCGTTACATAGTTGTTAGTGGCTGCCATTAGAACCACTGAAACGATGCCATTTTGCACTTTTTTTTTAATTCAGAATTAAAAGAAAATAAGAAAAATATGAAAAAAAGAAAAAAAAGAAAAAAGAAAACAAAGAAGACCCAAATCCCTAACCTTTGTAACTTTGAGAGAGAGAGAGTGAGCCAGTTTGAGAGAGAGAGAGAGAGAGACTGAAATCACCAGCTGCTCAAAAGCTGGTATTATCTTATTGGTACTTCCATTTTTATATGAAATTTTCTCTTAGCTGTTGGATTTGGAAGTTTTCTTCTTGAAGAAACACAACCCTTACTTTATTGACTTGGTTGAAGGGATTAAGAATCTTTGACCTTTAAAATCTCACATCTTTGAAGAACCCATTAAAAAGAAAACCATGCACGCACTGTAGTTTGTTGAAGAAATTTCAGAACCTTAATGTAATTTTCCTCAGTTGTCTATTTGTATGTTGGTTGGTTTGTGTTGCTATCCACCTTTGCTCTGATATATGTTTTCTGTCTTTCCCTTTTGTTCAATTCTTGGTTTATATTTCCTATGTTTTGACTTCTTTTGTGTAAACTTTCTATGACATTTATGAACTGATCTATAGAAGGATCTGGGAATCGAGTGCCTTGTTAGGCCAGTAGCCCGTGCCGAGGATGAGGAAGATGCTAGTGATTTTGAGCCAGAGGAGAACGACAGTGAGGAGGAAGAAATTGATGAGAAGGATGAAGATGAAGATGGCGGGAAGGTTGATGTTCTAGCAAAGAGGAAGAGGTTGGATAAAGATGATTCGGATGGCGATGATGATGATGATGGTGGAGAGGATGATGAGAGAACATCCAAGCAATAGGGTTGGGCCTCTGCTTGGTTTTTCTAGATTTTTTTTTTATTTTCTTTTAATTTCGAATTATAAAAATAAAAAATAAAAAAAAGTGCAAAACGGCATCATTTTGGTGGTTCTAATGGTAGCCACTAACAGCCATGTAACGGAGCCCTGCATTGACAAAAATTGAAAGTTAGAGGACTGAATTGACAAAATTGAAAGTTAGAGGACTGAAATGAAAAAAAAAGTGAAAGTTAAAGGGTCAGTTTTGCATTTTTTCCTAAA
Source organism: Quercus agrifolia (assembly GCA_029955455.1). NCBI lineage: Eukaryota > Viridiplantae > Streptophyta > Magnoliopsida > Fagales > Fagaceae > Quercus > Quercus agrifolia. The sequence continues at coordinate 23,029,107 of JARQAD010000008.1, forward strand.
AAATATGTGTTTTGTGGATCATCATTTGTGCTATTATATTGCACTTGTTGGGCTACAGATATTGACCCTAGTTAATTAACCAACTACCAAAATTGATTAATTAGTCCAAATTACATATAAAGGCATAAGCAAATCATCAAACTAAAGTTAAGTGCAAAAATAATGTTTGACATGACAATTTGATTATGATAAGGAAAACTTTCACAAAAAAAACCCAATCGGGTGAGTTTCAGGTAACCAACCCCAAAAAATCCACTAAATAAGAATTGAGGTTACAAGTAAAAGAATCTTACTCTATCCTAAAGTACTTAACTACAATAGTAGCTAGGTACAAAACTTCTTGTAGAAGACTTCTCATTTGCAAAAATCTCCTATACGTGACTAACACATAACAACTACTTGATTGATGTAAATTTTGCAATGTTCTTTGAATCTTGCTTTGATGAACCAGTAGTAGCTAGGTACAAACCCTAGGTGTAGAGAATGTTGCAGCAATTCCAGGTATGTTTGTGTCTCTTTATGTATATGATGATTGCCATAGAATATCATTTTATATGTTCTGGAACCCTATTGCACGAATTCTAAGATAGGTCAAGTTATCGTGGGCTGAAACATGAATTACTATTCAATTTTCCCGTAATTTGATAGATCGAGAGGTGTCAAGCCAAAAATCGAGATTCTTTTATTCTCAATAAATCGATAGGTATCAAGAGGTATGAAGTCTTGTTCTAACAGCCTTTCTTGAGCAGTCTTGTGTTTTCAATTCATAACATTTGAATGTGTTTGTAAACACACTAAAAACTAAGACTCAAATACATGTAAAGTACGTTTTAACTCAAATATGCCAATGCATAACAATATGTCCCTTATAGTATGATAGTAACTGTAATTTGATTGTGTGTGTTTTCTTGTTAATTTCATGTAGAACCATCTGGGAATTATTGTTCTTGATAAATGAGAATATTTTTCCTCTTATTTCAAATGAAAAAAAAAAAAAAAAAAAAAACTTTAAAAGATACTTTCGTTGATTTGGTCAATTTTGTTTGCTGACATTTTTCTTTGCAATCTGACTACAAAAAGAAAAAAGAAAAAAAAAAAAATGTAGTAGGAGAAGAAGAGTAAGAACTGCTACATGTTCTTTGAGCTTGATATTTATATTTGTTTTTAGATTTTTGTTTTTCATTTTTACAGTCAACTTTGTTTGGAAATCGACATTTTGCCATGTTAATTACCTTGAAATTCGTATGTGATCTATCTTGCTCAAATCTTGTAGCTAAATTATAATTGTAATATTTACTTCTTGATACGTAATATATATATATATATATATATATATATATGATCGGTTCCTCACGTCAAATCTACCTTTTCATTATTATTCATCAGAGTCACTACCTTGTTGGTCTACTCGGACGCTTTTGTTGTGTAATTTTCCAGTGTCATCTGTGTTGATCTTTGGAAATTCTTGTCTCCAACTAAAATTGGAAGCTTTTCAAATTTGAAAGAAACCTACACTAGTTGAGGCTTTCCAAGAAGCACTATTTTTCCTGTGTTTTAAGGCTTTGTAACGTCAACTATCACCCTAATATAGAGATAACACCCTATTTTTGCCTCCGGCACGTTTATCTCCCTCAATGTCCCTGTTGAAGTGCCAATACGCTTTAGCAACTTTGACAATCATACCTTTCAGTGGAAGATTATGGACTTGGATCCAAAAAGATGCTTTTGTAAACAGGATCTGCACAGCACCATTGATTGTCTCCCAGATCAAAAGACTAGGGGTCCGTTTAAAAGAATGATCTCCTTGTCGACCAGATCATTAAACTCAAATATGAACAAATGGTCGCCAAATTTCATTTCCTTCTGAGGGTTTTCATAGATTCTTCTACGTGGCATTCATTGCCTATGAATTGAATGACTTGCGTGTCATCAATTTGCCGATGTACAATGTCGTCCTATGTTATTTGCTTTCTCTAACAACACTTCTTCTATGACCACGACATCTCTCTCCTCACTTACAGAGAGAGAGATTATTCCATAGTTCCCCAAGATTATCGTGCAGTGTTTAAGCCCCAGCTCCACTTTGGAACCAAACTTTAAGAATATTCAGAAAAACATCACCAAAAAGGGTCTGATTTAAGAAGTGTTGGGGTGGGGGTGTTGTTAGAGATAAGTAACCAGGGTAGATGGATCAAAGGAATTTCTCTTCACATTGGTTTTTCAACTAATTATTCTGCAGAATTATGGATTTTTAGGGTGGGAATTCATTTGGCATTGGAATTAGGATTCAAATTTACAAATCTAGATATTAACTCTGCTCTTGCTATAAATTGGCAAATGTCATATGATGTTGTGGCACTGGATTTGGCTTCTATATAATTTTTTATTGCAGGACCCTCCTAGACTAAGAAAGGATTGTCCATCCACGTCACATTTTCGGCAAAGCTAATAGCATAGCGGACGGTCTTGCCAATAGGGAAAGGGAGCAACAGAGTAGACTTGAATCAACTTACTCTTTCTTACTAGTGCATTGAATTCTTTCCTCTTCACATGACCAAATTATCTAAAGCAACTTTCTCTCACCTTTTCAATGTTTTCATCAATAAAGGCTACCCCTATATCTAAGCAGATTTTCTCATTTTGAATCATATTTTTTCGTATATTTTCACTTCATTTTGAATCATATTTTTTCGTATATTTTCACTTATTCATCTTAACCTTCTTATTTTAGCTACAGTCATTTTGTAAATATGTTACTTCTTAAATCTTCACGGCCCAACATTCAATATTATAGAGCATAACTAGTCTTATAGCACTCTTATAAAATTGTCCCTTAAACTTAATAGGTTTATACAATCACACAATACTCTTGATACACTTCCCAACTTCATCCACATACTCTTATTTTATGATTCACATCATCTTTGATCTCTCAATCTTTATGATCACTGATCCAAGATATCAAAAACCTTTACTATTTTGTATCTCTTAACCATTGAGTCTTACCTCCCTTTCATCTCTGTTTTAATCATGCTAAACTTACATTCCATGTACTTTGTTTTAATCCTACTTAATTAAAAGCCTTTAGATTCTAAAATGCCTCACCAAACTTCTAGCTGGGCATTAACTCCACTATTAGTTTTATCCAATAAAACTATACTGGCTGCAAAAAGCATACACTAAGGAACTTTTTCTTGAATTAATTTAGTAAGCTCATCCATCACTAGTGAGAAAAGATATGAACTTAATGCTAATCCTATATACAAACCTATAGTGATAGGAAACTTTCTTGTGATGCCTTCACTTGTTCTCACACTAGTTATAGCTCTATCATACATGATGATGCCGAAAAATCAACAGTAAGTCACACGGTCCTCACGTGCTCGAAACAATACCTACACAACACAAAAAGAGAAATCCTAGTTGAGAGCACTGGTGTGGTGCTGGCCAAGTACCCTCTAAAGGTCAAGTTAGGACTTCTCACAACTCTAGAGTACTAGAGCTGGGATGAATTATGCGTACCTTGATTTGTGAGGGTCTCGGGTCTTTTATAGTAGTGTAGGGCTGACATCCGTGCCTTGATTAAGAAGATGTTTCCTTGTAGGAGAGAAACTCTTTATTTCATGTATCTTGCGGAATCCATTCCTTATAGGAGTCTTCTTGATTAGGGTTAAGTGTGGGGCGCAAGATATTTCCTTATATACTTATGTGTGCGAACCATGCAAGAGACATGTTGGACCCGTTAGCTTCATCCCGTCAACTTATCCTTCCATGAAACGTCATTTTGGTCGTCCTATGCATTGATGACCTTCAGTTGCTCACGTCATCCCCAATATGGGTTGTCAACCTTTTGGGGTCAATCATGAGAATATAAGCAAAGTCATTAACTACTTTAGGGTTGTCAGCTACTACAGGGTAGTCAGTTATTACTTAGGCTTCAGGAATTATACTTATCAGTTGCCCCCTACTCTATAATCCCGTCAGTTCCAGCTATCAGGTTTGTGGAGTATTTATATATATATATATATATATATATATATATATTGGCAGATGGGGCATTTATTGCCTGACTCCTCGAGCAGCCATAATTGTCAGAACAAGTGGCTCAAGCCGATTGGCCTTGATCCTGGACGAGGGTGTTGCTTCATCTTTTGTGCGTTTTTACTCTATATATACCTCACTTCCTCCCTTATTTCCCCCTATTTTATTCTTGCTGATCATTAGAGAGAACTCGTCACTTCGACGATTTCACTCACGTCATCATGCTTTTGTTGCTTTGCTGAGACCGTCTCCTTTTACGAAACTGTTTGCTTTACTTGGTAAGTCACTTTTGCTTTTACTACCTCTCATTTTTTTACTTTTATCTTAGTTAATTGTGAAACTTTTTAGAGAGGCCGTCAAAGAATAACTCCATCGCTTGTAGGTAGTCAGAAGTTTAGAGAAGCGATGAGTGAATAGTCGTCAGTCTGCGAAGGAGCGGCTATGACGAGGCCTTCCCATCAGGTCATGAACCCGAGGAGGGCTTCTCCTGGTTTTCAAAGAGGAAAACGTCAGCCTAATCTTCTGACGAGGAAATAGAAAATTATGGAGGAGAAGATAAGGTAGTAAGTAAGGGCGAAGACGAGGATGCTGAGGAGGAAAGGAGAGAGAGTGACAGGTATGAAAATGACGGTGATGAGGAGGTTATAGAGAGTACTTCAGGAAGCCCAGGAGATGACCGTCCCTTCATTCTCCCTAAAGAATGGACGATTAATGACTTTTTGCCGACGATGTCAGACAAGGCTTTCAAAATTTTACGTGATTGTTTCCAAATTCTGGACAACATCCCAATCCATCTCCCTGGAAAATTTGAGAAGTGTTATATAGGGAAGACTGTGGACGTCGACATGTATGACGCCATGTTCGTGGCAGGATTAAGACTGCCACTGACGGCACTTCACCATTAGTTGGGCAATTTTTTGGAGTTGTCCATTAGCCAAATTGCTCTCAACGCTTGAAGGATATTCATTGAGGCTGAGATTTTATGGGGTCATTTAAGTGGAGGGAACTGTCAACTAACTCTCGACGAGTTCTTTTGGTGCTATCGTCGTTAGCACATTGTCTCGTCCCAAGGAATTTATCATTTCTCTACAAGGAAGAAAGAGTTAAGGCTGGTATTTGATATGCCCGATTCCAATAGGAATTGGAAGGGTAGGTATTTCTTTGTTAAAGGGACGAACTGGGTATGTCATCAAGAAGAGTGGGAAACGATGCCCCATGGTTTTGACAACACTTGGGCTTATGTTAAGGATTCAGGTTAACCCAGTCTGCTTCTTTCAGTTTATTTGTTTTGAATTTCTAACATCGTCTACCTTTCTTGTTTTCTTTCAGCTAGTGTCCGTCCACATATCATAGGCGAGTAGGAGGCTTTAATTCGTAGGGTAACAGAAATCCCGTTGGACGAGCGGAAGTGTTGGGATCTCATCACACTCGACACTTTATACGCTTATTGTGGGGGTCCTCAGCTAACATCAGAAGCCCATCGTCTCAATGCTTACTCTTGTCGTCATAAGTTACCCATTTTAACCCTTTTTCTTTCTCCGTCGACTTGTCTAAGGCTGTTACTTGTCTTAATACTCCTTATTTGCTTTTTCGTAGAAATGGAGGTAGTTAGGCTGAGAGCGCAGGTAAGGGTTACTACTGCACGCAAGAAAGAGGAGGGGAAGGGGAAGGAAAAGGAAGGGGTGTCTTCATCAGCCCTCAAGGCTGTTAGCAAGGGCGCGACTAAGAGGAAGGGTGATGGGAAGGATGATCGCCCATCCAAAAAGGCATTCGTCACTCTTGGAGAAAAGCTTCCCAAGAAACCGTCACCTCCCAAACCAAAACATGGGGCAGGCAAAAGGCTAATGACAACGTTAGGCCTCGTTGCTTAGGATCCTGACCGTCGTCTTCTCACACACAAGGACTATGCCTTGGAGATGGTGGGGTCCATCATCAGGGACAAGGACGTGGATCCTTGTGCTGAGCAAGGGACGGAGGAGTTGGGGGTGTCGGGTCTTTTTGACCTTGCTCGGGTATGCTTCTTCCTTTGTTCCTTTATTCATTCTTTATGCTTAATAGCTGATGGGTATCCTATCTTGCAGGCGCTAGTTCTTATGAAAGCTTTGCAAAACAGGGGCGTTGCCATGGAAGGGGTGATTACCTGTCTGCATAAGTGTATTAAGAACCTGACTGACGGGCAAGAACAATATAAGAGCGCCCTTCGTACCCTTAACCAGGAGGTGAAGGAGTTGAAAGAAAAACTGGAGGAGGAGGGTCGTCAAAAGAAGAAAGAGCAAGAAGCTAAGGAGACGGTGGAAAAGGAGTTAACAGCCCTTTTAGGTCAGGTGGAGATGGCCAAGGCTGACACCGTGAAGGAATTTAGGGCGTCATAGACATTCGTTGATTCCTGTGTCGAATACTATGGTGACGGGGTTGAGGATTGCCTTAAATAGGTCAAATCCATCTACCCTCACCTGGATTTGTCTAAGGTTTCCATGGATGATCCCTTGCCGTCGGCAACTGTAGGCGACACTACTCTTGAAGAGAATGACAACTCCACCGAGTTCGAGGTGAATCCAGAGGATAATAGTGTCATTCTTGCTCAACCTGCTGTGGATAAGCCTGTTGTTCCTTTGACCTCGTCGGCCAACCCTTCGAATGCTGAAGATCCTCTAACTTAAGAAGCCTAAGACCTTCCTTCCAAGAGTGACAAGATCCTACAAGACCCCTTGGCCTCTTGAACCTTGCCTTTTTCTTTCCTTCTTATTGTAAATTTGATCTAATTTTCGAACAATGTTTAATGCCTTTTTGTTTTTGGGCTCTGTTTGTAAAGACTTTATTTTTATTTATGGTATTTTATATTTGTTGCTTTCAATATGTGTGTATGTTCATCCCTTGACCTTGTGAATCTGTCTATTTTTTTACTTAAGAATTTTGATTCGTCTGTTCCAAACTCGCCCACTTATGGGCTAATAAACTTTACAATGGACTCATCCACTTTGTGGGCTAAGAAACTTGTTCCTTTGTGGATTTTAATCTCTTTATGTGATGAATCTTGTCCATTTGTGGACTTTTACCCTTATGATACAAGCTCGTCTACTTACGGGTTTAATCATGAATCCGTCCACTTGTGGACTAAGTTATGAACCCGTCCACTTGTGGATCTGTCCACCTTAATTATGGGTCATAGGTCATTCTCGTGGAATGAATTCGTCCTCTTCATGGATTTTATAAATCCGTCTACTTTAATGATTGGTCCGTCGTCTTGCGAACTTGATAACATCAAAGTATCCTTCCTCAAGTGGACTCAGTGATGAACCTTGCCCATTTTATGTATTCAAAAATAAATTTGTCCTCATGTGGACCTTATAATTGCAATTCATTCTTCTAAAAAGAACTTGTCCATTTTATGGACTAATAAACCCGTCCACTTTATGGACTCGTCCACTTTATAGTCTTGTCCACTTTATGGACTTGCTAATAAACTCGCATGCTTTGCGAACTTAACAATGAACTTGTCCGCTTTATGGATTTGTTATGAAATTCGTTCACTTTATGGCCAAGCTAATAAACTCGTCCATTTTACGGACTTAACACTGAACTCGTCCACTTTGTGGACCTATTATTAAACTCGTCCACTTTATGGACAAGCTAATAAACTCGTTCGCTTTACGGACTTAATAGTGAACTTGTCCATTTTGTGGACTTACTATTAAACTCGTCCACTTTATGGACAAGCTAATAAACCTATCCGTTTTATAATGATTCATTCTCTTGGAATGAACTCGTCCACTTTATGGACTTAACAGTGAATTCGTCCACTTTGAGGACTTATTATTAAACTCGTCCGCTTTATGGTCAAGCTAATAAATCTGTCCATTTTTTGGACTTCAATAATGATTCATCCTCTTGGAATGAACTCATCCACTTTATGGACTTGTTGATATTTGTAGAAAAAATACACTTAGTCATGTCTGAATAAGCGCCTCTTATTATGATAAATGCATGCATTTGTAAAAAAGTTGTCCTCTAAAGGAAAAGACCCGTCCTTTGGGTTTAAAAAGTATTGTGGCAAAAATTAAGGTAAACTGAAAAATTGAGTGTAGCAAAAATTAACTAAAGTAAACTGGAAAATGAAGAGTGTTGCTCTCCATGCTATCATCTTTATTGGTAGTATTTTCGTAGGTGCTCTCGGTGTTCCATGGATGGTGCAACTTCCGCCTGTCTAGCATCTCTAGGTGGTAGGTGCATTTCCTCTGCCATGACGTAATTTTGTAAGGTCCTTCCTAGTTGGGATTGAGCTTTCCTTGGGTACTATTTTTAGCAGCACCCATTACCTTTATCAAAATGAGATCTCCAACCTAAAAGTCTTTGTGTCTGACCCGGGAGTTGTAGTGCTTGGCCATGAGATCTTAGTATCGAGCGAGTCTTTGTTCGGCTGTTGCCCTATCCTCGTCTAGTAGATCGAGCTATAGACGTATACCTTCGTCGTTCTTCTCTTCATCATGGTTGTCCAACCTGTAGCTTGTGAGCTCGACTTCAATTGGAATAACCGCCTCGCTTCCGTATGCTAGTCGAAATGGTGTTTCCCCTGTAGGTGTTCTGGTTGTTGTCCTGTATGCCCATAGTATGCTTGGCAGTTCCTTAGGCCATATACCATTTGCCCCCCTTAAGCCGAGTCTTGATAATTTTAAGCAAGGATCGGTTTGTGACCTCAACCTGTCCATTGGCCTGAAGGTGGGCAGGGGAGGAGTAGTGGTTCTTGATTCCCAACTATGAGCAAAAGTCCCTAAATGAGTCGTTGTCGAATTTCTTCTTGTTATCTGAGACCAGGACTCTAGGGATCCCGTATCTACAGATGATGTGCCTTTAGACGAAGCTCAACACATTCTTCTCTGTGAAGGTAGCTAAGGCTTCAGCTTCTACCCACTTGGTAAAGTAGTCTATACCTACTATAAGGAACTTCAGCTGTCGTATTACTACCGAGAATGGGCCCATGATGTCTAATCCCCACTGAACAAACGGCCATAAGGCCGTTATTGGAGTTAATTCTTCCGACGGCTCTCTGATGGCATTGTTGAACCTCTGGCACTTGTCACAGGCTTTGACATAAGTTTGGGCGTCCTTCTGCATGGTGGGCCAGTAGTATCTAGCCCGAATCAGTTTATGTACTAACGATCGCGATCCTGAGTGGTTCTCGCAAATTCCTTCATAGACTTCTCTCATGACATAATCTGCTTCCTCAGGGCTTAAGCACCTTAAGTATGGGCGGGAGAAACCTCTCTTGTACCAGACATCCTTTATCAGAATGAATCATACTGCTTAGACCTTCAGCTTCCTTGCAGCATCCTTACCGTCGGGTAATGCGCTGTCCTTCAAGTAGGAGATTACAGGGGTGATCCAATTGCTCTCGGAACCTATTTCCTGCACATTGACAATGTCTATTAATGGCGTAGGCTGAATAAAGGAGAGTACCTTGTCAAGAATGACCACATGTTCTGCTGATGCGGCCTTGGCAAGACAGTCAGCTTGCTTGTTCTCTTTTCTAGGGATTTGAACAATCTTGGCTTGTAGGTCGTTTACCCTTTTCTTTACTTGTTCCAAGTACTTCTTCATCCTCTTGCTCTTACACTCGTAATCGCCGTTTACTTGGTTTGTGACGACCTAGGAGTTGTAATGAATAATCACACTCGAGGCTCTTGTTGCTTTGGCGAGATCTAATCTCGTTACTAGTGCTTCGTATTCTGCTTCATTATTGGTCATAGGGAAGTTGAGGCGAATCATGCATTCAATCTCATCACCTTCTAGAGAGTGAAGTACAATGCCTGCTCTGCCAGCCTGTCTATTGGACGATCTGTTTGTGTGTACGCTTCATTGAGGATACTCTCCTGCCCCATGGCATTCTATGTTAGTGAATTCCGCAATGAAGTCAGTGACCACCTGTCCTTTGATGGCAATACGTGGGCAATACTGTATATCGAACTCACTCAACTCTATTGCCTATAATGCCATTCGCCTGGTAGCTTCGGGATTGCTCATCGCTCGCCGTAGAGGTTTGTCAGTCAAGACGACCACAGTATAAGCTTGGAAGTATGGCTTGAGCTTATGGGCTACTGTAACTAAAGTGAAGACAAGCTTCTCCATTGGTGGATATCTTTCTTCTACACCTTGGAATGCTCAACTTATGTAGTACACAAGCTTTTGCACCCTGTCTTCTTCTATGATTAAGGCTGCGCTGACGGTTGCCAAGGATACCGCTAAGTAGAGGAACAACTCTTCCCCAGGTTGGGAAGGACTCAGCAATGGAGAAGATGAGAGGTAGTTCTTCAGGTTCTCGAATGCCTACTGACACTTGGTTGTCCATTCAAAGGATTTCTTCAACGTGCCGAAGAAAGGCAGACATTTGTTCGTTGTCCTTGACACGAACCTGTTCAGCGCTGCTATTTTGCTATTGAGGCTTTGTACTTTTTTCACGTTCCTCGGGGGTGCCATCTCCATTATGGCCCGGATCTTGTCTGGCTGGCTTCGATTCCCCTCTGAGACATCATAAATCCTAGGAACTTTCCTACCGTCACTCAGAAGGCACACTTGCCTGGATTGAGCTTCATGTTATAGGGACGAAGGGTGTCGAATGTTTCCCTGAGATCTTCCAAGTGATCTTCCTCCCTTCGGCTTTTTACTAGCATGTCGTCAACATATACCTGGACATTTCTTCCAATCTATTGTGCAAACATCTTGTTCATGAGCCTTTGATATGTTGCGCCCGCATTTTTGAGGCCAAATGGCATTACTTTATAGCAGAAAAGGCCTTGGCTAGTTACGAACGAGGTCTTCTCCTGATCGGCTTCGTGCATTTTGATTTGGTTGTAACTCGAAAAGACGTCCATGAAGCTTAATAACTGGTGTTGAGCTGTAAAGTCAACTAGTATGTCAACCCACGGGAGGTGGTAACTATCTTTGGGGCACGCTTTGTTTAGATCAGTAAAATCCACGCATATTCTCCACTTTCCGTTGGCTTTCTTGGCCATCACCACGTTTGCCAACCAGTCGAGGTAGTAAACCTCCCTAATGAAATTCACTTCTTGTAGCTTGTGAACTTCTTCCGCTATTGCCTAATCTCGTTTTGGGACAAATACCCATTTCTTTTGACGGATGGGTGGAAATGAGGGCAATACATTCAATCTGTGCACCATGACTGAAGGGTCTATTCCTAGCATGTCTTTATGGCTCTAGGCAAATACATCCCGATTATCTCTGAGAAAAGTCACAAGCGCTTGGCAGACCATTGGGCTAGCGAAGGTACCAATCTTAGTCGTTTGATCAGGTTTGGAGTCGTCAAAAAGTATCTCTTCAAGCCTTTCAACAGGCTTTGTCACTGTCCGGTATTTTTCTATGTTCATGGCTTTGAGGTGGTCGTCCATCTCCATCATAGCTATGTAACATTCACGTGTAGCCACCTGATTTCCGCGTAGCTCCCCTACTCCATAATCTGTAGGCAATTTGATCATTAGGTGGTAGGTTGAGGTTACCGCCTTCCATGAATTGAGTGTAGGTCGTCCTAGGATGGCATTGTAAATGGACGAACAATCGACCACAAGAAATGTTACGTCCTTAGTGATCTGCTGGGGGTAGTCACCAATTGTCACAGACAATGTGACGCGCCAAAAGGGAATACCGTTATTCCTCCAAAACCAATGAGCGGAGTGTTTGTCGAAACAAGTCGCTCTTTGTTAATCCTCATCTGCTGGAAAACCGGGTACTAAAGAATGTCAGTTGAGCTGCCATTGTCAACCAGAACCCGGTGAGTATTGTATTCCCTTACTTGTATGTTGATGACAAGTGCATCATCATGCGGGTGGTGAAGACGTCAAACATCTTCTTCCAAGAATTTGATGACGGGGTTATCTATCTGCGCCACTTTTTGTATGGTGCCTGTCAGCTAGACGTTCTAAACCATCCTGAGATAAGTCCTGCAGGCCTTTTTGGACGACCCAGTAGCCGTCGTGCCCCCTACAATCATTCTTATATCTCCTATGGGCGGCCTAGGACACTCATTTTCCCGTCGGGAAGCCTGCTCTTGAGGTGGGTCCGCCCTCTCTTTGCTGACGAACCTCTACAGCTTTCCTTGCCTGATAAGGGCTTCAATTTGTTGCTTCAAGTTGTAACAATCAATTGTGTCATGGCCGTGATCACGGTGGAAGCAGCAATACTTGTCTTTAGATCTCTTATTAGGATCTTCCTTCAGCTTGCCAAGAAATTTTAAAGCCCCTACGTCTTTGATTTGCATCAAGACTTGGTTGATCGGGGCAATCAACGGGATGAAACTTGTGAATTTTCTAGCGGGGGGTTTGGAGTGCCTGTCCTCCCGCCGTTCTCCAGTCCTAGCTATCTTCGCCCCCTATCCTGCCATACATCTTCCTATCTTTTCCTCTTCTTAGGCCTCTCTTCTCGGGCCAACAACGCATCTTCTGCGTTCATGTACTTTGTTGCTTGTACAGCACATCTGACATAGTTTTCGGGTCGTTCTTGTACAAGGAAAATAAGAACTTACCTTTTCGTAATCCGTTCGTGAAGGTAGCCACGAGTATCTTATCGTCGGCTTCATCAATCGAAAGAGCCTCTTTGTTAAAACAGGTGATGTAGGATCTCAGCGTCTCGTCTTCCTACTGCTTAATGTTCATCAGGCATGCAATAGACTTCTTATACCTGTGTCCTCCGATGAAGTGTGAGGCGAATTGGGCACTTAACTCTTTGAAGGTGCCAATGGAGTTGGGCGTTAGCCTACTAAACTAAATCCTTACGGATCCCTTCAGCATGGTGGGGAAGGCTCTGCACATGATCTCATCTGGTATCCCCTGTAAATGCATTAGGGTCCTGAAAGACTCCATGTGATCTAAGGGGTCCTTGGATCCGTCCTAATTTTCCACCTACGGCATACAAAACTTCGGTGGAAGGGGGAATGAAGTGACGGAGGCTGTGAATGGCGAATCAATTCGGTGGACCAAGTCATCGAGGTCGCTAGACACCTGTCCTCTATAGGCGTTCATCATAAAGTCCATCCATTCTTTCATCATCTACATCTCGACGACTATGTGAGGTGGAACTGTATCGGTAACGAATGGCCAGCTTGTGTCCTGTCGTTCTAGCCTGCTTAGGGTGTTGCTTCCTTCCAGACCTTTTTGGTTCCTCCTCTCAGCGCTGGTGCCTTCTTGGTCTTCCTTTTGGTTATCCATTGTTGTGTTCTTCTGGCGCAATTGTTCCTCTAAGTTATGATTCTATTTGGTGAGATGTTCCACAGCTGTTGTGAGGGTTTGGATTTGCCTCTCTAAGGCAGTGGGTCGCGGTTCGTCACCTTGATTGTTGGTGGTGGTTGCCATTGAACGAGTAAGTACCATGCAACTTTTTTGTCCGGGAGGCGATAATATGGCTTACAAATCGAATTCCCACAGATGGCGCTAACTGATGATGCCGAAAAATCAATAGTAAGTCACACGGTCCTCGCATGCTCAAAACAATACCTACACAACACAAAAAGAGAAGACCTAGCAGAGAGCACCAGTGTGGTGTCGGCCAAATACCCTTCGAAGGTCAAGTTAGGACTTCTCACAACTCTAGAGTGCTAGAGCTAGGGTGAATTATGTGTACCTTGATTTGTGAGGGTCTCGGGGCTTTTATAGTATTGTAGGGCTGACATTTGTGCCTTGATTAAGAAGATGTTTTCTTGTAGGGGAGAAACTCTTTATTTTGCGTATCTTGCGGAATCCTTTCCTTGTAGGAGTCTTCTTGATTAGGGTTAAATGTGGGGCGCAAGATATTTCCTTATATACCTTTGCGTGCGAACCACATAAGAGACATGTTGGACCCATCAACTTCATTCCGTCAACTTATCCTTCCATGAAATGTCATTCTAGTTGTCCCATGTATTGATGACCTTTAGTTGCTCCCGTCATCCCTAATATGGGTCATCAACCTTTTGGGGTCAGTCATGAGAATATAAGCAAAGCTATCAGCTACATTAGGGTCGTCAGCTACTACAAGGTAGTCAGTTATTACTTAGGCTTTAGGAATTATACTTATCAATACATATCCTCGATCAACTTAATATACTTTTGAGAAACTCCTTTAGTTTCCAAAACCCACCACATAACCTCTTTAAGGATCCTATCATACTTTCTATAGGTCAATAAAAACCATATAAAGATTTTTATAGGTCTCTCTATATTTTTTTCATTAGATGTCTATGTAAGAAAATAGCTTTCATGGTAAATCGCCTTGGGATAAAACCAAATTAATTCTCTAATATCGTTATTTCATGTCTTAAATTATGTTCAATCACTTTCTCCTAAAGTTTCATAGAATGGCTCATAAGTTTAATTATACGATAATCTATATAGCATTTAGTATACCATTTGTTTTTGTAAATAGATATTAAAGTACTTCTCCTCCACTCACTACACATTTCTTAACGCTTCAGATGTTATGCTCTTCTTTTACTAATATTCTTTGATCTTAATCTTTAATGCACCATATATCATTCGAGTTTAGGTTTTTTTTTTTTTTTTTGAGTTTGTAAATATTTATTTCTCCTCGTTTGTAATAAGCCTTACATTTCTCTGGAATAACCTTTTTTGCCCCCTTTTCTCCACTTTATAAAGGGATAAATTTGTAATTTTAATGCTGATGATTATTTTCCCTTCCATTTTCTTCCAAATTTGGAAAAAACTATTGGTGGATCCAAGTGAAAGATCTCTAGTCATCCTATTTTCTGCCTTCTTTCATTTTATCTTCAACCAAACAGGTAGAAAATTATAATCTCTTTTTCCTTTTTTTTTTTTTTTCACCCCAGCCAAACAAATTTAAGTAAAGATGCTATTTAATTAAAGAAGAGTGGGAGAACTAGTGGTGGGTTTTTTGAACCACCAATATTTTTTAGCCAGACATGGGGCCACCCTTCATATTCTCACCTTACGTTCAAAGTTGGAAAATACTTTTTTTTTTTTTTTGATAATCAGTTGGAAAGTACATCAAATGGTCATTTGGTCTTTACGTAAATCCTCGACTCTTTCTTCTTGTTAATCCCCATTATTTTCCTTCCACAATTTTCCTTTGATCTCCTCATGCTGATACATGTCATTGTTATATCCTTCACTTGACCTTATCAAAAGAAAAGCCATAGCTTTCACAATCAAATAGTACTAGTGGTGAAGAAGAGCCATATCTGAAAGATGAGCTACAGACTAAAGACCCTTTCAAATTTGAGGACCAGTTGTGGAGAATCTAGAGCCCCTTTCAAATTTAAGGCATAGCAACCCAACAACGTACTAAAATTGTTTTCAACATAAATTTAATGTATGGCATTAACAAGGCCCAAGGGTCATGGGACCATAACCATCTTGGCTTTTTCAAAAACTTTGTCTTTGTCATAGAATTTGATGACAGTGAGACTAAACTTCTGATCAGCTTGTGGTTGTGGCACATCATTCATTTATGGCTTATTTTTAGGTCCAGCATCGGAAGTTATATATTTTCCATGGAATGACCCAATCTACCCACATGAAAATATTTGTTCAGTCAGCACCAAATTTTGGATTACACCACCAAGGGGCAAGGGCAAGGGGATGAAAATTTTATATTCCATGCCCATCGCTTTCTCAAGTTGAGATCAAGCCAAACCCATCAACATTTTCAGCTCCTAGATTAATTACATACAAATTTTTTTCTTTTCCTGGTTAGCTGTCCCTGAGTTGGAGACTTTGTTATCACCACGGCTATTCATTCCATCAAATATAATATTTTCTGTTCTAGAAATATATATGTTTTTTTTTTTTTTTTGTAAGCTTCTTTGGACTTTGGTGGGTTTTCTTCTTATACTTTATTTTATTTTTAGGACTTTAGTCTCGTTTGTGCCCCCAATATATTGGAGGGATGCCATTTAAACATGAGGTCCATCACTTTCTCAAATTTATCCATGCCAAATTTACAATAGGTAGCTGCTATGTACTTTTATACATGTATAGGTTTTTATTTATTTATTTATTTGTTTGTTTTTATAATTAGGGAAGAAAATATTTGAACTCTCAATATTTTCATTAGAAACACTAAAAAATAATAATAATAAAAAAAACCAATTAAACTTCTCTTTTACTTGCAGTTTCCATTCCATTTAGCGTTTTTGCCTTTTAGTGATCACACAGTTCTATCATCTTTGCATGAATTGGAGCTTGGTAGGACAAGGGTCCCATTACATCAAGCAAGAACGACAATCAGACTTTCCCTTTTATTTTTCTTTCTTGGGCATGTATCAAAAAATATATATATTTTCCTTGGCAAAAGAGCAAATCTGATCATGGGCAGTTTTTCCCCCCTAGTAGTATGTCTTTGCTAACCATGTATTAAATAAACAACATATGTCAATTAATTTTTTTTCACAAATATTATTGAAATTGAATAATAAAATAGTTATAAAATAAAAGAAAAATTATCTTAAATTACGTGACAAAAACATATCGTGTAAGATCAAAGTAAATAACTTAAATAATTTATAATTTTTTATATATATCCATTAAAGAATTTTGGTAGTCAAATTTTAATTGAAATATTATTTTTAAGCTTTTAAAACTTTATAACAGAGTTTCCCTTAGAACATATTATCTTAATAATTAATGAATTATATGCTTTCAAAAAAAAAAATAATGAATTATATGGTAGAATAATTTATTATAAATAATACTATCTTAAATGTTATTTGGATATTGTTCAAACTTAATTTGCAAAATAGCATTTTTTTTAAACTTATCTTTCGGAGAGATGATTTCCACCTCTATTATGTTGACATGGCTAATGTGACATGGAACTTGGCTTCTTTTTTATTTTTATTTTTTAATATTTTTTAGAAAGTTTTAACCTATAGTGTTCGCTCATGATGATAGCTACCAAAACATCAATCAGTTTTTTATGTAGGCAAGAATTGAACCCTAAATATCTTATACAACTATTAGAAATTTTACCAATTAAGCGAACTAAAACCCACTAAAACTTGTCTTATAACCCACTAGAACTTGTCTTATATAAAGAAAATTTCCATTTAAAATAGTAAAACTTATGCAAATAATTCTTTTTTTAAAAAGCATTTATTATCTAAAAAATTATGCAAATAATTCTTTCTAAAAAACATTTATTATTTAATTAAAATAGCCCATAACATAATTGGACAAAAATTAAGTACAGTACCTTAGTGATGTTTCTTAAATTTCCCTCTCAAGATTTAGTGGCTACTTAATTAAAAAATATACTTCCATCCTATGAAAAAAAATTTACATAGCAGAATCTTAAGAGGAGAACCTAAGAAACAACACCTAAATACTGTACTTAAGTCTTGCCCAACATAATTATATTTTAAAACATTTGAAAAAATGCTAGTCGTATCTACCCTATACCTCAAAAGGATTAATCACAGCTAAAACTCCTTATAGTTGTTAATAAAGCCCAAATATGTTTAGTAAAATGTCCGATGTCACACACCCACACAACATACACTTTAAATAATACTCAAATCAAATCTAGGGGTTATAGAACAAATTTGAACTTTCAATACTCGCTAGAGCATTCACATCAGTTCATGCAAAGATTTAGTGGCTACTTAATTAAAAAATATACTTCCATCCTATGAGAAAAAATTTACATAGCAGAATCTTAAAAGGAGAACTTAAAGAATAATACCTAAGTACTGTACTTAAGTCTTGCCTAACATAATTATATTGTAAAACATTTGAAAAAGTGCTAGTCGTATCTACCCTATACCTCAAAATGATTAATCACAGCTAAAACTCCTTATAGTTGTTAATAAAGCCCAAATATGTTTAGTAAAACGTCCGATGTTACACACCCACACAACATACACTTTAAATAATACCCAAATCAAATCTAGGGGTTATAGAACAAATTTGAACTTTCAATACTCGCTAGAGCATTCAGATTATCTATTTTTCACTATATTTCATTAAAATATTATTATTTAAAAAAAAATTTTGTTTCTCTAGTGTCAATATAAATTTATAAGGTTATTATGACAAACTTATAAATTTACATAATTATACATGAATTGATGTGTGTGATTTTTAGTCAAAATTGTGTAAATTTTAATATTTTTTTTATTATACACGGACTAATGTTAATGCATCTGAACAATATTCGGGCTTTTTTGAAGAAATTTTTGATTTAAAAAAATAAAAATTTGAGGCAGCCTCGCCCGAGTTTCTTTCTTCCGAGTGAAGAGTGGGGGCGCAGGGGGCATTCTAAATTTCTGATCCCACCCAACTCGTTCCGCCCACTAACCATTTACGGCAATTCTGATTTCTCGTGAGCAACCCAAGAAAACACATACCTTATTATTATTATTATTGTTGTTGTTGTTGTTAATATTATAGCCAAATATCACATAGCATTAGCGACAACACCTCCTTCTCCTACTTTTCATTATACATTCATCAGAGGTATCATCATATCACTATCTCTATCACATTCTCATTACTTTTAATTTTATAATTCTACTTCCATTTCATAAAAAATATCAAATTTGGAAACAACCAAACATAATTTAACCATACTCTTTTGCAGTTGCTAACACTTTTTTTTTTCTATCAAATTTAACCTAATATAAGTGTACGTGCGTGAAACTTCCTTTTGGAGAACTGAACTCCGGCTCTTCTCCCCACACTCCACAAGCACTTATATTTATAGAGTGACCATTGCATCAAAGTATGCAGTGGTAAGCATAAGTCTTGTCTAGTTTGATTGAATTAATGACTGGTATAAGTATTGCTTTCATTTGAAGTCTATGCTTCTTCTATGTACTATACAGTAGTCATTAGGATTTAAGTTATCTATACAATAACCGAAACTTTGTGTTTGATTATCACAATCAAAGTCTTATTTCTGGTTGTATGATTTGTTAAATTGTAAATCATAATTAACCCATCATATTTCGACTTACTTTGTTTTCTTCAGTTTCATGCTACTGCTACTGTAATGCATACTGTTTTGCTGCACTATCATAGACTTGAATTGTTGTTTAATTTATTAGAGGCATGTGTTAAGATTGAGGAAGATCTTATGCGATCAAGGGGGACGCAATCACTCTAAGTATCAGTATTCTGATAATTGATTAGTTGGTCTTATGTTGACAACTGCGATAATCGTCTTTTGTCAATTCTACTATGGCACCATACTTATGTGGGATGCACAATATGGGTGGGAAACACAATCCCAAAGAAATAAAGTAGAAAAATTTTGAGGAGGGATTGTTGCGGAGTTTTATCACTTCTGCTCTTCTTTTCCTAATCTTTTTAAAGGCACACGTCTTTCCTAATTTTAGTTTCTAAAATTTTGCAACCATATGATTCTACTTGGGTGTTACACTCCGAAGATTATTCTAAGGTTGGCATTTTGTTGGGAATGATAGTCAATGTTGTTCAAAACTTGTTGATGAGTTTATAGTTTAACATAATGCAATCATTCACCCGTATGGCTAAACTTGTTGACAATGGTTGTTCAAGATTTCAAAGGTTGACATTTTGTTGTGAATGACAATTAGTGTTGTTCAGAACTAGTTGATTAATTTATAGATTTACATAATGGAACCCCAAGAGGAAGCACAATAGGCTTGGAAACGCACCTCTTCAAACTGCGGTCGCTAATTCAAATCTCTCCTTCCCCCTTCCCTTTGGACTGAAAGCTCCAAAACCCACTTATCAAAAACTGGAAAAAAGAAAAGTTTTTTATCATACAATCCTTCACTTGTGTGACTAAACTGTTGACAATGTACACGGATTATTCCCATACATCTTTCTTGAATTCCCTTTATGAGCTTCTTATAGGTCGTGGGGCTACTGAATGAATACTAATTGCTTACTTCTTGCTGCTTTGAAGCTCTTCTTGTTATCTTTTTCTTTCTCCCCCACCCCCGGGGCTTTTTATTTTTATTTTTATTTTTACCTTTCTTTCTTTTTGGGCTCCCTTAGATGACACTTGATGAAGAAGCTGTAGTTGATTAGTCTTTATTTACAACAATTATGCCCTTACCATTTTCTGTAAACTCTGATTTTGTAAACACATCAAGGCAATTAGTGGAACTGAAGTGGCAAGTGTTCCAAATTCGTAGTATCCTGATCAACCTCTAGTTACTGTTTCCGACAAGATTGGTATGATCCGTACTGCATAGTTACCTTGAATTTTTAGTGAGCTGTCATGAACAATTGTAACTTTCAGTATCAAACAAAAAATTATATATTCTAGGGTTGGCATTGTTGTATGATGAAAAGAAAAAAATGCACTAACTAAGAATATTCTGGAATTTTGGTAGCATTAATTTTTAAATGATAGAATAAAAGAGAGAATTGTCAGCTTTTCACCTTCCATAGACATTCTCATTCCTTTTATACTAGAGGGCTTGCATTGAGTATGTGGTGTGTGTTGTCTGGTCATATCTTTTAGCACATATAGGGTACACTATTGGTGGAAGAATTAGATCACTACTTCTAGAGATGTCAGAGTTTGAATAATTGTGAAAACTCATCCATAAAGTATTTTGTCATTTCAATTAGAAAATAGCATAGCCAGCACATCATGGAATCTCTAGGCAATTGTCCCTTCTAAGTGGTGGTGTAGCCTAGGTAAAAGTTTGCATTTTCACCTTTGTTAATCTTCACTTCTCTTATATATTTTTATATGAATTCCTCTTGCAAAGTGCAATAGACTCAAAGAAGAGCAAAACTAGAGGCAAAAGAAATAAGGAATTATGTTTTATTTTTTTATATGTGACCACCTTTATATGATTTAATTGATGTTATCATATTGAATCTTACATGAAGGCTTCTTTCTTGAGTATTTTGTTGGTTTACTTTTATTCATGTATAAGTTTTACAATATCAAGTGTAGATTGGTGTCTTTTACTGTTGCTGGAATGGGCTGTGCTAGTAGCCCAAGGAGGTCTATTATTATTATTATTAGTTTAATCTTAGGGGCTTTGTTGTGTGATTGACCTTTCATGGCCTTTGGTTTAGCCTGTAATCCAAAATGTTTTTATGTTGGGACTCTTACTTTCAGGCCAAAATGGCCCAATACCACCATTTTTAGAAATTTTTAGCAAGAAAACACTGTTTCGGAAATAATTAGCAAAGTACCACTTTTTCTAGTACTCGATTTTCAGAAACTCGAGTTCCTCATTAGTTTTCCACCGTGGCATTGCTGAGTTGGATTTATGTGATTAAAAATTTTTTTGTGGTACTCGAGCTTGGTAAACTCGAGTACCATTTACACAGTACTCGAGTCTACCAGGCTCGAGTACCTTTTTCTTAAAAAAAAAAAAAAAAAAAAAAAATTTACACTGTGCGGGTCATACCTCGTCTAATTTATAGGTATGGTATCTTAAAATTTTAAAATTTTTCATCAAATCAGGATGATTAGTACATTAGTACATAGTTTTTAAAATAAAAAAATTTTAAGATACCATACCTCGTCTTTAAAATTTTAAGATACCATACCTATAAATTAGAGAGTTTTATTTATTTTACCATAAATAAAAAATAAGAGTATCCTAATTCAAAATAAATAAATAAAACTAATTAACCCGCACATTGTGCGGGTCATACACTAGTTTTAATTAATGTAGAAATTAAATTCATATTTCGAAATTAAAATCTCTATATTTTACAATGCCTCTATTTAAATAAATAAAAACATAAAAAAGCTACTTATTTTTATCTTTATGTTTATTTTTTTATTATCCCCAAACAAGAAAAAAAAAAAAAAAAAAAAAAAAAAAAAACTTCACAAAAAAATTTACACAGTACTCGAGTTTACCAAACTCGAGTACTGTGTAAATTTTTTTTTTTTTTTTTTTTTTAAGAAAAAGGTACTCGAGCCTGGTAGACTCGATTACAGTGTAAATGGTACTCGAGTTTACCAAGCTCGAGTACCACAAAAAATTTTTTAATCACATAAATCCAACTCAGCAATGCCACGATGGAAAACTAATGAGGAACTCGAGTTTCTGAAACTCGAGTACTAGAAAAAGTGGTACTTTGCTAATTATTTCCGAAACAGTGTTTTCTTGCTAAAAATTTCTAAAAATGGTGGTATTGGGCCATTTTGGCCCTTACTTTCATTGGAGCAAACAGTAGTCTATAATATTCTTTAGAGATCAAATTATTATTTTTATAATAATAATAATTATTATTATTATTATTATTACACAGCTACTACCACTACTACTAGTCTACTACTATTGTTATTACTATTATCTTTCTGCTGATGCCATAGCCATGGCTAGTTCTCTGTCTTCTCTCTTTCTTCTTCTCCTTTCCTTTAGATTATTTGATTTGAAAGTATCTGCACACTGTAGTATGATAACAATTGTTACCCAAACTTCCCCAAGCACTGTCAAACCAATCTACAGCAATCCTACCACTGCTCTTTGCAAACCAGCCAGTATTAATTGTCATGAGGCCATTCTGCATTTATTTTATATGCAAATTCAGTGTACTGTATCACCAGCTTCTGTTTTGCAATAAGAAACTGCAGTGTAAGGAGAAAGATACCATATTGCTATTTATGGTAAAGCACTTAATTTAGCGGCTTTACTTCACTTGGAACTAATAAAAGTCTTGCTCAGCCAAAAAGAAGTGCGGAACTTGCTCAGAGTAAAAATTTGTGTCAACTGTCAAGCTGAGTACTAAATTGTTGAAGACTGTTCTTGAGTCAAGTAGTTGCCTGTTCAAATTTCACCTTATGGACAGTAGGTTCCATGCCATATTGGTGAAGATGCTTTGAGCAGGATGAAGTATCTGAATAACACTGGGGATAAAGCTACCTAACTATCATCTCTCTGACCCTGCAAAAGTGGAAACTTTGTGCACTGGGTATGACCTTTTCTTATGAGGCCTGGAAGAAAATTTTCAAATTGTTTCAAGTCATTTCTTTCTGATTGGTAAGTTACAAATGCACCTAGTGGTTCTCGAACCCATAACCTTAAGCTTCACCTTGTTCCTGTTGAAGGAGGAAGTTCTATTTGAGCTAGAGCTCATTGGCCTCTGTTGAGTCATTTCTTGCTGGGTAGATGCTACAGGTCAACTAATTTATATTGCCCGTTGTTAGGTGTGATGTTCTTGATAAGGATCATCAACTTAAGATTAAATATTCTAGATACTCAAAAAACTAACAAGAGCATTTAAAATATTACATAAACAGGATCCTGGTCAAATAAATCAATATGCCAAACCCATAGATAAGTGGAAAAACTTTATGCAAATATTTGTTAATTATAGTAACACCATTCATTTTTCTTGTTCTTGGCCAGCTGTTTTTTTCTTCTTCTGTGGTTGCTTGAGTGCATGCGATTAACTGCCCCAATGGAGGTAACGATCTGAATATATAAGTTAGGGGATTGGCTTGGTTCTAACCATGATTGGTTGAGTTTTAGTACAATTTTTTAGTCTATTCACATTCTTGACTTATTAAATAGTAAATATGATGATCTGACTTGAAAGATAAAAAATGGAAAATGGTGCCGTGTTTATCTATGACTAGGCATGTTTCTTCTACCTTTATTTGAAGTTCATTATGTGCCCAAATATTAGTTCTTTTCTATATCAATGTTGTGTGTGTAATTTTAACTTGTGTTTAACTCTCTCCATTGAGAGAGAGAGAGAGAGAGAGAGAGAGAGAGATTGGGTCATACACATGCAGTAGTGTCTATTAACTTTCATAGTGTAGCCTCTTTGGCCAGTGGAATATATTATGAAATATTTAGTGTCAGAAGCATGTTTTGTTTTATTAATGATATTTTTATACCTTTATTCCTTTCCACCTAGTTTTGGGTCCATCGGAGGTCAATTATATCTATGGAATACATATCAAGAGTTTCCTTTCCAGAGGCATTCTTAAAAGAAAGTGCTTTGCTTTACCTATGATTTTTCTTCTTCATTCTAATTTTTGTACCTCAAATTCACATCCCTGCTAATGGTGGATTTAATCTCAATACTTAGGTTTGCCATGAAGATTAAATGGAATTTCTCCCTTTCCGTCTCTGCACTCACACCCCATCCTTAAACAAAAAGAAATACAGGAAGAAAATAAGCATGATACATGCAGGAAGATAATAATCATGAAAATTAAGATACTTACATCTCCTTGGTACCCTCTCCTGTAATCTTATGCATTGGATGCCAAGAGCCTTGTATTTCAACTAACACCTCTAGATGTTTCCAACGGAGACATATAGGGTTCAAATCCCCTCTCCTCCATTGTAATTATCGAATTATCAACAAAAAAAAAAACTTATGCATAGCCTAGTTGCACCTAAGCTTGCCAGACTCAAGCCCTTGGTGCATTCAAGCAGCTGTACTCTGTTGCCCACTTTAAAATTGAAGCTGTTATTTGATTCTTAGGTATTGCTCCAATTTGGCACATAAGCTAAGAAGTTTTTTTTGATAATATAGATCTTGGAACATTACGTTTTTCGGTATAACTTTTTCTGGCTTCTCTTGTTGGGTACTTTTAAAGTTGAATGTGCATGCCTGTAAAATGTGTATGGAGATAAGTTACTAATATAATGCTTTTATTTTATAAGCTTTGGCAGAGAAGACAAAGAGAGGAAAAAAAGTGGGGAATCTTTACAATAATCATTCCAATGTTGAATAGTAAGATCATGGACTAAACATCTTTGTTTTATTTTTCTCTTTCTTCTTCCCCCCCACCACCACCAACACAATAGGTGTTTTTCCCCCCTGTGTGCCTCCTTCTGGTTGTTGCATAGACAAAAAAGTATATCAGTAAATATGTTAAAAGTATCTGTATGCTTACAATAATCGCATATTTTATTTTGCTAATTTCCTGGCTGAAAATGTTTGTGCAGCTGTCCCAATTTGTGTTACTTTGGCCAACCCCCTTACAGATTGTCAATTTTCTGTTTTCTAATATTGTGGGTTTCAAATTGGGTAATAGTAAAGAAGGCCACTCTGCAAAATTACTTCAGTTCTCTCTCTCTCGCTCTTCTGCCAATTCTTTTTTGCATTTCCTGCGTCCATATTCACCACTTATTCAATTGGTTGATGTAACTAGGAAAATGGACGTTTTAGTAAAAAGAAATGAGGGTGTATAGAATTTATGCAATCTTCCTAAATTACAGTTATCACAAATGATAGATATTGTCACACCAATTGTCAGTGCTAAACATCTAATTCACCTATCATTGTTCCACATTTGACCTTATTATGCTACAATTATGACACAATAACATGAGCCTAGCAAACAAAAATATTTCTGCTGGCCTAGTGCAACTAGTCAGTGCTCGCTATGAAACACTTCACATGAGTACTATGATACAAAATCCTCCTTCTATTAAGTACATTCTCATTTGATTTGAAAGTACATAGTGGTTTCACCCTCAGCTACCATTCAATTTATGCTCTATTGACTGGATGATCAACATCTCTTTCAATGTATTTCTATCTTGTTTCTAATATATAGGAAAATTTGGATTTTTCCTGGAAATTATTCGATTGTGTTTGCAGGAAATTTGATATGAGCACATTTCCTTTTCACACCACTTTGAACTTTGAGGCTCTATCCTCATAATTGCTTGAAATAGCATTATTCTAGACTTGTCTTGTAGGGAATTAAATTATTTCCTTGAAGATGATCCGAAGAAAAAAAAAATGTTAAAAGGATTTTGTCTTCCTGGGATATCCAAACACGCCCTTGACAAATACTATTCTAAGGTTATAATATTGTATAATTGCAATGCCCTTGACCATATGGTATATACCATTATTAGTGTTATGCAAGTCAGTGCAAAAGGCACTAATTTAAAAAATTAGTGTTTTCTACCTCCAATAAAAAAATTAAAAGAAGGGAAAATACTCTGGTTTGTGACTCAGCTGAATGGCCGCTCCCTTAACGACTCTAAGGTCTGTAAGTGATTCGCCTTCTCAGAATCCTATAGTTAGCTACTCCTACTTGTTGGACTCGCTCCTAGCTTTATTGACTTTGCTGGGCTAATGACGGAACCCATTCACGTTCGTGGTTCATTTATTTATCCCTGAACATCGAATGTAATTTTGATTTTAATATTAGTGTTCATACATTTGGGAAGAAAAATGAAACGAGTCACAAATTCATTCTATACAAATTTACAATTAGCACTGCTCTTCTTGCGGTTGGGTTTGTGACCTTAAAAGGCCTTTTAGCTTTAGTGCTAACTGTAAGGCACAAGGCTAAACTACATCTACCATATCATACAAAGTATATACCTATGTAAGTCCCCTATAATTACATATCAAACCTTCCGGTTCCAGTGGTGCTATGCTTACAGTGCTTTCATGCACTGGTGGAGGTGGTTCTGATGAGCTAGCCTGGCTGCAGCCGACGATCTTTTGGCAGGTCTCAATCAGGCAGTGCCTACATTTTGGGCATGATGAGTGTGTACTTAGCCACTTATCGATGCACCGGACATGGAATCCATGGTGGCACTTTGGTAAAAGGCGAACACGCTCACCGGCTATGAAATCTGATAGGCATATCACACACTCGGTGTCCAATCCTGGCAGGTTCAGCTCAGCTGAGTAACTAACTGTTGGGAAAGTCTTGAGGGCCTTTTTCTTGACCCCAGTATTGGTTGTCCTAGCTGAGTCGTCTCCACTTGAATCAGAAGCTACTAGCCTTGAGCACCTTAAGGCACACCTAACGATAGAATTTAAGCCAAGGGAGCAAATCAAGGCACATAAAAGAACTGAGAGGACCATAACAACATTTGTGTCAAAGCTATTGTCAACAGTGTAGCTTCCTGATGACCCAGGGCTATATCCAGGGACTGGAGGAGATGCTGTAGCTGGTGCTTGGTTAAGAGGGTTATGATAGAGTAGTCTCCTTGAATAGAAATCTCCCAAAAAGTCTTGGAAGAGCTGAGTAGGTGTGAGTTTAGAATCAGACATGTTTGTAGTGTGTATCTTTTGATTCTTGAGTTGAGATCTTGAGTTAAGAAAGCACTTCTTGAAGGTGGGCTGCAGAAGGGGATTTATATATAGGAAAAGATTAATAATAAAAAAAAGGGTTTAAACTTCTTCTTTTTCTTTTTCTTTTTATTTATTTATTTATTTATTTTTTTTGAGTTATTGGTATATTTAAATTTAGTATGCAATTTAAATGTGGTGATTGAGAATACTAAGGGTTTTAGCTTGTGGCAGTAGGATTTTATCTTTTATCGAATATACGGATATAGATCTTTAATCTTGTGGATTCTACACTAAACCTTTTATAGTTTAATGGGCCTTCTAATCAAAATGAACACATCTCACTTTTTGAGTGGCATAAAGTGACACGTGGAATTCGCATTTCATGAATCATATCTCTAAATGCTACCTAAGACCCATTGACTTAATAATTGGGCCCAACGAGTTTCAAAAATGACATGGAAAATATGTTTTACAAATGGATATAAGTGGGATTTTGCATATTTGTCAAGGGAGAACTTTTTTTTTTTTTTTTTTCCTCTTGGATTTTTGTTTAGGCATGTGTTTAGTTTAGTCATTAGAGTGACATATAGGCCGAAATGTATTATTGAGTCAGAACTAGGCTCAAGTCATGATACTCTATTGGTCACTATGAGAGTGTTCAACAAGAATTGAATTAATCATACATTGCAATCACAAAGTTTAACCATGCAGTAGGTCTCATCACTATAAAAGCCTTTTCCAACAAGCATATTTACCTACCTGGGTTTGAAGGCTCTTGAAAATGACAAGCTGGGCTAATACGAGTAATAATCGAGTTCAAGCAATAGAGTCCTATATACTTAGCTTCTAATTTGTAAATTGGTATAATTGAGATAACCAACTAGTGACTGGCTAGCTCACTGATGAAACTGTATGCACTGAGTTCGTTCTCTACTCTCTCTTACTAATTAATTTTCATCAACTATCACAAACGAAACACCACTAGTTAGGAACACTTGGCTCCCACTTAAAAGTTGTAAACCACAATCCTTTGCATACAACAACACCTATTACCTTTTGCCAATGTGTAATATGCGCTGTTACCCTTTATGTCAACTCCTATATTTTTAACTACAATACATTTATATATATCAACTTTCATCTTTTTTAATTGCAATACTGCTTACTTGGTACGGCAATTGTCGGAGACCTTTAATCACACCTCTAATTATATACCAAATCTGATTACAGTATATGATACGGAAAATGTCCTTTTAAGATTTGCTGTTTTATCGTATGAAACCAAGTTATGATCTCTTTATTCTCCAAAAAAAAGCAAAAAAGTTATGATCTCTTTTCAATGCAAGTTGGCAGATTGCGATCTTTTGCACTATTGCAGTAGTAATAATTAACTTTTTCTTGTGGTTCCTAATTAAAGCAGCATTATCTATAAGATTTTTGGAACAATCCCTGATAATTAAAAAAAAAAAAAAAAAAAAAAAAAACCAAATTGGTTTTAATGGAAGTAATATAAGGTTAACAAGGCTTATCTGAATCATGTGCATAGAGAGGTAATGACTTCAAAACCAACAGTATGACATATAAAGTAGAATGTTCATGGATTGGATATTGTAAATTTAATAAATAAATAAATAAAATTGCCTTGGAGAACAAGTGGGGGATACTTGTTTCTTCCTTTTTCAATTTCATTAATTTTTGTAATGAGAGATGAGAAATGGGCTGAGCTTGAAGAGTTGCTTTTGTTTTTTTGTTTGTACTGGAAGTACCACTACTTGGATCCATATCTTGTTGGCTGGCTGGATTTCACTAGGTTGTTGTGGGTCCAACATTCCAAGTTACACAGAGATAGATAGAGAGAGAGAGAGAGATTATCTTGTTGTATATATTATGTGGTGATAATAAAACAAGTTACTTAAAAAAAAGAAAAAGAGTATGGTGATATCTAAAACAAATGTGATCCACGTGCTAATCTACTACTGAGAAGTGAAGAGTGCAACTATCCCATTTGATGAAAATGGCATGAGAAGTAGAGTGGGGGAGCACTATTAGAAAACATCTGTGCTATACAAGCAAACATGTTGTAAAAGTTCCATGACTCTCATTTTGGTTAATATTTCACTTAAATTATAAATATTGAAATATTGGGAAAGATCCCAGATCTTATCCCCGAAATGCATATTATCATTTCATAAATTTGCAACATTTGCTTGGCACATGACATCCCTTAATAGTTCATTTTTATCAGTATGAATTGATATATGACTAATGTGACACAATAACTACTTAGGACAACAATGGATGCCTATATTGGAAATAGGTTCACATTCAGACAAGTTGTTGAGTACTTCATCGAAAAAAAAAAAAAAAAAAAATTGAGTACTTCTAAAATGAAAAATTATATAATATTCTTGGATCTACTATTCATTTGAGAAAAAAGAGTACACATCTATTGTACTATTTGAATACTTTATAACAACTTAAACCCTTTAAATTTTCAAGCAAGTTATGAACTATATAGTTCCAAATAAAAAGCTATTAGAAGCCAGCTCTATTATTAATTTATGAATATAATGATTAAAAGTTCAGCAAGACTTGTTTGAAAAGAAATTTAATTTAGTATTTCCTACTAATTAAGGATCAAACAAAGCTGTGGGGTGCCTCCCCCTACCAAATTATTACATTTTGGGTAAGAATTTGGCATAGTTCCTAATAAAACTTGGCTCCTAAGTTTTTTGCTTAAAAGCTAGCTATCACATGAGGATAAAAAAAAAAAAAAAAAAAATCAGAATTTATTATCTCAAAAAATAGATCATAGGCAAATAAATTCAGTTTGAAATGACGACTAATATACACTTTTAGGCTTTTAGCCAACCTAATTAGACTAATGATCAAAAAAATCAGACTAATGATCAAATCATCAAAATGAGTTTTTTTATTATTATTTTATAATCTTCAAAAGTTTAATAAGGTTTATAGAATAAAGGGTCTTGATATTCTTTCTCACTTTGAATATGATGGTTTTTCAATGCATATACTATAATTTATGCAATATCAAGAAACTGTACTTAAGGCAATTGTCAATTATTCCTTTCACATTGTAAAGTACTAAAGTTACTGGGTCTAATTTCCAATTCCTCATCCTCTAAGTGTCAACTCCAAAAATATCCCCAAGACCAAGATCAAGTGCATATGTGATTCTTTAACATGTTCCCAATCCCATAGCGTCAATATGCGAAGTTGACGATACCCTTTTCTCTTTTGGGATCAAGTAATTGCCATCAAGTTCGATCCCCATTGTTCTTCCAAAAATTTTCCGTATCAATTTTCCTCAAACAAAAGCACCATTTTAACCTACTTCTAGAAATCGCTAGTCAGAGATTTCTTTCACTTTACTGATTGTTGTCTATGACAGAAATTGATCTTCAGCATTTGATAATTTTAGTACATATAAAAAATTACATAAAAAGACAATTACAGTCTTAGCTTTTTATGAGTGAATCATTCTAGCTTGTACATCCACGTAGATTATGCAATAACTAACAGTTTGTCAAAGTCATGTTCATCTTGTATGAGTATGATCTCTGAATTATTACCTACAGTACCAAAATTCCACTCATTCTTTAGAAATACTTTCAAAAAAGTTCTCAGGGAAAATAATGAAAAATAAGCAGCATGGATGCATTTGTCAAGTTGTTCCTCATTTCCAAACAAAGATGATGAGTTGGAAGTAGAGTAGGATTACAAAGTGAGAAAAGGGATATTATTGAAAACAAAAGCCAAAGCCAAAGCCAAAGAATAATATATAATCTTTAAAAATAAAAAACACTAGTTATCTAGAAGCATTGACGATGAAAAGCAATTGCTTTGCTTACTAATTTGCTAGCCCAATAAAACCATTGAAGCTTTGTGGAAAATGCTCTCCAATGACTGTGGAGGAAGAAAAGCAGACTGCATAGGAAGAGAGAGAGAGAGATATTTTCGCTTAGTTTTCGCCAATACTGGATTGGACTGCATAAATTTTACGTACTTGAGTGGCCTTTAGGGCTGCACTTTTTGCCCTTTACACCACAGCTGAGCTTAATCTATCATATGAAGCTGTGTATAAGGACAATAGGACATCACCTTAGTCGGCTACCTCGGTCGGTCCATTCAGGTGCGCACCTGAATGGACCGACCATCTTCATATTTTTTTTCTTCTTTTTTGTTTTGTTTAAATACCTGTTTATTTGTTTCTTATTCTTGAAAACAGTTTTTCTATTATCAAATTTACAGTATCATAGATGTTACCTCATGTTTTGTACAATTCTTTCTAGAGAATAAGATATCAAGATTAATTCAATAATTTCTAGTTTAGGAAAAACACAATCCTTCAAAATATCATGTTTCTAAAATTTCTTCTTACATTTTGAACAGAGCTTTTAAAAACTTGTAAAGTGCAACACAAATAGTAGTTTTGTAAAGAGTAGAGATAATTACACACTCACCCACTGCACATTGCCGCATGGACTAAAATCATGTACAAAATGTACAATAGCGAGCGGGCAGGATATTCTATTCTGTAAATTGGGTACTCTATGTTTTATCATATTAAAGTTGTCCTGACATATATCTAGAGAAAAGTATTGGGTGTTTTCGGAGCATAGTGACACAATACTTCTTTCTCTCATATTCATAGTTAATCCTATCATAAATTTAATTAATAGAATCCAAGGGAGTTGAATTTTTTTTTAAAAACTCTCTAACGTTTGGTAAATTTAAATTTCACCCCATTTTTTTAAGAGGTGGCCCTCCAAAGAATTAAGCTCCCCCCACCCCCCCTCTCAAACACATAAGCCGAATTTGGTGCCCCCCTCCCCCAAAAAATCCTAATTTTTCACCATCTGTCTTTTTTCATTTCTCCTCTCAACGCTTTATCCATATATATATATATATATATATATATATATATATATATATATATATTGGTTAACTGTTTAAAACTTTTAGCCCCCATAACTTTTAGTTTTAGTTTCATTTAAAAGATTCATTCAGTTCTTCTAAAATGATAAAACTCACTTATAGTATACTTAATTCCCCAATTAATCTCATTTGTATTAAATTTAATTGTTCATGAAAATGATAACACTATTTACATTTTATTGGTCATAGTAAATGGTGTATGAATTTAATTAAGAAACTTAATGTACTACACTTAAAAAGGCACCATACTGAAGTTTTGCCATTTCCCAAAACTTTACAATATGTTCATCCACTTTATAGCCCCCTAAATGATTCTTCTCATCACCATTACTCTCTCTTCAATTTCCTTTTATTAATTCTTCCATACCAATACTCTCACATAGTCAAATTTTCATTAGATCCTCCCACTTTCTTAAGTGAATCATGAGAGGTACAAAATTTTCTTCTTCTTTTTAATAGCTATTTTAGTTTAATTTCTATTTATTTATGATTTTCTTCTTTAGTTCAATTTTTATTTTGTTGAGAGGTACGAAAGTGATTTGATTTTGATTTTTTTTACTATAGTAATCTAATCTATTTGAATTTAAATTCTATTGATTTTATGGTTGATTATAGTGATTTTGTCATATTTAATTTCTATGAATATTATTTCTTATGAATGTAGTCTAGTTTTGTTATATACTTAATTATATTTAATTTCTATGAATGTTATGGACTTATGATTGTTCAAGGGGAAAAAAATGACCTTATATATTATAGTCAATTTGTCATTTAGCTTGTAAGTATTTTGAGTGCTAATAAGAATGAATATATATATATATATATACACACACTTCAAGACTTACTTTGGTGACATGAGCTAATAAAGTAAATCAGTAGCTCATTTTCTAGAAAGAGAAGCCTCAACATCTTTTCAAACTTGGTCTTCATTCCTATGGCAGTTTTGCAAACGAACGTAGACTTAAGATTTTTTTTTTTCCCCCCTTAAATTAATGCATGAAGACATGTATGTATGTATTTATGTTGTAATTTTACACTGTGTTTAGCAAAATCAAGGGAGATGGAAGAGAAAGGAAAGGGAGGAAGAGAGAGGAGAGGAAATGGAAGAGAGAGAAAAAAAATTCATGAAGTTGTTTGGTTTGTAAGAGAGAAATGGAGAGAAGTATAGTTTATTGGTAGGTCCCACTATCCAAACTCTCTCTTCTCTCTCCATTTTCTCCCAAATTAATTTGGGATGAAAGAATTTGATGGGCATGGAGGAAAATTGAGTCTTTTGGCTAAATATTGTAGAAAATTAAGTTTATTTGTGATATGGATATTGTTCAAATTTATTTGGGAAAATGAGGAGAGAAGCAAATTTCGGTAATAATATTGCCGAAATTTTGAAAAAAGAAAAGTAAGAGAGAGGAGAGAGAAAAAGTAATTTTAGTATTGGTGTTTCCGAAATACAAAAAAAAAAAAAAAAAAAAACTAACAAGTATTTCGGTAATACAATTACCGAAATACTTTCCTCATGCCCACAAATATCTGCCCATTAGTTTCATTTTCTAACTGTTAGTTTCTTTTTGAAAAAAGACAAAAAACTAACAAGTATTTGGGTAATACAATTACCTAAATGCTTTCCTCCTACCCACAAATATTTGCCCGTTCGGTTCATTTTCTAATTGTTAGTTTCTTTTTGAAAAAAGGGTAAAAACCCTTTAAAAACAAGGGTAAAAATAAAAAAAATCGGTTGTTATCAGTGATAGAACCTTGGCGGAAAAATTCTTTATTTGAAGAACCAACCTGTGGACTGCCAAATGGTACAATAATAACAATAGGAAACTAAATATATTTATTCTAAAACTAGTAGATATTTTAAGTTTAAAGAAAGCACACATTTTTTTAATTTATTTATATTTTCTAAAAATTAATAGTTACAACAATTAGGATGGTGGATTCGAACATTGAACATCTTCTTTAAAGATATCAAAAGTGTCAATTAACATAACTCAATAAATTTATTTTATTTTTATTATAATTATAATTATGGCTAATTACACTCTTTTCCCTTGAAATTTGAAGAAATGACACTCCACCCAAAACCTAAAAAAGAAAAACATGCCTCTCCTTTGAAATTTGAAGAAACTAAGGGTCCGTTTGGTAAGAGATTATTAGTAAAATTGTTTAAATTTTGTGAAAATATGTGTAAGTGAAAAAGTGTATGAAAATACATGTTGTGGTATTTAAACAACAGTTTTCATTATATAAACACCATAACCAAACGGTGGATATTTATTCTAAAACTAGTAGATATTTTAAGTTTAAAGAAAGCACACATTTTTTTTTTATTCTATACTTTCTAAAAATTAATAGTTACAACAATTAGGATGGTGGATTCGAACATTGAACATCTTCTTTAGAGATATCAAAAGTGTCAATTAACATAACTCAATAAATTTATTTTATTTTTTAATTTTTAATTTTTATTATAATTATAATTATGGCTAATTACACTCTTTTCCCTTCAAATTTGAAGAAATAACACTCCACCCAAAATCTAAAAGGAAAAAACACGCCTCTCGTTTGAAATTTGAAGAAACTAAGGGCCTGTTTGGTAAGAAATTTTTAGTAATGTTGTTTAAGTTTTGTGGAAATATATATAGGTGAAAAAGTATGTGAAAATACGTGTTGTGATGTTTAAACAACAACTTTCATTGTTTAAACACTGTAACCAAACAGGGCCTAACACTCCAGCCTAAACTTGAAGGAAAAAACATTTCCCCTTTAACATCCGATTAACCAAATTTTATTAAATTAATATTAAAAATGTTATGTGCTAACTTGCCCTTTGCTAAAGGACAGGTTTTTAAAATTATCTTACTTCATAATTAAAATTATTTGTTTTAATATTTTAATTAAAGTATATTTTAAAATATTAAGTATGAATTTTGCTTATTATTATTATTTTCTTTTTTTCAACGAGTTGTGGAGAGATTTTCCATTGCAAGTGTTTTGGTGCTTGATAAATTTTTCATTTTTATTCTAAATTTATTAGTTTTTTTTTTAAAACTAAAAATTGTTAAAGTTTTGTAAATAAATTATTATAAAAATTTAGAATATTCCATTACTAATATAAACAAAAAGGGCGGGAGTATTAGTTTCTTCAAACCTCAAGGGAGGAGTGTGTTTTTTCCCTTTAGATTTTGGGTGGAGTGTTATTTTTTCAAATCTTAAGGGAAGGGAGTGTAATTAGCCCTAATTATAATTATTATAAAAATTAATTTTTTTTAAATTTTTTTTATCAAATTATGTTAATTGACACATTTGATATTTCTAAAGAAGATGTTCAATGTTCGAATCCACCATTCTAATTGTCGTAACTATTAATCTTTAGAAAGTATAGAAAAAGAATGTATACTTTTTTTAAAACTTAAAATATCTACTAGTTTTAAAATAGATATATTTAGTTTCCTAATTTTATTATCAAGTCATATGGCAGTCTACAGGTTGGTTTCTTAAGTTGAAAACTTTTTCCTCTAGGGTTCTATCACTGGTAACAACCGTTTTTATTTTAGTTTTTACCCTTTTTTAGATGTCAAAAGTCAAAAGTCAAAAGAAACTAACAGTAGAAAGAAATTGAAACTAACGGGCAACGGGCACACATTTAAGTAGGCCAGGAAAGTATTTGGGCAATACAATTACCAAAATACTTGTCTTTTTTTTTTTTTTTTTTTTTGGTATTTTGGTAACACCAATGCTGAAATTACTTTTTCTCTCTCCCTCTAATCGCATCATTTCTTTCTTCTCGCTCCTACTTTTTCTCAGAATTTCGGTAATGATATTACCAAAATTCGCTTCTCTTCTTGATTTTTCGAATAAGTTTGAATAGTTTCCGCATCACAAATAAACTTCATTTTATACAATATTTAGCCAAAAGGCTCAAGGTAAATGGATCCCTCCGTTTTCTTTCCTTCGCCCTAATCTCTCTTAACCAAACAAAGGAAAATTATTTCCTTCTCCCTTTCTTTTCTTTTCTTCCTCAACCACTTTTAACCAAACAACGGTTAGTTTTTTTTTCAATTACAAATCAATAGGATAGTTTTATCTCAGCCCCCAAACATAAATTGATTCCTGGTTTTGCCCCTAATGAAATCTACTATAAATATTAGAGGAGAAAATACCAAGTTATCGTATCTTGAAAACACTTAATAATTACTCTATATAAGTTGGCAACAAAGTTTTAGCGGCTGGGAATTTCGTAAGTGAATGATTGATATCATTAGTGGAAATCGCAAAACAAATTTTATTTTCCATTTCAAATCTCAAACTGTCCCATCCCTATCCGACATATACTTGCATTTTGTTCAACAAAGTCAGTCTCGCTGCCCACTTATCCCCTCAAAGAAAACTAAAGGAATTGACAATATGATCGATGATGAGGAATTGGATATTAAACACAGTAACTTTATTACTTTACCACGTGGAAGGATATTAAACCCACTCACTGGTTTGAGCACTCGGTAAGCATGATGGTACCCTTGGACTTCTGCTCATTCGCTTTATAACTTTTGATTCATTCTTCTTCAACAGCACCCAATTAACTTCAAAAGATATTTTTTTCAGATTTGCTCTAAATTTCTCTCAACTTTTCCTTTTGCTTTCGGAGATTTTTTTTTTTTTTTTCCATTTTTTTTTAATAAATAGCAAAATTTTGTTTTCATAGAATAATTTCTAGTTTCTACATCACATCCTTCCTAATACTCTTTTTTTCTTTAATCTCAAGTCTGTTGCTAGTTTCAAAAAAAAAAAGTCTGTTGCTTTTCACTTTTTGATTGCACTTTTTATTGGGTGTGTCGTTCTTTAATTACGTAGTTCAAGTGTTTCTATGTATTACTTTCGGGTGGTGACAAGGAACCCGAACTTTGTGTTCAACAATGGATTATTATTCTATTAAAGATTTGGTTTTCTCTTTCCTGCTTGAATGTGAAGAATAAATGTTGTTTACGGTTAACCAATTAGATGATTTTTCTTTTTATATTAAATACTTTACGATGACAAATCTTTGGGCTTCAATCGTGCTACAATATGACAATTGATTGTTCTTCTTGATAGCTTAAGTTAATATTAAGCAAAATTCAAACAAAGCATGCGTGCACGCCGCTGCATATAATGATACAACACAATGTTTGGCAACGATTGGGTCCATCATATATATAGTATAGTACATATGATATACAGCTTTCCGTTCTGATGAGAATATATTTCGCACATACTTACATGCATGCCATTTTTTCCCCAATTGTAGTGTAGGAAACTGTTTTATTTTTAATTTTGTAAGTAAAATGATCTAGACAGGTGTTATCTTGACTCCTCTAAATTGTTGATTCAACACTTTCTCTAGGGGTGCGGCCAACTCGAGTTTGCTGACGTGTTCGAAGCAATAATTCTTTTCTTAATAGAATTTTAATTAATAGAATTTTAATTTATGATATCCACTTCGTATCGTGATAAGTGAGGTAAGAGCATAACTTTTCCAATTTTTTCTTAGAGTATATAATATAAAATAATTTACACACAAAAATTACTTACTGGCTCCCCTAAATCTCAAAATTTGGACCCTGCTCCTCAAATTTTTAACGTTTAATTGGTACCAAAACCAAAAAAAAAAAAAAAATATATATATATATATATATAGTAATAATAGTTTTTTTTTTTTTTTTTTGATAGCATATATAGTAATAATAGTTTATACAAAAAAGACCCAGAAAAAAAATCATCAGATGGCCCATTCATCAGCCCGTGGCCTCCAAATCCTAAAGAACAAAATTAAAAAAAAAATAAAAAAAAACCCAAATTTCTCTTTTTGGTATATTCCAAATCAAATCACCATAGATCGGATGTTCAAAAATAAAACTAACATGTCTAAGTTAATGAATATGTTGTGCACCTTCCCCATTATGCGCCCAACTGCCAGTGGCATTGACGTGAGCCTGTGGTCATCAGTTGGCTCCAGTCTCTTTCGCTTAGCAATAGCAGTACCACTGCTATATCTATCTCTCTTTTCTCTCTTTGTTTAAGTTCAGTGAATAACTGAGTTAAAGTAATGTATATAATATACTACTGGTTTTACTGCTTTGGGTTTGAGAATTGAGATACCATGTGCTGTATATTGTATTGCTGCGTACTTTAATAATTTAAAATCGCTTGTGCAACAAATTGTGGAGAAAAGCTGTAAAAAATTAGAGTGATTCTTAAGTACTCGGTGTATGGTGTTTCTTCCTCTCACATTTATGATAAGATCAACTTATTAAATTTATGAAAGAGTACCATTTTGCTATGCTCTAGAAATACCTAATTATTATTCAAAAAATTGTGGCTGTCAAATTCCTTTCAATTTTGTTTATAAATTTATATAATAATATATTAGTATGTTACAGTTGTGGATTACCCTTTACTGTGATGTTGCATGAATGCATAATAGTGATGTTAGTTCAAAGTGAATATATATATATATATATATATATATATATATATATATATAAAATTCTGTTTATTGTATTTATATTTGGTTTTGAGAATTTTTTTAATTGTTTGGTTTTATCTCATTGCATTTAGTAGTCTGCACTTTGCACTTAATTATTTATAATTTTTTTTCTTTTTAAATTAGCTAAAGTGTGAGTAATTTGTGAAGAAAACATCCACAATTTATACATATTTTAAGCGAATAAAATATTCAAGATTCAAAAATTGCAATTCAATCCTTTATCCCTAATGCTGAAACTTTAGATATTGAACACCTTGGAAAGACTCTAAGATGTGAACTTAAGCAAAGAGATGTTTTTTTCCTTAAAATGTGATCCTAAATTTTGACAATATGAAACATGAGATTTTTAGTGATTGTTTAATTATGAATATAGGAAAAAACATTTGCTAAAAATTTTCATTTAGAATCTGTGGCGGGCAAAAAGTAATTAAGTAAGTAAGGATGTTCACTACTTCACATGTTATTACTTCACTACTTTTACTCACACAATTAATTTTTAAGAGATGGAATACTAAATCAACCTTAAATACCTAAAGAAAAGAATAAATATTTCGAGGATGTGCTAGAATTGATTCCAGATATAGACAAAAGATCTTACTTAAGGAACAATTTTGAAATGTATATATTGGGGTCCTCAGGTTTAGTACGAGGAAGAAGTTACAAAAAATTTCTGAGCTCTAAGTCCCAAAAGCAAAAAATCCCTCCTCCAATTCAGGGGCTTCTTGGCTTTATGTCATCAGCCAAGATGTATCTAAGCCCTACACTTGGAAGGTCAGTATCGGATTTTCTTGATAATTGTCCCATGAAGGGCTTACTAGAAGGTTTCT
The DNA here is from genome assembly GCA_029955455.1 of Quercus agrifolia. Taxonomy (NCBI): domain Eukaryota; kingdom Viridiplantae; phylum Streptophyta; class Magnoliopsida; order Fagales; family Fagaceae; genus Quercus; species Quercus agrifolia. The sequence goes on from JARQAD010000008.1 coordinate 23,068,448, forward strand.
ACACTAAGGTATGAGCTGGGGGGACATTGTTCAAGGTCATTTCCTCATTAATGCGGCCAACTAAGTGGTTGCAATGTATTAAATGTGGAGGTGATAGTTGCTTTGTCCATCTACTTTCCTTTCTTCCCTGCTCGGCGACAAATCTTTCTCTTCACCCTCGGTTTGTACCCCACTACCTTTAGCCTTGGCTCTCGACCTTCTGAGAGCATGCTTGCATCCTTGCGATCCTCGTCCATTGTAGACTTTCTGTACTTGCACAAGGTCATCTGTATTTCTCCGAGGATGCTCTGGTGGTGTTTTCCAAGGTTTGTTTCCCCAATGCTATCCTTAATCCCCTTAACTGTATTATTGGATCCTCGTCCCCTCACAGAATCCATTATAAATGATTTTAGTACCATAAAAAAAATGTTGGATACAACTTTTTGATCATAATTTTTTTTTTCTTTAAGAATTTTATTATGTTTAGCTTGGCCCCAATCTGCCACTGATATTAATTGATCTTATTATTATCATTAGGCTAAGACGCCCATCAATTTTTTTTTTCTATATGTGGATTTCAAATCCCAAATCTCTTATTAATTTGATGACAAGAGATTTTATCAGATACTGTTAAAGCTGAAATGAAATATATCTCTCTCTCTCTCTCTCTCTCTCAAAAAAAAAAAAAAAAAAAAAAAGAAAAGAAAAGAAAAGAAACAAGAGGCATATAACAATAGTTGCGTATGCCAATTTTTTTTTTATCCAAAAAATTTACTCTATGATTAAATTTTAAATATCGGAATTATTGTGGGTTAATCCATTTTATTTTTTTAATTTTATATATTTTTTTTCTATGAAAGGAATTGAAACCGTAACTCTATTTATATGTATCACAAGAAGGTTGAAGAAATATTATAAGATATATTATAAGTATGAAATAAAAAAATAAATTTTTTTTTTTTTCATATTTTGACTTTAAAAAATAGATTGAAAAACTCAATATCATTAAGCCTTTACTAGGGTTAAGGTAAATGTTAATAATTTGCATCTATTATAATTTGAAAATATATATTTTTATTTTTCAAACAAATAAAAATGATAAATTTTAGAGATAAGCAGTAACTATAATTTCTTTTTTGAACATATGTTTGAAATTGATGTAGTGACATAGAGAAAAATTTTGGTAAGAAAAATAAAATAAGAGAAATTATATGTTCACAATATTTTTACAACAAATCCTAAATGCCGGGTTGTTACTGGTTGTTATTGTTGAGACAAAAAAGTAATCTTAGTGTTAGATTCAAATTTGAACCAATAACAACTAACCACCTATAATTTGTTGTGAAAATGTTGTAATTATGTTGTGGACATAACATCTCTCATGAAATAAATGTGAGGAGAAAAAAATGCTAAATTTTAGGAGTTCTATTAGTTTTTTATTTTTTAAATTGGAGGTGCTTTATTTTACTTTAATTCAGATGAAAAATAAATAAAAAATGCAAAATTTTAGGGAATAAAAATATGAACGTGAATAGAAAAAGGTCCTAAATTTTAGGAGTTTTCTTTTTGAATTCAAAATTAAATTTGTTATTTAACATTTATGACTATATTTCTAAGAAAAGTTATCATTCATTAATGAAAATTTTCCACCGCGCACTCTTGGTGCGGTGGTTATTCCACAAGTATAAATGCTTGTGGGGTGTGAGGGTCAAAGACCGGCGTTCAAGTTTTCAAGAAGGAACTTCACACACATATACACTTAAATTAGATTAGAGTAAAAATTTTGTCTTATATAAAAAATAAAAATTTAAAATTTAAAAGAGAGAAAAAATTCCTAATAGATAGTATAGATAGATACCTGTATATAAAGTGAGAAGTTTCAATTGTCATCGTGTATAAAATTCAATTTGAAAATCAATTTGTATATGCTTTTTAGATAAAGTAATATTCCGTAATATGTGTATCTATTTATTTATCACGTAATTTGGACTGGAACGATGATTATTTAAGTAGAGTGTAGTGTAGACTACCTCATCAGTGGAAGCCAGAATTAGATGTCTTTGAGATTTATACGTTGTACTTAAAATCGACGAGATGACAGTGAATTAGTTCTAGATGGGTTCCATTCCTTTCTCGAGCTTTAAAAATAAAAAAAAAATAAAAAAAAAAGTTCTTGATGGGTTTGTTTTGTTATATCGTATAGGAGCCGGCTTTGGGGCCTGGGCTTAAATAACGAGAAGCTCACATTAGTATATGAGAGAAATAAAAGTTTTGGTGTAGGATAAATTAGGCCAACCCAACCCGAGCCCTACACTAACTTTGGGCAAATAAAATTATAAATATTTCCACACACTGGTAATAGGGTTCCAGATCTAGTGACTTGCATGCAATCGCGAATCAAGAGGTGACATTAGAAAGTTAAAAATTCATTTTTAATCTCAACCCTTAAATCATAATAATTCTTAACCTTTTAATTTTCTACCTTTCAAACTTTTTAGATCTCACAACACCATAGTAATTGCATCATGCAATTATTGCATGAGATTTAAATCTCAGTTATCTATACTACTATTTAAGGGGTTTCCCCTGTTTGGATTTCTCATTTTTTAGTTCAAAAATGCCCCTACACCTCTATATTTAAGTAGAGACAAAACTAAAGGACATTCTGGTAAAAATACAACTCTAACTCCCACTAAAACATTGCCTAAAAAATAGGATTACTTTCCTGTAATTTTTCAAATTGTTTTATCCACTTATAAATTAGATTCATTAAAAGAAAAAAACACTTATAAATTAGATTCTCAAAATAAAAACACATGATTTTTTTTTTTTGGCTAAAAAAAAAAGATCCTCACCACATGCGCGTAGCACGTGTGATGAGGCTAGTAGGTATTAAAATATTTCAAAATGTTGTTTTGTTTTAGGAAGGGTTATCAATTACTGAGCCTAAAGTTACTAGGCTGACCCAACCCAACCCAACCCAACCCAAACTCACTTGCCTAAATTGCATGACCACCAAATTTAAAGACTTGTTAGGTGTTAGTAGAGGGGGAAAAAATGAAGTTAAGAAGAAAAGAAGTTCAATATATTGTGAGCTAAAACAGACTCAAGCATATTATAATTTTCCTCTATTCATATTACATAATGATCAATATCTTTGACATATTGCGTCAAGATATGTGCAAGTCAATTCTCTTGGTGCTTCACATGACACAACTGTTTTGAACTCTTTCATCTTCTGCTGAATTCCTATAACAATGTTAGCAATAGTAACCAAGGGTTCACTTGTACCATTTATTGCCAAAAACAATTTTTGAATGAGAAATGATATATCTACAACAATTTTACAACATTTTTACAACAAATCCTAAGTGTCAGGTTGTTACTGGTTGCTATTGTTGGGTTAAAAAAGTAATCTCAATTCTAAATTCAAATTTGAACCAATAATAACTAACCACTCATGATTTGTTGTAAAAATGTTGTAGACATATCACCTCTCTTTTTGAATCACACTCAAAAATTGCATCTTGAATGCCCACATCCCAAAAGTGATCCCATCTTCCAAAGCCTTCGCTTCAGTCTTTAGAGGTCCCAAAGGCTAATTGGAAATTCTTGCTTATCACCGCTTCCACTCTGCTCTCATGGTCATGTATCATTGCCCCCATGCCTGATGATTGTAGCAACTTGAAAATGGCCTCATCAACGTTGACTTTGTACTCCAGTGCTCTTGGAGGTTGCCAATAGGTAGTCTTGCTCCACACAAGTAGCGTCAATGAGTAGTCATGCTAGCTTTGTTGGGTGACTAACTTGGGTACAAACTTGCTCCATCAATTAACATAACATACTTTTGCATAGGTAAAGCGTAGAGGAAACTATTATGAATATTAAACGGTATTTTTTTTTTTTATTTAGAAGAAAGACATCCAACTATATTAAGACAAAACAGCTAAATCAGCCTAAATAATAAAGCGTACTTATAGAGGAACATCTTTCTTCCACACTACACAATCCGGGTAATTTATTGTTAACATTGCCAAATTATGAGTTACTTTATTGTCTTCTCTCTTTGTATGAGAGTAAGTCAATTGTGAGAAAAATTGCACAAAACCAATACCATCTTTAACTAACAACCCGAATGGAGCCAAACCTACATCATCTTTTTTCCATAGCAGACACTACTGTAATGGAATCTTCTTCCACCATAGCTTTGTCAATGCCTATTTCCAATCCAAACTCAAGAGCTCTAGTGGCTACCATGGCTTCAATTTCAATCGGTTTATAAGCTTGTGCTGCACTAGTGATGCAATGACCAGCCCGTGGTTGTCTTGAATAACCATGCCTATCCCTGATTTGTTCTTATCAGCAAATACAGCACCGTCGTAAATGATTTTAAATAAATCTGGAGGAGGAGGTGACTAGTGAACACGAGGTTGGACCTGATGTGGCTTTGCTGAAGGCAAGATGGACCGAAACTCCACATACCTATCCTTTGAAACCTGAGCTAGTTGTTCGGTAGCGCAGCTCGGTCGGTGCATCCTTATTTGTTTTCTCTGAGTCCATATAGACCATACTATCATGGCAAACAGCTCAAGGAATTTATTATTTTCCAAAATCCACGCCATTAGCTTTCTAAAGTCTTGAAAAATTTCACGGTGTTAAAAGCCCCAAAGCGCTGCATCACTCCACACTGCATCTAGTTCTGTGCAGGTCCAAACTGCATGCAAGACACGCTCTGGTGACAATGAGTAAAGATCACAGTTTGGATTGTTAATAATGGTCCGGCGAACTAGGTTCCTTTTTGTAGGCGATGAGTTCCGGCATGCTCTACTAATTAAAATTTTCACTTTATTCGGAGATGATAGAGCCCAAATACCTTTCCAAAGTCTTTGTTCTTCATCTGGAGGTTCTTCGTGAAAGTTAAGATCCTCATCTTCTTTAAGAAAATTGTATCTGGATTTACATGAATACTGCCCATCCTTAGACATTGGCCAAAATAAAGAATCTGCTACAGCAACACGAGACGGTTTTTTTTTTTTTTCTCTGCTTCACTTGGAACAAAAGTTTCATCCACCATCTCCGAATTCCAGCTTCTGCTACCAGTATTTATTAAGCAATCCATAGTAGCTTCCTCCATGGATTCAACCATTGGCGAGGCAATCTTGGTGGGATGTTTTATTGGTAGCCAATATTACTGCCAAATTTTATAGACTTACCATCTCCTACTCGCCAACAAGAGCCCCTTTGGATGACCTCCCTTCCTTTAAGAATGATCTTCCGCAAAGGAGCCTGATGCCGAATCTTTTGATTTCAAAAAAGAGCAATGAGGGTGTAACGCCCCAAAATCATAGGCAATAAAAGTCTATTTAATCTGAATAATCCATAAAAAATATTAAATGAAAGAAACCAACAATCTAAAATCTTATTACAAATGTCAAAGCTCTAATCCACCAAAGACAAAACATCCTTAAAATAATTCTCCATTACAAAGTTTAATGCCATAAAATGATAATAAATCCTCAGTTCCACAAAATAGTTTGTAACTGCTGTTTCCCAAGAATCTCTACTTCAAAAATTCATCTAATGTATCTGTAATGGGAAATAAAGGGAGATGAGATAACTCAATAAGTGAAATTCACTAACATTGGGGTGTGGGAATAAATCTTTAATAAATAATTCTTATAGCAATTTCATAACTTGTAACTCATCAATATTTATCATTAAATATTTCATGTAAAAGAAAAATATCTTTATATCGTGAGCCATCATAATATATATATATATATATCAATACCATCAACTACACAATTTCTTAGGCTTTGCTCGTGGTCAACGTTTACGTCCCGTTGACAGGGTTGTGTTGTCCCCTTTTTTGAAACTGGAACCTCATTTTCATCCCCCTTCTTAAGGATGGCTCATTTGGAACCTAAAGATACACTCTCTTGCTAAGTAGTTTCATTTTTGGATCCTCAATGGTATACTCCCTTGCTAAGGAGCTATCAAATGTGCACTATCCCTTTTTCTGGGACCGTCCCTTGCTAAGTACTGGCTACAGTATGATTGTCCCTTGCTAAGGACTAATACAATACTAAGCTTTTAATCACGACTTGCCATAGGTTTTCAAAGCATATACAAGATGCTCATATAAATAATCCATTCAAGATGCTCACAAAATAATCCATTCATAATTCTCGAAAATATAAGGATCTATTCACACATACAAATTTAAATAAATTTAGGTTGTCCCACAAGTTTTTCATAAAATGAATAATTAATGTGCACATCAAGAAATTATAAAATATCCATTTATATGTATAGAATAACAATATATTTCTTAGATATATAATAGTTTAATAACCAACACTGTTTGGGAAAACCCCCAAAATTAGTAAACACCACTTATCTCTTAGTTTAAAAAAAATCAACCTCCCTTGAATCACAATAATTCAGTAGAATTAGAACCTAGCAACACCAAAAATAGGTTCATCAATACACAATTTCCTACTTAAAAATCTATTTTCACACTTAAACGGTTTTATCCTAGACAATATTGATATATCCAAAATTCTCCATTAATTCACCTAACTATCCAATTTACTTTTAGCTTTGATCAGATTTCTGGACTTATAAATATTGCTGCCTAATCAGATTTTTCTATTAACGTAATCATAGATATTCATGAAACTTCAATATAGGTAAAAGATAGCTAGTGCAATAATATAGTTCTGCCAAATCAATCTTAGAGCCAATAGAGGTCAATATGACTAAACATACTATTCATACATAATCAAATTTCAAAGCCTAGACCATACGGCTATATAAACAATTCCTATTATAATATTGTAATTATCAACCCAAAGACCCAAAATCTAATACACGGCTAGACTAGTGTGAATGCATATTAATTGGTCAACAATTGAGGCTTAGTGTGAATGCATATTAACCGGTTAACAATTGAGGCTATGTGTGAAAGCATATTAACCACAAACACTCTTTTCCCTTTAACATGGTGACAAAGTCCAAGCCTATTACTCTATTTGGTTCAACTCAAAGTCTTCCTGACATACAGCCATATTACCATTCTTAATCAAATATAATAACAATTCTAGGAGCCCTTTTTTTTCTATTAGTATAATGATAGTCTAGGTTCATGACAATTGCTAGCTATTGACTATTCAAACTTCTTAAATTTATAGCAAGACAAACCATACCTGAACTACTTGTGCAATAGCCATAGAGAAGAAAAGAAACAGCTCACTAGTGTGTTGCGACTTTGTTAACGAACAACTCTGGATACTTTGATTTCATTTCATCTTCTCGCTTCCAAGATGCCTCCTCCACTGTGTGATTCTTCCAAAGAACCTTAACCAATGATATGGTCTTGATGCGTAGCACATGATCCTTGCGGTCAAGAATTTGGATTTGAACTTCCTCATAAGTCAAGTTGTCTCTGATCTTGAGTGGCTTATAGTTCAAGACATGCGAAGGATCCGAGATGTACCTCCTCATCATGGAAACATGAAACACATTATGCACTCCTGCAAGTGTAGGCAGTAAGGCCAACTTGTAGGCAACTTTACTAATACGTTTTAGGATCTCAAATGGACCAACAAATCTAGGACTCAACTTCCCCTTCTTCCCAAATCTCATCACAACCTTCATTGGGGAGACGTTCAAAAATACCATATCTCCAACTTCAAATTCTACTTTCTTTCTTGAGTTGTCATAATAACTCTTCTGTCGACTTTGTGCTGTTTACAATCTTTTATGAATTAGATCAATCTTCTCAGATGTCATCTGAATGATTTCTGGTCCCAACAATTTCCTCTCACTAACCTCTTCCTAACACAATGGGGACCTGCATTTCCTACCAAACAAAGCCTCATAAGGAGCCATCTCAATACTAGAGTGGTAGCTATTATTATAGGCAAATTCCACTAAAGACAACTATTTTTGCCAAATCCCTTTGAAATCCAATACACAAGCCCTTAACATATCCTCCAAAGTACAAATAGTCATTTCTGATAATCCATCTGTTTGTGGGTGGAAGGTTGTACTAAAGCTAAGATTAGTACCCAAAGCTTTATGTAGGCTTTCCCAAAACTTTGAGGTGAGTCTTAGGTCTCGATCAGACACAATTGATGCTGGAACTCTGTGAAGACTCACAATCTCATCAATATATATCTGTGTTAGCTGATCAAGTGAGTAAGTCATCTTAACCGGAATAAAATGTGTTATTTTTGTTATTCTATCCACAATTACCCAAATGGCCTCATGTCCCTTAGGAGATCTTGGCAAACCAGTCACAAAATCCATACATATACGCTCCCACTTCCACTCAGGAATGGGAAGTGGTTGCAGCAGTCCTGAAGATTTCTGGTGTAGTGCCTTAATTTGTTGACAAGTCAAGCATTGCTCCACAAACTAAGCTATCTCTCTCTTCATGTTATTCCACCAATAAGTTTCTTGAATGTCACGATACATTTTAGTGCTACCAGGGTGCACTGAGTATGGGGTACGATGGGCTTCTTCCATAATCTCTTTCTTTAATGCAAAATTATTTGGCACACAAAGTCTATTTCCAAACCTCAAAACACCATATTAGACATATTAAATCTTGGTCTCTTCCCTTCTTGTACTTCTTCTATGATCTTTACAATTTGTGCAACATCAACATGTGAACTCTTAATCTTCTCAATCAAAGTGGGTTGTATTGTCAAACTGGCCATAAAGACTTGGGAATCACCCAAGACAATTTCAATTCCCATCCTCTCCAAGTCCTTAATAATCTCCTTTTGAGTAGTTAACAAGGCAGCTAAGAAACCGGAAGACTTCCGACTAAGTGCATCAGCTACCACATTAGTCTTGCCTGGATGATAATTGATTGAGCAATCATAATCTTTAATCAACTCAAGCCACCTTCGTTGTCTCATATTCAATTCTTTCTGAGTAAAGAAGTATTTCAAGCTCTTATGATCTGTATAAATCCCACACCTTTCACCATACAAATAATGTCTCCAAATCTTCAATGCAAACACCATTGCAGCCAACTCCAAATCATGAGTGGGGTAATTTTGTTCATAACTCTTTAATTGGCGGGATGCATAAGCTATGACTTTACCATGCTGCATCAACACACAACCAAGTCCTTTCCTTGAAGCATCACTATAAATGACAAAGCCTCCCAAGTTGCCAAGGATGGTTAGTACTGGTGCAGTGACCAACCTTTACTTAAGTTCTTGAAAACTCTTCTCACATTCTTCTGTCCAAACAAACTTGGCATTCTGATTGTGATACCTCAATTTGATTGATTGTATGATGTGTGTGGGTGTGTGATGAGTCTCACATCGGTTATTTACTTGGTAGATCTGGGCTTTATTAACAACTATAAGGAGCCTCAATTGTGACTAGTCCTTTTGAGGTATAGCGCAGATGTAGCTAGCGCTTTTCCTTAGGTCGTTACAGAAGAAAAAACTTGGCCTTAAAATTTTTATAGAATAGTGTTTCTTTATTTTCCATAAGCCTTCATGCTTGTTTTGCTAAAAGTGAGTCATTGAATAGAACTAAATCTCTAAACCCATACCACCAACCACCTTTGATTTCGTCAATTCTTCCCAATGGAGCGAATGAATCTTCCTCTTATCTCCACGCTGTCCCTACCAGAATTTTTGGATCAAACCTTCAATCTCATAACATAGTCCAATAGGGAGTTTGAAACATCCCATGACATATGTAGGAATAACCCGAATAACTGCTTTAATAAAGACCTTTCTCCTTGCTTGTGATAATAGCTTCCCCTCCCACCCTTGCAATCTCCTCCAAACACACTCTTTAATGTAACTGAAGCTAGCTTTTTTACCCCTCCATACAAGGGAAGGAAGACCTAAGTACTTCTTATAAAACTTAATTTCTTGAACTCCCAGCATTCCTTTGATAGTATCTTTTGCGTCCTCCTTTATGGATTTGCTGAAAAATAAATCCATCTTTTCTTTGTTGATTTTTTGGCCTGAAACAACTAGAATTTTAAAACATTACCACACTCTTCGAGATTTGCCCTGCAAAATAAGTGACTGTCATCTGTAAAATAAAGATGGATTAGTTTAGGGTCTCTTTTGCACAATAAGAAGCCTTTAATGTTACCACCCCTTGCTGCCTGTTTTATGAGCCCATATAGTCCTTCAGTACAAAGAAGGAATACGAAAGGGGAAAGATGATCACCTTACCTAATACCTCTTGATGGATAAATCACCTCCTAAGGTTCCCCATTCACAAGTATGGAATAAGAGACTATTTTCACACACTCCATAATATGATAAATCCAGCTACTACAAAAGCCCATTTTCCTCATAAGATTTTCTAAAAAAAATCCATTCCATGCAGTCATAAGCCTTGCTCATATCTAGCTTGAGTGTCATGAACCCATTCTGGCCTAAGTTGTGGTTCTTCAAGCAATGTAAGGTCTCAAAAGCGACCAAAATATTATTACTAATGAGGCGATCTTTTGTAAAAGTTGACTGATGCTCAGTAATAAGAAAAGGTAGAAACTTCTTCAACCTATTTGCCAAAACTTTTGAGAAAATCTTAGGCAAAAATCCAAAACTGACCCTTTAACTTTCAGCCATTTTCATTTCAATCCTCTAACTTTCAGTTTTGTCATATCAGTCCTCTAACTTTCAATTGTTGTCAATTCAGTATTTCGTTAGGCCTCAGTGACCTGCTTCCATTAAGTGATCCAAAACGACGTCGTATTGGTTTTTTTTTTTTTTCATAAATTTCGGAATTAAAAGAAAATTAATTGTTATTAAAAAAAAACAAAAAACATTTAGGGGAAGAAGAACCCTCTTTCTCCAGAATATGCTTCTCCTCTACCTTATATCGAAGCCATGGCACCTAAAACTGAAGGCGATGGCTTCTACTCTCCGCTTGAAGCTCCTATGCCCACTCCATCCATGGCTATGGAATCGGACACTGATAAGTCTTTTCCAAAGCTCCCTCCTACAACATCCTTCAATTACAGTGCTGAATATTTGGGGAAAAGGAAGAACTGGTCGGTGCTGGAGCTACAGGGTACACCCTATCAATATCTTCATCTCGGTCTCAATCTCTACAACTCGGTCTCAATATCAGAACTCCATCGCCTTTATCTCGGTCTCAATCTCAATATCTTGGTCTCGATTTCAATCTCTGCAACTCGGTTTCTTCTCGGTCTCTCTCAATATTTCTTTGTTTTTGATTTCAGGTAATGGGAATATCTCGGTCTCGGTTTCAATATTTCTCTGCAACTCAGTTTCATCTCGGTCACCATCACCTAAATGTTTTTTTTTTTTAATAACATTTTTTTCTTTTAATTCCAAAAAGAAAAAAAAAAAAAAAAAAAAAAAAAAAAAAAAAAAAAAAAACCGACATCGTTTTGACTCACTTAACAGCAGCAAGTAACTGAGGTCTAACGGAGTACCGAATTGACAACAATTGAAAGTTAGAGGACTGAAATGACAAAACTGAAATTTAGAAGATTGAAATGAAAAAGACTGAAAGTTAGAGGGTCAGTTTTGGATTTTTGTCAAAATCTTATATAAGACATTACACAAACTTATGGGGTGATATTCAGAAACCTGTTCAGGACTATCAACTTTCGGTATGAGTGTAATAAAAGTATGGTTCACAAGATATGGTAAGGTACCTGAATTCAACCATGCCAAAATAGACTGAGTTAACTCATGGTTCACCACCGGCCAAAAGTGTTGATAGGACAAAGGGGGCATTCCGTTTGAACCCGGTGTTTTTAATGGAGCCATTTGTCTCAATGCATCCAATAATTCCTATTCCATAAAGTCTCCAGTAAGTTTTGCATTCATTTCAACACTAACCACTGTTGGAATAAAATCTAGTGATTCAGAGTTTAGGACTGGGTTTGATGTAGTAAACAACTCACTGTAAAAATCAATTAGAATTTTCCCAATCTCATCTGGTTTATTTTGCCATTCTCCCCTTGTGTCTTTAATTCCCAGTATTGAACTCTTACTAAATCTCTTGGTAGCTTTGCTGTAAAAATACTTCGAATTATTGTTCTCCTTACTCATCTACAAAATTCTGGACTGTTGGCTCCACATTCAGGTCTCCTTATTAATCAAATCATTAATTTCAACCTTTAGAATCCTAACATAAAAATTACATCCACTTCTTAAAGCTTCTCTCTCAGCTAGCTGCAATATTTTTTCTGTCTCCAATTCCTTTTAAACATTACTAAAACAATTTTTATTCCACCACTCTAAATCCTTTCCACACTTCTCAACTTTTTTTTAGGACCCCAATTGCTTGATTCGGACCCATAGTATTAACCCAAGCCGCCACCACAGTCTCCTCACACCTCGAATCTGCCAGCCACATTTCTTTAAACCTAAAGATTTTTTTTTAGGGCAAATTTTCCAATCCAGACAGGTTAATAGATAGAGGCAGATGGTCTGAATAGTAACAAGAAAGATGGTTTACTCTAGTTCCAGTGGGATCATTAAAAACTAAGAGTTTGTTGCCATACCACTATCCAGTCTTTCCCATATCAAATGACCATCTCCAAAATGTTTGCTCCAAGTATATTTAGGTCCAATAAACCTCAAATCCATTAGACTACATTCATCAATTACATCCTTAAAGAGCTGCATTTGATTATGACTTCGTAAAGCTCCTCCTAACTTCTCATGCTGTTTAGTAAGCTCATTAAAATCCCCAACACATAACCAAGGGATGTTTTGTTGAGTATTCAAACCCTTCAAAGTACTCCATGCTTCAACTCTTCTAAGTGTTTTAGGTTCCCCATAAAATCCGGTAAACCTCCATTCCTCATTTGTGTTCTTGTCTATGGAAGTGTCAATAAAGTACTTAATAGAATCTTCAAACCTTGAGATTAATTGAATTCTTCCAAAACAAAACTAATCCACCTCCCTTCCCACTTCTCGGCACAACCCACTTCTGATCAAGCTTTATTTTTCGAAGGACACGATCTAGCCTTGTATCATCTGCCCATGTTTTGACTATGAACACGACAGAAGGATCTTTTATCCGTACAATGCTAACGAGCTCATTCTTTGTACGTGGGTTCCCAAGCCCATTACAATTCCATACTAAAAGATTCATTGTGTCTGGTATGGCTGATGAACAACCTCCGCCAATATCTAAGATTAAATGTCATCCCTTTGAGAAACCTATTGCCTTTTATTGGGTAACTCTAAGATGATTCTGCCATCATCTTGTGCTCTTTTCCCTATTGCCACTGGATCAGTCCTTACATTGTGGCCTTCACTAATTCCTAGTGTTGTATAACAAGTCCACTTCCCATGTTGAGGAGTTGGAGCTAACATAGGACTATCATTAGCAATATCCACTTTTAAGCTTTGGCCAATCGGATTGGATGCCCCATCAAAGTTTGACTCAACACACGCCTTTTCAATAGTTTTTGAATTCTTTTTGGAGCTTTCTTCTGACACGCCAGGAATAGAGTCATATTTTTTTTTATGCCTTTATCAATCTCATCTAACTTGGATAGAAAATCTAAAGTCGTAAAATTTGCCCCCTGAATCCTCAGCAAAATGAGTAAATAACGAGATTGGGATATATGGCATTGGACTTTTCCCCATTTCCAGCTATTTTCTTAATTCAGCAGTTGAAATAGAATTTAAAAATGTCTCAGAATTAATACCTTCCTTTAAAATATCAGTTTCCATATAAGGAATGTCAACCCCCGATGGAGGATTCGAATTTTTAGTCACCACTATGGTTGGAGCAGCCCCCCAACTCCTCTTTTGCTATGTGAATGTAAGAACTTCTATTTTCAAAAAACCCTGGGATGAATATGACATTATTTCTAGCCAATTGATAAGGTGCTACCCTGAGATTATTGGAAAAAATACATGTTTGTATCGCATACAAAACATACGCAGCAAAAAATTAACAAATCTACTTCATTCACAATTGATAACATGTACTATGTAAATTTCAGAATTTAAGAATAAGTAAGCATACTTTGGTGCGGTGAAATTCAAAAACAAAATATTAGAAGTATTTGAGAACAGTTTTAATCTTCACTCCAATTCCACTTAATGCCCAAGAAGTGTGATTTCTCAATCAATTTTCAAGGGGAGAATAATAGAGTGGCTTACATACACATACACACCATTTCATTTCTTATGAAAACTCTCTTATGAAATTCTGTATATTTCTCTCCTTATATTTAACTGACTATCTAATTGGGCTAGCCTTTTGGGCCATTTCAATTGGGCTTTAGTATGTGGCTTAGAGTTGGACCAAAAAGGAACAAATAAGACTCTAGCTCCCATAGGCCTTAGGCTTTTCTGTCAACTCTTGACAAGTCCAAAATTAACATTTATTATATCCAATACCACTATATGAATATAATTGCACTCTAGGCCTAATTAATAAATTATATCCTAAGACTTTATTATACATGCAACCCCTTCATTAAAATATTCATAGTAATACAAAGTCATGAATGTTGACTGCTATTTTGAAAATTACTACATCTTAATCCTTGAGTATCCAGTTTAATCCTTTAAGTTATTTATCATATATTTATGAAATCCAATTTCATAAATATATATTTTAGTAACTCCTTACTAAAGTGGTTAGACCTAACACTCTGAATAACCAAACCCATTAAACTTATCTCAAGGGAATATTTTATGTCTCCGTTAAGAGATTATGAATTTCATCTTGAAAATATATGTTCCACCAGTATTAAATGCGGCTGCCCAACATATTGAGGTTTTGATCATGACTTTAGATTTCACTCCTAATATATCAAAGCAATCTACGCCTCATGATCAGATTCATTATTTTCTCAGGATTTAGAGTTAATGTAAATAGAAATCGTGAGATTTATTATTCATTTGACAGTCATTAGAAAAATAATAAATCTTACAGTGGTCCAGTTCAATATGTCTTAAAACATATCAACATATCAACTAAAAGTCTCCACTTCCATGTTCAAGACAAATCATCTTAGTTGATATGTTATAGTCTTCGCAGATGAAATGCCCAATTTCATCACCGACTACAAGCTAAAATTCTGAGTTTACAAAGAACTTGTGATTTATATCTTTTGTGACTAAATCACATACTATGCATCTCATGAACTAAGATAATGTCACATTAATTCATTTATAAATGGTTTCATATAATTAAATAGTTTAATTATTTATAACATGACAATAAATTGGATTTTAGGGCATAAACCCCAACAGAGATAAGGACCAAATTGCTGTTGATCGACAAATTGAGACCCTTTGCTTTGAATCCATAAATTACAACTTTTCTTGTCGTGGGTCAAGCATCCACACCAGTAGCAAAGATTTGGTAATCTTTCATACTTAAAACTCACCCATGTTTTCTCTCCACTCTCAAGGGTTACAACTCTACCACGGCAAAGTGGTAAAGAGATATCAATAATAACTCATGCTATAATAAAATGCCCACTCTTATCATCCATAGCACCAATGGACTTATTGATCTCGCCTATAGTATCACAAATGCCCACGGCCACCATTTTTGTCATAAAACAGATGGGAATGTCATGCACTTGCACCCAAAAAATGGCTTTTCTGAAAACAAGTTACTGAATTTGAATATCTGAATCATACTTCTACAACAAAACTAAATGCTTGTCAAAACTTCATGGCTAGTGTTGAATAATATAGTCCACATCGGGGTTGTTATCAAACACAAATAAAACTTTGTGGTCACCCAGATGTTGTATTTTGAAACCATTGGTGGACCTTTAAAGTTGTTTGAAGGTTCTTGCAACAACATCCATTATCAGAAATCTCGAAGTCAAAAACTTTGCCGCTAAAATAAACTCCTTGGATCTTTGGTCTCGGTCTAGAACAAAACCAGTATTTTCCTTAGTAGACAGTGACACCTTTGAGCAAGGTCTTCCATATTGTGAGTCTACAATAAGGATGGATAAAGAAGAAAAACACACACTATTTCCCTCGAACCCAACAAAGAAAAAGACCCCACAAGCTCAAGTTTTAATGTTATAAAACACATTAAAAGATATATATTCTTTAGGAAAAAGTTTGACTATAAATTTGATTGTACTCAATAATTATAGCTACATTCAATATCTTTTTATTATATGTGAATTTTGACAAATTCACAATTATATTACATTTTCTTCTTACATCCTCGAAGCTTGCAAAATTTTCATAAGATCAAAGATCAATAACCATGTTATCAATCAAACAATCAAATTTTAAGTTTTTGTATTTTAAAATTATGCGTAAAAAATAAATTTATCGATCTAATAGTAGATAGCATCCGATTGGCATGAAATATGATATTTGTATTAAGAATATATAGAACATGTAATCCAATGGTTAGATTTTCAAAATATGTAGTCATGTTAATTTTTTTAGTGGGAGTTATAGTAATTGGCTACAACCAAGTTTATAGCCAAACGTTATCCTATTGTTTATTTGTTTGGATTTTTTTACCAATACAAGTTGACGGGTTTGAATGCCGATAATAGAAATACTAAATGGTATTTTAATGTTAAAAAAAAATCATAAAAAGACAGTATTTTCACTATGTTACTTATTTTTTTGGGTTTTTTTTTTTTCCTTCTAATGTATGGATAAGCCATGTTATAATTTTTTCATAACCAAAATCCCACTCATAATTCCCATTGAAATATTTTTTTTGATGAATAAAAAATGGTTAGGGAGGCATTGAAATATTTTTAATAACTCGATAAAACTCATGTACATTCCATCTTAGTAATTTATTAAATTTGTAAAATGATTATATTATAACACTTTTAAACTATATAGTAACCTATTAGGTATCTAAACTTAAGAGTTCAAAGTGAAAACAATATCAAAATATGGAGTTTATTATCAATTATTCCAAAAAGTTTACTACTTTATACTAATTTTTATGAAGGATTATAAATTATTACCTTAATGAATTTAAGCTCCTAAAACTTTTGAAAGGTAATATTAATTTTTTGGGTATTTTTCTCTCTTCAATAAAACTTTGACTTCTTTATTTTTATTTTTTTTATGCTTGTTTTTATTTTATATTCTTTTAATTTTAAATGAAATATATAAAGAAAATACACAAAGAGATATATATTTTCGTTACTTTTATTTTTACACAGGTTATATGATCTTAAATCATAATCATATCATATCATATCATATAATATAATATATTATATAATAAAATTTGGACTTAGAAGTCATGGATGTGCTAAGTGGTATCACCAAATCGTACTAAAGGCTTAAAAGCTGTAATTACCCCAAATGGGTTATCAAATTGCAGTAATGGGTTAGTCAAATTGTAGTAATTTTTTAGATAGAAACACCATTTCATTTGTTCTTATTAGCTTCTTCTTAACAATTAATTCACGTTGAAATTAGATAATTTTTTCTACACAAGGCTTCTTCTTAAAATTGAAGATAAATTAGTCTGAATTTAAAAATAAAAAAATTGGATTCAATTAAATCGTTGAAATTATTTTTTCTAATAGAAGGTTTCTTCTTAAACTTGAAGATAAATTAGTCCAAAAAAAAAAATTTTGGATTAAGTTAAATTTGGATTTTTTTTCTCTAATGCTTTATCAATTTTTTTGGATAAAATTGCAGTAACTTTTTAGATAAAAACAACACTTCATTTGTTGTTTTCAACTTCTCAAAAACATACAACCTTTTTAGTTATATCAAACTATTTTTTCCTCTTTTTTTTTTTTTTTTTTTTAAGTAAAGATGGTGTTTTAAGAAAGTGTGGATAGAGATTAACGATTAATTCACTTTGAAATTAGTCCGACATTTTAAAAGATTTTGGATTGAATTAAATTTGGGATTTTTATCAACTATTTCTTTTTACTACGTTGTTTTTTATTCTAACATATATATATATATATATATATATATATATTTTATAACGTTTTGTTGATATGATTTTTTATTATTCTTTTTTTATTAAAATTATAGACTTGTTGGTAAACTAAAGTAGTATATGATGGCAAGTCTATTTATCACAACTGCTTTTTCTTTTTTTTTTAATGAATATTTATCACAACTGCTTATTTCCTCTTCACACGGCCCAATGCATTTTATACGTCAAGGACTTTCAATACACAAGTTAAGTGAGATTTTAATTCTATTGTTTAGATTTATATTTTGTCCGGTATCTCTTCTAAAAATGAAAAAGTTTTGTACATGTCAACTTCTTCAATATGAAAACGTTTTACTCATACTAACTTTTTCAATGCGAAGACGTTTTACTCATATTAACTTCTTCACGACCCTCAAAAAAAAAAAAAAAAAAACTTTTTCACTATAGAGAGTTTATATATTATTATGACTATTATTATTTTTTTGAGAATGTATTTTTTGGTAAATTATACATTAAAGTGATAGATAATAATAATAATAATTAATAAAGTGACACATGTTTTTGTCATATTCAATGAATATATAAGTATCTCTATTAGAAAAAATTAATATAAGGATCTTGGCAAAAAAAAAAAAAAAAACAAATAAGAAGATAGACATAATTCCATACGGTTACTAAAGTGGACCTACAGTACACATACTCTATAAAGTGTAAACTCACTCTCGCCTCACAGTCAGGCCCCGCCTCAACAATGAACCTCTTTGCCGACTGTAAGCTATTTACTCATTTTCCTTTTATTTTTTACTCTCTCTCTCTCTCTCTCTCTTAAAAATACATAAATCCCTTTTCTGTCCCTTCAGGTTCCTGAGTTTCGCGTTTGCTTAAGAATAAACCTTTTTTAGAACAAAATTTAAAATATTAAAGAGAAGAAAAAAAAAAAAAAAAACACCAAAGCGATTAAATAAACCCCTGTACCCACTACCCACACGCTTTTCTTGTACGACACGAACTGCTACTCAACAGTGAGTCTATGCTTGCTCGGTCTTTTTTCTTTTATATAAATTATTATTCTAATTTTTCTTCGCTTATGATAAGATCATCGTACCTTGTTCTTATTTATGATTGAAGCTTAGATTCTATTTAAATCTTAGTTCTTGCTGCAGTTTCTTAATTTTCATAGTTTTGTTTTTGTTTTTGTATTTTTTTTCAGTGAATTGCTTTGCATAGGGGTTTCTGTTGTTGCTGTGAAAAAGGGTTTCTGAGTTTCGGTTATACGATATTGTAAAACTCTGTTAAACGAGGAAAAAAAGAAGAAGAAGTTAACATGCCACGCTCTCATGGTAACCATTCTCACTCTGATGCTGCGAAAATGGAACAAATAATCACAGAATTCTATACCAAAAGCCTCCACATAATATTGGAGTCTAGAACCCCATATGTGTCTTCTCGCAATTTTAGTGGTGAGCAAATCATGTCGATGTCGTTGTCATCCCCATCCTCTTCCTCGTCCTCGGCCTCTGCCTCGGCCTCGGCCTCTGCTGCATCGAGTGTGAGGCCGAGGCCGAGGGACAAGTGGTTTAATTTGGCACTTAGGGGATACCCTGGTGGCATGGAGAATCTTGATCTCTGGCACCACAGCAATCCAGAACCTATGGTGGTTGATGTAGTGTTAGTTCAAAGGCCTCTTGATTGGGACCCAACACCCAATTTTTCGCCCACAAGAGAAGAAATTGTTATAGAGAGATGGGTACTGCAGTATGATCATACTAGGAAAGTTAAGGATAATCATAGTTCAGGGAGCAGCAGGAGGTCTGGTAATACTACTTTGCATAACTTGTACAAGAAATCCATGTTGCTTCTCAGGTCTTTGTATCTCACTGTTAGGCTTTTACCTGCTTATAAGGTCTTTCGTGACCTTAATTCGTCTGCCCAGCTCCGAACATTTAGTCTTGCCTATCATGTGTCTTCTGTTATTGAACCCTTCCCTCGTAGTGCAGAGGCTGAAATGCAGCGTTTTGGTTTCACCCCTATTGACACTTCTGCCGGTAGGCTTTGCCTATCGGTCTTGTATCGTTCATCAGTCTTGGATTTAAGCTCTGAACCAACTCCTCTTACCCCACAAGTTATACCAGATTATGTAGGCAGCCCATTGGCAGAACCGCTCAAAAGATTTCCATCCCTACCACAGGTAGGGTTGGGGAATCATGGCTCTCCGTCATCATTGCCATTTTCTAGGCGGCATAGTTGGGGTTTTGACCTTTATAGAGCTTCTTCTCCTTCGGTTTCTTTCTCACCTTCACCTACACATTCGGAATCTAATGCTTCAATTTCCAACCCGGCTTCCCGCCGATTCCCACCCACAAGCCTGCCACCTCATCCACCTGGAACATCTATAGCTTATAAGAATACTACCAGTTTTGATGAGTACTGTCCATCTCCTACATTTTCACCCTCCCCTTCTCCATCACCACCAATATACATTCCTGGAACTCATCTTTCAAAGGGTCTTTTACGATCTGAAAGTGCCCCGGTAAACATACCTACTACTAGGCTTTCTAGTTTGCCTGCATTGTCCAACAAGCAATATTTGCCACCGTCTCCTCCCATTAAGAATACAAGGTCTGGTACTTTGAGGACTGATAAATTTACAGGTCCAATTCAGACTGGTGCCGCGGTTGAGCAGGTATATCTATGTATTTCATCACAGTAGTTGTAGTGTTGGATGTGTTTCTTTCATTTATGATTTCTTTTTATCTGCTATAGTTGTTCTCTCTTGGGAAGGATGACAACAGAAAATATTTTGGACCGAAGATATCATCCAATGACTCACCACAGATTTCATTTTCCAGAAGCTCAAGCAGGTCTTTACCAGATGATTTTGATGATCCTGAGTTTGATTGTCCTTTTGATGTTGACGATGATGATATGACAGATCCTGGTAGCAGGTAATGTTTGAAATTCATTCAATGGATTCTACCTCTTAGTGACCAGATTTGCTTGCTAATATTTATCATAAGTGTTTTCACTTGCTTTGTTCTAATTGGTAATGTTCTCCCCTTGAGGACATGTTTTTTGAATGACAAAATAGAAAATGAGAACATTATGCAAGAATTTTCATATTGCTTAGTAAATGAGTTGGCCCTTATGTGTAAGTGTAAAAACTGATAGAAATTCATATCGTAGTTGATTCACTGGCTTGTGATATGTTCTACCAAGTTTACTTATGTATTAGGCACCAAGTATCAAAGAAACCCACCAAGTGATCTGAGATTTTAAGAAGGGTTAGAAGGAAAATGCCAAGTGCTAGCAAATAGCCATATCTTTTTGTATTATTTATTTTCTTTTTTATACTTTGAGATTTAATAATCCGTAGACTTTTAACTCTACTTTTAGCATTCGTTTTCTATTGGACTATTTACTTTGATATGCTTCTCTCCCATTTTCATATAGTTTGAAAGGTTGACATGTTTAAAACAGAAAATTGCTGTATGCATTTATGTAACTCTGTTTATGAAAAAAAAAACCCTGCTTTATTGCTGGTAGCAGTTCATATTCTAAATCATCTAAGGTTCGGTATTTCTGTGTGTTCCCTTAATTACAGTTGGATGAAATCTCTATTTTTCTGTGGCTAGTGTTTTTGGACCTCTGCATGATTCTGAGGTCATCTATCTTCTTTGAAATCGTTGAATTGATCTCTACTACACTTGTTGTGTTCTAATTGCTTTAAAGGGGCAGTATTTCTAAAACTTCTTGGAATCGCCCCTGAGTTAACTTATAACAGCACCAGAAATTCTAACATATGAATTATCATTAACCTCTGATATAGGGATGGCAAAAAATTCCCTGCCCCACTTGACCCACACGGGTTTTCCCCACCCTAAGGAGATAATGGGGTGGGGAGGGGTTTTGCTTGCCCCAACCTGTCTTGCCCTGCCCTGAATGTCTATATGTATATTTTTATTAAATATATATTTCAATTATTTTAAGTTAATCTCTTTTATACAAATCCTATTTATAATTTATTTTTTGTTCATATTTTAGTACCATCCCCTAAACACTTGCTTTCTTTCTCTGTCTTGAATCTTCTGAATGTCCCTTCCCCTTCTCTTTCATCTCTACCTCATTTATGCTGAAGCCACATCAATTTAGGGATGGCAAATTACCTCCGACCTGTCCCAACCCCAACCTGCTCTATGCAGGTTTTCCCTTCCCGAAAGAGGGGATCAGGCACCCTTGATCTGATCCTTCTCTACCCAGTTACCATCCCCTCTCTTATATGATTTAATGTCAGTACAACATAAACTGGCCACTTCACACAATTAAATGATTGCTCTACACATGTAGAGGATTTGGTTTCTTGAACCAGATGTAGAATATAGAAACATAGCACAATTGAAAAAGGTTGTTTCTCAGAATATCTAAGAACTGTTTATTTGTAATATGATTTAAGAATTATCCTTTTATTCTTCATTCTTTTCTTTTTATTTATTTTTTTTTTTTCTTGCGACTATTCAAACAGAAAACACCTGGATAACAGATCCAAAGTTGTCCTAAGTCAATCAGCATATAGTTTTGACAAGGAATTTAGATGAGTTCTAGGAGGTTGAATTGTAAATTAGCTCTCTTTCTAAGGAAAACTGCTTAACTGGTAAATTGTTGATTTTAATAAACTTGAGGTCAATAATATTACTTGAAACATCAGTTAAAGTATAATAAATTCAAAATTTTTGTTATTTTTGTTTACAAAATTGATTACTTTAAAATTATTCATTTAAAATCAATCAAAAGGAAAATGTTCTTTTGCAAGTCATAAATCTTCCTCCTTGAAATTACCGAAATTATTACATAAATGATTACAACGTTACTGAAATTCCTGGATGCTTATTTTGTGAGATCCTTAAGTTTAACTATCTAAGTTAAATAAATTGAAATTTGGCCATCCATTGGAACTGATGAATAAGACCAAGCATTACAAATGGTGTGGCATTTTCCAGCAAATAATTAACCATTGCATCCTACTTCATCTTCTTAATCATTAGTTTACTATCATTTTGTTCTCTTACCTCCTCCAATGTCACCCCACCTTTGCTTGGTGCTACCAATCCTGTATCTTTTTCCTGAGAAAAGTTTGAACCAATCCTGCTTGTTGTTTATTTAAAGAGGGCTAGTCCAGTCTTAATTTCTAGATGTTTCCACAAAGTTGTTTTAATTTAATTCTGATGTAGTTAAGTAATGGTTGCAGAGATTTGGTATCAACCTAGAACCAACACATTGGCTAATGGAACATAATCGACCTAATCCATGAAAGTTCTTGAATGGACCTTTTGCAAATCTTTTATGTTGATGGTTTATTTTAGCTATTTTAGCTTATAAGAGAATGGTACATGCGTGGATTAGCAATTGGATCTTTCCAGCTCAATTAGCACCTTCTAATGTTTCCAACGGAGACATTTAGTGTTTAAATCCCCCCTCCCCAACTATTGAATTATCCAATAATAATAATAATAAAAAATTCAAACAACTAAATTTTAACACAAAAAAACTTTAAATGCATTTTCTTTTTCAAAAAAAGAAACTAAATCACACGTCACTGTTGGCTCTTGGATTAGGTTGGTTTATCAAATGCCTTAACCCAGAACCAAACAACTTAGATTAATCCTCATGCTTTGGAACTGGAGCCTAGAAGGCTGAGAGAGATGAATAAGCTGGTGAAGCACCACTTAGGCTTCCAAAGAGACCTGTGATTTAGAAGTAGAATGCCCAGCCTTTCTGCCACTCAGTTCTTGATGAGGAAGGTCCATCTTGATGATATGGTGATGCTTGAGTTCATTGACCTCCTCTTGCTCTGAATCATAAAGGCAGGATAATTTTTTTGACCAAGGGTGTTGGTTCACTGGGTTTAGTTACATGCCTTTTTTTTTTTAAAAAGTGGTTGAAGGACTGCAGTTGAAGTCAGCAATCTTTCAAGAAGCCAAAGAAAACCAAAAAAATAAAAATAAATCCCTTGTTTTAGAGGATATAATGAGACTACCCAACCAATGATTAGTTATTTGCAATAACAGAGAGGTATCTTGGCATATTTTGATGTACTGAATTTCTCAAAACATTGCTTTTATATAAAAAAGAGTTTCCTCAAAACACCATAGTTATGATCTAGATGCTATGGATGGTGGAAGAATTGATTTTACCATTGCAAAAGATTAATGTTAAATTTTTGGAGCTAGCCTGAAAAGAAGTGAGACCATTAGTTGAGCTCAAGGGAGGTTCAACAATTGCATAGACAAGTAGAGCATTGGGAATAGGTTTACTGGGGAGGTAGATGAGTCCATGATTCCTTTTTTTGCTTAATAAGGTGGTATTCTGCTCATGGCACCTATGTGCATGGATTGCAAATAATGATTAAAGCCATATCATATACTGATATCCCACACTTCATTAACATGACATTTTGAACTAGCTGGTGTACCAAATATGCATAATTATAGGTTATATTAGAAATGTTTCTGCCTGATAATAAGTGAAGAGCAGCATACACAAGTGGTAATATAATGGAAATATGGTAATACATTTTATTATACTCAAGTGTTATATAATGGAAATATTAGTTGGCAGGGTGTCAGTTTTATACTCTACTTAGTTAATGATTTTTTTTTTTTTTAATCCAAAAAAAAAAAAAAACAAATGGGGTTGGAAAAATACCGAATACTTTTTGAACAAACCTTGAAGTTGAAACACAAGGTAGAATCCATAACAGAATTTCTGATGTATACTAGGAATTTATTTTTTTCTGATTTTTTTCTCAAGTGCATATGTTAGATTTAGTACTTCTAATGCTTCCTTATAAAAAGCTACAACCTTATTTAAACAAGATGACTATCCCCCTCCTCCCAATGAACAATAAATATACCGTCCTCCAACCTAAAGGAAATGGAACAGAATATAACAGAATATCAATAATGCTGGATATTTTCTTGAAGGGTTTTCATTAACATTATCCTTTATGGGAGGTGATTGGTGTAAACTTCGCGGAGAACATTTTGATTGTCATAAGAGAATTACAATGGTTGGTTAAGCTTGAATTTTTCTATATTAGAAATACTGTTAGGAAGCATTTTTAACTGCTTGTAGTTTCTCACTATTCTTATTGTAATGCACCTGCGTATGTTGTCATCATCCTTTTCCTTTTGTGTGTGTCTTTTTTATTTTTTTATTTTTTATGGTATTAGCTTGTGCATTCATATTAGTAGTATTTCAATTAATATATATATGTATATTTATTTATTTGGGAGATTTCACTGAGTAGCTTGTGGTTTTCATTAACTATCCCTTGCATTCTCACCTATCACAAAAAAGCCCCTTGCATTCTGAAGCAATTACCCAGATTATGCCACAGGCCTTCAAGTAATCTAATTTTAACTGTGTCACAAATATTATAATTATCCAGTTCTTACCCATCTTTCAATGTGCTTATTTGAAGAATATGGATATTTCTTCATGCAACCTCAGGGTCTAAAACCTTTTTCACTGATCAATTGAGAGAAGTATAGTGTTTACTGTGTCATCATCAATGAAATTAGTGAAAAGCAAGGCTTTATTGCTACCTCAACTTTGCTTCCAACAACCACAATTGGTACCAAACTACCAATAACCCTTTTGCATTTGCCATAATGGGTATTAATTTCCCTAGCCTTGGCTTGATGGTGTAGTAGATATCATTGTTTTGTAGTCACCAGAATTCTTCATCATTGTTATGAGACAAGATTTTTTGTGGCTTTTGTGTGTCTGTTAACCTGAGCAGATATCTTTAATCTTTCTTGCTAAGTTATTTTTTCTGGTAAAAAAAAATCTTGGACTAGAAGTATGGAGGGACCTTTTTCTAATTATTTTATTTTTATTGTGAATGCAGAAGTTTGGATGCTTCAAATATGGGTTTGTAAGGCTCTTGGTCATAAAACTCTAATGTCTGAAAACAAGTGAATGGTTTACAAAAATTAGTTATGCAGGAAAAATTAGTCCATAATTTTTAGTACTGGAGTCCTTATATGATATAGTGATTAGTTTTTTAGTTTGCTGATTTTCTAGTGAGTGAAGTCTCTACTACCTTTGTATTTCAGCACCATCATGATGCGGGAGATGTAAGAAAATTATTATTTAGTATTATTTATGTTTTCTAGTCAATTGTATTTTTATGTTTTAGGTCCTATTAGTTTATTGGGTTATTAGTATTTTAATTTAAAAGCAAGGGTATTTTTGTAATAAGGCAATTAGGGTTTCCTAGCCAATTAAAACTAGGGTTTAGTAATCCTTTATAAGCAACTTATTGTACTCTTTAAGGAGATGACTGATATTTTGATGAATGAAAACAATAGCCGTTTAGTCTCTTTTGGTCTGGTGCTGACTCCAAGTCTACCCTAGGTGCTGACTCCTAGTGGTTTCCTCGCTTGGTGCTGACTCCAAGCAAGGCCTAGGTGATGACCCCTAGGTCATATCTTTTATTTTTCCGTTATTTCAATTTTGTTCTGGTTGTCCTGCGTCAGTTTTGGTATCAAAGCAAACACTGATCTATTGAAGCATCACCACAGGAAAGAGCCAGAAAATATCACAAAAAAAAAAAAAAAAAACCTGATTTTGAAGCATTATTTGTTCTCCACAGGTTCTTGTTCCAACTCCAAACTATTTGTTGACGCACTATTTTAGAGAATCATGGAAATATTAGAAGCACCTTATTTTGATGATTATGTAACTTATCCACGAGAGTTTGTCAACTGGCTGACTGGGATGGAGCAATTCTTTAAGCAAGCAAACTTTGCAGATAACAAAAAGGTTAGGTATGCCAAGTTGCAGTTAAGTGGTAAAGCACAAAGGTTTTGGGAGAATCTTGAATATTTTTGTTATATGGATTATGAACCTGCCATTAGTGTGTGGGAAGATATGAAAGAAAAGCTTTGTGATGAGTATTTGTCACCATACTATTGAGCTAAGTATCTACCACAATCTCAGTGTGGTACTTTTCAAGTTGAAGCAAATACGATGAATTCTCATCCTCATCCTATTTCATGTCCTTAACGCACTTTTGCACAATCTACCAAGGAATTATCTACCAGGGAAGTAATGGAATCAACTGTAAAGCTCATGAAAGATATTCAAGACAGGATTGCTAAGTGGGAGCAAATGAAGACTCAACCCGATTTAGTTGGGAAACCAAGGATAATTGATCACAATGCACTTATTGCTACCCTTATAGAAGACAACATTGATGGTGATATCTTGTTCGCGGAGAATCCTCCAGCAACACCAAAGCCTAATGTTGACACAGACATACATGCATCGACAAGTGTTGTTTTAACATGCGTGCAAAGAAATGAATCTATTAAAGAGCAGCAAGGTGAAAAGATGGTGCCTAAAGAGAGTATTATGTTAGAGAGTGCACATGATGTGAAAGTTGAAATTGTTGAATGTGCTTCTGATCAACCCTCCACAGTCCTGGAAGATCTACATCTTGGTGAAGTCGAAGAGGTTAAAACCACAGTGCTTCCTATGGTTCATAAGGTTCAAGAAGAGATTATACTAATTCCACACATTGATTTTGTTATTCCAAATGAGTTTGATGTGGTGGAATTCAAGGTTTTTCTTTTCCCTGTGCTCCCTAAGGTGATTTCAGACTTGACGCAAGTGTTATTTGTTAGCATCCTAATCCTTCAATACTTTAAAACTCGAGGTCGAGTTTTCTCCAACCAGAGGAGAATGATGTGGGAGATGCAAGAAAATTATTATTTAGTATTATTTATGTTTTCTAGTCAGTTGTATTTTTATGTTTTAGGTCCTATTAGTTTATTGGGTTATTAGTATTTTAATTTAGAAGTAAGGATATTTTTGTAATAAGGCAATTAGGGTTTCCTAGCCAATTAAAACTAGGGTTTAGTAATCCTTTATAAGCAACTTATTGTACTCCTTGAGAAGATAGCTGATATTTTGATGAATGAAAACAATGGTCGTTTAGTCTCTTTTGGTCTGGTGCTGACTCCAGGTCTACCCTAGGTGCTGACTCCTAGTGGTTTCCCCGCTTGGTACAATAAGGCAATTAGGGTTTCCTAGCCAATTAAAACTAGGGTTTAGTAATCCTTTATAAGCAACTTATTGTACTCCTTGAGAAGATAGCTGATATTTTGATGAATGAAAACAATGGTCGTTTAGTCTCTTTTGGTCTGGTGCTGACTCCAGGTCTACCCTAGGTGCTGACTCCTAGTGGTTTCCCCGCTTGGTGCTGACTCCAAGCAAGGCCTAGGTGCTGACCCCTAGATCATATCTTTTATTTTTCCGTTATTTCAATTTTGATCTAGTTGTCTTGCATCACATCATCTATCATATAAGTATCTCCATTATCATAGAGGAGAATCTTCTCTGCCTGTCTTTTAGATCAGATTGATTTACTTGTGAAATAAAAATTGTACTTTCAGGTTTTTTGATTGTGCTGTAGTGAATAAAAACTGACCTGTAGTGCATATCTCTCAGACCAGGTTCTTTTGATCAGAAAGGACATATATCCCAAGATGCTGCTGTTGGTGATCTTGTGCGCATGTTGAAGAAAGCTCCACCTCTCTGCCCAGAATTTTCCAATTCAGTAAATGTTCCACAAGCCTCTGGGTCTGAAATATGGAGTAGCAGCATCCAGGAACCCTGTCCTGCTGCGCAGAATGCAGTTTCTACAAGCGTCACGTCATCTGGGCTTGTTAGGTTGAAGACAACAGCTGATGCATTGGAAGAGCTCCAGGGTTATAGAGAGATGAAGAATTTGTTGCTTAAGCAAGGCAGTAAATCATACACTTAATCCAATCACACTGGACAGCAGAATTTTCTGGCAGAGTTATAGCTGGATTTTAATCCATGTTGATATTAAATCCTTTGGACATGTACAGCGTTTTGGTTCTGAAGAATATGTGTATGCCGATTTTCTCTCTTGTGCATATGTGATTATATTTTATAATGTTTATGCTTAAAACTTGATAACTAAATAGAAAGGTTTGTCGTAATTACTTATACGTAAATACACATACTATACTGAATGTTCATATTGTATAATACATTAAATAGTTTGCCTTATGGATTATACTTTTCTTTTGTTTTTATTACTGTGGTTTTTCTATCATGCTCATTTAGTAGCATCTATAAGCCAGGGGTGGCCTGATCCCAATGCGAGTTGCTTTACAAGGTTTGTTCTACATACTTCCAATCAAGAAATGTAATTAATGCTTTATATTTCAGTCAAACTCTCTTCGTGCATAAAATGGTTTTATAGGGAAATAGATCTCCTAGGGGTGTTTTGAGTCACATCTCTTTAGGGATGACTTGATGAGTTGATTTTCTTAGCCCATAAAGTTACAGAATCTCTATCAGCGTTCTGATTGTGCTGTAGCTTAGAAATGACAAGTGCATAGAAGGATTGCTCCAACTAGAGCCAGGGTTCATGTCATGGACTATGATTCCATCAATCAAGATACAGAATTGGGTACTCTTGAGAGTGTTGTAGAAATTGGATCATGTGTTGAAATGAATCAAGAAAATGTGGGGGTCATGTACATAAGGAAGTACCCTTTATGGGAATTCAAGAAGAACTGATGCAAGAAAGCAGCCTGACTGATCTATTACTGATGGGATCTGAAGATGTTGAAGAGCAGAACTGGCTGCTCTTTTGCTTCAGACACTGTTGAGAAGCTTAACTATCTCTTAACTAACTTAGAGAATGGAGAATAGATTATTCATTCAAGAGGTTGGCTAATTTTACTTACGAAGAAAGAAAGAGGGTTGGCTATTTTCTTCACTCAAGGCCTGAATTACAAGAGCATTACTGCTCTCCAAATGAAGCACGAGTCAGTAGCTGAACACACTACTTTCAGATGCTGAAGGAACTCTCACCTTATGTAAAGTTTGCGCATTTCACAGCCAACCAAGTGATCCTTGAGGCCACACAAGGCGATCATGAGGTTCATTCATTCATTTTTGACATCATGGAGGGGGTCCAATGGCCACCTTTGAAGGCTGAGGTTGCAATGGGGAAGAGTACTTTCCTCGAAATAACAGCCATCATAGTGGCCTAGAGAAATTCTAATTCAATCAAGCTGCCATTCATGTTTGATCCGATGGTGGTGGTCAAAGAAGAAGATTGTGAAAGAATAGCATTTACTTTCTTTGATAGCCAATTGTATGATTGACCAGCTTCACATAGCAGAAGTTTTCCATTGGTCAAAAGTTTCCTGGGTGTAGGGTATGTTCAAACTAACCTTAAAATTGTAATTTTAGTCCAAGAAGAATTGTTCGATTTTGCCAGAATTCGATCTATGTACTTTGTAGAGTTCCTCTGTGAAGCCCCTCCAGCAATTCACTGCAATTACTAACTCACTGAAGTGGTGAGCTGCTTTTGTGGTGGGTATAAAATGAGGTTAAGGCTAATAGAGGAATTGCTGGGATTAGGATTTTAGATAGTTTGAAGAAGTTCCCTTGTGAGAAAAAGGAGAAATAAGTTGTGGGGGATGGGTTTGCATACTTCAAGGGATTTAGGAGAATTACACCGAGTTCTTCTCAGGCTAAGTGGGCAGCTTGTTTGGAGGTGATATTGATTAATGCAACTTGAGAAGTGCATGTTGGCTTTGAGTTGGAAGACGAGGCCTGTGAAAACAACATCCATCTGGGTGCCAAAAACAAAAGCAAAGTGAGCAAGATCAAACCCAATTGAATTCTTTTGTCTAAATCAATGCAAGGTTGTCGTAGATCGACGTATATATGCATGGGAAAGTCGGTATATATGGTGATTAGGACTTATTTTATGAATGATTAAAAACTGTTGATGTGGATTTTTTGTTTAAGTACCCCCACTTGTTTGTACTTAACGCAATTTGATTTCAGATTTGGGAGTTCTTAAATAATGTATTTTTGGATTTTTTTTTTGATTTACATGAAGAATCTTTTTAAGCAATACACACATTTTATATTATTAGATAATAAAAGTTGAACATTACATACAATAATTATGTCAAGTGATTGTCTTCTACCTAGGTGAGTGATTACATAATTCTTTTGTCAAGTGACTGCTTTTTATTAGATACTTGGATAAATTACATAATTATTATCAATTAGAATGGTTTCAAATTAAACTATTTAATTTTTTATATTAAAAAAATCTATTAAAAGCATAAATTTGTCAAATTATTTTTGTCCGTGTTACTATTAATTAAAGTAAAAAATATATATTTTAAAAAATCAAGAAGAAATGTTTGTATAAATCAAATGATTTTGCAAATAAGTTATAGGTCAATTTTTTTACAAATATAATTATATGCTACCTCTTCTTCTATTTTTTTAGGTTAGTTTATTTGTTAGGTATTAATATTGCACATAAGTTATAGGTCAATTTTAAAGTTTTGGACCAAAAGGTTTTTTTTTTTTTCGTGAACAATGAGTGGTGTAAATGTAATTGAGTTTCCTTCCAATAATGCAATTGCTGAATTGCAACAGGTGATGCATTATAGGCATGTTTTTTGTGGAACCAAGTTTCGTTGATTCTGGTTTACTGCCTAATCTGATTGCAATGTACAAGACCAAATTGCCAAACTATGGCGTGTGGCGTGTGCATGATTTTGACCACCCAATGCATACGGAGGACAGGATAAGAAACAACTAGAAAAGAATCTGGCATTTGCAAGGGCAGTTCATATTTTTGACATTTTCGGGAAACATAATCTAATATTTCTTCCTCTGTTTTTTTCTTATATGATGACTCAACCATGCTCAACAGCACACAGTGTATGTGCTGGCAATAGCATAGTGGATAGAAAATGTTCAGAGAACAGAGTACAATAGTCTTGCAACTTGCAACTTTGTTGTGACCTAGATGATCGCAACTTGCCGAGTCCACATTCTCATTCTGGCTTCATGCTATGTGTTACTCTCGGACTATAAAGGTTGTGAGATAACTCTGAATGCAGCTTTCAGAAAAAGTAAAGGGGCTCAAGTACATTCTACTCCAAATACAATTAAGTCCCAGAAAAATACATTAAAAAGAATTAACCAAATACATTTAAATTTATCACTAAATAGAGCTAGTAAAACATAGACTTTTCAATGGAAGACAAAAACTTTGATAGCCAATTTATTTTGTTGAAAAAACACCCAAATTAGCGAATTCTACCCACTTTACACGACTCAATATATTGCCAACACTCGTGCAATCCAATTTACTAACTAGAACCTATAACACAAGCTCAAAAGGTACATCAATGCATACACCAACGCAACACAAAATTAGATACTTTCTCATGATTTAAGAACAATAAAATTAACTCCCCAAATGCTAAATTATCTATTGGTCGTGACAAGAAATTAGACCATCCATGAGTCCTATGGATTTAGGTATAATGTAATTCTAATTCCTTTTGTTCACAATTCCTTAGTCAATTCTAGATCATCATTTAAGCTTAAAATTCACCACATAACCTCCTCTTTCGCCCTTCCTTCCCCAATCTTCTCAACACCAAGCAATCTAAAATTAAAATTTTATAAACTTCAACCCAAGGGATAGGGTAGTATGTCTCCCCTATTAATTTAAGGCTGGCTTGATAGACCTTAATTTCCTAATACCCACACCCAAATTCCTCAAAATTCCATATTAGTACAAAATAATCAACTGCTCCCTTCCCCATTAGCCACGGTGTCCAAACTCACTTTTCACCGTAAGCTTCAATTTCACTGTCCATAATTTGAAATCAAACATTGCCCAATGCAATCAACAATTAAGTGATTGTACACGTGTAGTTTTTTTTTTTTTTTGGAGAAAACTGTACACGTGTAGTTAATCCCATTAAAAAGGGGGAAAAAAGGTCGTCATTAGCAGTTTCTGATTGTCGAGAAAATGAGATCAAGCAATTGAGAATGCAAATTGTTGCCTTAACATAGTTTATGCTGTTAGGGATTGTTCCCTGAAATCCAATTTTTTTATTTTTCTTGAATCTCTACTCTAGGTTAAGGAATTTTTGTGTTAAAACTCTACTTTGTTTATTATATATATATATATATATATATATATATTTGCTTCTTTTCTTTTCACCTTATTTTTTTATAAATTTACTATTCTCTCTCTCTCTCTCTCTCTCTCTCTCTCTCTCTCTCTCTCTCTCTCTCTCTCTCTCTCTCAATTTTTTATTCTTTCTTACCACTCTGCTTTAGGTTAATGAATCATTGTGTTTTTAATAACTCTATTTTGAGTAATATGTTTTGGTGTTGTGTTTTTGAGTTCCCAATCACAACTAATATATCTACCTCTTATAGTTTTAATTTGATTTTTGTTTGAGTTAATACTTAGTTATTTTGAAAGTCAAAATTTGATTTTTTTTAAAAATTTATTTATTGAAACACAATCTTGACTATGCATTTGAATGTGCCTATCAATTATTTGAGTAATATTAAGTATAATTTTGTTATGGGTTTTGATTATAATGATAATCTCCTACAAGAGAATGAGGAATTTAAATAACTTATTTTAAACAAAAAAATTTTAGCTGTAAGAAAAAATTAGGAAAACATAGCACACTTTATCATAATTTTGAAGAATGTAAACCACCTCAAAAGGGAATAATATCAATCAAAATCACCAAAAATAATAAAATGATATATTTGTAGAGATAAAAATATGTAAAATAATTTTAGAAATATTTTTTAAATTATAAGGGGAAAAATTATTTTCAACAAATTTTAAAGAAAAAATTATAAATTATACCACTGTTACAAAATAATTATCTATTCTCACGCAATACGTGAGTCTACAACTAGTCTATATATATCCAAAAGCTGAAACATAATATTTATTGTTACTATGCTCTTGTTGAGCCACATCAGTGGCCACATCATCCACATTCACTTATTTTCTACCTCTTCTTTTCTTACTTTTATTCTCCCTATTTAAAAAATAAATAAAATAAAAAAAACTTTTTTTCTTCCTATTAGTCCACATTTACTGTTATACTTCCTCCAACCTTTCCCCTCCTTCTTTTCCTCTTTATCTTCCCACTACTCTCTACTTTACCATTACATTTCCTTCATCATTTTCTCTTTCTTATATTTTGACTCTTCTTCTCCCCATTTTATTTTGTATAAATTCGATATGATTTCTCTCATTCAATTCATATTTTTCCCACAAAAAAACTGTGAGTACTCTCTCTCTCTCTCTCTCTCTCTCTCTCTCTCTCTCTCTCTCTCTCTCTCTCTCTCTCTCTCTCTCTCTCTCTCTCTCTCTCTCTCTCGGTGGATTTTTGTTCTTTCTTATAACTCTAATTAAGGTTGGTGGGTTTTTTTATATAAAAAATATGTATTTTGGTATTGTGTTTTTTAAATTTCCCATCACAAAGTCCTCTCTCTCTCTCTCTTTATTGCTTTTGAATTTCGGTTTGGGTTAATACTTAGTTTTTTTGAAAATAGGAATTTGAGTTTATATCAAAACACAATCTATATGACTATGAATTTGAATATGCCTACCAATTGTTTGAGTAATAAATTATTATAAAGTCTATCTCTTATTCCTTTGGTTTCATTTTAATTTTGGCTAAGATAACAATGTAATTTTGTGATGATTTTTTATTATTACAATAATCTCCTTATTCCTTAAGAAATGGAAATTTGAATAATAAATTTAAAACTTATAAAGTTTAGTTGTATATTAGGCAAATGTAACACACTACAACAGAAGTTAGAAGAATATGGTTCACCTTAAAAAATATTAATCAAACATACAAAAAAAAATATTAATATGGTATATTTGTAGAGATAAAAAGATGAAAAAATACTTATAAAAATATTTTTTCAAAAAATAGATAATACTTGAAGTAATTGTTACTTTTTATATACTACACCCCATTACATAATATTTATATATTCCCACGCATTGCGTGGGTCTGCGGCTAGTTATATTAATTCTTAAAGCAAAGCATGATTAGTGGCACAGTATTTTATCTAAGTCTCAACCACAGACCAACCCCAAATAAGGTATTAGAGCATCCACATTGGTGGAGTCATAATTTTTAGCTTTTTGCAACTTAGAAAGATGCTTTATCTATTTTAACACCTCACTTTATAACACTACCAACATCAATGGTTCTATATCTTTTAGCAATTCATTTAAATATTCTTTTTTTATTCTTCATCTCTTTCTCTTTATTCTTTGCCTCTCTCTCAAAGATCATAGCCACACAAACCAGCAAGAATCCACAAACACATCAATGATCACAAGCCACACAACCACAACCCATCGCCACAACCAAAATCAACCACCACCACCATTACAACCACCAATCCACAAAGACCCACACCCAAAACTAACCACCGCCACCACCACACCACCAATCCACAAGACCCACATCCAAAATCAACCAACACCACCGCCACATCCACCAAACCCACGTAAGAAGAGAGAGAGAGAGGAGAATGAACCCAGCCACCAAACCCAAAACCTAGTGGCGAGATGGTATGGGTGAGAACTCGAGTTAGAGGAAGAAAGAAAAAAAAAATTGAAATGGAGAAGGACTGAACACACTCACCATGAAGATTGGGTTGTAGGAAGAAAGAAACAAAATTGAAAGGGAGAAGGACTAACTGTGAAGAAAGAGAAAATAGAAATGGTTAGGAACTTGAGAGAGGGGAGTAACGGGAGAGAGAGAGAGAGATAGAGAGAAAGAGAGGGAGAGAGAGATGAGCTGAAAGAAAAAAAAAAGAACAAAAAAGAGGAACAACAAGAAGAAAGAATAAAAAAAAATATTATAATAAAGTAGCAACTTACTACAATAAATTGGTACTCGTACTAGTTTACTATAGCATTTAGCCAAATTTTTTTACCTATGGCACCACCAATGTAGCACAACATTTTGTAGTTTGTGGTCCTACAAATAACATTATAGCAATATGCCTCCACCAATAATGATGCTCACACTTAAACATCAAAGATGGAGCATTTCCGATGGTAGTTCCAAAGAGGGAGCTTTTATCGGTCATAGGCTCCAAAATGGAAACTTTTTTTCGTACTTCCTCTACTACTAACCTTCTAGAGTTTTTGGACACTTTAAGCTTTCGCCAAACACTTTTTATTTATTTTACTTTTTTTTTTTTTTTTGGCTAGGGGGTGCCCTTTATTTTACACTTTTTGTTTATTTTGCCTAGTTCCTACCATGACCTCTTCCAGACTAGCAAAAAGTGGAAGTTTTGTGCATTAGGTATGTTTCCTTTGTAAATCCCTCCCTATATACTAGGGTTGTCTCCATTTTAAGCTTGTGCATGCCCGCACGCGCGTGCACACACACACAGTTATATATACAAACACACATGGAGAGAGAGAGAGAGAGAGAGAGAGAGAGAGAGAGAGAGAGAGAGAGAGAGAGAGAGAGAGAGAGAGAGAGAGATGGTCAGGTTACACCTATAACTTTAAGTAATATTACACTACTAATTTTTTTTTTTTAATGCAAATTTTGACAAGTCCATCATTGAATTATATTTTCTTCTTATACCCTACATGCTTACAAATTTTCTAAATGATTAGAGATCAATAATTATCTCATACATCAAATGTTTAAATGTCTAGTTTTTGTATTTTAACATTATGCTGAAAAGATGGGTCTCTAGATGCAATAGTAAATAGCATCCGATTGGTATGAAATTCGGCATGTGTGTTAAGAACATTGAAAACATGTAATCTAACGGTGAGATTTTAAACTTTATTCCAATTAAAGTTATTGAGTGATATAATATTTCTTAAAATTATAAAATGTAGTGTAAGTTTCACAAAACAAAATTACATATTTTAAAATTTAAATATTCAAGAGTTATAATTTTTTAGGAAGCAAAATTCTCCTCATAAATAAGAATAAATATTTAAACTTATTACATAGATAATATAAATTTGTAATTCTCATTCATATTTTTGCCAAAACACTTGTTAAAGCAAACAAGTATCTATACATTTATGTATATATGCATATGTATAATATTAAAATCTGCCTCCTCCCCCTACTCCCCAAGTAAAAATTTATGGTTCTGCCCTTATTTATGGATCACTAGGTTGGAAGTAATATGAATTACTTTTTGGTTGTCACAATACATAGTCATAGACAATTGCACAACAAAAGTCAATTCCTCTAGAAGAAGTGTAATCCACGTTAGTTACACATGATGTATGATCGATGGCTTTTATATTCCACATTTGCACTAAAATGGGACATAACACTTTGTTACTACTTTTCCAAGTAATCAAGTTTCCTTCAAGGAAAAAGCAATAGCATGCAGTAGATATTAAATTTGAGAGTGATCCTAACCATCTTAATTTGTAAAAGTTCTATACATGCAAATGACCGTTGCATCTCTATATAAAAGTTCACGATCAAGAAGAGCCTTAAAATATCTCACAATCCGAATAATATTTTTATCGAGAAAGACGAGGTGCTGCCATAAACTAACTTACTACAATGATAGAAAATGATATATCTATCTACGTAATTTACCAACCAATCAATGATATCTCTTCGGATTAGATAATAGCTCCTACTGATCCATATGCAATTTAACATTAGGATTCATTGGAGTCTCTACAAGTTTTAAACCTAATATGGAAACCTCTTCAAAATATGTTTTGCTGGGTTGGGCTTAAGCCACGTTTTAAAAATGCAGCTATAGACCCATCTGATTTTTTTTTTTAAATATGTCCTAAAGCCGCATTTACACAACACGACTATAGGTATGTCCTAAAGCTGCATTTAAGAGTCAAACGCAGCCATAGGCACGCCTAAAGCTGCGTTTATATAAACGCGGCTTCAAGCATGTCTATGCTACATTTCTATAAACGCGGCTATAGGACCCAGTATAAATGAAAAATGAAGAATTACCCCTAAGTTCTTTGAACACCCTAAGCCATGGTTAGACCCAATCTGCGACTCCTAGCTGTTCACGCCCTCTCTACCACCGATCCTACTCATTGGTGTCAACAAAGCCCAATCCTCCATCACCGGCATTGCCTTGGGTCTCTCCCTCTCTCCCTCTCTCTCTCCAACTCTCAATCTCACTCAAGACACTCTCACAAGGCCAACTAACAGTAAGTTTTTTAAATTATTTGTTTTGATTTTTGTTTTAGGGTTTCCATTTTTGGTTTAGGGTTTCAAATTTTGGTTTAGGGTTTCGATTTTAGGTTTAGGGTTTCGATTTTCGATTTTTGGTTTTGATTTTGGGTTTAAATGGAATTTTTTGAGGGATTTGCTTCATGGGATTTTGATATTTTTTTTGTTTTCTTTCAGGAACAAAACAACCTCTCTCTCAATCTCACTTGGAACTCTCTCAATCTCCCCAACTAGGGCTGTCCAGAAGGTAAAAGACCCGACCAAACCGACCGAGTTTGACCGACTCGAGGCCTAGCGGGTGGACCCGACGTCCTTGGTGGGTCGGATTCAATTCCCTCTCTCATTAAACTCGAATAGTCAGTTCGGGTAGTGGGTTAATGGTTAAAAACTCGTAGAACCCGACCCGACCAATGGTTTAAGATTAAAATATGTGTGTGTGTGTGTGTGGGGGGGGGGGGGGGGGGGGGGTTATCTGTAGATCACGTGAATTCTGAAGAGAGGAGTACTACTGATTGGACTAAAAGCTGAATTGTTTAGTGCTACATGCAAGACTGCAAAAGGAATGGGACTAAAAGGATAAAAGTACTGAATTTCACAGCTTCCACGCAAAAGAAAATCTTCATCTGAAGATTTAGAATGCCTCTCTTCAATCTTCACTCTCTCTCTCTCTCTCTCTCTCTTTCTCTCTCTACCTGCCCTAACAACTAGTCGGCTACCCTTCCAATCAAACTCATATTTCACTTTCCCATGCCTCTAGTCATGAATCATGGTTTAGGGTTTCAAGACTCTACTCGGCTACACTTATCAAAATCAAAATCAAATTTTCCATACTCCTCCTTACTCGGCTCAGACTTAAGGTTGAAACACTCTCAACCCTCATCTCTCTCTCTTATAAATTGTTCTTTTCTAAGTGTTCTCTGTTCTCTCTGTTCTCTAGTCTCTCTAGTGATTTCAAAATCTCTCTTTTTTATTTTGAAACAAACAAAGCCCTTTACTCCTTTACATCAAAATCTTTCTAGTTTCTTCACTCCATCGAGTTGCTGGTTGCTGTAGCCGCCGCCTCACACCCCACCTAATGCCGCCGCCTCACTTGGTTTCCACTTTCCACCATGGGTCTTCTCAGCCTCTTAGACTCAGCTTCCTAGTCTCAAATCAGGTAAAGTTTCTTCCTTTTTCATCCCTCTTTTTCTGTATTTTGTGTTTGTGATATGGGTTTATCATTTTGTTCAATTTTTTTTTTTTTTTTTTTGATAAGTAATGAGAATCATATGAAAAGCAACTTAAGGGATCTTGTTCAAATGATTAAAACTTAAAGATTAAGGACCAAAACTGACCAAGAGATTGGATTCAAAGATGAAATCCTTTTTTCTTTTTTTTGATTTGTTAGTCAAAGATGGAACCCCTAATTTGAGTATGTTTGTTTGTGTTATCATTTTTCGAAGACTTGAGTTATCACTTTTCTGAGTGTGCTTTGTGTTTATTTTCATGTATACCCTTTACAGACAGACATTATAGTTAGTTTGATTCATTATTTTAGTGTACTCTGAGTGTGATTTCTATCTGCCTTGTTTTATTCTTTGTTTTGTTTTTATTTTTTATTTTTTATGATCAATATACTTGTATCTTCACTGTAAATATATATATATATATATATATATATATGAACCCCTATTTTAACAAGATGAAATCCAAACACATTTTTATTTTCTTATCTGCCTATTTTATTCCTTTTTTTTTTTTCTATAATCAATATACTTGTATCTTCACTGTAAAAAAAAAAAAAAAAGTAAAAGATGAACCCCTATTTTAAAAAGATGAAATCCAAACACATTCTTATTTTCTTATCTGATTGTATTTTATTGTTCATTTGTTTGATTCATTTTGCTTTCCTAACTTAAAAATTTGAAATCCTAATTTTATACAGGAGTTGAAAGTTGTTCAAGTAGGCTTTTTGCTTCCTTTTCAAGGTTGAATCCCTAACAGCTAAGAGTTCTCTGAGGTATCATTTCTTTCTCTTTTAACTTCTTGTTATTGTTTGTGTGTTACTTTTGTCGTTGTTTTTGCTGTTGCTTTGACCTGTTGTTGTTGATTTTTCGTTCTTTTTAAATAAAATACTTAGATAAAATTTCATGAATTACTAGTGAATATGGTGATCTTATATTTACATGTTTTTCCTAGCTTAGCTAGAATATTATATGTTGAAAATTTTTATAATGTACTACACGATAACTAATACAAGATCAATGATTAATATGGATCCCTTCTCAATCAAAGTTTTTGGGGTTGATTAGTTGAGCCCTTAGACAGGCTTCTAAGTTCTTTTTTGGGTATGAAAACTCAAGTCTGAAGTCATATTTATTCATCTCCTATTTGAGGAATATCTAACTGCAATAATTGTGTTTGCAAATTGATGATGATATGTCTTTGTAATTTCTTTTTGAGGCTTTTATTTTCTTAGCTTTTATTTTCTCTTCTTAGGATCAGTTTTTTTATGGTTGTTTGCTAATGCTTAAATTCGATCTATTTAGGTTATGGAACCCTCTAGTGATGCACCCCCTTCCCATACAACACCCGTTGCCCAAGTTGAACCTGCTGCCACTCCAACTAATGCTGAGGCACTTCTGCCTAAACCTAATGATAAAGCCAAGGTGAGTGAGATAGTTGCTGATTGTGGTAATAATAGGAAAAAGTCTATTGTTTGGGATCATTTTGAAAAAATACAGATTGGTAAGGATCAATATAAGATTGTTTGCCATTATTGCCAAAAAACATATCGTGCTAACAGTAAGGGGCATGGTACTACTAATTTGTTGAATCATGTGCCAAACTGTGTTAAGAACTCTAATTTGAACCCAAAATAAATGGGGAGGAAGGGTTTCAACTTGTACCAACAACCGTTACTGTTGAGGCTTCTAGGAAGGCACTCACTGAAATGATTATAATAGATGAGTTGCCTTTTAGGTTTGTTGAAGGGTATGGGTTTCAAAGATATTCAACTACCTTACAACCTAAGTTACAAATTAGGGATATCCCATCTTATCAAACTGTAGTTAGGGATGTGATTGGCATTTATGGTGTTGAGAGAGAGAAACTAAGGGAAGCCTTGAAAGATTGAGACATGGACACATGGACTAGTATTCAAAATCTGAATTACATGTCCCTCACATGTCATTTTATTGATGATGATTGGAACTTGCATAAGAGAATTCTGAATTTTTGTCAAGTTAAAGACCATAGGGGGGAGACTATAGGTAGAAAGATTGAGATGTGTTTGTGTGAGTGGGGTGTTGATGGCATATTCACTTTAACAGTGGATAATGCTTCCTCTAATGGCGCTACCATTAAATTTTTACAAACAGTAACTAAATATTGGAAGGGAACTGTTTTAGAACATGAGTTCTTGCACATAAGGTGTTGTGCACATATCTTAAATCTGATTGTGAGGGATGGTTTGAAAGAAATTGATGCGTCCATTGCTATGGTGCGTGAAGCGGTGAGGTATGTGAAGTCCTCACCGAATAGAAATCAAGCATTTAGGAGTTTTAGCATTGAATCCAAGTGTTTACTAAGTCTAGATGTACCTACTAGGTGGAACTCTACCTACCTCATGTTAGATACTGCTAAAAAATTTAAGAAAAGTGTTCTTAAGAATGGACTTTGAGGATGATAGTTATTCTTCATACTTTACGAATAAGGAAAATAATGGTGGTTTGGGATCCCTTTATGGAGCTGATTTTCAAAATTGTAGGACGTTTGTGGGTTTCTTGAAACTATTTTACAATGCAACAAAGAAGTTCTCCGGTTTTTTTTGTATGTTACTTCAAATACCTTCTTTAATGAGATGTTTGTGATTCAAGAAAATATTGTTCGTTTAATTAAATCTCAAAATCATCTCTTGAAAAATATGGCAACTAAAATGGAAGCTAAATTTGAAAAGTATTGGGGGAAAGGGGATAAAATTAATCAACTTTTGTATGTTGCTGTGGTTCTTGATCCAAGAAAGAAAATGAGGTTTTTGAAGTTTTCTTTTTCTGAAATTTATGGGAATGAAGTGGCTAATGAGATGGTTGATTTGGTGAGGAAGACCATAGATAGGTTGTATGATTATTACTCTTGTGTTGATTCACCAAATGTGGCAGTACCAAGTGAGAGTGAGAGGACACACATAGAAGGTGATACAATTGGTTGTGCTGATCCATATGTGATGGTTAATTCTCGATGTGAGCGTTTTTTAGAGGCTGAGAAGTTTGTAGGGTGTAGCAATGAGATTAAAAATATTTGGCTGAAAATTGTGATAGTAGAAGGGAAGTGAAATTTGAGATTTTGGGGTGGTGGAAAGCCAATTCAGATAGGTACCAAGTGCTGTCCAAAATGGCCAGGGATGTGCTGGTTGTACCTGTTTCCACACTTGCTTCTAAATCGACATTTCGTACCGGAGGGCGCATACTTCATCCATTTTGAAGTTCACTCTCTCCTCTCATGGTTCAAAATCTTGTTTATGCTCAAAACTGGCTACAAGCCCATGTCCCAATTTCTTTTTGCAAGCCAAAGGATGAGGTAAAGGCCTTAGAGGATGAATTTTATGACTTAGGTAATATGTTTAACTTCCAAACTACTTGTCTATGAAGTGTTATTAATTTTGTCATATACTTGAGCAAAATTTAATCTATTGCCTCAATTTTTTGTTTTCTAGTTTTAAATCAAGCAACAATAGCAGCAAGTTCTAGTTCTTGCTCAAGCAAAGGTGCGACATGTACCATAGTTAGTATTGATGAATGATCAATGACTAGGTATGTTTCTGCCCTTGTAATTTTTGTTCATATTGGTCGTTCTGTAGTTTTTGTTCTTTGTCTTTATATATTATTGATAAATATTTTTTCCCCTTGTATTGTAGGAGGAAGGAATGTCACATTTTGTATAGGAGGCAGTTTTTTGGATATATTTTGGGAGCCGTTTTGGATAGATTTATAGATTTTCTTTATACTTGAACTCTTGCTTATAGGAAGGAAAACTTAGCATCTATGTAGGCTTTCCTTTCTATAAGTTATGGACTTGTTCACTATAGATAATAGAGTAGTTCTTTACTGCATTAGGAAGGCTATTTTTTGGAAATACTTATAGTATTTCATAATTCTAACTACTTATATATACTGCTAGGAATATTGCCTACTGCCTTCGTGGTTTACTACCTTACTGACTTGTGCAGTAACTGCCTTCTTTGCTGCCTCTATGGCTTACTATATATATGTGTGTGTGTGTGTGTGTGTGTGTGTGTGTGTGTGTGTGTGTGTGTGTGTGGAATTATGAAGATGTTGTAGTATTTGTAGCAATGCTTGCTGCTGTGTGGTTTTAGAACAGTACTTGATGTGTGGAATGGTTGGTAGGTTTAATGTGTTTAAAATCTAAACTTTAGATTGACTTTTATATGCTTGAGTTTTCTTGAGGCACTTTTGAGATACTACTCAATGCCTAGGCCTTTAGGCTTAGGCAATTTAGAAAATACTTGGTTGTAATGTGTGAATGATTAACAGGTGATAAAAAAAAAAAGGATTTTGTGCATTTTTATTTGTTTGATTAATGTCCAGGTTTTACATGCTATTGATGTTTAGCATGTGGTAAAAAATGGTATTTTGTGTGTTATTATTTGTTTGTTATTGTGATTTGTGTCCAGGTTTTACTTTGTATTTTTTTTGTTCCCAAATGTCAATATGTGGGCTCTGGGAAGTATAGATTTGGACTGATTATGTTCAAGCAGACCTTAAAGGCCTATTTTAAAGGGTACTAGCCTATTTTAAAAGAAATGATGTAAAAGAGGCCCAATCTAATATGAAAAAATTTAGAAAGCCCAATAATATTGGCCAAAAAGGCCCAAAAAAATTAAATCCATGAAAATCTACAAATTTGGTCCAAACCTGCCAAACCGTTTAATCCGACCCGCCCTAACCGATGACCCGACTCAGCAGATCTGACTCGCATTTTGGGTGAGTGCGGGTCAATTTTTCAATAACCCGATCCATTCGGGTCAAATGCGGGTTAGGCCCAAACCCAAGCCAACCCGACCCGTGGACAGCCCTATCCCTAACAGTAAGTTTTTAAAAATTTTGAAAATTTTCAAATTTCATCTTTGAAATAAAATAACTTAACTGGCTCAATTAATTTTTTGTTTGGGATTGTTGGTGTAGGTTGTTGGGGTTGAACATTTAGAAGGAATTTTGATCGGGAAGAGTATTTGGAACGAGCTCAAGAGCGTGAAAGACAGGTAATTTATTTTAATTATTACGTTTTCAAAGTTTTTGTTTTTCAATTTTTATTATTTTTTATATTTACATTGTGATGAATTGCTCTTAGTTGATTGTGTTTCATTTTTTGTTGAATTGTAGGAGGAAGAGTCACGGTCTAAGTCTAAGTGTAAGTGATTCTAAGCTGATTATATATATATATATATATATATATATATATATATATATATATATATATATATATATATTGTTAGTTTTTAGACCCCTTAAAACACAATTGGATTAACCTAGGAATTTAGCCAAGTTGTTACTTAGTCAAATTAATTAAATCTAGGTTAACACAATCAATTAATCATATCAGTAAAGCAGTGGAAAAAATAAAAGTCACAAGATATGATCACCCAGGAAACCAAACCGGTAAAAACCTAGGGAGAATTTAACCTAGCTATCATCAAAGTAAACTTGAATCCACTATCTTGAAAGAATCGAAGTTCATACAATAAGACTTACAAGCCCCCACGCTCGACTTCTTATTGCTACCCACCAGTAGAACTT
The DNA here is from genome assembly GCA_029955455.1 of Quercus agrifolia. Taxonomy (NCBI): domain Eukaryota; kingdom Viridiplantae; phylum Streptophyta; class Magnoliopsida; order Fagales; family Fagaceae; genus Quercus; species Quercus agrifolia. Next base: position 23,113,266 of record JARQAD010000008.1, read on the forward strand.
ACTAACACGACCACGTGCAAACTCCGAATCCACGGACTCCTTCTTTCTTGAATTCTCCACCAAATACAAGCACGCCGCTTGTTTTTCTTTAAGCTTCAATGGCAGCAACGGGATTGATCATCAAGGTGTAGAAAACTTCTTCTCCTTGAAAACCCTAAGTTTATGTGAAGGAAAGCTCATCAAAAATCTCACAAGAGATTCACACAAACCGCAATATGAGCAACACTAAAACGTGGCTAGGGTTTCCCTTATATACCTAGGGTAAATTAGAAACCCAAAACCTTTTAAAACACTTAGGGCTGAGTTGGAAATTCTGCTTAAAAAACGTCAGACCCGATTTTCGATTGATCGAGCCTAAGCTTTGATTGATCGAAATGGGCTGAAACTATTTTTTAATTCCTGCAGTAGTTTAATCCAACTTTACAACAAAGAACCAACTTTGAGCAATTCTAAAACAACTTAAATACATTGTTTTGATCATGGTTTGCCAACAATACAAATTAGAATTCTAAATACATAAAACCTAAGTCTTTAGAACCTAACATATATATATATATATATTTTTTTTTTAGTTTTGATTTGTATTTGTTTCTGGTTTGATTGGTTTTAGTATCTATGTGTGTATTTTACTCGAACCCTTTGAGTTGCAGTGTAATGAATTTGCAATAATGGATAATTGATATTTTATGTCATTATTTTCAATTGTAATTCTTTAGGCTACTTCGTGTATTCTTCCTCTAAGTAGTTTCTTTTCAATAAAATTATTATTACCTATCAAAAAATGCATAATTGATATTTATTCCACTTTTTTGATAGAGTTCATTTGCACTTTTAATATTTCTTCAAATCTGTATTATCCTGGGCTTTTTTTCTTTTTTCTTTTTTCCCTAATAAACTAATAATTGTTCAATCAGTATTGGTCATATGAAGTCTGTAATTATGTGCAACTGTGGCTGATGCTTTGAAAAGGACTAATATGGCATTCACATTTCCAAAGTTAATTACATATATAGGAGTAAAATCAACTTGATAATGGGGCATTCACTACCAATTGATGCTAGGGCACAAACACAAGCCGCACAACTATCTTATAATCTCTCATTTTCGAAAAAGTATTTATGTATCTTCTACCATCCTATTTTATTTTCAAATATTACATATGAGTGATAAAGATGCATAGAAGATTGCATGCTGTCACAGGAGTTTTTGGAAAATGCAAAGTTGTTTTTCTTTCTATTTAGTTTCGATTGTTATGATTTAATTGAATTACATATTAAAATAATATTTTTGAATTTCCTGTGTTGTCCCAATGAAAATTTCTACATTGAATTCCAATCTTCAATGCTTTGTGTGTGAAATTGAAAATTTCTATGCTTTTATGGTTCAAATTGATAGAAGAAAGAAAGAGAATCTTGGCAGTTGGTTTTCTGATGCATCGCAACCATTCAATAAGTATTCACATCATTCATCAGTTGTATTTAGATGAATTTTCTCCTTTCGGATACTGACAAAGCATTTGGTTATATTTGCTTCATGCAATGACTTATCTTGTATAAAATGGAGCTATACATTTGTCTTTTACATATATTAAAATAAAATAAAATAAGTGATACATTTGTCTTTCAAGTGAACATTTTTATACATCCCTTTTTACACTTGCTAATTGTAGCTGATAGTTCCACAATGCATGAGTGTTTTCAAGTGTTTGCACTATTTTCAAGTGTTCCAAGCTTAGGGATTTTTGCAAGCCCAATTCAACCCAATTTCTGGTGTTCTCATTGTCACAAGTAATTGGCTATAGTTACAGGCATTGGACTGACTGATCTAGCACCATGATGCTTGCTAGAAACTAGCTGATCAAGTACCATGATGCTTGCTAACATTTTTTTGTGATATAAAAAATCCTTGAGGGATATGCATTTTGTGATGTAAAAATCTTTTGTTCTGAATTTGTTTTGTTTATGTAAATTATTTGGGCAATGCAATCTTTTGGCAATGAACTTGTTTTGTTTGCTGGCAATTGGTTAGGAATTGTTGAGTGTTGGCAATTTGTTTTGTTGGTTCCAATTGGTTGCGTCTATTAAGTGTTGGCAATTGTTTTGGGCAGGAATTACAGATTTAGCAAGAAAAAAAAAAACTATAGAAAAACCCAATGTAGGGGGCTTTAGCCTCATTTCTAAACGCAGCATAAAGATGGTCTATAGCCGCATTTTAGAAAACGCAGCCCAAAGCAGGTCTATAGCCGCGTTTTTTTACAAAACGTAGTTATAAGTCTCAGCCTATAAGGGGTGGAAAAACGCAGCTATAGGTCCAGGCTATAACCGCGTTTTAAACGCAGCCTAAAGCATGTCTATAACCACATTTTTTACAAAACGCAGCTATAAGTCTCAGCCTATAGGGGGGGTGGAAAAACACAACTATAGGGGTACCTGTAGCTACGTTTAAAAAACACAACTATAGACCCCACAGGGGGCTATTGCCACGTAGTAAAGGCTACATTTGTAAACGCAACTATAGGCTATAGCTGCATTTTTTGTAGTGCTTGGATCAAGTTATTTCAATATCCAAAAAGTAACATATATAGCTTTCCCAGATTCTTAGTTTGGAATGAAGATTGAAGATACATCTTTGACTCAGGAGATTGCAACTAACTTTTAAATTAGATGTTATAACTGACTTCATATTTAGAGTGAGAATTGAGAAATATAATTTATCAAGAATTTCACATTTTTTGCCATAAGTGAATGAATCATAGATAATTTGATAGTTTTTTCTTTTTTAAAAATAATTTTAATATATGTCGTTCACTCCTAATGATAGCACACCAATCGGTTTTTGGTGTAGGTAGGGATTAAATCTCAGATCTCTTATTTAACTATCAGAGACTTTAGAAGAGATAAAATTTAAACTATGATCAATATCCATTAAAAACATGAACAGTTGAGTCACAAGACTCTTGACATGAATATATTTTAATAATAATTATTATTATTATTATTATTATTATTATTATTATTTTCTTTGATACAAGATAGAATTTCTATTCTAGCATAATTTAATTGTATATATGTGTGAAACTCCCTCTTGGAGACTTGAACCCCGACCCTTACCCCCCCCCCCCCACACTCCATAAGCATTTATACTTGTAGAGTGACCACCACACCAAGGGTGCATGGTTTATTATTATTATTATTATTATCTCAAAAGCTGACGCTTGCTGTTGGAACATAACTAGATAAGTTGTCATTTGCTTTATGGAAGGATTAAAACTAGGAAAGGGCTTGTGTCCAGTGGCAGTTGCCACTGGACACGTCAGGATACGAACACGTGTCCGCAATCTGATGTGTCCAATGGCAACTGCCACTAGACACAAGTCACACCCTTAAAACTATACTTTCCAGTCTTTGTACTTCTATTGTTATTGTTAATTTTTAATAATGATCGAATGATTGTCTTCATACTTCTATGGTTACTTTTTATTTTTTTATGATCTGCTGGTTGTCGTTTTTATAGTCTATTGTTTCAAGACTAGTCATGCGAAGAAGTTTTTTTTTAAAGAAACAAACACACACAAGGGAGAGAGAGAGGGATTCTGACACAAATGCACACCACAACTCCACTCAAAAGTCATGGTAACTTTTTAAGGGAGGATGGAGCAAGTTATACTACACATAATACACTCTATTAAGTAATGTGGGACAATTACCCAATCTTTTTTCTTTTTTTTTTGAAACAAGTACACATACACAATGGAGAGGGAAAAAAGTTTTAATATAAAGGCACACCACATGTAATAGCCCGAAAAAAAAAATAAATAAATAAAAGAAAAGGAGAGGTATTTATATAGTCTAATTTTAAGTCAGTGTATACTGACAGATGTTTTGAGAGAGGAGGCTACCCAAAATACTGAAGTAGAGAAGATTTGACTGCACAATTGAGGTAAGAGCTTGCTTAAGAATTTCTTTCTTGTCAAATCTAAACTTTATTTAGAATTAGAGTATTTTATTTATGTGAGTATTTTGATCCATAGTGAAACTATTTATTTATTCAAGGATTTTAATGATGCAAATGAAGAAATTTCGGTCAATTGGAGACTACAACCTATAGATTTTTCTGTGCTTAGCATCAAAGAATTTTATGCATATATGCTCCAATGCGATAAGTAGCTGGAAGTTATGGATTTTAGGCGTGAGGTTTAAGGGTCAACCTTCTGCACAGTGGTTGTTTATGAAACTGTGCCGAATTGATGGAATTGAAAAAAAAAAAAAAAAAAAAAAAAAAAAAGAAGGGAATTGTAAAGTGAGTTAAGTACACGTCCTTGTCATTCCTAGAGTGATAGTCCTATTCCTAGGTGCTAGCCTTATCTTGTAAGGCATAAGTGGTGGCAGTATATATATATATATATATATATATATATAATATTATAATATTATATATAATATATTATGATTAGATGAAATTTTTGGTGTGAGATAAACGGACAATTGTGAGAGATTTTTTTGATGCCGTTACAAGTCTTTCTTGAATTTTTATGATTATTAAGTAGATGGTACTTGCAAATTGTTAGGTGAAATCTAAGGATTTTAGAGAAAGTGTTAAAGAGAAGTTCTTTGTGGTGAGTTAGCTGAGGTAAGTAACCTTGTCTTAATTGGTTTTATCCTTACTTATACTATTATATTTTAACTACTGAAATTTGTTTACAATTGTTACTATTCTATTTAATTGTTCAGCTACATTGATTTACAGTAAAGAATAGAGAAATTTCACAGATAAATATGAGCATTGAGTACAAGATTTATTTTATTTAATTGTTTCTTTAGCTATATTGATTTAAAGTAATAAATATAGAAATATCTCAAATATATTGAATACTGAATATATTATTATATATGAATATATGTGTACTTGAATAAGATATATTTTTTGTTAGAAACTATGATTTCATATGATTTTTGAACAAATTGACTATGAATTAATTCTGATACCCAAACCAATGGGGGTTATTTATTGGTACTCTGATACCCAAACCAATGTGGGTTATTTATTGGTACTCTGATACCCAACCAATGGGGGTCGTTCATTGGTACTTTGATACCCAAACCAATGGAGGTCGTTCATTGGTACTCTAATACCCAAACCAATGGGGGTTGTTCATTGGTATTTTGATACCCAAACCAATGGGGTTTGTTCATTGGTACTTTGATGCCCAGTCACGGGGATATAGCGTGACCATAGTCATAAGATTGTTAATAATATGGATTACGTTTGAATATTTAATTATATTGAGTCATTAGAACTGCTTATCTATTTTTGAAACCTATTGTAAGTTTTAGCTTTTGATATACGGAAAACTGACTACTTTCTAAAACATCTATGATATAATTGTAAGATTAAAGTATGTGATCTATTTGTAAAGTATTATTTTAAGATCATGAAGCTTCTTTAGCTATTTTGAAAACCCATAGCATATTATAACTTTTGAAGATTCATATTACATCTTATTACTTTACAGATCTATTGTTGGATAGAACTTATTTGGATTTTGGTTACTTATTGAGTTGTCAACTCACCCCCCCCCCCCCCCCTCTTTCTCCTTTCAGATTCTGATCAGGAAGAGTAGCATAAGTTTGGGCTTCCGCTGGGATGTGCGCATGAGTGAAGTTTAGGAAATCAATGGAATAAGATTTGAACTTTTATGTTTTAAGATTACCATTTGTGTAATCCTTTAGACTTAAAGATTTAGTTTATTTTTATTAGATGTTTGAAGATTATTTTTGGAGATCTTTTGAAAATTGCTTACTTTTGAGGATATTTTTAAATTTAATGATGAAATTTTCTTGAGGATAATTCTTTAATTGTTAAGAAAACCTTACGCACTTGTAGGGTGTAAACTTTATAAGTGTGTGGCTGTTGTCACGTGCCTAGCTCTTACTTGGGTTCGGGGCGTGACACTACAACTCCACTCATGCGAAAAAGAAGTTAAGGAACAAATAATTCCCCATTTATGACAAAATGATTATGGTAAACAAGTCCCATAACTTTGGCAGCCAAAGGATATTCTGAAAAAAAAAAAAAATTCTACTCTCAAACATTCACAAATTAAGAGTCTGTTTGGGATCAGTTTATTTTGTTGAAACTGAAAACTTTTTACAGAAAGTACTGTAAATTAAGGTAAAAGTTAACTGAAATAGTACAGCGTGACTCATAAATAATACCAAAAAGAGCAGTGAGGCCTATGAATAATAGCAAAAATAAGATTAATAGTAAAATAAACTGGCAAAATTAATCATGCCAAATAGACACTAAACTTTTCTTTTTTTTGGTTATATGGTGCTTTAGTTATGGATCTTGTGTGGAGATGTAAAAATCAAGCTCTACATAAGGGCAAAGATCTGGATTATAATCATTTTTGCACAAGTTTGAAAAAATTAATTTTTGGGCATTGGTTGGTATCCAAAGGGACTAGCTTGCATAGTCATCCCAGGCTCTTTGTAAATTTAATGTTTGGGCATGATTTACAGGGAGAAATGATAGAAGGGGATTCCAAAAGTTGAATGGATGCTTTCAGAAATCCCAAATTGATTTACTGATTGAAGCATGTTGATGCTAAGTTGCACAGTCTTGCTAAGTGGTCCCTTAGATTTGCTTGTGCAAGGTGTTTTGATATTAATTATGTTCCTGCTGATTTTGTAAAGATTATTTTGGAGGAACATCTCCCTGGTTGAGGGTTGTTTCCGTTGTAGTTTCTGCCATCTTTGGTTTTAATAAGAAAGTTCTTTTTTCATTAAAAAAAAATCATAACTGATAGAGCAGTTTGTGTACAGTGTACCATTACTATTAGTTCTATGCTTCTGCCCTCAAGCTAGTTTCATCAAATTAATTTTGTTGCTTTCCATCTATAACACTTAATATCAACAGAGAGATGCAAATTTAATTGGAATTACTCTGCCAAATATCGATCTTCATCCACGTGCCATGCATGCAGCATATTCTCTTGATATCATTTCCTTCATTTTATATTTGCAGTGTCCAATATGCAGGTATGTTAGGCCCGGACAAATTTCCAATTTTAGTCAAGTTGATTAATTAGCCCAATTATGCTGAAGGCTTGGTTGGTACGGACAATGCTGCATAAATAAAAAGACAATGGAACACCTAATATGGCTATGCAAGGAAAACCAATGGAACAACCATTCCACATTAAAAAAAAAAAAAAAAACTGCAATGAGGGCTTAACCATCAACAAATCATTACGTAGAATTGAAGTTTTTACGAATACAACGTACAGAAGGAGTATTCAAGAATGGGGTGGGGTGGTAGGTGGAGCATCGCGTAGGAAGTGGTGATCAAGTTAAGGTTAATCACATACTATATAAGATAAATAGGGCGCATGAACCCGGCACATACAAAACTTTTGTCCCAGTTAGCTGCTACAAATTAAAGGTAGGTTAAACCATATGGTCGATTGTTTCATTCATGTTTAGGGTTTGGGAACAAATACAGCTTCAACTTTTGGACACACAGTTTTGTCTTGGTACATGTCACTAGTTATGTTACATCATTCAGTTACTTAGAATGCCTACTATTTGTGAAGAACTCTGAGCAGAAAATATCATTTATCCAAATGACATATTTAGCCAAAATTTAATGAATTATGGACGAATATGGTGTCTTGTTGACTTTTTTTTTTTTTTTTGAGGGTGATGTCTTGTTGACTTATTATTATTATTATCTCCTGAGCTGAGGCCTGCATTTGGAATATGATAAGTTGTCACTACATTATGCAATATTAAATTTAACCTTCCAATCTTCACTCTTCTATTGTTTTACTTCGATTTTTTTAATGATCTGCTTCAATGGTTGTCGTTTTTATAGTCTCTTGTTTCAACATTCATGTACTCTAAGAAGTTAATGGGACAAATAATTCCCCATTAATGACAAAATGATTATAGTAAACAAGTTCCACAATTACGGCAGCCATAGGATATTCTAAAAATGTGCTGTCTATCTACTTCTAAACATTCACAATCATAACAAATAGAGTTGTTTATGTGCGCCATTGCCCACATTACTAGTTCAATGCTTCTGGCCTCTTTCTAGTTTCATCATTCCTTTTTTTTTTTTTTTTTTTTTTGCCTTCCATCTAGAACATCTAAAATATCAATAGAAAGGCCAAATTTAATTGGAGCTACTCTGACCAAAGATCGTCATCCATGGGTCATGCAAGCAGCATATTCTCTTGATATCATCAAACTTTGTTGTCTTCCATTTTATATTTGCCGTGTCCAATCTGTTGGTTTATGGATTATATTCATTTGCATCATAAGCGCCATTTATGGCCAATTTGGATAGAAGGAAAGGCAGGGAGATATTGTCTCATATATTGTGAGACACCATAATGCTTATAAAATTTTTTAGAAAAAATAATTTATATATATATATATATATATATATATATAAAAGAGATATATTTGTTATATATTTTTAAAGTAACAAAGTAATACATAGATATATTTCACATGTTACATTTAAATGGATTGCCTACAAAAAGTGGAAAATCATGATATAGAATAAAAATAATCTTTTTTTTTCTCCTTTTTATAAAGTTATAATTTATGACATTAGATTCTGATGCTTACTCTTTATTATCAAACTAAGATATCAATCGATTTGTGATATAGATGAGAATTGAACTTTAAATCTCTTATTCAACTATAAGAGTAATAATTGAACTAATCTTATAGTCTTTGTTATCGATCTAAATAGAATATGCTATAAAACAAGCATATAATTATAAAAATTTTATAAAAAAAAATGTCATGCACTAACATCTAATAATCACACACTAAAAAAGCTCCACAAATCCCATACATAATTAATGAAAATAAATAACCATGGAAAGCTTTTTTGTTTTTTAATATTTTAAATGGAGGTTCAATCCTCAACAAGCCAGGCCTAGTGGCACTTATAACTCTCCCAAAAGGATGAGTTCAAGTTCGGACCCGGCTCCCCTTTAAGGGTGAGATTTACCTCCATAATCCATGAGAGAGAGAGAGAGAGAGAGAGAGAGAGAGGTAGAAAAAAAACTATAGTGGAAAAAGAGTAGCAATAAAAAGATAAAAGAGCTGGAGAGGGGAGAAAAAAAAAAGGTTGGGATGGCTTTTGTTTAAGCAGGTAGCTTTAACAAATTTTTTTCAGCCCTAAAAGATTGTATTGTCTTAGTAATGCCAACTTAATATATATACACATCTTTTATATGTAGTTAAGTAGAAAGCCAATTGTATCACATGAAATGTAACGATTCACCATTTCAAAACAGTTTGTATGATGCATCCTAGTTATTTATACGATTTTTTAACATCTTCAAGAAACTAGATTGATAATCATACAATATCCACGTGATTCTCACAAATTAATAAAGAAATCATATGTACAAAAATTAGTAAAGTTGATTGATGAAATGTTTATGACATTGGATAATTATGGCTTGATAATAATTTGCAATATGCTGTGGATATTCCAGAAGGCTCAAGACGACAAGATTACTTTCTCCTTCAATTAGTGTTAGGTACATTGGATTACATATTAACATTTCCAAGTAGTTTTATGATAGGATAGTACGGTTGATAACAGTAAGAAACCATTTTTATTACAATTTGAAGGTTCAACCAACAAGGTGACAGGTCCATCTTATTTCTTCCTATCTTCTCCTCCTGTAGTCTGGAACTAAATAAGTACAAAGCCTTAGCTTTAGCCATCAAAGTTTTTAGATAGATTCTTAGTAAGTTTAATCATATCCCATGAATTCAATGGATTACTTCAACTCTAGTTGCATTGAAAAACTCCAGGAATGTAGCTCAGAAACAGCTTTCTCCTTGCAAAGAGAAGAAACGTTATCCCCAAACACCAACACCAACCGAGATGGTGCAATAGATGACGAGTGCATAGAAAGATTGCTCCAAGTTCAACTAGAGGCGGGGATCATGGACTTTGATTCCATCAGTCAAGATAGAGTAATGGGTACTCCTGAGAGTGTTGTAGAAATTGGATCATGTGTCGAAATGAATCAAGAAAACATGAGTGCATCAACAGAAGGGAGTTCTCCCATAAACGGAATTCAAGAAGAGCTGATGCAAGAAAGCAGCTTGACTGATCTATTATTGATGGGAGCTGAAGCTGTTGAAGCACAGAACTGGTCTCTTGCTTCAGCTACTGTTGAGAAGCTTAACGATCTCTTAAGTAATACAGAGAATGGAGATGATTCATTCAAGAGGCTGGCTCTTTTCTTCATTCAAGGTCTGAATTACAAGAGCAATACTTCTCTTCAAATGAAGAATGAGCCAGTAGCTGAACACAGCAACAATATTTTTGCCTTTCAGATGCTTCAAGAACTCTCTCCTTATGTAAAGTTTGCGCATTTCACAGCCAACCAAGCGATCCTTGAGGCTACACAAGGCGATCATGAGGTCCACATCATTGATTTTGACATCATGGAGGGGCTTCAGTGGCCACCTTTGATGGTTGAGCTTGCAACGAGGAAGGATGCTTTCCTCAGAATAACAGCCATCATAGCAGACCAGACAAATGCTGTCAATGTTCAACAGACAGGAAGAAGATTGAAAGAGTTTGCCAATTCAATCAATCTAGCACTCTTGTTTGATCAGATGGTGATAGTAAGAGAAGAAGATTATGAAAAAATCGAAGTTGGTAATACTTTGATAGCCAATTGTATGATTCACCAGCTTCACATGCCTAACAGAAGTTTTCAATTGATCAAAAGTTTTTTGGCTGGTATGTTCAAACTAACCCCTAAAATTTTAATTTTGGTCCAAGAAGAATTGTTCAATTTTAATAGAATCCAGTCCATGTCCTTTGTAGAGTTCTTCTGTGAGGCCTTCCATCATTACACTGCACTTAGTGACTCACTGGTGAGCAGCTTTTGTGGCGGGTATAAAATGGGGTTTAGGCTAATAGAGAAGGAGTTGTTGGGGATTAGGATTTTAGATAGTTTGAAGCAGTTCCCTTGTGAGAAAAAGGACAAAATGTTGTGGGCAAATGGGTTTGCTTACTTGAAGGGATTTAGGAGAATCCCACTGAGTTTTAGTAATATTTCTCAAGCTAAGTCCTTGGTGAGCCTGTTTGGTGCGGGGTATTGGGTGCAGCATGAGAAGTGCATGTTGGCTTTGTGTTGGAAGTCAAGGCCTTTGACAACAGCATCCATCTGGGTGCCAAAAACAAAAGCAAAGTGAGTAAGGTCAAATCCAATTTAATTCTTTTTGTCTAAATCAAAACCGAGTTGTTGTAGATTGACATATATTCTCGGGGGAACTCCACTTGGTAGGGTGATTAGGACTTCTTATTTTATAAATCATTAAGCAATGGGGATTTATTTTTTTGTAAAGTATAGCCATTTGTTTATAGCAATGCAATTTCTCACTTTCGGCATTATTCAATACTAGAAGTTATAACAAAAAAACAAAAATACCTTGTTAAAGGCCTAACAAATGGTTTAACTAGGAATGCTACAAATGCCCAATGTTGTACACAAATACACAAGATATGCAAACAGTTCTTACATGTTATAAATTAAATTTCTCAATTAAATTCAAATGCATGGTTGAATTGACCTACAAACTTCACCCCCTATAAAGAACTTATAATGTTATTTTTTCAAACGACAATTAAGTTCAATACAACTAACTAGGAGGTTGAATTTAATTGAAGAACTTTATAAACAATACCTAAGAAAGTGTACCTAAATTTTACCCTCAGGAAAGTGGAGAACCTAGCATAACCTCTGCAACATCACATATAGACAACAGAGTGCTAGCCAAGTTGACATTCATACTTAAGTCAATACTCAATAAAGTATTGGAAAAAAAAACAAAACAAAACAAGTCCTGATTCATTCAATTTCATTCGAACTTATAAGTTAATTAACTGCCATGCGCCTATACCTTTTTGCCAGTTCCATGGTATCACGACATAAAGAAACCACCATAACCAAACATTAAATAATTTATAAATCAAACATGTGTAGTAGGTACTACACAGAAGAGAACCCCAGTTACATTAACTGACAATGCACCATATGGTAGTAAGGACACTGTACACAACTCTCAATAACTTATGGATAACTGCTTCCGTGAATCTGAATTCCTTTGGAATATGCTCCAAGGGCAAGGAGGAGGAAGGGGAACTAATTTTTCTTGCAGCAAGGTTTCACATTGCAACACTTATTTCCCTTCACAAATAAATGGATTGTCTGGTCCTCAATGTGCCTCTCAACAGAACTAGGTCTTAAACTCGACCATGCTGTGTACAACGATTCTGCAGCTTTTGTTGATAAGCCATTATTGCTAAGATCCAGTAAGCATAAGTTCTTTGCCATATGAATGGCAGTTGAAAGCTCTTGAATAAACTGGCAGTAGGGAGATAAAATATTTCTTTGACATGAACTTGCACAACTGTCATCAATTCCAGTAGATGCAGCTGCTTCTACTCTATTTGAAGCATCTTCACTATCAGCAACTTCAAGTTGATTGCATTCATTGTTCATAGCACATAGAAGAGGCTCAGCATTGTCCACTTCTTTGGTTACATACACCTTTGGGGAATATTCAGACATGTTGAGCTCCTGCTTTAAGATTTCTGGGCACCCCTGTCCAATAATGTCATGTTGTAGACTATAGTGTTTACCCTGGTCAACATTATCAGCAAGACGGAGCCTTTGAAGAGAATCATTTCCTGCTAGAAACATCAAAATCAACATTTGAGAAGATAGTTTCTTGGACTAATACTGAAAGCAAAGTTGGCTTATGTCTTTAACCTGCTAGTGCTTGAACCATCTGAAGAACTCCAGCAAGCCCAAGCTGACACTTGTTAAGAATCAAAACTTTTAGGCAACATTGAGGGTTAAGAAGCAGTGACGATAATGCATTGGCACCCTGTAATCATGCTTGCAGTCAGGCAGCCATAGAATACAGAAAGCTTAGATACAAATTATCATTATTGACCAAAAAAATCACTTAGAAGCATAAAATAATGGATGACCTCATGCAAAATTTTCTCAAATTACCAAAGAAACTGAAAACATTGAATTCAAACAAATAAAAAGTACTGTATGTGATTTACATTATTATGCAGAGCCAGAAAGTTCTGTTGAACTTAGGGAATATCAGGGTTACAGACTTAATGTGATTTACAATGGAACCAAAATAAAAGCATAGGAGGAAGAAGTATAATTACAGGGAATGTTTTTTGTGGGAAGAGCATAAAGAAAAATTAGAACTATTTCAATCAACAAACTAAACTTGAACTGCCAAAAATCATACAAAAACATAATCAGTTGTGTGTGTGTGTGTGTATACATATATATTGATAAGTAAAAGGAGTTTTATTAAAACCCAAAGAAAAGAAGTCACCCAAAGTATACGAGGTGGACAATACAATCAGAGCCACAAAGTACACAAATCCATCAAATTAAAAATAGAAGATAAAGAAAAACAGCCCAAAGAGGATATCCAATCCAACAGAGTTCTTAAAATGAACATCTTAAAATCCAGTAAGTTTCTTTCAAGATCTTCAAAACTTCGAGTGTGCCTCTCCCTCCAAATACACCACATAACACAATGCGGAACGGCTTTCCAAATAATACCATTTCTATGGTTTCCAAAGCATCCTTGCCAAGCAGCAAGAAGGTTAAAAACGGATTTAGGTATGACCCAATACAGACTGAACAGCATAAACACCATAGACCATAATTCCAAGGCAAACAGGCAGTGAAGCAATAAATGGTCCACTGTTTCTCCATTTCCCTTACACATGTAACACCATTCCAACACCCCCAATAACTCTCTTGCACAAATGGTCAGAATTTTTCCTAGGGCTGCTGTCCAAGAGAAGGCTACTCTGGGCAGGATCTTTGCCTTCCAAATGCTCTTCCATGGGAAAGACAGGTCAATGGGAGAGATTAGAACAAGATAAAACCTACTCACCGTAAACCCCTTTCTCTTCTCAAGCTTACAAACCATCTTGTCAGGCCCAGCTCCATTTAATGAAGTAGAGTAGATTAAACTCCATAAAATTTGACAGACTCCAATTCCCAATCCTGGACAGGTCTTATAAAATACAATCCCATTGAAGAACACCATTAGGAATATTCATAAGATCAGCCACTGCAGTCCCCTTATCTCGGCTGATCTCATATAATTCTGGAAAGACTGATTTCAAATAGCATTCCCCACACCAAACATCCTCCCAAAATTGCGCTTTCGATCCATCTCCAATTTCCAACTGAATCAACTGAGAAAAGGTAGGCCATCTCCGTCTTATAGATTTCCAGGGGCTCACACCATGAGGGCCAGAGACAACATTGGTACACCAACCCCCCCACATGCATCCGTACTTCACCTCTATTACCCTCCCCTCCTCCATAGCACATCCTGCTCATTCCCAAATCCCCACATCCATTTACCTAAAATGGCTTCATTAAAACATCTCAAATTTCTAATTGCCAAACCTCCAGCTTGAAAAGGGGCACAATCTTGTCCCATTTAACCAGATGTAGCTTAGACTCATCTCCCATCCCACTCAAAAGGAAATTCCCCTGAATTTGTTCAAGGCAACTAGCTACCGCACTAGGGATGGGAAACAAAGAAAGGTAATATGTGGGCAAAATTAGAAAGAGTACTTTTAATTAAATTAACCCTTCCTCCCTTCGAGAGATACAAGTGCTTCCACCCCGCCAACCTCTTCTCCATTTTTTCAATGATAGGATTCCAAATCGACTTTTCATTGGATTTAGCTCCCAAGAGCTAGCCCAAATACTTCATTGGGCACTTGCAATCCAAAAGTACTCTTGCATGTGTAGGGGCAAGAGTACTTTTACAATTTTCTCCACCTCGCCAACCCTCACTTGTAATAATATATAGAAATGTAAAGAAAGGGTATTTTAAAATGTCAACATTTGGTGATAGATCAAGAAACTAACTAAAGGAGACTACATAAAAAGTATAATTTTATGCAATAAAGCTCTTGGAAGTGATGAAGAACAAACCTCTAGCAAAATAGGATTTCCTGCAAGGTTCAGCTCAACAATGCTACACATGATATCATTGTTAAGTTCGAGAGCGTATTTAGATGTTAGTCCACAATATGAAAAGTCAAGCTTGACAAAGTCTTGAATCCCATTGAACAATGATTCAGTTAATTGCAATGCCCCATCCTGCAGATAGATCAATCTAGTCATAAGCAGGAGATAAATGCCTAGAGTTGCAGTCAACCTGCAAGGCTACAATAATAACAAGACAGAGAGTGACACAGAAACTCACAGTTCCAATACTGGAGCCCTCGAGCATCAATCCTGACAAACATGCAGTTCGAGCAAGCTGGCAAAGGCTATCAATAACGGGCTTGCTTAGCTTTAAACCATTCAGATTCAGTTCTGAAAACCTATATAAAAAGAGTGCTTAATTTTGTACGTTCACATCAATAGGCCATTTAAAAAACCCCAAGATTTTAAATTGTTAAAACCTTTTCAAAGTGGCAAGCTTGCCCAGTAGATTGGTTATGGCATTTCCTGAAATAGGGTCATTATATCCTGAAAAAGAATAGGGTTGGACAACCTAGTAAGATACAGATAAAGTATACATTGTTCAAGACCTACTTGGTAAGTCAAGCATACCTATACAAAGTTGTTCAAGCACAGATCCAGCACTCAGTCCATCAGCAACCTTTTGAATTGTTCTAGATGTGATTGAACAGTGCTCTATATTCAAGCTACAAAGGCCTACAAAACAGAGAACACAAGTGATCTGATTATCTCTCGATAACAAGAATCCACAATCAAGTATATTTGACAGAGATGAACGGTTGATAATAGATATCCTTGAACTCCACAAAGCTTTCCCTCCAACAAGCTGGTATGAAACAACATTAAATGCACATGATATATAAAGATAAATAAATAAAAAGCAGGAAAAAGCTATTGACGATAATGGAGATGACACTGAAATAAATATTAAAATTAACTGGTCTGTGGGAATAGCACTTTACCCTTGCAGTTTTCCAAAATAGTGGAAAGATAAGATCCACAAGCATCAGTAAGACGGTTTCCAGAGATATTTAGCACTTCAAGTCGAGCAAATAGCACAGGGCATTCACAAATCTGAAGATTAGAAAGATAAATAAATAAGTAATAAGCTTATAATAAAAACCAAATTAAAAATTAAGGTATTTCCCACTTTAGTCATGCTACTAATGAATTAAAATCTAATTCAATTAGGTAAATCTCAACTTCTCCATGGAACTTCCAAATAATATATGTATCACTATGCCAGAGTTGAAAAACCTATTCCTTAGAATTTTGCCTCAAATAAGGTATGATAGAGATAATACTAGGTGCATCCTAGAACTCCTCCCCTTCCATTGGTTGAATTGGACCCAATACTTCCTCTTGTAGAAAGGTAGAGGTACCAGGCTACAAAGGCTGTTGGGCACAACATCATTGTGTTGTATTATGTCCTCCTATAAGTTCAATCTTCACAACACCAGCCCTTGAGTCCAGGGATACCCACTACCCCTTGTTAGATAGGTTCAACCTGATACCTACTACCCCACTCTAGCAGCAAACCAAAGGGGAGAGAGGAAGGTTTAATTTTTTAGAGAAATCAATATTTGACTATAGAATGAATGAGGAAGCTGAATATTTTAAAAGAAATCACTACCTAAAGTTTTTAACATGCAGAAGTGCAAATGGTTGCAAACAAAGTTACAAACCTGAAACAAAGCAGTTGGACCGAATCGATTGCAATGCAGATCCAAAGTTAAGCCACCATAATTTTGACCTGATGCAAATACTTGTTGAAGTTTCTCTATTGTTCTATTTCCTGGAGATAAGCAAGCCAATGCACAACTATTAATAATTAAAGAATCAGAATACTTGTTGCTTGAATTAATGTAAAGAGAATTGAAGAGAAATGCTGCTGTTCAGACACAATGAGAATAGATGAGCTTGAAGCTGGAAATCATTACCCAACAAATTGTGAGAAAAGTCAAGCACTGCAAATGTTTTGTAGGCATGCAGTGCATTCAACAATGGAGTTATTGATAAATCTTGCAATTCACATTCAGACACAATCACTTCATCATCTGAAACCTGGTAAACAAAAACATACATCCTGAATAAACAAATTTATTCCAACTCTCAAACAAGAAAATCAAATAACTTTCATGCAACGATGATTAATACATAAGTAACAATAGTATTAAGTTTTTCCCTCGTTCACCAGCAACTACCTCCATTCTATTATTGTATAGTTTCTTCAGCAGCCTCGTGTTAGGTGCCTCGGATAATTCATTGCAGCTGTCAATGTACAGTTTTATTAGAGGCTTTTGAACCCAGCCTGGAAAGAAAACAAAAGAATTAAACAGATATCTCACTAACAAAAGTACATTTATGTAATGTAAATTTAAAAATAATATAATGCAGAAGTATCCAATGTACAAGATAAGCCTATCTATTCTTTTTTCCTAATTAAAAGACTGACAACAAAATTTGTGCAGCCAACATGTCATAGATGCAACATAAGTTAACATGCTACCAAGATTTCAGAACCAAAGTTGAGCTCCATAATAATGTTTTCCATGAATTCCATTCCAAACCATCATCCCTTGAAACATTTGCACAAACACATTCATTCCATGGAGCAAGGACCTGATTTGATTAGTCTTTATCACTGTAAACACTTTTGATGTGGTATAATTCCACTATAAGAACTCCCATTGGGTAACTAGCAAAAACAAACAAGGGGGAGACACAAAAAAAAAGACAAAAGAGAAAGAAAGATAATCCTCATCTGCTGGAGTATTTAGCTACATTCAAAGTAGCCTTCCCAATAGCTTCCAAAATTGATCAGCTCTGTCCTTTTCAAACTACCATGAATAATTACATGGTTTGCCCGTATGCAACGGTCAATCACAAAGATGAAAATAAGATTAGTACACAATGTCGTTCTCAGCTAAGCAAAGTGGCTTGAGGAGTAATGTGGGAGAAGCCCAAAGGAAAAATAATAATAATAAAGGCACATTACCCCATTGTCTTTGATTTCTCTATGTTATGTTTCACTTATTATTATGTCTTTAGTATTTTAAAAAGGTCACGTGACTAGCATATGAATTTTAATGAAGTTCAATGAATTGGATTCAATTGTCCTATGTAAGATGAGGGCCAGAATTCTAGGACTACTAAAGACTATTAATCTATTATAAATAACCTCTATTGAGTCATTGTAGGCGGCCTTTTTTTATCTAATATATGAAATTTTCAACTTTGAATATTTCTCGGGCTCTTTAAGCTTAAGATCGATTTTTTAGTGTTCCAACTTTAATCATTTTCTTCTTATAGTTGCAATCTTGTTTTTGCTTGAAATTTTTTCTTCAACCCTTCTTCTACACCATATCTAAGCTCTTCCCAAAGCAACAAGTAGTATCAAAGCAAAAGATTTCTAAGCCACATAATTCATATTTGAATCAGGATGTTGCAATTATAAGTTATGGTTGGTCATGGTTGATGTCATGGGGTAGACTAATCAAGGGCAACAGATAGAGATGGCTACGATGAGGCATATAAATGAAGATTTGTTTCGAGTTGTACAAGTTATTCAGCAACCAGGAACTAGCGAGAGCTCATATGGAGATTTTGGAAGCCGACTATAAACCCTGGGACATATCAAAAGGTGGTATGATGATATAGAAGAATAAAATCGCTTTTATGATACGAATAGAATGTGTGAAACGTGACAGGCCAGAGGATTGGTTGGTGTGTTCAATTGAATTGAATCAAAATTTTGAAAGAGTTTGTACCATAGGTATTCTTCACCGATCTATGATGTCTGCTTTGATGATGGTGATTTAGAGGTGAGCATCTTTCACCAATCCAACTCGTTGTCCCACTATTAGGGAATTGGTTGGAGATTTGGATAAATCATTGGGTAATTCTAAAGACTGGATGTTACAACTAAGAGATGGTAGGCAGATAGTGATTCCACTATCATTTTATCGGTCTCTAGACAGCAAGTCAGATTGCTCAGTCACGAAGGGAGAAGCTGGTACAAGTGATAATGCTTTTGTCACGAATAGGAAATTTGTTAGCTGGACTGAGGAGCGTGATAAGGTGTTGATTCTTTGTCTTAATGGGTCAAAGGATGAGCTATAGGAATTTGATGAAAGGTCGATGACTTGGGAGAGAGGTGGGGAGCCCTTAGTTGTGGTACCTTTGGCCACAAAAATTCCGTTGGAAATTGAGTGTAATACTGGGATGGAGCTTGGGTGTAAGGAGAATGTTGATAGCAATCAATTATTACTGTGGGTAAACTAATAGGATTAAGGCATTTAGGAAATCTGTGGGGACTTCTTTAGAAGGTTTTGAGGAGAAAATAACGGGTCTATTATTAGCTTTAGAGGCCAGAAAAAAAAATAATAATAATAATTAATTAATAAGCAGCAACAAGACGTAGGTAGTCAGAAGAAGCTGGTTTCATCAGGGCAGAAGGGCCAACGGGAACTAAAGAATTTAATGACCTCTTTAAATGTTGAATTTGCGTCAACTAAGTTAAGGAGTGTCAGTAGTGAGAGGGCTGTTGTGGTACATCAATGAATTTGAAGATTATTTCTTGGAATGTTAGGGGGTTGAATGAGTGGGATGAAAGGCTTCGGGTTAGAAACCTGATTAAAAATTGGAGGCTTGATATTGTTTGTCTTCAAGAAACTAAATTGGAGTTGATAACCAGAGCTGTGATTCGCAATTTGTGGGGTGGTCAACATGTTGATTGGTCATATTTAGGTTCTTGTGGAGCTTCTGGAGGGGTGTTGCTGATGTGAGACACGCAGGTTGTAGATAAAGTGGAGGAAGCAGTGGGAAGCTTTTTGGTGTCTTGTAAGTTTAAAAGTGTGGTTGACCAATTTGGCTGGGCATTTGCTGGAGTGTATGGTCCTAACTCAGTGAGAGATAGAAGGCTGTTACGGGAGGAATTGTTTGGATTAAGGAATTGGTGGAATATTCCTTGGTGTGTGGGAGGTGACTTTAATGTGGTAAGATTTCCTTCCGAATGTACTGGTTCTACTGTTTTTATAGCTGCTATGCGTGATTTCTCTGATTTTATTTCTAGGGAAGTTGAGTTGAAGGCACGGTTGGACAGATTTTTGTTCTTTGCAGATTGGGAGGCTAAGTTTCCTACTGTGTGCCAGAGAAGAATGTCTAGGCTATTATTGGATCACTTTCCGATTGTCCTAGAGGGTGGATCCTTCCAGCATAGGGGTAGGAGTCCATTTAGATTTGAGAACATGAGGCTTAAGGATGAAGGCTTTGTGGATAAGGTGAGTTCCTAGTGGGATTCTTATCATTTTCAAGGTGCTCCAAGTTTTGTATTGGCAAATAAATTGAAGTTGTTGAAAAATGATTTGAAAAAATGGAATGTTGAGGTGTTTGGAAATGTAGAAGAACAAGGAAAACAGATGTGGAAGGATCTTAGTAAGTTTGAAACCATTGAGGAGATTTGTGGTCTAACAAAGGAGGAGAAGAAGATTTGGAAAGAATCCGGGGGAGCTTGAAAAAGCTTCTCTTTTGGAAGAAATATGTTGGAGGGAAAAATCTAGAGTACTTTGTGTTAGAGAAGGAGATAGGAATACGAAATTCTTACATCGTATGGCCAATTCCCACAGAAGATTTAACTCCATAGATAGGCTTATGATGGATGGAGAGCTAAACCCGGAGGTCATAGTAGAGTGTATTTTTCGCTTCTATAGGCAGCTTTATTCCGAAGATGTGGTTAATAGACCTATACTTAATGATAAGGAATTCTCTAGAATTTCTTAGGAGGATGCTATTTGGTTAGATAGGCCGTTTAATGAGGATGAGGTGTATGGGGTGATCCATGGTTTTAATGGTGATAAGGCTTCTGGCCCAAATGGGTTTTCCATGGCTCTTTTCCAATCTCGTTGGAGTATGTTGAAAGTTGAGATTATGGAAGTTTTTTGGAACTTTCATACTCAAGCTGTATTTGAGAAGAGTCTTAATACTGCTTTTCTTGCCCTTATTCCTACAAAGGCAGATGATGTGGAGATCAAGGATTTCAAGCCAATCAGTTTAGTTGGTGGGATTTACAAGATTATTTCAAAGATGTTGGCTAATCGGTTCCGAAAGGTGGCACATGGGCTTATTTCAGGTTCTCAAAATGCATTTGTAAAAGGTAGACAAATTTTGGATTATGTGTTAATTGCTTCTAAATGTATTGATAGTAGATTGAAGACAGGGATTCCACGGTATTGTGTAAGTTGAATGTGGAGAAAGCATATGATCATATGAATTGGGTTTTTCTAATGGTATATGTTGCAGCGTTGTGGGTTTTCAAACAAGTGGAGAAAATGGATTGTGTTGCATCTCAATTGTTAAATTTTCCATTTTGATTAATAGGAATCCTTCGGATTTTTTTGGAAGCTATAAGGGGATTAGGCAAGGGGATCCTCTATCTCTGTTGCTCTCTGGTGTTGTTATGGAAGCTTTGAGCCATATGTTGGATGTGGCTACAGCTACTGGACAATTTCGGACTTCTCTGTAGGTTCTACTCCTACTTCATCGATGGTAGTGTCTCATCTATTATTTGCAGATGACATCCTTATTTTTTGTGATGCTGATCCTTATCAGTTGGTTACTTTGAGGGGGATTCTAAATAGATTTGAGGAGGTTTCAGGGCTAAAAATTAATTTGGGGAAATCAGAGTTGGTACCAGTTGGTGGGTGGGGCTGTTGGGTTGTAGGCATTCTTCCATTCCTTTGAAATATTTGGGACTTCTTTTGGGGGCTAAATTCAAGGAGTTGTCAATCTAGGATCCAATATTAGAGAAGATGGAACGAAAACTAGCAGGATGGAAGAGGCTGTATTTATCTAAGGAGGGTAAGGTAACTTTTATTAAGGGATTTCTTTCCTCCTTACCTACTTATTTCCTTTCCATACTCCCTATACCTAGGAAGGTTGCTAATTGCATGGAGACATTACAAAGAGATTTTCTTTGAAGTGGTATTAGTGGTGATTCTAAGTTACACCTGGTGAAATGGACTAAGGTTTGTAAGCCAATGCAGGTTGGAGGGCTAGGTATAAGATGATTGAGAAGCTTTAACTCTACCTTATTAGGCAAGTGGTTGTGGAGGTATGGGTTAGAGACAAATGCGTTATGGAGGAGGGTTATAGAGGGGAAATATGGGAATGATTGGGGTGGTTGGTGCACAAAAAATGTGACAAGTGCATATGGTGTTAGCCTCTGGAGGTTTATTAGAAGTGGCTGGTTGAACTTCTCTAAACTCTTACAATATGATGTAGGTGATGGTACTAGAGTGAAGTTTGGAAGCATGTGTGGTGTGAGGATTGTACCCTTAAAGAAGCTTTTCCAGGTCTTTATTTCCTTAGTAGGGCAAGGGACTCTTCGGTGGCGGAGGTTATGTGTTGGATTGGTGGGAGGATTCATTGGAATTTTCAATTTCGTCGTGCACCACAGGATTGGGAAGAAGATTCTTTTGATCAGTTTATGGCCATTGTTTACTCTTTGAAAGTGCAAGGGGTTGGCCCTGATAAGGTTTGTTGGAAGCCAGCAAGGAGTCGGCATTTTGAGGTTAGAAGTTTCTAGCTTTCTTTCTACCCGCCTACTCTTTCCTTCCCTGGGAGGTTGGTGTGCCAATCAAAGGTCCCTCCAAGGGTGGCTTTCTTTTCATGGTCAGCCTCTTTAGGTAAGATTCTTACAACTAATAACCTTCATAGGAGTATTATTGTTCTTGATTAGTGCTATGTGTGTAAGAGGTGTGGGGAGTCGGTGGATCATCTTCTATTTCATTGCCCAATAGCTTATGAGCTGTGGTCTTTGGTGTTTTGTTTGTTTGGACTCCATTGGGTTATGCCTCTTAAGGTAGTTGAGTTGTTTAAGTCTTGGCAAGGTAAATTCAGGCGACATTGCAATATTTTTTTTTGGAGACTTGTGCCACATTGCTTGATGTGGTGTATTTGGAGAGAAAGTAATGCTAGATGTTTTGAAGGATGTGAGCGGTCTTTGTTAGAGATTAAGTCTTTTTTCTTGCATACTATCCTTTTTTGGAGTGTGGCTTTATCGCATTTTTCCTGTTTTTCCCTTCCCACTTTACTTGATCTTTATAGTTTTGGTTCTTGATTTTTGCCCTTACAATACATCCCCAATGTACTCGGCTTGGCTTGTTTTTTCTTAATAAAAATTTTTTTGTTACCTATCAAAAAAATATATATTTATTAATAGGAATAAAATGTGAATTCCAAGCACACAAGGAATATATACTATGTGTACGTCAAATTAGATGCGGGTATTTCAACACATATCAAAGAAACTATTCAAGAGGGTTATGCACACCACCATGCAAGTCCTAAGAGTGTTCTTTGGATCTAGAATGTTTGCATACACATATTGATTTGAATAACCCACTAGTGTTTGATGAAAACATGAAAATTCTGAAGAGAAATTTTTTAGACAAGATGGATATTTTCACTTGGAACGATGTGATTTTTAATAATTCTTCTATTGGCATAAATTTTGAATCTTATTTGATTGTGTTTAGGAAGAATTTATAGAGTGAAGCTTAGGTTGCCAAGATCCAAGAGATGTAAAGAAAAGGTTGAACCAATTTTTAGAACAAAGTTGTATGATACCAAATGATGATAATTTATTCTACATGGATTGTTAATGTTACAAATTGAAGGAAAGTTCTCAAGTTTGTTATGAACAAGTTCTTACTGGCATATTAAGGCCAAGGAACCATTTCTTGATGTACTTTGACATAGAAAGAAATGATGAACAACAGTATCCAAGACTCCAATAGATCATGGAAAATTGATGTAAAAGAATTTAAGAAGGCCCATTAGTGCACTGTCTTATGTATTGAGTATTTTCAAAGTTCATGAAACTAGCATGTGACATTTAATGTAGTTGGTTGGTTAGGATTTAATTGGAATATGTAAGATGAACGGTAAAATTCTAGGGTAACTAGACACCATTATATATAGCCTACTTTGGCCAATGTAGGCTATATTTTTTTTAATCTAATCTATGAAACTTTATATTTGAATATCTCTTGAGCTCTTTGAGCCTAGAGATCAATGTTTTGGTGTTCCAACTTCAATCCTATTTTCTTCTGCTAGTTGGAATCTTGATTTATTGATGGAGATTTCTTCTCAAACCCTTCCCCTATACTGTATCGAAGTTCTCACCACATTACATAGATATGTGATGTCACAACCATAGCATCGTTAAAGAAAAAAAAAAATCCTCTTTGGAAGCTTAAAATTACGGCAAAGTCCAAGAATATGTGTCCATATTAGTTAATTAAGTTTTTAGTATCTTAGTTTATGTATTATTTGGCTATTCTAAAGTCAAAAGTAATTTTCTAGTTCTATAATTGTAAGTTGTGGTCCTTGGGTTTAATTTATTAATAATAATCAGGTCCTTATGGGTGGACTTCGGTTCAATTCAATTAAGGTTTAGCTTACTAGTCAAAATAGGATTTCTAAATCTATTAGGAAGGTTAAGTTATAAGTGTGTTATTGTACTCAAACAAGACAGAGTTAATGAATCAAATATTGAGGCAAGTTAGCCCTACTCTCTCTCTCTCTCTCTCTCTCTCATATTACGTCATTATCCAAATATTGTGCATGTGCACTGTTCACTGATTGTGGCGGATTTGATTTCCGTGTCTTCTTACCACTTTGCAACCCAAAATCAAATCTTTTAGCTTCCCTACAAAACTCTAATAATTATTGAACCCTAACACCTCTTTCAAAAGGTTCTAAAGACTAAACCATAAAATTCACAAATGCTCCTAAACCTACACAATCACACATAAATCCTTTCCCTAAGCATATCACAACCACATGTAAATCCTATATCGATATGGTCCTAACATGCAGCATTTTGGCAAAGAGGTATCCATTCTCAAAAATTAAATAGACTGATACTCAACAGCTCAAGACTTCACCATTGCACTAACATTTAGTATGTAACACCTAATACTGAAAAACCTGTCAAACAACTACCCATTTTCCTTCAGATCAATGATAAAAATTTGAAATCATCAAGCATAATCACAATAAATAATGAAAATGAAAGAATCACAACATCAAGAAATGTAATAAAGCAATTGTAACACGTACCATCAATGAATGCTTCAAGCAAGACTCTTCCCAAATGATCCCTAAGAGTATCAATTTTTTCCAAGGATTCTAAAACTCTTCCACCACATTTCATTTGCTGAATTATGGGCAAAAGACCTAATGAGAAATAAAATAATCCACCATATTAATAAATCATAACCAACATAAAAGTACCAATGGAACAAGTACAATAGTGAGTTGCTGGCTGCACCCACCACGTTTTCAATCTTTCTACTGATTTGCATCACAAGAGAGAAAAGTATGACAGTAGGGAAACAAAAAACTTGCATGTCTCCTTTAGATACAAACGTTTACAGAGTAAGTAGCCAAGGCTTATTGTGTGGAAGCCAAGCTTTGTGATTTGAGCAGTCGACCCAACAATAAAGTAGGCATGATTTGAGCATAGATGCCATTAGAAAGAGCATTTTTGCTTCTCCAAGTTACTGCAGCAACACTATATGTGCCACTATATCTCTCCAATTTAATATAGCAACTCTATATGTCCCTCCATTTCTAATACACTGCCAACCGTATCTCAAACACTAAAATACTAGTATCTAACCTCCTTCTCATATTGGGGACCACTCAAGATATTGAGGGATCCAATTAAATGCATTAGTCATCTTAACTACAATTGAAATTTTTCTGCCACTTTTTCTTATGTTCACAAATAATTGAATTGCAACTAACTTCATTGTTAATTTAAATCAGACAGGTTTGCAAGTAAAAATCACCTTAGATGCGAAAAATTTGATGACTTGCAAATACTAGCATGTAATATTCAATAGAGTGCCTACCCTCTGATCTCTTTTCACTGGGAAGTTGTAAGTAGTATAGGCATGCAAGTTCAACCTTCATGGCCTCAGTGCTCAAATTATCACCATCCATGCATAAGCTTGATTCTAAATGTATCAGGTCCTTGTCAATCTTGCAAATAATATGCTGTGCAAACAGTATGAAAGACCGTTTAGCAAAATATGACATTTTTCTATATAAGTTTTAGCCCCCAAGACAAGAGGATGGGAGATTCGAACTAGTGACCTTCAATTCAAGAGGTGCGGTCTCTAGCCGATTGTGCTACCCTTTGGGTAGCAAAATACAACAAATTGCAATCACATATTACTATTCAGATACATTTGTACACATAATTTTAGCAACACTCACATCATGTTCATCACAAGAAGTATGCAACTTGAGATTGGAAGCATCATGTTTAGGCAATAGGTTTCCAGAGAGATCAATATCACATTTAAACCCAGACGCAGCAAAATCAGATGCAATCAAAACTTCAGCACTACTTGAAGATCTGAACAGTTTGCCATTTGGGGTGGCTACATTAGGACTCTTTAATTTGTATGAACCAGCACTTTCATCAATATTAACGGGATTGCAGGACCTGGTGACACATTTGGAGGCAGTTGCTGAGACCTCCTGCCAAACTAAAGGATTAAGCACCAGACACCAACAGAACAACTTGAACGAGGCAGTAATTTTGATCAAGGATTGCAAGAGACTTGTTTACCTGAAATTTGCAACCATGACTTGCTGAATTACTTTTACTCTTAACTGCAATCAGGTAAGAAATACAGCTCAATATTCTGCTTGTACAGTAAAAAGTCCAAAGCACAAATTAGTTTAACAATAAAGCTAGGGACACAACAAAAATCCACAACATTCCTGAATTAGCCTACCATCTCACACGTGAGCCCTCCACAATCTGCAATTTATTATTATTATTTTTTTTTTTTAATGAACCACATATGAGGTAGTATGCAGATTTTGGGAATGTTGTAAAAGTGTTGTGTCACTAGGACTCTTAGTTTAAACCTACATTCATCAGATGTAGTAACAGCCTCTACTGGACAATTATCAGGCCTTCCTTTTGAGCGCTCCACCTCATATGGCACTTCACTTTCATCATCAGAAAGGATGACACGAGCACGTTTACGACCAACACCTGTCTGTTGATTGCTGGTTGATATAGACAAACTTTTTGGTAGAACTTTAGCTGGCTGAGTAGAAATATTGTGCTTTTCTGACTGAGCTGCTTTCATTTTGGGCGAATTTTTTGAGGACCGAAGCATGGAAATCAGAGGTACATCATCATTCAACTCTTCTACACTGGCTACAGAATTTGATCTGCTAGAATTCAATTTACTCATCTCTGGGGAGCAGCATGCATCAGACCTACTCTCTGACAAATGATAGTTCCCTTCTGTGTAAGTTTCAGAGCAGCAATCCTCTGCTACATTATGTGTTTCAAGCTCTTTATCTTTTGACTTCTTCAATTTGTCAATTAAAAGCTGCAATCTCCTACACAGGAGCATCTTTCTTTAGGCAATATTATAACTTCCAAGTGGTATAAAGTCCATTAAAAAATTCACCGAACTTAATAGTTTCTTTTGATAAATAATTAAACTTACAGAAAAGGCCAAGGAGGGTCATAAAACTTAATTTTGCTAATGGAACTACCAAAAATTGTCCCTTCAAGTTAAGTTTACTACTCATTTAAATCAATGTTTTGGCCTATATTCTGCAAAACTTGCAAAGCTTCACCTCCAGCATCACAGAAAATTAATGGCTAGTCTATATGGTTAAAGAGGATTGCATGATCCAAATTACCTGGCCTCTTCAACATTATCAAATCTTATCATGTGGCTATAGTGCATATTCTCTAGTGCAGAAAGCTGTACAGAAGGAAGGTTAGCTTCAATGGCAATCCTGCAATACATGATAAACTAGATGAGCACAAAGCAACATTGACCTCTTAAGTTAACAATGGTGCATTTGTGCATTTTTAAGGATTAATTACTGCTATTGCTGCTAGATCTTTTTTTTTTTTTTTTTTCTAATTACATATCTTTGGATGAATATAAAGCACAGTCATAATGATAAGAATCACTTAAACATAAGATGATGATCGTGATGACATCTGTTCTTAATCCTTTCTATACAGCCAAAAGCAGGTTGAATCTGGTTTGTCAATATTCACAACTAGTGCCCCAAATTGAGCATTATTCTTGTAATAGCATAAAGTTCAAGGAGGCTCAATTAGTGTAGTGATTAATCATATATTTAATAGTGCGGTTTCACCAAATTACCCATATATGCAAGAAAAAGTTTCCCTTGCAATAGGATCAAATTATATATTTGATGCCATTTATATCTATAAAGAGTAATTGAATAATTTTATTGTGGGATGAAAGGTACTTTAACCCTAATACACATTCATTAATAATAAATTACATAACAAGTCCAGCACAATGGTTTCGTGAATATATCAACGGCTTGATATGTTTGGTCCATTCATGGATCACCACATTGGAAGCAATATGAACCCCCTTAAAGTTAAAAAATAGCTTTAAGCTTAACTGGAATTCCAAGCTTTAGCGTTACAGTTCTTTAGAGCACTGTTACAGCTTTTAAAAATAATGAATTGACATAAATACCCATGCTTATTTTTCAAATAATAACAATAATAATTAAATAAGCATTGATCAATAATTGAATTAATTGGGTTTGAGTATGGAAATAAAAAGAACTTATATTTCCACAGATTGCTGTTTTATGATTATTTACTGATCTATGTTAACATAAACTCATTGCCACAGTACAAGAACTACTATACACTTGTAATTTGTTTGTTATAGCAATTAGTCTTTCATATTATAACAATAAAACAGTACTGCCCATTGCCTGAAGACATGCGTATCATATTGTCACGACCTCGCCCCAGTTGTGTACAACACATTAAAGGGAAGTCACTCCTTATGTGCTTCCCTAGGCGATGTGGGACTCCATGGATTGCAAGACCCCCTTTTAGGTCTCTACAATCCACCCCCTTACGGGTACACGTGTCTTCACATGTGGGGCCCACACTTTTGGCTAGGGAGTGGCTCTGATACCATTTGTAACGACCCACCCCAATTGTGTAGATATTGTCCGCTTTGGAGCCCATACTCTCTTACAGTTTTGTTCTCCCCCAAAGCACATAGTAGTGGGGAAAAAGACCTCTACACATTAAAGGGAAGTCACTCCTTATAAACACATCCCTATATGCTTCCCTAGGAGATATGGGATTCCATGGATTGCAAGACGCCCTTTTGGGTCTCTACAATATTGAATAGGTTTCATTTTGGTGATGCAAACAAGATCAAAATAGTTCCAGATGTGTCAGAAACATCTAGGCTTGCTTGCCCAACATGAAAGAAGCTCCTCTTCTGGCTACTCATGCTGATTAGGAATTAATTAATGCACATATATACATACACACACACACACACACATATATACATACACACACATATATACATACACACACATATATATCTTTGTGTGTGTGTGTGTGTGTATATATAGATAATTACCTGTAGCTCTCTTCAAATGCATCTAGTGCTCCTGTACAATTACCATCACTGTCCAAAATATAACCAATGTTTATTTTTGCTAATGCTTGCCCCTGAAATCAATATCAACTCAAGAGTGAAAATTCACTAATCAACAAATACACAGTACATCCACGGACAGAACTGCCCCCATATACTTTAATTGTGATGCCTATAATTATCCTATACAACAATCACTATTACTGAAATTTAAGCAACTAAAATTAAATGTACAACTTTATTACTAAGGTCACATACAAATATATCATAAGAATGATTTCAAGTAAAGTTCCGTGCTACTCCTTATCTAAGAAAAACAATAATTAATGTGTATCATATGTTAGAAGATGATAGAACAAAACACCAACTTACCTCCAAGTTGCCAATTGACTTGTATATTTCCCAACTCTTCTTGTACCATTTAATGGATCTGTCAAATTTTCTGAGCTTCTGGTATGATTCTCCAATATCCAGAAATGAATCACTCAGCTTTTCCTTGTCACATAGTTCGCTTGCAACCCTCTTCTTCCTTTTCGCATATTCACAAAGCTAAACATAAAATTTGAATAAGAAATAAAGCCGCATTAAATTGTACAAGAATCTATAATGTAGTCTTTGGTAATATTCATAACTTCCAATTGCCTGTTAGATGTATCAAGCACTGTTTATGTGTAGCATAAATATGAATGCAATACTCCCTTGCCATGTAAATCCAGTTTATTTGCAATATGCCTCAAAGATTTAAGAAAAAAGAAACCACGCGCAGGGTTGGTGGGGGGAGAGGGATATGTACTTTTTTCATTTACATTCATCTTACACCAACTGCATTAAACTTTGAAAAAGTTTACGGAGACTTGCCTATTGGCATCACACTCCCACACCCAAACAAAGACCAAGATTCCAATCTAACCTGGTCAAGTTTCAAAGTAGTATTCGTTTCATTATCTTAGCCAACACATTCCAATTAAAAATAATGGACCATTGAATTTTTGAAGTATTTCAAAAACAAAATCGCAAGACTGCAAAATGTCATGTAGGATCTTTAGGACTTCAGCACTAAATTGCAGTCCTTGATGAGATCTTGAATGGGGATTGATGTTTAAGGGTTTAGGTAGGTTTAGGTAATAAAAAGATTGGATCTTGAATAAGTTTGAAGGATGCTTAGTGCTAAAACAGTAAATGGAATGAGAAAGAAAGCAAGATAAACCCCAGACAATCACACCTCAGTTTCTTTTTTTCTTTTTTTTAATCAGTAAGGAAAGAAACTTTTTTATATCAAAAAAGAAGAAAAAAATCCAAGGCCAAAGCACACAAGGAGTATACTAAGGACACTCCAAAGGAGAAGAAAAGCAAGAGTATATGAAAGAAAAAGAACAAAACAAAACAGCCCCAAGAGTCAGGAAAGAAACTGTCCAAAAAGGTCAGAAAGTCTAAACCTGAACCAACATTAGAGCAATACACCTGCTGCCACTCAAACAGAGTGGCAAGAGTTCATCAATCCCTCTATTTCTATCTCTATTGAATACATAAAGGCTCTATTGCCACTATTACTCCTAGAAGGACTAGGACTCCTAAATGGGTGAGGCTTCCATTCAATGCTCATGTGCACTGAACAGGACACCAAGCCGACACGGCCATTTTAAGACATGTGTCATGTCCATCTGGCACTGGTGCACTAGAGGTAAGCCAAACCCGTCCTAAATAACCTTTTTCCTAGAAAGACTAGGACTTCTAAACAAAATGGAAAAATGGCTCAAAACATAAAATAAGACCAATGGCTCATGCACGGCCCACTATAGCACAATCTATAAAAATCTGGAAATTACCAAACTACCCATATTTTAGTATACTTCATTAAAACTGACCCAACAAGTTTCTAACCAAAACAAACTTAATATTAAGACTCAGTAACAACTAAAGTAGCCTATGAAAGGTAACAAGAAACCCCACATTGAAACTAAACCACAATTTTTGAATCATTTGGTAATCGAATCTTGTTTTTCCTACTACTTACTGTTTGCATCAGTCTTGACATACATACAAACCCAATTAGTTGAGAGGAGACAATAAAGTTATCGAAGATAATGTTTGTGGAAGATTATATCTAGCTAAGCATGTAATTTACAACCCCAATTCAAATAAGAAAATAAATGTGACACTATCCAACAAATTTAAATACAACATTTATTGCTGAAGACTCATCTAAGTGTTGAGAAGAGCAGAAAGACAGAAAATGTGTATGGAGCAGAGTATGTACCTTCAACCAATCAAATATCATTCTTGATTTCTCTGCAAGGCAATCAAGAGATGCATACTGGTTCAACAAACACTTCCTCTCACGTGGAGTTCCTCTTGCAACGACCATGTCTCTTGTCAACTTCTTAAGATTCTGCTCTTCTTTCTTCAGATCATCCATTACTTTAATAGCTTCTTTAACAATTTCAATATTATCATCAATTTGCCTAACCAAAGCATCCTCGTCTTCCATGGAATTCGCCAGATCAAGTCCTCTCTGGTAGCAACGAAGCGCCTCCTCATACCTTTGAACCCTATAATGCAATTCACCAAGGTTGATGTACCCTTTTGCCTCCCCTTGGCAATGCCCAATTTTCTTACAGATCATTATGTCCTTCTCAATGTTCTCCCGAGCTTTATCCCACATCCTGAGGTCAATGTAAACTTTTCCAAGGTTGTGGTACAGCCTGCTGCGCCCATCATCATTTTCATCCACCTCTTCCTCATCACAAATCTTTAATCCTATACTTAATATTTTCAAGGCCTCTTCAAAGTTATCAAGATCCATTTCAACCAGACCTAGATTATTATGTGCATCAACATATTCCTTGAGGAATTTGCTATCCTTATCAGGCGGATTCCTCTTAAGCGTCTCCGCAAGCTTCATGGCAGACTTGTAATACTTTTTAGCATTCCGAACAGACAAATGGTCCACTTCGGATCTCAAAAACATTTCATGATAAGTACGACCGAGTTGAGTGCTGGCCCGTTGCTGCTCAACAAGATCATCAGCATCCTTGGCAAGCTCTAAATGTTTTTTCTAAAGCCAAAAACATTATATTATATAAATATAAATCTTTCAAATTTTAATTACTAACTGTATAATTGTATCAGCTTATACGAAACAAAATTTCAACCTATCGCATCTGGTCCACGATGATTACTCTTAATTAAATCAACAGGCCAAGACACGAATTGATTTTTGAGCTAAGGTAATGATTCACAGATTTTCTGAAAGATATACAAAAAAAGAGAAGAGAAGAGAAGAGAGAGGACCTGATAAATGAGGGCGTGATTGAAGTCCTCGAGGCGAAGATAGAGTTCGCCGAGGGACTGACACGTGGGCAACAATTGCTTCTCAGGCAAGTACTTGATGGAAACATGGTAGTCGATGCGGAGCCACTTGAGGGCGGTGACGTACTCGCCTCTTTGCTTGAGGATGTCTGCAATCACGTTCGCCCACCTGGCCTCCTCCTGCCGATTACCCTCCACCTTGGCGCTCTGGTACGACCTCTTCGCTACGCTTAATTTCGCAGCATCCTCTCCACCCATTGATCTCTCTCTCTCTCTCTCTCTCTCTCACCAACAGGTTCTGAGTGACTTCTGAGGAGATGTGGGATTTGACTTTTGAACAAGGGTTTCTAATCTTTCTGTGGGTGGAGAGTGGGGACTGTTTTTTTGGGGGCTGATCCTACTCCTACAGCCTGTGAGAATATTTTTGTGTGCGAAAATGAAAGTGAACTCCCGCCAAAACTCCTCTTTTTTTAATTTTAAGGGCTACAGCCTCCATTTTAAATTGTGCTTGCATCCACACCATATCACAAGTTCTCGATTCATATAGATCAACTTCCTTTGTTTAAGCGTTTGTTTGGTTTCAAATTAAAAAGTCAATTTATTTTATTATTTGACTTATTTTTATTATTATTTATATTGTTAGTTATCTTTGTAGGAAATTTAACGTCTTTTTTTTTTTTTTTTGAGAGAGAATAATTAATTAAATTTATTTCATATTCCGTGG
Source organism: Quercus agrifolia (assembly GCA_029955455.1). Taxonomy (NCBI): domain Eukaryota; kingdom Viridiplantae; phylum Streptophyta; class Magnoliopsida; order Fagales; family Fagaceae; genus Quercus; species Quercus agrifolia. Next base: position 23,146,903 of record JARQAD010000008.1, read on the forward strand.
GCTCCAATTAGTTTAACTAGTAAAATCTCTTAATATGATCCATAGCATCTAGTTTTTTTTTTGTGGTGATGATATTAGGTGAAACATTGAACTATGTAAACTAACAAATTTATGTATTTTTTAGCTTTCACTTTTTATTATTTTCATTATTCTTTATCTTATTTGTATTGAAGGGAATACAATGACAATGTGACCAAGTTTTTTTTGGCATGTGAAAAAAGTATGGATCATACTGAGTTGACCTAACCCTTAAAAGTTCGAGTATGGGACATAGGGTTTGCAACTTGTTTAAGACAACCCATTTCTAACCCAAATTTGGTCCGATCGAACCTAAACATGAACGCGATCAATCTGACCCATTTGTCATTTTTACTTTGGAATGCTTGTAGGGTTATAAATGAATTGACATGTTTGTGAATAGATTAGGTACAACTCGAAGAAGAGTGGAAAATTGTTTACGTTCATTTAGTTTGCAAATGATCAAAGTTTAAGCCTAAGTTTTGACTCAACTATTAAACAAGTTAAGCGCGTGGATCTTAGGCAGTTGCTAGCTTATGCAAAAACCTCACCATCACTTGACCAAGTATATCATTTGTTTTTAACCTTTGCTAGCTTATGCAATTGCCTATGATCATGTATTGTGAATTTGTGACAATCATGCAGTTATTTACAGTAGTGGAGTCAGGATTTCAGTTGAGAGAGGGCAAGATTAAGGACAAGATTGAAATCAAGAAATTCAATAGATTAATTAAATCTATGTACATTAAGTTTAAACATGTAATTGGATTACTCAAAAATAAATTGATAAAATGAATAAATATAAAAGTGTTGAAAGTATAGTAATGCTTGAAAATTTATATACCTCGTCAGTGCTTTGATTGCTTTTAAAAAATTACTAGTCGCAACTCCACGCAATGCACGGAAATATCTAATTAATTTAAAATAAAATGTAATATATAATTTATTTTTTAACGTATTCATTAAATTATATATTAGGACTAAAATAGTGTTTTCTCATAAGAGAATTTCATTTTAAATGTATTAAACTATTAACTAAGAAATTTTCTTTTTTTATATAACTATTTACCAAACCAACAAAGGGCAGGGGTCTTTTTTTTTTTTTTTTTTTTTTAAGTAATGAATTTTTTGTTCCCTATAAATAAAAAATTATATATATTTTATATTAAGATTATTTTCATCTATTCATATTAAGAGCCAATTTGCTAGTGATAGAATATAGTGTGGATTAAAATTTTCCAATTATGACATTTAGAAAAGAATGTGAAAAATACCTTTTTCCCACCATTAATAAATTTCAACTTCTAGCATCCTATTTTAATGTTATCTTTACTTCCAAACCAATCCATCTCTTTTGAAGTATACAAGTATAATCATGATCTATTTTCTTGAATACATTACTTATCTCAATACATCCATAAAAATACATCGAATCAAAACATACCTATATGTGAAAAATAATAATGAAAATACAATTCCGAAAACTAAAATATGTCACTCATTCAATTATTTCCATTTGATTAACCTTTGCTTTTATCTAAATAAGTGGCACTATAGAGTATTTCTAATACAATTATTAAGAGTACTTTCTCTGCAAAAACTACAGTTTTGGTCACACAAAATGATTTAAAAGTAAACAAAACTTAGTAAAGTCTCATAGTTTAACATCTAATTGAATCACTAAAAAAAAAGGATTTTTTTTTTAAATCTGGAATTGGAATACCTAAATATGCATAAAAGTCGATAAAAATTTGCCAAAAAGAGAAACAAATGTGAAGTGACAATTAAATCAACAACAACAAAAGGAACCATTATGGGGGAAAAGTGGTTGGAAAAAAAAAAGCATCAAAAGAGACAAAATTGGAGAGAGAGAGAGAGAATTGACCTTTTTTGCAATGAACAACTTGGAAGGAATAGGGGAGAGAGGTGGAAATGAAGTAAAAGAAATTTATAAGAAAATCAAGTTGGAAGAGGAAGAGTAAAAGCAGATGAAAGGTTCAAAAAAGTGAAACTGTAGAATTTATGACGATGAAAGGTGGGAAGGGTGGAAGTAGATGAAAGGTTCAAAAAAGTGAAATCATAGAATTTATGAAGATATAAATGAGAAAATTTAAAAATTTATATAGGAAATCAAATGAAAAATTTAAGAAGCCAATAATTGGAGAAGATGAAAAATTGAACTAAGAAGGCAATGGTTGAAAAAGATGAAAGGTTAAACAAAGTAAAAATTGCAAAAAATTAAAAAAGACTGCTAATGACATGACATAAAAAGACCTTTTGTAAAATTTATTTTAAAGTTTCCATTATTATATAATAGTATAGATAGATATGTATAGACATTGTTTCTTATTTTAGATTCTTCATTGATTTTATTGCTTAGTTATAATATCTAAATTAAAGTAGATGAATGTGTAAACGCAAAGTTATATATAAAGTTAAAACTGCTCAAGATAAATGTGTAAAGTCAATCTATACATATATTTAATATATTCTCAAAAAAATGTTTATATATTTAATGTTGTCAACAAAATTTAGGAATAAAAATTAAATAAGAAAAAGAATGATTACGTAATCAATGACATGGCAGATGAGGTGGTGAAATATGAGCATAGCAACAATAAATGCTACACTTCATCTTTTAGATATATATATAGATATAGATTATGTAGAATTTAATTTTATCTCTATTCTTTTAATCTATATCTATATATATATATCTAAAAATTGAAGCGTAACATTTAATGTTACTGTGCTTTTGTTGAACCACATCAGCGTCACGTCATCAAACTATTTTCAATATGTTCTCTCTCATTTTTAATTATTTTTCTCCATATTAATTTCCCACTTTACAATTACACTTTCTCCAACATTTATTTATTTTTACATTTTTATCTCCCCACTACTCTATACCTTAACTTTATAATTTCTTCATCCCTTCATCTTCCGTTTATTTTGATGTTTACAACTATAAATTTTCTTTTGAATATTCCTCTACTCATCTTCTTTTATATAATTTTGTTATTTGTCTCACATTCTCTTCAAAAAAAAAAGGTGATTACTCTCTCTCTCTCTCTTATTAATTCTTTCTTGCAACTCTACTTTAAATTGATATAAATATATATATATATATATATTTTTTTTTTTTTGTATCTCTACTTTTGGATGATACACTTTTGTGGTGTATTTTTTGAGTTATTTATCTCATGTACTCTCTATCCCTCTTATAGTTTTGGTTTGAGTTAATTTTTAGATATTTTAGAAGTGAGAATTTGAGTTTATATCAAAATACAATTTACATGATTATGTGTTTGAATGTGTCTATAAATTATTTGAGTAATATCAATTGTAAATTTGTGATGAGGTTTGGTTATCATAATAATCTTCTTCAGAGAATGAGAAATTCAAATAATTAATTTTGGAATTTAAAAATTTTAGTTGTAGAAAAAAAAAAAAACCATAACAAACTATACAAAAGTTTGAATAATATAGACCACTTGAAAAAAGAATAGTATTTCTATCTTTTATTAAAAAAAAAAGGAATAATATCAATCAAATACACTTACGTTTTTCAAAAAAAAAAAAAAAACTCAAAATAATAGAATGATATATTTGTAAATATGGAGAGATGAAAAATAATTTTAGAAATAATATCTCCAGTACATTTTGGAAAATAAATCATACATTATAACACGTTTCAAAATAGTTGTATATTCTCACACATCGAATAGGTCTATGACTAGTTTAAATATATATATATATATAACTGAAACCTCTATAACTCTTACAATTTTCCACGTCAGTACAATATTTAAATAAAATTATCATTTTATTTAAATAAAACTATTTTTTTTTAATCCAAATTTGACAAGGAGTGAAACTCTATCTCTCTAATAGTTCAACTTAAACTCAAACTCATCATTATCATTTTTTTTTTAATAAAATTATTTTTGTTTAATCCGAAACATCTGAAACTCTCACAATTTTCTACATCAGCACAATATTTAAATAAAATTATTTTTATTTAGTCCAAAATTAACAAAAAGTGAAAATCTATCTCTCTAACGAGTCCAACTTAAACTCAAACTCATCATTATCATTTTTTTTAAAAAAAATTATTTTTGTTTAATTAAAACTTAACAAGGAGTTAAACTCTATCTCTCTAATAAGTCCAACTTAAATTCAAACTCAAACGTTGATAATTTATCTCCAAATTTACGAGGTTAATCATGAACACTATAAACAATGCAAACCCCAATATATATATATATATATATATATATATATATATATATATATATTTTTTTTTTTTTTTTTTTTTTTAAATTGAGTAGAGGTATGAGCTCTTCTTATGTTATTTTCTTCTCCTCTACTTTGTTAAAATAAAATTTTATTTTTTGGTTTTTCATGTATTTTTTAAAAAGTAATTTTCGTACATGAACCATCAAACTCTCTTTAGCCTTTTTTTACAATGTTAGGACATATGTAAATATTGTTAGAGACATATGTTATGTAAATTGACTAATCCTTTGACAAAATTCATTTTACTTGTAATTGAGTAGATCTAGAATGAGTTTAATACTTCAAGGAACAAGAGTTCAAGTTTAGTATTGAAGCCATGCAAATCTGTCCAAGAAACAAGTGAAGAAGTGTTGTTTATTAAAACTCGACAGATAACTCGATAGATGACATCTATCGAGGTTTAATGCTGATGCTCGACAGCAGCTTGACAAAAGCTGTATCTATCGAGACTTACGAAATTCAGATTTTCAGATCTGATTTCACGTATATCTATGTGTATTTGTGTAGGGTTTCTTCTCTCACAACCTTAGACATATATAAGGATTATTTTGAGGGCCGTTAAAGGTGATGCAAAGTGATAAAACTCAGTATCTGTTTGGATCCATTGAAGCTACATTTCACGTTCACGTTTCAGCCCTTTTTTTTTTTGGCATAGCAAAATGGCTACTGTTCATGAAAAGTAGCCGCAACTTTTGAGCAAGTCTCCCGTGAATAGTGTATCTGTGCACAGTTAATGGACCCACAAACTTCACTTTTCAACAACTTTTTCATTAAAAATTGGTCACACGGTATTATTTATACATTTAAAAATTATTTTGTTACAGTATTTTCAGTTTCAGCAAAATAAGTTCTATCCAAACGGACCCTCAATGTAAATTGATTATGCATGCAAATTTTGACTGGAGACAAAATTTGCCCTAGTTCATCATATTCCTTATAGAAGCTACAGTGTCTTTGCGCCAAGGGTTTGGTAACTAAAAAGCTTCTTAATCTCCATCGTTGGATGAACTGAAGAATTTTGCAGCCAACATCTTCCTCAAGTTGGTGTGTTAGTCACGTATTTCGATCCATGCATCATTTGGTTAGTCACGTACTGAGAGTCGTGTATTGAAAGAAGAGATTGTCACTACATTACAAGTCTAATTAGGTATTGGGGTAAGGGTTTAACTGTATGTTAGTATTAGATACTGGGATTCTTTTTACTTATAACCACTTGTTTTGATAATAGTAGATTCTCAGGAGTGGTGACCTTAAATTCACTCGGTGGGGTTTTGCCTCGGTGATTTTTCCCATTCGTAAACAAATCACATGTGTCAAATTTATTTTCCGCTGCATTTAACTTAGTTGGTGATTTGTTTGTGCTATCACGCTTATTGCATGTAATTGAATCTAATTAATTTCACTTGGCTAATTAATTTGATTTAGTTACTAAATTGGTCAATACATTCTTAACCTATCATACAAGATAAAAAAGTTTCCAATAATTGAAATTATTCTTTTGAATGTAACTCATATTTCTCTTATATTTCTCTATTGTTTAGTCATATATATTTTATTTTGTTTCAATAATTCCCAAGCAGTGAATTATCTAATTCTTTAATATTTTTTGGTATTTCAAAAGTTTTAATATTTGAAATTTTGAGTTTTTTTTTTTTTTTTTTTTTTTTTTTTTTTTGCAGTATCTGAAATTGTTTGACAAATTTTTCGTAAGCCATTACACGTTCAAGCAATGGTTTCGTAATCAAATTGTAATGCAAATTAAAGTCATACAAGAGCAAATCATGCAATAATGTAATTTCTTAATCAATTTAAGATTTTATAAAATTATTTTAGTCTACCTCACAAATAGGTAGGTTCTTGTGCATAGCACGAGCTAGCAACTAGTTATTTATAAAACCTGAGTAGCAAAACCCTAGAGTTTAAAAGTTAAAACTATAAAAGAGTCTAGGAATTGAAGTGAAAAAATTAGTGAAGAGATGGAGACATTAGACATTATTCGGTTTGTGTGTTGTGTGTTTTCTTTTTTTGTAATTATTTTAAATGGAAATATGGCACCCGTATAGTGAGGAAGATAGAATTCTATTTGAACTTAAAAATATAGTTGTGATATGGAGAGAAGGCCACAAGTGCCGTGACTTTTTTCTTTTTTAATGTTATATCTTTGTTTTGTTTTATCCTTTATCATATACTAGTAAATATCACGTGCGATGCGTGGTACATTTTGATAAATTTTGTAAGAAATTATTTATGACCCAATGATTTCATGAATAATATTATTGTTAGTCACACTTAATCTATGTGGTTTTCTACTTAAACTAAATACATTGGGGGGGGGGGGGGGGGAATTTCTCTAATTCATGCAACCAAGAAATGTCATCAGATCATAATGAAATTGTCACCTACAAACCTGTTGGTTCCTAGGTGTCTTTCTTGTATTATTTTATGTTTTCTATATCAATTAGCTATAAAAACTTCTAGAATTTCATGATACAACAATAGAAAAAAAATAATTCCAAAGTAATATCACAATTTAACAACTAAAAAAATTAATTGAACTAAAAGTAGCCAAAAATAGATCCTTACCAAGTATACGCATCATACAGAAAACCAAAAATATAAATTGGCACATAATATGAAAAAATAAGCCTAAATAAATTACAATGCTACATAAGTAAAACCCTATACATAAAATCTAAACAAAATATTTAAAACGAACGTAATATTTTGAAAATTAACATACCTCTAAGAAAGAAAAACAAAGATATTGTGAGAAAATTATGAAAGTTTAATTTTTAAGTCCAATGAAAATAGGGATTTATATTGGACAAATGTGGAGACAAATAATATTTGCCTAATTCATTGAATTCGACTCTTGCAATTCTGCATTGAAGTTAGTCTTATGCAGAAAATTGAAAAGTTTTTTTGATTCCTACATTTCCCATGACTTTTTAGATCCATCCGTATCAATTCAAAGCATGTAAAGTTATAAATGTATACAAATTCTTTGAATTTGATTAATACATTGAAATAAATGCATTTGTCATTACTTAATAGTTTGACATAAATGCTAAATTTGGATGAGGTGAAAGCCTAAATGAGAAGGATGTCATACAATGTGCTACTTGGCAGAGCCTCATGTTTTCTCACATGAGGTCTCTACTTTTATACATACATATATATATATATATATATATATATATATATATATATATACATTGATTATACTTATAATTATCACTCCTTTAATTTTATGGCGAATCTGGGAATTAGAAACAAGATTTGAGTTGGACAAACTTGATTAACGTAATAGACATAAGTTATAAACACTACACTCAATACCCATGTGGATCGAAATTCTCTCAAATAAAAAATTGTGTAAAAAAAATTAAAAAAAAAAAAAAAAAACCTCAATTAAGTTACTGAGTATTCAAGAAAAGAAAGGTTACGGAGTTATCTCTTTGAATTGAAAGAAAAAATTGTTAAGAGTCCAATGAGGTTACACTAAGGTGAGGTTATCCTTATTGCAAATTGTTTCGGTAAGGGGGCAACTATACTCAATCTCCTATTTTAAAGGAGTTTTTGGAGGAGGTAAGGGGGGCAATTGCCCCTTCGAACCCCTTGGCTCCACCCCTGGTTATTCATACTGCTTCCAACACAATGTTTCATGAAAGTATCAAGCATATAGGGGTGAGTTTTGATTTTGTTCAAGAAAAAGTGGAGAGTGGTATAATTGCTACATTGCATACCTCTAAAGGGGATCAAGTTCTTAATATGGTCATGAAACCATTGTGATAAACTCAGGTAGATTTGTTAAGTAACAAGTTGGGGTTATATGGATATATATATGCCCTAGCTTGATATGCCCCAACTTGAGGGGGAGTGTTATGAGTAAAATTGGTTTAGTCGTGAGGCAATGGGATCATTTTGTATTGTGAGGCTAACGAATATATATATTATGTGTATTAAGATTAGTCAGATTATTCGAGTTGAGGAAATACAATTAATATTTCTATCCACAATGGAAAAGGTATAAGTTAATCAAATACCTCGTGAATAATCCCGAGCTTGTTTGACAATAAAATGAATCAAGTTTAAGTATGTAATTTAGTTTGATGATGAGCTTGGGTTTGACTTGTGTTCTATATAATAGTAAATGAACAATATTTGTTTTTTTTTTTAAAAAAAAATTCACTCATCTCTACTTGTTTATAATTGACCCATGGGTTAACAAATTGACCCATTTTTTCAAGGGTGTTTTTTCTATTGCTTTTTTTTTTTTTTTCTTTCTTCTCTTTTTTACCTAACTACTTGTAATTGTTTAAAGAATTAGAGTATTATTATAATAATTCAAATAGTGTCCACCAACAACAACAAAAATTCCCAACATCACTTGCATTTGGAAGGGCCTAGAGTTGGACGTGTCTTCATTGTATATTAAAGTTTTGTATTTTAGATGAAAATACTAACAAAATTATTGACCAATTTTTCTATACCTAACGTGTTATGTTTTATACATAAATTTTTATATTGTTAGTTATCTTTGTAGGAAATTTAACTTCTTTTCTTTTTCTTTTTTATTGAGAGAATAATTAATTAAATTTATTTCATATTTTGTGGGCTCCAATTAATTTAACTGGTAAAATCTCTTAATATGATCCATAGCATCTAATTTTTTTTTTTTTTTTGGTGGTGATGATATTAGTGAAACATTGAACTATGTAAACTAACAAATTTATGTATTTTTTTAGCTTTCATGTTTTATTATTTTCATTATTCTTTATCTTATTTGTATTGAAAGGAATACAATGACAATGTGATCAAGTTTTTTTTGTTTTTTTGGCATGTGAAAGAAGTATGGATCATACTGAGTTGACCCAACCCTTAAAAGTTCGAGTATGGGACATGGGGTTTGCAACTTGTTTAAGATAACCCATTTCTAACCCGAATTTGGTCCAGTCGAACCTAAACATGAACGCGATCGATCTGACTCATTTGTCATGTCTACTTTGGAATGCTTGTAGGGTTATAAATGAATTGACATGTTTGTGAATAGATTAGGTACAACTCGAAGGAGAGTGGAAAATTGTTTATGTTCATTTAGTTTGCAAATGATCAAAGTTTAAGCCTAAATTTTGACTCAACTATTAAACAAGTTGAGTGCGTGGATCTCGGGCATTTGCTAGCTTATGCAAAGACCTCACCATCACTTGACCAAGTATATCATTTGTTCTTAGTGTAGTAAATGTGCATGGCAATGCCACACCTTCCACACTGGGAGGCTATCCTTCGAATTGTGAAATATCTTTAAGGTCATCCCAAATGTGGACTCATAGCTATGACATTTGCTTGTATATATAGACCTTTATAGCTTTGGATTGGACAATATCACCTTCAGATATGTGATCTACTACAGGATGTTGCTTTTTATTAGGTGGGAACTTGATCACATGAAAAGTAAGAAACAAAGTGTGGTGTCCCGCTCTAGTGAAAAAGGCTAAATATGGAAAGTCATGACCCATATGTGATGTGAACTCATGTGAATCAAGCAACTTATAAAGGAATTGAGTTTTATTGTGCAATTGCCTATGATTATGTATTGTGAATTTGTGACAATCATGCAGTTATTCACAGTGGTGGAGTCAAGATTTCAGTTGAGAGAGGGCAAGATTAAGAACAAGATTGAAATCAAGAAATTCAATAGATTAATTAAATCTATGTACATTAAGTTTAAACATGTAATTTGATTACTCAAAAATAAATTGATAAAATGAATAAATATAAAAGTGTTGAAAGTATAGTAATGCTTGAAAAGTTATATACCTCGTCAGTGCTTTGATTGCTTTTAAAAAATTACTAATCGCAACTCCGCGCAATGCACGGAAATATCTAATTATTTTAAAATAAAATGTAATATATCATTTATTTTTTAACGTATTCATTAAATTATATATTAGGACTAAAATAGTGTTTTCTCATAAGAGAATTTCATTTTAAATCTATTAAACTATTAACTAAGAAATTTTCTTTTTTTATATAACCATTTACCAAACCAACAAAGGGCAAGGGTCATTTTTTTTTTTTTTTTTTTTTTTTAAGTAATGAATTTTTTGTTCCCTATAAATAAAAAATTATATATATTTTATATTAAGATTATTTTCATCTATTCATATTAAGAGCCAACTTGCTAGTGATAGAATATAGTGTGGATTAAAATTTTCCAATTATGACATTTAGAAAAGAATGTGAAAAATACATTTTTCCCACCATTAATATATTTCAACTTCTAGCTTCCTATTTTAATGTTATCTTTACTTCCAAACCAATCTATCTCTTTTGAAGTATACAAAGTATAATCATGATCTATTTTCTTGAATACATTACTTATTTCAATACATCCATAAAAATACATCGAATCAAAACATACCTATATGAAGATGCTTTGCCAAAAAAAAAAAGTCTCATCAATCATCGTTTTGCAAAATGTCATATCAATCATTGCTTAACAATGATTAATTTGATCGATTAGGAAAATAACTTTTTATTTATAATCTATTAAGATTATTTTCTTTGCGGAAACTGCAAATTTGTCCACTCAAAAAGATTATAGAATAAACAATTATTAGCAAACTCTCATAATTAAGTTTCTATGTGCATCATTATAATAATTAATAATAATAACAACAACAATAACAAAAATAATAATTAAAATACAATTGCGAAAGCTAAAATATGTCACTCATTCAATTATTTCCATTTGATTAACCATTGCTTTTATCTAAATAAGTGGCACTATAGAATATTTCTAATACAATTATTAAGAGTACTTTCTCTACAAAAACTACAGTTTTGTTCACACAAAATGATTTAAAAGTAAACAAAACTTAGTAAAGTCTCATAGTTTAACATCTAATTGAATCACTAAAAAAAAAGGATTTTTTTTTATCGGGAATTGGAATACCTAAAAATGCATAAAAGTTGATACAAATTTCCCAAAAAAAGAAACAAATGTGAAGTGACAATTAAATCAACAATAACAAAAGGAACCATTATGGAGGGGAAAAGTGGTTGAAACAATAAAAAATTAAAAAAAAAAAAAAGCATCAAAAGAGACAAAATTGGAGAGAGAGAGAGAGAGAGAGAGAGAGAGAGAGAATTGACCTTTTTTGCAATGAACAACTTGGAAGGAATAGGGGAGAGAGGTGGAAATGAAGTAAAATAAATTTATAAGAAAATCAAGTTGGAAGCGGAAGAGTAAAAGCAGATGAAAGGTTCAAAAAAGTGAAACCGTAGAATTTATGAAGATGAAAGGTTCAAAAAAGTGAAATCGTAGAATTTATGAAGATATAAATGAGAAAATTAAAAATTTATATAGGAAATCAAATGAAAAATTTAAGAAGCCAATAATTGGAGAAGATGAAAAATTGAACTAAGAAGACAATGGTTGAAAAAGATTAAAGGTTAAACAAAGTAAAAATTGCAAAAAATTAAAAAAGACTGCTAATGACATGACATAAAAAGAGCTTTTGTAAAATTTATTTTAAAGTTTCCATTATTATATAATAGTATAGATAGATATGTATAGACATTGTTTCTTATTTTAGATTCTTCATTGATTTTATTGCTTAGTTATAATATCTAAATTAAAGTAGATGAATGTGTAAAGGCAAAGTTATATATAGAGTTAAAATTGCTCAAGATAAATGTGTAAAGTCAATCTATACATATATTTAATATATTCTCAAAAAAATATTTATATATTTAATGTTGTCAACAAAATTTAGGAATAAAATTAAATAAGAAAAAGAATAATTACATAATCAATGACATGGTAGATGAGGTGGTGCAATATGAGCATAGCAACAATAAATATTACGCTTCATCTTTTAGATATATATATATATATATATATATATATATATATATATATATATATATATATATATATATATATATATAGATTATGTAGAATTTAATTTTCTCTCTATTCTTTTAATCTATATCTATATATATCTAAAAGTTGAAGCGTATTAATGTTACTGTGCTTCTGTTAAACCACATCAGTGTCACATCATCAAACTATTTTCAATATTTTCTCTCTCATTTTTAATTATTTTTCTCCATATTAATTTCCCACTTTACAATTACACTTTCTCCAACATTTATTTATTTTTACATTTTTATCTCCCCACTACTCTATACCTTAACTTTATAATTTCTTCATCCCTTCATCTTCCGTTTATTTTGACTCTTTTTCTCCCCATTTTTTTAATATAATAATTTGATATATTCTCTTCCATTCAATCTATATTTTTCTCACACAAAAAGATGAATACTCTCTCTCTCTCTCTCTCTCTCTCTCTCTCTCTCTCTCTCTCTCTCTCTATATATATATATATATATATATATATATATATTCTTTCTTTTAATGGATTTTTAACTCTTTATTACACCTCTAATTTAGATTGATGAATTTTTATGTATAACTCTACTTGAGATTGATATGATTTGTTTATATTTTAATTTTTTATCTTTTTCATTTAATTTTTTTTGTTACATGTTATCCTATGAAATTACAGAATTATTAAAAGTTATTCTAATACATAGCATGACTTGGATAATTTAATGTTTACAACTATAAATTTTCTTTTGAATATTCTTCTACTCGTCTTCTTTTATATAATTTTGTTATTTGTCTCACATTCTCTTCCAAAAAAAAAAAAAAAGTGATTACTCTCTCTCTCTTATTAATTCTTTCTTGCAACTCTACTTTAAATTGATATATATATATATATATATATATATATATATATATATATATATATATATATATATATATATATTTTTGTATCTCTACTTTTGGATTATACACTTTTGTGGTGTATTTTTTAAGTTATTTATCACATGTACTCTCTATCCCTCTTATAGTTTTAGTTTGAGTTAATTTTTAGATAATTTAGAAGTGAGAATTTGAGTTTATATCAAAATACAATTTACATGATTATGTGTTTGAATGTGTCTATAAATTATTTGAGTAATATCAATTGTAAATTTGTGATGAGGTTTGGTTATCATAATAATCTTCTTCAGAGAATGAGAAATTCAAATAATTAATTTTGGAATTTAAAAATTTTAGTTGTAGAAAAAAAACCATAACAAACTATACAAAAGTTTGAATAATATAGATCACTTGAAAAAAGAATAGTATTTCTATCTTTTATTAAAAAAAAAAAAAAGGAATAATATCAATCAAATACACTTACATTTTTCCAAAAAAAAAAAAAAAAACTCAAAATAATAGAATGATATATTTGTAAATATGGAGAGATGAAAAATAATTTTAGAAATAATATCTCTAGTACATTTTGGAAAATAAATCATACATTATAACACGTTACAAAATAGTTGTATATTCTCACACATCGAGTGGGTCTGCGACTAGTTTAAATATATATATATATATATATAACCGAAATCTCTAGAACTCTTACAATTTTTCACGCAGTACAATATTTAAATAAAATTATCATTTTATTTAAATAGAATTATCATTTTATTTAAATAAAATTATTTTTGTTTAATCCAAATTTGACAATGAGTGAAAATCTATCTTTCTAGCAAGTCCAACTCAAACTCAAACTCATCATTATCATTTTTTTTTAAATAAAATTATTTTTGTTTAATCCGAAACATCTGAAACTCTCACAATTTTCCACATCTGCACAATATTTAAATAAAATTATCGTTTTATTTAAATAAAATTATTTTTGTTTAGTCCAAAATTAACAAAAAGTGAAAATCTATCTCTCTAACAAGTCCAACTTAAATTCAAACTCATCATTATCATTTTTAAAAAAAAAAATTATTTTTGTTTAATCAAAACTTAACAAGGAGTTAACCTCTATCTCTCTAACAAGTCCAACTTAAATTCAAACTCAAACGTTGATAATTTATCTCTAAATTTGCGAGGTTAATCATGAGCACTATAAAACAATGCAAACCCCAATATTTTTTTTTTTTTAAATTGAGTAGAGGTATGAGCTCTTTTTATGTTATTTTCTTCTCCTCTACTTTGTTAAAATAAAATTTTATTTTATGATTTTTCATGTATTTTTTAAAAAGTAATTTTCGTACATGAACCACCAAACTCTCTTTAGCCTTTTTTACAATGTTAGGACATATGTAGATATTGTTAGAGACATATGTTATGTAAATTGGCTAATCTTTTGACAAAACTCACTTTACTTGTAATTGGGTAGATCTAGAATGAGTTTAATACTTCAAGGAACAAGAGTTCAAGTTTAATATTGAAGCCATGCAAATCTGTCCAAGAAAGAAGTGAAGAAGTGTTGTTCATTAAAACTCGACAAATAGCTCGATAGATGACATCTATCGAGGTTTAATGCTGATGCTTGACAGCAGCTTGACGGAAGCTATATCTATCGAGACTTACGAAATTCATATTTTTAGACCCAATTTCACGTATATCCATGTGTATTTGTGTAGGGTTTCTTCTCTCACAACCTTAGACATATATAAAGATTATTTTAAAGGCCGTCAAAGGTGATGCAAAGTGATACAACTCAATGCAAATTGATTATGCATGCAAATTGTGACCGGAGACAAAATTTGCCTTATTTCATCATATTCCTTGTAGAAGCTGCTGCGTTTTTGCGCCAAGGGTTTTGTAACTAAAGAGCTTCTTGATCTTCATTGTTTGATGAACTGAAGAACTTTGCAGCCAACATCTTCCTCAAGTTGGTGTGTTAGTCACGTACTTCGATCCATGCATCATTTGGTTAGTCATGTACTGAGAGCCGTGTATTGAAAGAAGAGATTGTCACTATATTACAAGTCTAATTAGGTATTGGGGTAAGGGTTCAACTGTATGTTGATATTAGGTATTGAGATTCTTTTTACTTGTAACCGCTTGTTTTGATAATAGTAGATTCTCGGGAGTAGTAACCTTAAATTCACCCGGTAGGGTTTTGCCTCGGTGATTTTCCCCATTCGTAAACAAATCACCTATGTCAAATTTATTTTCCGCTGCATTTAACTTAGTTGATGATTTGTTTGTGCTATTACGCTTATTGCATGTAATTGAATCTAATTAATTTCACTTGGCTAGTTAATTTGATTTAGTTACCAAATGGGTCAATACATTCTTGGCCTATCATACAAGATAAAAAAGTTTTCAATAATTGAAATTATTCTTTTGAATGTAACTTATTTTTCTCTTATATTTCTCTATTGTTTAGTCATATATATTTTATTTTGTTTCAATAATTCCTAAGCAGTGAATCATTTGATTCTTTAATATTTTTTGGTATTTTAAAAGTTTTAATATCTGAATTTTTGAGTTTTTTTTTTTTTTTTTTAGCAGTATTTGAAATTGTCTGACAAATTTTTCGTAAGCCATTGCACATTCAAGCAATGGTTTCTTCATCAATTTGTAACGCAAATTGAAGTCATACAAGAGCAAATCATGCAATGATGTAGTTTTTTAATCAATTTAAGATTTTATAAAATTATTTTAGTCTACCTCACAAATAGGTAAGTTCTTGTGCATAACACAAGGTAGCAACTAGTTATTTATAAAACCTGAGTAGCAAAACCCTAGAGTTTAAAAGTTAAAATTGTAAAAAAGTCAAGGGATTGAAGTGAAAAAATTAGTGAAGAGATGGAGACATTGGACATTATTCGGTTTGTGTGTTGTGTGTTTTCTTTTTTTGTAATTATTTTAAATGGAAATATGGCACCCGTATAGTGAGGAAGATAGAATTCTATTTGAACTTAAAAATATAGTTGTGATATGGAGAGAAGACCACAAGTGCCGTGACTTTTTTCTTTTTTAATGTTATATCTTTGTTTGGTTTTATCCTTTATCATATACTAGCGGATATCCTGTGCGATGTGCAGTACATTTTGATAAATTTTGTAAGAAATTATTTATGACCCAATGATTTCATGAATAATATTATTGTTAGTCACACTTAATCTATGTGGTTTTCTACTTAAACTAAATTCAAACTAAATACATTGGGGGGAAAATTTCTCTAATTCATGCAACCAAAAAATGTCACCAGATCATAATAAAATTGTCACCTACAAACCTGTTGGTTCCTAGGTGTCTTTCTTGTATTATTTTATGTTTTATATATCAATTAGCTATAAAAACTTCTAGAATTTCATGATACAACAATAGAAAAAATAATTCCAAAGTAATATCACAATTTAACAACTAAAAAAATTAATTGAACTAAAAGTAGCCAAAAATAGATCCTTACCAAGTATATGCATCATACATAAAACCAAAAATATAAATTGGCACATAATATGAAAAAATAAGCCTAAATAAATTACAATGCTACATAAGTAAAACCGTATACAAAAAATCTAAACAAAATAATTAAGACGAACAAAATATTTTGAAAATTAACATACCTCTAAGAAAGAAAAACAAAGATATTGTGAGAAAATTATGAAAGTTTAATTTTTAAGTCCAATGAAAATGGGGATTTATATTGGACAAATGTGGAGACAAATAATATTTGCCTAACTCATTGAATTCGACTCTTGCAATTCTGCATTAAAGTTAGTCTTATGCAGAAAATTGAAAAGTTTTTTTGATTCCTACATTTCCCATGCATGACTTTTTAGATCCATCCGTATCAATTCAAAGCATGTAAAGTTATAAATGTATACAAATTCTTTGAATTTGATTAATACATTGAAATAAATGTATTTGTCATCACTTAATAGTTTGACATAAATGCTAAATTTGGATGAGGTGGAAGCCTAAATGAGAAGGATGTCATACAATGTACTACTTGGCAGAACCTTATGTTTTCTCACATGAGATCTCTACTTTTATATATATTGATTATACTTATAATTATCACTCCTTTAATTTTATGGCGAATCTGGGAATTAGAAACAAGATTTGAATTGGAAAAACTTGATTAACGTAATAGAGATAAGTTATAAGCACTACACTCAATACTCATGTGAATCAAAATTCTCTCAAATAATAATTAAAAAAAAAAAAAAAAACCCTCAATTAAGTTACTGAGTATTCAAGAAAAGAAAGGTTATGGAGTTATCTCTTTGAATTGAAAGAAAAAATTGTTGAGAGTCCAATGAGGTTACACTAAGGTGAGGTTATCCTTTGTTAGTGTATAGCTTAGACTAGTTTAGCTCATTGGGCTTAACCTAGTATACTGTACTTGTAGTTTACTCATTTTACTTGTACTACACACATACCTAGCCTATTTAAGGCTATCTATTGTACATTATTACATACACATCAATATACAGACTATTCAGTCTTTCTCTCTCACTTTATATTGTTAAGATGGTATCAGAGTCATTCCTATAACTTTCTGGTTCCTGTGGACACCTCCGGCGTTCTTCCGCTGCCCTCACCTTCATCCAGTAATCACTGTCAGAAGCGAGTCACTGCCGTCACGCCCACAGTCCCTGCAACTCTCAGATCTCACTGTTCTGCTCATCCAACTCCCAAAGCAGAGGCATAGAGTGACAGAACAACCAATCCCAAGGAAAACCCAACCAAGAACGGCCAGAAACCACCTTACACACGCCCCCACGCGCTGGCTGAAGTTTCTGCCTCACAAGCATGCGCCTCCACGCGCCGTCCGTATCTCTCACGCGCCTCACGCGCTAGGACACATGGCTTCCACGCGCCCCCACGCGCCTACTCCGTTTCACGTACTGCCACGTTAGCCCTAGGGTGACATCACACTGCCACATCAGCACACGTCAACCGTTGACAGTTGACCGTTGACTTTGACCAGACCATTGACTGTTGACTTTAACCAAAGTCAAAATTTTTCAACGGGACCTATCTTGCTCAGTTTTTCGCGTAGATTCCGATTTTGGGCTCCATTTCTGCATTTGAGGTCTCCAAATCTCACTTTTTGGTCATTTTCTTCATTATGGCTTAACAAAGTGAACGAGATATCATACGTCCTATCACCATTATGTTGGATGGTCCTACTAGCTACCATGCATGGTCTAAGAATATGACTGTTTTTCTCAAGAGTCGTAAATTGTGGAGATATGTGACTGGTTCAATTCGTAAGCCAGCACCAAACCCTAAGTCCAAAGCTACAGCTATTGAAGAGTCTTTTAAGACTACTGTTACAACAGATGATTATGAAGAACGCCTAGAGGAATGGGAGAGTATTCAGAGTAAGATCTTGTCTTGGTTTATCAATACCTCTATTCCCTCCATTCATAATCTTCTTCCTCGTCTTGAAACTGTTGAGGTTGCTTGGAAATTTTTGGTCGATCGCTATAATTGCACTAATGATTCAAGCTAATGATTCAAGCTTGGAGTTCCACATTGAATCAAAACTTTATCAAATGCGCCAAGAGACAAGTCAGTCTATTTCTGATTTTTATTCTCAAACCTCTACTATGTGGGAACAACTCTCTACTGCAGATCCTCCATTGGTGTGTTCTAAGGACATTGAGCTCTTTGTCAAATATTGGTATCGCCTTAAATTTATGCACTTCATGATGGGTTTACGTGAGGATTTTGAGCCTACTAGGGCTTCTCTGCTTAGCCGGTCTCCTACTCCTTCTCTTGATGCTGCAGCCAAGGAGCTCATTTCTGAGGAGAACCGTTGGCCTACTCATCACATGTCATCATCTGATCATGTATTGGCTACACCCTCTCCACAGCCTCTCATTGCTGCATTCACTGCTCCTCCACGAATAAACTTTGGGCGTCCCACCTCTCAGTCTTCCAAAGGTACTCGCTGCGAGTTTTGCTGTGCCCAAGGCATGACATCTCTGTTTGTCGCAAACTACAGAAATTTGTGCGAGAGCAGAATAAAGCTTCTCTTCCTCGGGTAGCTGCTGTATGTCCTTTAGATTCATCTGTTCCTACAAGTCCATCTTTGGTTTCCTCACTTATTACAGCTGATATTGAGGCAGTTGTTTAACAGGTTTTATCCCGCACTTCCACTGCCCTTTCTGTCACCTCGGGTAACCAACCTTGGTTTTTTGATATTGCATGTTGTAACCATATGACTTCTGATGAATCCCAATTTTCTAATAAGGCATCTTTAAAACATCCAATCACCATTTACACTGTTGATGGAACTCTTATGCTTGTTAGTTATAAAGGAACAATCTCTTCTCCTTGTTTATCCCTTAGTGACACTTTTCATATTCCAAAGTTATCCTTTAATTTGCTTTCTGTTGGTCAACTTTGTGAACTAGACGTAGATCTTCTATTTACTAATCATGGTGTGGATGTGCAGGATCCCCGGACAGGTCAAGTGCTTGGGACAGGCCGTAAGGTTGGTCGCATGTTTGAGGTTCATGACTTGAAGATTCCTTCACAAGTTGTTTCTGCAGCTGCTACCACTGCCACCTCTTCACCTAATCTATGGCATGCTTGTCTTGGTCATCCATCCTTATCTTGTCTTCAGTTGTTAGCTTTTCAAGGTCATTTAGGTTCAATTCAATTTCAAAAATTTGATTGTACTTCCTGTCATTTTGGCAAACAAACAAAATTGCCCTTTAATAAAAGTGACTTATTTTCTTCTACCCCTTTTGATCTTATACATTCTGATATTTGGGGTCCTGCACCTGTTCCCACTAAGGGGGGATTTAAATATTTTGTCATATTTATGGATGATTTTTCTCGATATACTTGGATTTATCTACTTCACCATAGGTTTGAACTTGTGTCTATTTACCAAACATTTCATAAAATGATTGAAACACAATTCAATCACACCATCAAAGTCTTTCAATTAGATAATGCTCAAGAATATAATGATAAATCTTTACTATCCTTTTTAGACAGTCATGGTACTCTTCCTTAGCGGTCTTGTCCTTACACCTCTCAACAAAATGGTCGTGCAAAACGAAAACATCGTCACATTCTTGATGTTGTCCACACCCTTCTCATTTTTGCCTCTCTTCCTGAGCGCTTTTGGGGTGAGGCCACACTCACTGTTGTGTACACCATTAATCGTATTCCTTCACCAACTACACACAACAAATCACCATTTGAGCTTCTCTATGGTCAAACTCCTGACTACTCCTCTATTCGGGTTTTTGGTTGTGCTTGCTTTATCTCTCATCCTCCTCATGAACGAACAAAGCTCTAGCCTCGTACTCATCTCTATTGTTTCCTTGGTTATGGTATGTCTCAAAAGGGGTTTCGCTGCTATGATCCCATTTCTCATCGCCTTTGTGTCTCCCGTCATGTTGAGTTTTGGGAACATCGTCCTTTCACGAGTCTTTAGTAGTTTCCTGCATTTTCTTCCTCAGAGTCTCCCATTTTTACCGATCTTTTCCTCCCTCTCTATCCTGAACTTGTGGAGGATTCTTCAACATTGGCGGCCTCTCCAAATGACTCATTTCCGGTTCTGTCCCTGGTATATGACCCGCTTGTCTTGGATCTTGTGGCACCACCCTCTCCTGAGTCTCCTATTGCTCCTGAACTTCGTCGTTCCACTCGGGTAAGCACTCCCCCTTATCTCACTGATTATCACTGCTCTTGTGCTCTTGCCACCCTCTATAAACCTCACACTTATCGTGAGGCCCATACTGACCTTCTTTGGCAACAAGCTATGAACGAAGAACTAGATGCCCTTCATAAGAATCACACTTGAGATATGGTTGATTTGCCTCCTGTTTAGTCTATAGTAGGTTGTAGGTGGGTTTACAAGATCAAGACCAAGGCTGATGGATCTGTTGAACGATACAAGGCTCGCCTAGTTGCCAAGGGCTTTACTCAAAAGTATGGCATTGACTATGAGGAAACATTTACTCCTGTTGCTCGCCTTACATCTGTCAAATGTCTCATTGCTGTGGCTGCTATTCACCGTTGGCCTCTTTATCAGATGGATGTGAAGAATGCTTTCCTCAATGGAGACCTCCACGAAGAAGTGTACATGTAACCACCCCCTGGCTATCCACACTCAAGCAGTCAAGTTTGCCGCCTTCATCGTGCTCTTTATGGCCTCAAGCAGGCTCCTCGAGTTTGGTTTGAAAAGTTTAGCTCAGTTGTTGCTCAACAGGGTTTCACTTCGAGTCCTCATGACATTGCTCTCTTTTTCCGAAGATCCTCTGCTGGTATCACTCTCATTATTCTTTATGTTGATGATATGATTATTACTGGAGATGATTCTGCAGGTATCCGCTTTCTTCAGGACTTCCTTAGTCAGCATTTTGAGATGAAAGATCTAGGCACTCTCAGCTATTTTCTTAGGCTTGAGGATACCTTATCCTCTGATGGATACTATCTTTCCCAAGCTAAATATGCTTCTAATCTTCTCTCCAAAGCTGGTATCACCGACAACAAGACTACTTCCACTCCCTTAGAATACAATGCAAAGCTCACACCCTTGGATGGTGAACCTATATCCGATGCTACTCGCTATCGTTAGTTGGTTGGTAGTCTGATCTATCTCACTGTTACTCGTCTGGATATTTCGTATGCCGTGGGTATGGTTAGTAAGTTCATGGATGCACCTCGTTCTGTCCACTATGCTGCGGTTCTTCAGATTCTCTGATATGTCAAAGGCACACTTTATCATGGTCTCCATTACTCCTCTTGATCTTCTCTCGAGCTTCATGCTTATTCAGATGCAGACTAGGCAGGTGATTCGACTGATCGATGCTCTATCACAGGTTTCTGTTTCCTATTAGGTACTTCTCTTGTCTCGTGGCGTAGCAAGAAGCAGGATGTAGTTTCCCGTTCCAGTACTGAGGCTGAGTATCGTGCCCTTACCGACACCACTTGCGAGCTTGTCTGGCTTCGTTGGCTCTTGGCTGACATGGATGCTCCACAGCCCACTGCCACTCCTCTTTATTGTGACAATCGTAGTGCTATCTACATTGCTCAGAATGATGTCTTCCACGAACGTACCAAGCATATTGAGATCGACTGTCACATCACTCGTCAGCATCTCAAGAAAGGAAATCTCAAGTTGTTCTCCATCTCTTCTACTGATCAGCTTACTGATATCTTTACCAAGACTCACCTGCCTGGTTGTTTTCGAGATCTTATATCCAAACTCCAGTTGGCTTCCTCCTTGCCACCTTGAGTTTGAGGGGGGATGTTAGTGTATAGCTTAAACTAGTTTAGCCCATTGGGCTTAGCCCAGTATACTGTACTTGTAGTTTACTCCTTTTACTTGTACTGCACACATACCTAGCATATATAAGGCTCTCTATTGTACATTATTACATACACATCAATATACTGACTATTCAGTCTTTCTCTCACTTTATATTGTTAACATCCTTATTGCAAATTGTTTAGGTAAAGGGGCAACTATACTCAATCTCCTATTTTAAAGGAGTTTTTGGAGGAGGTAAGGGGGCAATTGCCCCTTCAAACCCCTTGGCTCCACCCCTAGTTATTCATACTGCTTCCAACACAATGTTTCATGAAAGTATCAAGCATATAGGGGTGAGTTTTGATTTTGTTCAAGAAAAAGTGGAGAGTGGTATAATTGCTACATTGGATACCTCTAAAGGGGATCAAGTTCTTAATATGGTCATGAAACCATTATGATAAACTCGGGTAGATTTGTTAAGTAACAAGTTGGGGTTATATGGATATATATGCCCTAGCTTGATATGCCCTAACTTGAGGGGGAGTGTTATGAGTAAAATTGGTTTAGTCGTGAGGGCAATGGGATCATTTTGTATTGTGAGGCTAACGAATATATATTATGTGTATTAAGATAAGTCAGATTATTCGGGTTGAGGAAATTCAATTAATATTTCTATCCACAATGGAAAAAGTATAAGTTAATCAAATACCTCGCGAATAATCCCGAGCTTGTTTGACAATAAAATGAATCAAGTTTAAGTATGTAATTTAGTTTGATGATGAGCTTGGGTTTGACTTGTGTTCTATATAATAGTAAATGAACAATATTTGTTTTAAAAAAAAAAATTCACTCATCTCTACTTGTTTATAATTGCGTGGATCCTTTCTAAGAAAATGCTCTTTGGACCTAACCCTATTGACTAAACCTGAGATGCATGAGCCACCCACACAGACCCATGCATCAGTTAAGTTTAGATAAATCCCTAATTAGGGGTTGAACCTAGGACGTTTGGGTTTACAATTCATCCTAGCGCACCCCTTGACCATTGAGGCAACCCATATTATTATTATAAAATATATATTAAATAAATAAATATCCTATATTAATGATTAAGAATTTAAGATTAGACAAGTATGTTAAATACAAAATGAACAAGTGTGTACACTTGAATTATTCGACTATATACTGTTCAAAAGTTGTAGGAAGAGAGTGAAGATTATGTGTGATCTTCTATTTTAGAATAGGCTATGTTAATTATTATAAAATGGCTACCACTTCAGTTCCATATGAGACTACTGGTTTGGGAACAAAAATGGAGTATAAAACCATTCCTTGTTACTGCCATTGACCAATATTAGACATCATTGTTTGTTCTTGCCAAGATGGAATTCTCAGCTTGTTGCAAGTCTGCACTAGCCTTTTGTTGTTGCTTAAGATCAAAATACGGCTAAATCCTAGTTCTTTGGCTTTAAGAATGGCTTTTACCAAAGCATCCTAGACTGCACGTAAACAAGATTTCCTTCCATTGCTAGCACCACCTTTGAAGATTGTGATCCCTTCTAGATTCTTGGCTTCATAGGCATAGCCACTTCTCTTAATTCTTCTACTACTGAAACCTACTATTTTGATGAGAAGCTGCCAATCGGTCTGCATGTTTTGCTATGTTGAACGGGTTCTAGAGACCCTATTCTAAGGCTGATCTGCTCATTGACTTGCAAAGAAAGTTTCCTGATACCAGCAAATAAGAGTTTGAGATGTGACTATAACTTCCATAGGATTAGGCATTTTCCCTTGGTGAATCATCTGATTTCTATGATTCCATAGTGTCCAAAGGAAGGTGAACAAAGATTGAAGGAAACTCATCCTATTGTGATCCATTAAATTGTTGGCAACAATACTATTTGCTATCCATTTTTTAGCATATGTTTAATAAAGCTCAAAGTTTCTGATTTCAAGATTAGAACCATGCCAAACAGCTCTTGCAAAAGGACACTGCAAGAAAAGATGATTGATGGTTTCCGCCTCCTCATTACACATGAGGCATTCATTGATGGCTGGAATCCCTCGACTATTCAGAATAGAGAAAACTAGTAGGCTGATGATGCCAAAAAATCAACAGTAAGTCACACAGTCCTCACGTGCTCAGAACAATACCTATGCAATACAAAAGGAGAAGACCTCACAGATAAAAACGGTGTGATGCCGGCCAAATACCCTTTGAAGGTCAAGTTAGAACTTTTCACAACTTTAGAGTGTCAGAGCAGGGGTAAATTATGCATACCTTGATTTATGAGGGTTTTGGGGTTTATATAGTAGTAGAGGGTTGACATCTCTTCCTTGGTTTAGAAGTCTTTTCCTCATAGGAGTCCTCATAAGCATGTTTCGCGGAATCCTTTCATTGTAGGAGTCTTTTTGGTTAATACTGAGCGTGGGGCACAAGATATTTCCTTATGTACGATGCGTGGAGGCCAGGTTACGTTAGAACCGTCAGTCTCATGCATCCCCTTCATCTTAACGGCGTCAGCTTCCTATTGTCGCCCTAAGCTGACCCCGTCAGCTTAGAGTTGTAGACCCCCTGCTGTCGTCACTTGTCAATGGGCACAAGAAAGTTCGACGGGTTTGTTTGGAATGTCGCTCTATGCCTTTCCATTAGTGAGTGTTCATATTTACAATTTTATCCTTATCAGCTGCCCCCTACTCCATAGCTTTGTCAGCTTAAGCTGACGAGTTTATGGAGTTGAACTTTATTTCTAATTTTCTTTTGTTTAGGGAAAATCATTTACGGGTGTTGAGGATCGTTTTTTCAGCCCACGTGGCGTTACTTCATTGGCAACCTATGCCACATCAACATATTATGGATTTTTTGGGTAAATCTCTTTAAAACCCAAAATAAGCTCATATCTCATTCAACTATATGAATTGGGCTCACATGGCCCGCGAGATCCTTACTTCAAGAGGCGGATTCATGGTCCAATTTCTTTTTCATCAATTGGGATCATAACCCATGATATCATCAACATCAATATATTGATCGGGCTTAAGCAATGAATCAAAGCTCACGGCCCATATTACCTCTTACACTCATGGCAAGCGGTTTCTTCAACAAGAACCCACATTTACACAAAATGACAACAAAACCCAAGGTATGTCATCTCACCTTTGGCTTATGATCCAAGCTCATAAATCTCTTTGGGGAAACTTTGGGAGTCGTGGTTTGGAGGGCCAAGAGGTATGTTCAGTAAAGCTCCAGCGGTTTAAAGTTGATAAAAGAAACATGTTGCTTGGCATGTCTTCTCCAACTCCTTGAACTCTGATGAGTCCGTGTGTAATGGGTAACATATGGTAAGCATCTCTTATCACATAGCACTTTAGATGATAAAATTCCCCATTGCTCTTTTCCTAAAACTTAATATTCATCATGTGACATATACTCAATATCTCCAGCCATTTAACTGCTGGAAAAATAACTATTCATTCAATCCCTAGCTGTTGCTATACGTATTTAGAAACTTTATTATATTATTCTACATAAATTTTATTACTACTTTCAACTAAAATCTAACTCAAACACATGGCCTAATCTGATTGGCTATCTTTAATTTCCAACTATATACAAAATATTCATGATATCTCTAATATCCAGTTGTTGTCTGCCACAATCAGACCATATATTTCTCTGCCAGTTGTCAAAGCAGAGCATTAAATACTCTTTTTGCTCACCAAGATTGTGTCACAACACAATGAGACCTTGACCAAATCTCTAAAGCTTCATTAACTTTCAACCAATCCTTCTATTACTTACTAGAAACGTGTTGTAGTGGAACCTTTGACCAAAAACACAAACACCCGAAAAAGAAAACATTTCCAGCTGAACCCCAGCAGTGTATTCAACACTTAACATTTGGCTGGAAGTGATATCATTAGCCATTTAATACTGAAATCCCAGCAACCAACTACTATACCCAAAATAGCAAGATACCCTTCAAAGAGATCTTACCATTTTTTAGCCAAATCCATGAAATGACCTCTCCAACAGTCTAAAATCACTTATCTAACCTCATTGACTTCTGCCCAAAGCAAACAGCTGTGTTATGATAGCTGTGACAATTGTCTCATGATAGCTGTCACAACTTTTCTTGACAGTTGGGACAGCCTTTTCATGATAGTTGTCACAGTTTTTCCTAACAACTGAGACAACCTTTTCAGAACAACTATGACAGCTGACCCGGTAGCCTAAGCATTACTGATTTTTCCTCATTTGGCTAAAACTAAAACGAACTATTGAAACTACCTTTCTCTTACTAAAATACCTTCCTTTTCTGCTTCTCTTTCCCCAGCAGCTCTTACCCGAAATAGCAAGAACATCTTAAACCTAAACATACCATTTTTTGGCCAAATCTTAAGATGGATTCTCTGAAAATTCATTGTTATTTGAGATAGATTTTGACTGATATTCTTTGCTAACATACCCCCTTAAACTCAGCTCTAAAGGGGACCCTTGATCAACACCTAAGAGGGGACACCAATGGAGGAGAACCCTCTCATAAACCTCTCTATTCTCTCTCCCTCTAAGGATCTTCTTAAGCTCTTAATGAAGTTCTAAGCTTCTGAGTTTTTTTTTTTGGTTTTCAAATTAGGAACTAAACTCTTCAACTCTTAGCTCATAAATGCCATTCATAAGCCTTCATACAATCCCGACAGAAAATCCCAACAGCTTTGCTAAACACATTACAAAACTATTACTCTCTTATACTCATTATCTCACTCTCCATATTTTGAAAATACATATATCTTGTTGTCCATATCTCTAAACATCTCTTTCTTCACTTCTTTTACACAATCTCATACACATTTACTACACAATTACATATAACACACCGCAACTCTTCTAAGCTCCACTCTTATGCTCTCTCACTCTGAAATTCTACTGTTTTTCTGCCCATAAATACATCTTAATACTCTTCTACACCTATCTTACTGCTCCTATCTCCAAATACCTAAACACATCTCTATACTCTTCTCTTACAAAATCTTTCCTCTTGGAAAGCAATCTCTACAACTTCTCCAATGGTTATAATCCCATATTTTTACTATCTTTAACATCCATATCTCTCGTAATTCCATATATCATACATATTACAAATACTACATCCCACAAAACATCTATATCTTTACCATTTCCACACTTCTTAAGAGATACCAAACACTTATACTAAAAGCCCTTCTTATGGAAGGTATAAAATTCTAATGCTAAAGCCCTTCTCCTAGAAGGCATCAAGATTTCATATCAAAGCCCTTCTCATGGAAAGCATAAATCCATCTTACATAAAGCCCTTCTCTTACAAGGTACAAGTATTCCATACAAAAGCCCTTCTCATGGAAGGCAACACTATTCACAACTAAAAAAGCATTGTCAGGGGGAAAACTCATTTAAGTACATGATAAGAAGGGCAAGCTTAACCAGCCCTTACACAATACTGGGTACACTCTTTTTCCCTTTAGTTGCACCCATTTTTTCCCCTTAATCTTGAAGTTATCATGGAAAACTGCCTTTCTACCACTGGGGTCACTCTGCTGGGATATTATCAACTTGCAGAAGCTGTACAGCTAGGGCTACAAACCATACAAAGATAAGTGACTTTTCTTCCTTATCTTTAAATTTACATCATTAAGTATATGATTACTTCACATTTAAATACATATTACTTTATTCCAACTACTGTTACAACTATTAACCAAGGCTTAAACTCATTTAAATACATGATAAGAGGGGCAAGCTTAACTAGCCTCTACCGCTGGCATTCTGCTGGAATCCCATCAGCTCACTGATGCTACGCAGCTGGAACTATAAACCATACAAAGATAAGTGATTTTGCTTTCATATCTTTAAATTTATATCCTTGAGTACATGATTACTTTACCTCTAAATAAATACTATCGTATTTCAACTGTTATTACAACTACTAATCAAAGCCATTATATCAAACACATATTATATTATCGCGATTCTTAGACTTTGGCTTTAATGGTTTTGTAGGCTTAAAAAGTACGTCGATAGCCGTTGGACCACGTGGCCCAATGTTGAGTTCCGGATGCAATTCCCCAAAAAGAACCCGGGCCTAGTAAGGTCATCCCTTCAACGAACCACACGTGGCTGGGCAACCGAAAAAGGCCCCCAAACAACGGGCAATTCCTCAAGCAGCCTTTATTTAATGCATGGACACGTGGTGCAACTTAATTGGCTCCACTTCTGGACGAGGGCGTCGCTTCATCTTCTGTGCATATTTTCCCTTATATATACCTTTTCCCTTTTCCTCATTTTTCTCATTTCAACCTTGCTAATCTTCAAGAGAGAACTCGTTGTCTTTCTTCTGTCAGTTTGTTGATTCCATCGCTTTTGAAGCCGTCACTTGTTCAAGGAGACATACTCGTAAGTTTTCTTTCTCTTTTCCCCATATATATATTATTCTAGTTGATTAACTCCATAGTGAGGTCGTCTAATTAGGTTCTTAGAATGAATCTGTCGCTTGTAGGTAGTCAGATGTCTAGTGAAGTGACGAGTGAACAGTCCTCAGTCTGCGAAGGAGTGGGCTATGATGAAGTTTTTGGTTCAGGTCATGAGGTCGAGGACTTCTCCTGGTCGTTAGAGAGGGAAATGTCAGCCCAGTCTCCTAACAACGACGTCGAAAGTTATGACGAGGAGAATGAGGAGGAGGTAGTAAATGAAGATGAGGTGGAAGAGGGAGATGAAAGTGACGGGGATGACGATGATGGTGACGAAGAATCCTATGAAAGGACTTCAGGAAGTCTTGGAGGCAACCGTCCCTTCATCCTTCTTGAGAATTGGACCGTCAATAAATTTCTACCAAAAATGAGTGACAGGGTCTTTAAGGAGTTACGTAGCCGTTACTAGATCCCAGACCATACCCCAATCCGTCTCCCTAGAAAAAATGAAAGATGTACTCAAGGAGGACCGCAGACGTTGGCATGTACAGTGCTATGTTTGCTGCAGGACTAAGACTACCATTAACGGCCTTGCATCGTTAGCTAGTGGATTTTGTGGGATTATCTGTCAGCCAGATTGCTTCGAACGCCTAGAGGATCTTTATAAATGCTGAGATCCTTTAGGGTTGTTTGAGTGGTGGGAACTGTCAGCTTTCGTTGGACGAGTTCTTCTACTGCTACAAACCCTAGCACATCGTTTCTTCCTAGGGGATATATCATTTTGCTGTCCGGAAGAAGGACTTGAGACTCGTTTCTGACATGCCAGACTCTAATAGGATCTGGAAAAGTAGATACTTTTTTATTCAGGGGACAGACTGGGTATGCCGTTCGGAAGAATGGGTTACAATGCCCCATGATTTTGACAATACCTGGGGAATAGTTAAAGACTCAGGTTTAGTTTCGACAACTTTATTTGTCTCTAACCTCGTCAGCCTTTGCTTTTATTACTTCATTTATTTTCGAAGTGCTTTAATGACATCATTTTGTTTCTTTTTTCAACCAACGCTTGTCCTCACATAACTGACGAGCAGAAGGAATTCATTCATCGGGTTTTCGACATCCCATTTAAGCAACGAAAGTGTAGGGACTTAATCATCCTTGACACTCTTCACTCGTACTGTGAGGGCTCAGAACCGATGCCTAAAGCTTGCAGATTGAACGAATACTCTCGCCGTCGTAAGTGGATTTTCTACCATCCTCATTAGTTTTATTCTTATTGTCTGCTTTTCTGACACACGTCAATTGTCTTTGGCAGAAATGGAGGCAGCTAGGCAAAGGGTGAGGGCGGCTGTTGCCCGTAAGAAAGAAGAAGAAAAGAGAGCCAAGGGAAAGGAGGGGGCGTCCTCGTTAGTCCCTAAGGCCGTCTCTAAGGGCTCAGCCAAAAGGAAGGTTGACGGGAAGGACGACCATCCTCCTAAAAAGGCCGTCGTCACTCCTAGGGATGCACACCCTAAGAAGAAATCACCCTCAAGTCAAGTCGCGGCGCGGGTAAGGGAATGATGACTTCAACTGGTCCTGTCGTTGAGGGACCTCGTCACCTTCTTACCCATAAGGACTACGCTATCGAGGAAGTGGAATCCCTCATAAAGCTGACGGATATGGAGCCCTGTGCTGAGTTAGGGACGGAGGAGCTGGGGGCATCAACTCTTTTTGACCTTACTCGAGTAAGCTTACCTTCTTGATTAATTTTATCCCATTGTTTTCCCTTTATTGACCGACGACTGTATCTTTTCCAAGCGTTGGTGCATATTAAGGCACTTTAGGACCAGTGTGTTGCCAATGAGGGGGTCGTCACCCGGGTTAGGAAGCATAATACAAATTTAATGAATAAGCATGAGCAATATAAGGAGGCCCTTCGTACTCTTCATGGTGACTTGAAGGAGACAAGGAAAAAGTTAGAGGAGGCAGGTCGTCAGAAGGAGAAGCTGCAGGGAGAGCTGTCGACCTTGCTCAGGTAGGTGGAGAAGGCTGGGGCCGACGCCATTATGGAATTCAAGATGTTGCAGTCATTCATTGACTCATATGCTGAATATTATGGCACTGGGTTTGAAGACTACCTTAAACAGGTCGCGTCCTCCTTTCCCGACTTGGATCTATCTAGGATTATCATGGATGATCCCGTGTCGTCGACACCTGCTGGCGACATCGTTGTTGGTGAAAGTGACGACTCTACTGAGTCAGATCTTCCTCCCAAGGATGATGGCGTCATACTTGCTTACCCTGTAGTGGATCCTCCTGTCACCACTTCCAACCCATCCATTGAGCTCGTAGATGTGGAGAACCTTCCTACTCAGGATAAAGATGACGAGACCTTTAATGACGCTCTTGCTACCTAGTCTTCAACTTTACTTTTTTAACAACTTGTATATTTTATTTAATTGTCAAACAATTTTTTAAATGCCCTACTATTTTTTGGGCTTTATTTGTAAAAACTTCATTTTATTTATGGTGTTTTATATCCGTTTCTTTTGTTGTTGTATGTTCATCTTCTTGCTTTTATGAACTCGTCTATATGTGAAATGAATCCGTTCACTTTATGGACTTAGTAATAAACCCGTCCGCTTTGTGGATTCGTTCGTTTTTTGGGACTCGTCCACTTTTTGGGCTAGTCCACTTTGTGGACTCATTCCCTCTATGGACTTGATGATACACTCACCCACTTTGTGGACTTGGCAATAAACCCATCCACTTTGTGGACTTGTCCACTTTGTAGACTTAGTGATGAACTCGTCCGCTTTATGGACTAATGAACTCGTCCATTTTATGGACTTGATAATTAACCCGTCCATTTTATGGACTTAGTGATAAACTCGTCCATTTTAGGGACTTAATAATAAACTCATCCATTTTGTGGACTTAGTAATAAACTCGTCCACTTTGTGGACTTAATAATAAACGCATCCACTTTGTGGGCTTGGTAATATACTTGTCAACTTTGTAGACTTAATGAACTCGTCTATCTTATGGACCTAAAAATGCTTCATCCTCCTGGGATGAAGTCGTCCACTTTGTGGACTTAACAAAGTTGTCCATTTTATGGACTAGTCTATTTTATATAATAAACTCGCCCATTCTATGGACTCGTCCACTTTGTGGACTTGCTAGTATTTCGTAGAAAAACACATTAGTCATATCTGAATAAACTCTTCTTATTATGATAAACCATGCTTTCATAGAAAAATTGTTCTCTAAAAATAACTTGCCCCCTTGGCTTAAGAAGTATTGTAGCGAAATTTAACTAAGGTAAACTGAAAAAAAACTGAGTGTAGCTTAAAATTAACTAAAGTGAACTGGAAAATGATAAAGTGTTGCTCTTCATGCTATCATCCCTACTGGTAGTACTTCCGTAGGTGCTCAGCGTTCCATGGATGATGCAACTTTCATCTGTCGAGTGTCTCCAGGTGGTAGGTGCCTTTCCTCTGCCATGACGTGATTCAATAAGGTCCTTCCCAGTTAAGGCCGAGCTTCCCATGGGTAGGGTCTTTAGCAGCGCTCATGACCTTCCTTGGAACAAGATTTCCCACTTGAAAATCTCTATGACGAACCTAGGAGTTGCAGTGCTTGGTCATGCGGTCCTGGTATCGTGCGAGTCTTTTTTCGGCTGTTGCCCTAACCTCGTCAATTAGATCGAGTTGTAGACGCATAGCCTTATCGCTCTTGCTTTCATCATGATTGTCCACCCTGTAGCTTATAAGTCCAACCTCGACTAGAATGACTACTTCACTCCCGTATGTTAGCCGAAATGGTGTTTCTCCCATAGGTGTCCTTGCCGTTATCCTATATGCCTATAATATGCTTGGCAGCTCTTCGGGCCATATACCCTTTGCCCCTTCGAGCCGAGTCTTGATGATTTTGAGTAAGGATCGGTTCGTGATTTCAACCTGTCCGTTAGCTTGAGGGTGGGTGGGGGAGAATAGTGATTTCTGATCCCTAACTACAAGCAAAAATCCCGGAAGAAGTTGTTGTCGAATTGTTTCCTGTTGTTTGAGACTTAGACTTTAGAGATCCCGAACCTGCATATAATGAATCTCCAGACGAAGCTTCGCATGTTCCTTTCCGTAATGGTGGCCAAGGCTTCAGCTTCCACCCATTTTGTGAAGTAGTCTATGCCTAATATCAAGAACTTCAGTTGTCGCACCGCTATTGGGAACGACCCTATGATATCTAACCCCCACTGAGCAAACAGCCATGGGGCTGTCATTAGGGTTAACTCTTCAAATAGTTGCCTGATAATATTGCTGAACCTTTGACACTTGTTGCAGGTTTTTGACATAAGTCTATGTGTCCTTTTGCATGGTGGGCCAGTAGTATCCCGCTCAGATCAGTTTGTGCACCAACGATCGTGACCCTGAGTGGTTTCCACAGATCCCTTCGTGGACTTCTCTCATAACCTAGTTCGCTTCGTCGGGATCTAAACATCTTAGATATGGGCGGGAGAAGTCTCTCTTATACAAGACATCCTTCATCAACACGAATCGCGCTGCTTGGACCTTCAGCTTTCTTGCAGCCTTCTGCCCATCTAGTAAGATGCCGTTTTTCAAGTAAGAGACCAACGGTGTGGTCCAGTTGTTTTAGAATCTATCTCCTGCATATTGACAGAATCTATTAGTGGAGAAAGCTGAACAAAAGAGAGTACATTATCAAGGGCAATCATGTGTTCCGCTGAAGCAGCTTTGGCAAGGCGGTTGGCTTGCTCATTTTCTCCTTTAGGGATTTAGACGATCTTGGCCTACATGTCGTCCACCTTTCTCCTTACTTGCTCCAAGTACTTCTTCATCCTTTCACCTTTGCATTCGTAGTCCCTGTTCACTTGGTTGGTGACGACTTGAGAGTCGCAGTAAAGAACCACGCTTGCGACCCCACTACTTTGGTGAGATCAAGTCCTACCACCAGAGCTTCGTACTTTGCTTCATTGTTGGTGGTAGGGAAGTCGAGGCGGACCATACATTCAATCTTGTCTTTTTCAGGAGAAAGAAGCACGATACCTGCCCCGCCGGCCTGCCTGTTGGACAACCCGCTTGTATGTATACTTCATTGAAGACGTTCATCTGCCCCCTTGTCTTCCCTGTTAATGAACTTTGCTATGAAGTCAGCGACGACTGGTCCCTTGATTGTGGTGTATGGGCGGTACTGAATGTCAAATTCACTTAACTCTATCGCCCATAATACCAATCGACTAACAGC
The DNA here is from genome assembly GCA_029955455.1 of Quercus agrifolia. Classification (NCBI taxonomy): domain Eukaryota; kingdom Viridiplantae; phylum Streptophyta; class Magnoliopsida; order Fagales; family Fagaceae; genus Quercus; species Quercus agrifolia. The sequence goes on from JARQAD010000008.1 coordinate 23,181,012, forward strand.
TTTCGGGTTGCTCATTGCCCGTCGTAAGGGCTTGTCAGTTAGGACGATCACCTTGTGGGCTTGAAAATATGGTTTAAGTTTTCGGGCTGTCGTAACTAAAGCGAAGGCGAGCTTTTCCATGGGTGGATACCTTTCTTCTACACCATGAAGTGCTCAGCTGGCATAGTACACGGGCTTTTGGAATTTTCTTCTTCTCTGACTAAGGCCGCGCTGACAGCTACTAGGGACACAGCTAGATAGAGGAAGAGCTCTTCTCTAGGTTGCGAAGGACTTAGCAATGGTAGGGAAGAAAGGTAAGCCTTTAGATCTTCAAACGCTTGTTGACACTCGACACTCTACTTAAAAGACTTTTTCAGCATGCGGAAGAAGGGTAAACACTTATCCGTTGCTCTTGACACGAATCTTTTCAACGCTACTACTTTGCCGTTGAGGCTTTGCACTTCTTTCACGTTCCTTGGGGGCGCCATTTCTACTATGGCCTGGGTCTTGTCAGAGTTGGCTTCAATACCCCTTTGAGACACCATGAATCCTAGGAACTTTCCTACTGTTTCCCCGAAGGCACACTTACTCGGGTTGAGTTTCATGTTGTAGGAGTGAAGGGTGTCAAACGTGTCCTTGAGATCCTTTAGATGGTTATCCTCCCTTCAGCTTTTTACCAACATGTCATCGACGTAGACTTGAACATTCCTCTCAATTTGGTTTGCGAACATCTAGTTCATGAGCCTTTGATATGTCGCACCTACGTTCTTAAGGCCAAATGGCATCATTTTGTAGCAGAAGAGGCCTTGGCTAGTAACAAACGAAGTCTTCTCTTGGTCCACCTCGTCCATCTGAATCTGATTATAACTTGAAAAGGCGTTCATGAAGCTCAGTAGTTGGTGCTGAGTTGTAGAGTTTACTAGTACGTCAACTCGAGGGAGAGGGTAACTATCCTTAGGGCATGCTTTATTCAAGTCCGTGAAGTCTACGTACATCCTCCATTTCCAGTTGGATTTCTTGACCATTACTATGTTTGCCAACCAGTCGGGGTAGTATACTTCTCTAATGAAGCTTGCCTCTTGCAATTTGCCAACTTCTTCTGCTATTGCTTGGTTTCGCTCCTGAATGAACACCTGCTTCTTATGACGGATGGGTAGAAAAGAAGGCAATACATTCAGCTTGTGTACCATGACCGAGGGGTCGATTCCTGGCATGTCTTTATGGCTCCAAGCGAATACGTCCTGGTTCGTTTTGAGAAAAGTTGCAAGCTCTTGGCGAATCGTCGAGCTGGCAAGGGTGCCAATCCTTGTGGTCTGATCTAGTCTGGAGTCGTCGAGGGGTATCTCCTTAAGTCTTTCTACTAGTTCCACCATCGTCTGCTGCTCTTCTATGTTCATGGTTTATAAATGGTCGTCCATCTTTAACATCGCGACATAACATTCTTGCGTCGCTATTTGACCTCCTCGCACTTCTCCTATCCCATAGTCGGTAGGGAATTTGATCATTAAGTGGTAGGTTGAAGTTACAACCTTCCACGAGTTGAGGATAGGTCGTCCCAAGATGGCGTTATAAGCAAACTAGCAGTCGACCACCAGGAAAGTGATGTCCTTAGTGATTTGTTGTGGGTAATCTCTCCGACTATTACAGGTAATGTGACTGCGCCGAGGGGGGATACTTTTGTTCCTCCAAATCCAACAAGTGGAGCGTTGGTTGGGACTAGATGTTCTCTGTTAATCCGCATTTGTTAGAACGTCGAGAAGTAGAAAATGTCTACGGAGCTTCCGTTGTCGACCAAGACCTGGTGCATGTTATAGTCCCCTATTTGGATGCTAACGACGAGTGCATCATCATGCGGGTGGTGAAGATGTCGGGCATCCTCTTCTGAGAAGCCAACAACGGGGTTGTCGATCCACGTCATCTTTGAGACGAAACTTGTTAGCAGGGGGTCTACAGCTCTAAGCTAACCTCGCCAGCTTAGAGCTGTAGACCCCATGTTGTCGTCACTTGTCAATGGGCATAAAAAAGTTCGACGGTTTTGTTTGGAACGTTGCTCTATGCCTTTCCATCAATGAGTGTTCATATTTACAATTTTATCATTATCATAGGCTATCATGAAGAAGTTTCTAGGTGAAAGTTAGGATTTTCATGGGTAGTTTGACTTTCCAAATCAGGTACCAGGTGTTTGCTGGAATGATAGAAGTTTTGTGATTTAGATGTTGAGAAGTGGTGTGGCTTTTATGGATTAGGGAATATGTTGTTTTGACATGGTAGTCACTTGAGAAGGAGTGCTTCCATAAAATCTTGTCAATGTTGCCATTAGTTTTTGGAATTGGGAGATGCAATATATCCTTACAAGCAGGGTATTGATAAAGCTTTCTGACCACGTTATGGTTCCAGGACTTGGCATTGGAATCAATCAAGTCTGCAACAGATCCTTCATGTAGGTTATTCTCTTCCAAAATATTATTTGGGCAATGAAACCAATAGGGATGAGTGAAAGGGATTGTAGGCCCTTTCCTATTAACCATCGACCATGGTGAAGGAAAGTATGTTATGGCTTAATTATAATTTTCCATATCCAATAGTGGTGAGGTTTAGGTTCACATTCATAGATTGAGGTTCTAGGAAAATATTTGGCCTTGAGGGTTTTAGCAAGAAGAGAATTGGGGTGTTGTGAGATCTTCCAAAATTGTTTTGAAAGCATAGCTTGGTTAAGATGACTGAATTTTTTAAGTCCAAGGCCACCTTCTCTCTTAGGCTGGCAGATGGTATCCCAATTTACCCAATGAAGTTTCCTCTCGCCAAGATCATGTCCCCACCAAAAATATTTAGTGATGGAGTCCAGTTTATTGCAAATAGTTTCAGGTACTTTAAAGTAAGAGAAGGAATAGAGAGACATGACTTGCAAAATAGAGGAGATAAGGGTAGTTATGCCTATTTAGGATAAGAGTTTGGCTTTCCAACCTTGGAGTTTGGCTTGCATTCTATCAACTAAATCGTGGAAATCAACAATTCTTTTCCCCATAAGTTTAAAGTTAATACCCATATATTTGCTTGTGTTTTGGACAAAATTTACCCGAAGATCATGAGCTAAGGCTTCTTGCATCTCAATTGGAATGTTAAGGGAACAAAGGAGGTTAAATTTATTAACATTGGTACTCTGTCTAAAGATCGAGAAGTACCAAAGAATGGTTTTTCTAAGGTTTTAGAGAGAATGTTTGTCATTCAAAAATAGGGAGTCATCTGCAAAAAATGAGTGAAAGAGACTCTATTCGTACCCACAGTGATGCCTTTAATTTTCTTCTAGTTTTCAGCTTGGATGAGGGCTATAAAAAGTATATTGGCACAAAACAGGAAGAGTTTTCCTTTATCCTTCACTAGTCGAGTCTCCATAAGAAAAATCAAATCTAGTCTAGATTCCAGGGCCTTTTTGTTACACTAAATAATTGGAGAGGGAATGCCCAACCCTCTGCAATTCCAGTTTAAGACCCACATGGTTGTTGGGGAAGCTATTGTGGGCCAGCTTCCTGATGCCCTTTAGTAGCCTATGCATGGTTGTCGACACAATGAAGCAAGTCAGAGCTACCATTCTGCTAGCTGTATGGTGCCTAGAGAAGTTGTTTTGGTCGCCAGAGCCACTATTCTGACTATTGGTTTTGGCGTTCTGGTTGCCGAAGCCACAGTTACAGGTGTCGATTCCAACTATTTGGTTATCGGACCTTCGGCACCAGCAGCTCCGATGGCTAAGCCACCAGTTTTGGTAATTTCCTTGAAAAATTTTAGATGTTACACCAAACACTTGAAAATATTTTACTTAAAATGTTTTATATATAAAATATTTTACTTCAAAACGATCATAAATAACAAACTCATTAGCCTCCAAGCTTTGTGAGAGATGAGTTGATAGGAAGAGCGAGCCTGCAAATATACCAATAAGAGTATTAGCATCTGGTTTCTCCCCAATATCCCATTTTACCATCTTAAAAGTTATTTTATCTATTATACTATACCATTTTAAAATATACCTAACATTCCAACTTTTATTTTATCATACAACATATTAAAATAATACATCTGAACTATAAAAAAATATAACTCAAAACCCACAAATAACAAATAAAACTCACTACCTTAACTGCCCGTCACCCTACCACCATCTCACTGCCCATTGTTGATACTCATTTTCGCGACACATTCTCTACAAGCTCGACTCAATCAAGCCTGACCTCATTATGGGCCCAATTCATATATTAGATTATATTTTATTCTTTTAAACATGGCCCAAGCCCATATGATATATTATGGGAAATTGAGGAAGTGTGGTTTGGAGGGTAGGAGTAAGTTTCTTTTAAATCTTTTGTGTGAGCCTAGCCCATGCTTGCTATCAAGTGGGTAAGGACACTGGTAGCACCTCAGGCTCATGGAGAAGGTCTTGTACCTAAAATTTTCACCCCAAAAGAGCTTTTATACTCTGGCTAACTGTGGCCCAAAGTCTCTGCCCGAACCCATTTTTCCCTTTAAAAATAGTTGGCTCTCATTCACCAACTCAAGCTGTTAGCTCTCACTTAGGTGAGCCTCTCAAGAGTCTGAAACAACTAAAAATGAGGAGCCAATGGGGCTTAGTCAAATATTTCCCAATTTATGCATAAAGCAAGTAAATTTTTTACCCAACTAAAAATATGAACCAAACATTAATTTAGCACCTAGGAGGTCCATAGCTTCATCTATAGCCTAAAAACTAGTCATTAATGACACCTAAAGGCTACTATAAAACTCTCCCTTCAGTTCAAAACAAAGCCAACCACGTTTCCCCCACAGAGTTTAAACTTTAGAACAAAAGTCCATTCAGCCATTTAACATCATCACAATTCTAAAGCTTGGGGATGAAAATATGGGTATAAGGGAACCTTCCCTCTCTTCCTCACAACCTCTCTCAATTTTTTCTTCTTGCTGATTATGGGTCGAAGTTTCGGATCTGTTATGTTTTTATGTAGTTCTCTACATTTTTGTTATTGGCATTTTGATTTCTCTATTATTAAAGCACCAATAACCTTTTGTTCATTATACATTTGTAATTTTAGGCTTGATTCTCAACAAATAAACACTTCTAAAGAACCCAAGGAGAGATTTGGGCTAATCTTGCATTTTTGACCCTTGTCGCAAAACGTCCCTAACACTCATCATCCACCACCGCCTCACTGCCCATCACCCACCACCGCCAAAACAAAACCCACAAATGATAATATAACTCAAAAACCACATATGACCAACAAAACCCATTGCCTCAATGCCCATCACCCACCACCGCCTCCTAGTCACACCATCCACCACCGCCGAGCATAGAGAGCATGCACCAAGACCAAACACAACAAGAACAAAAAGCATGCACCACGACCAGACACGACCAAGAACAGATAACCTCACAACGACCCACCACAAGCCACCACCCACCATGACCCACAACCCACCACACCAAACACTAGAGCCACCACCGAATCTCAGTCCCAGACCCACCATGCCGCCGCCACCCACTGACCCAAAACCTACTTCAATCCACTGATCCATGTCGAGAGGGAGAAACCCACGCCAATCCACTGATCACACCACCACATCCACTGATCAAGTCGCCGCCTTCAACCACAGAGAGAGAGAGAGAGAGAGGCTGAAGCCTAAGATGAGAGGAGAGAGAGAGAGAGAAGCGAGTCACAAAGAGAGAGAAGATAATGTTTGAGGAGAATGAATCAATATTTTATTTTTTCAAATTTAGGATGGTACTGTAGCACAATTGTAAATTTTTTTAATAATTGAAAGACTAAGTAATGGAGTTTTCTGATGCTATACCAACATATACCATTTGAGAAATCGAGTACTGATACTCTAAGGCAATAACAAACCAAAGGCGAAGACCAAGGATTGAGAACGACTTTCTTAGCTCTGTTTTCGCTCGTGAATGTGGCATTGTGTATCATCACAATTCGGGTTCACACACAAATGAATTATTGGAAGGACGATGGTCCATTTGAGTGAAAAGGAACACATGGTTGGGTATATGTAAAGAGTGAGGATGATTAGTTTCATACCAACCCATCCAATGGACTCGGGTAACAAAGTTGAACAAAGGGGTTAAATTGAGAACAACTCAACCTAAACTTTAGTATCAGCATTGCCGAAATTGAAACTATAGAGACCAAATTGACAAATGCCCACCTTATCAATAAAAGTAACTACAAAACACCAGAAGTCAAATGAATCATTTTTTTTTTTTTTTTGAGAAGAAGAAGAATAATATGAATCATATAATTACTCATTTCATTCCTATTTGACTAGAATCGATATTTAGCTCTAGTTAGATATTTTGAAAAAAATTAAAAAAAAAATGTGTTTAATTACAATTAATTTTCTCTTCCTAGAAAAAAACTATCTACACTTTCAAGAAAAAACTATCTACACTTTCAAGGAAGAGAAAAGGAGGAAAAAGAGGGAAGGAAATAAAACAAATAACAAGAAGAATTGACTAACAAACTGACTCTATTTTTTTCTGAGACAACCTCCTCCTCCTCGTCTCCATGATAGCTTCATGTCTTCTCTTGGATATTTCTCTAATGGCCTCCTGGTACTGCAGCTCAATCATTTCCATCTCCATTCTCAACTCCTCATCTCCATCTTGATCATAATTGATTGTATAAGCTGGGAAAGTCACTAAACTGCTGCTTTCCAAATCTATAACCTTGCTACTGTGATCAGGGGATGCACCCATTTCCGCTTCAGATGGGGATTCCCTCACTCTTCTGTCCAACCCATACAACATCTCTGCAGAAATGTATGAACCAACAGAACTATTTTTATCATTCAATTCAGAAGAGGTTGCAGAAACATATGACATCTCAGAACACCGATCTTCAGTCGTGGTTGCACTTTGAAGACCAAAATTATCATGAGACCTGATCTCTTCAAGTTTGTCATTGGTTTCCTGTACTGGTTGAATGGACCCACCAGAGGAGGTAGAATTGGTGAAACCGACCTCACACGCATTTCGGTGTGATTGTACTAAGTTTCCACCATGTATTAGCAACTGAGAGACTTCTTGATGGGCTTCATGAGTTTGTATTCCATTTGGAGCAACCAGATCATCGATGTGAACACAAGGCTTCCATTTAGGCACTAACTTCATCAACAACAAATCAATCAACTCCGCTATAAACATAACATCCTCATCAGCTAATTCTAGTTGCTCAACCATCTCACTTGAAACTGAGATGGCTGTATCACTATCAAGGTAGAATAGGAAGTGGATATTCCTTGCACGACCTGCATGTAAATAACAGAATATATAGTTCTCTAGTAATAAATTAACAATAAAACTTAATCAGAATGGCAATGAACTATGTTAGATATATACATACCATTCCGATCAGCTATTCGAAGTATTAATGAGACTGAGTGCTCATCATTTCTTTCACCTTTTAACCAAAAGGAATTTTCTTTTTGTGCTCTTTTTACCTCCACACACACAGAATGGGACCCATCATCAATAGTGGTGATAATGGGTAGATTACCATCATTGTCAGCATCTATGGAATGGGGTTTATTTCGTGTGCTAGCAGGTCCTTCTGACATCAACCAACGATCTCCAAAAGCTCCCATTTTGGGAAGAACTATATCTGGAAGTGGTAGAGGAAGATTCTTTGCCAATTTGTTTACTTGGAGAAAAGGGTCCATCAAAAGCTCTTTTGCTGACAGCCTTTGAGATGCTGGGACCAAACATTTCTCGATAAATTGTTTCATTGCTGGGTCTTTTACTTTAGAGAGTGCGACAGGCTTTATTCCCTGTTATAATTTTAGGATTGACCATGACTATAGCTAATATTCATAAGTAAGAAGAAACAAATTTTATTAATCATGAAAAACTTACAGATGAAACTTTCTTGTATATTTGAGCTGAATTTCTACATTCACTGTAAGGATATTCAAAAGTCACCATCTCTAGCATGCACATGCCAAATGAATATATATCGGCCAACACATTGTAATCCTCATCATATAGTTCAGGTGCCATAAACTCAGGAGTTCCTATCAAGATCACATTCACAAGTTAATGGCAAACAAAGAAACCATACACAAGACCAGACTATTGGGAAACAAAAAGGCATATTCTTTAATACAGCTATCTGAGCAATAATGTCCACATTGTTTTAAGATTTATTACTCCAACAATCTATGGCCTGGCCATGAGTATCAGACAGTGAGTATCAATAAGGTAAAGCAAGAGCATGGAAAATGTACCAATTACACTTTTGGCATTAGCCTGCTCCATGACAGTTGCCAACCCGAGATCTCCAATTTTAACTTCTCCTTGGTTACCGTTGATAAATATGTTATCACACTTGAGGTCCCTATGTATAATTGGTGGGTTGTGACTGTGAAGGTAGTTCAAACCTGTCAAAATCTGCCTTGCCCATCCCTTCACAGCCTTCATCTCAATCTTTTTGTGTTTCTTACGATACCTAAATCACGGATTACATCCACTAACTACAAGGCTGATGGCAGCATAAAACAAAACAAGAAACTCAAGTAAAGTTGTAAGAAGGAAACTAAACTTACTGTCTAAGGTTGCCAGAGGAGAACAACTCAGTGATAATATTAACAGTCTTCTTCTTATCATCGATCCACGAATTGTAAAACTTTAATATATTGCTATGTTTCAGTGATTTTAAGAGATGCACTTCTGAGTACAGCCTCTCTAAGTCATCTGGTGACTGTAGCACATCATCAATTCGAACTTGGTTCCACGCTACTTCAAGCCCATCAACTTCATCAAAGGCCTTGTAACTAGTTGATTATAAATTTAAAGAAGACAGACAAATACAACAAGAAGATTAACTCAACTCAAGTAAAATAAATATATAATCGTTGCTTATTTTTTTCTACATCCACTAAGTGGTCACATATTTTTCCAATTAAATTTCCCACTTGATACAGACATACACATAACATGAAGAAATTAAATAAAGGCCACCAACATAATTTTAATTTTAATGGAAGAATGAAGGATACACTGTCTTGAAGGCACCTTTCCCAAGGACATCTTTATACTGTCAAAACCCAAAACCAAGATATAAATGCAATAATCAAAGCCCATTAAAAAAATAATATGAACATCGAGTTTGGTTGATGTTTAGACTACTTTTAATCCCAAAAAAAAAAAAAAAAAAAACACATCACACAGAAATGTCACTTAGTTGAGGGATCGTAGCATGAAATTTAAACCGTCATTGCCTTTCCCTTTTCCTGAATTTTCTCTTTAATCAAACGCAAACTAAGCAGAAAGACAAAATAAAATAGAAGACAGAATTTTACCCGAATGTAGCGACAAGTTGGATCAATCTCAAGAATATGAGGAGGCTCTGCATAACCTGAACCATCATTGGAACTCTCGGTGCCAGCCATGCTCATCTTTACCAATCTCTATTATCTAAAACCTCTTGACAATAATTAAATATTAAAGCTAAAACAAATCAACATTTTTACTTCAAATACAACAACATTCAAGCCCTAATTGTATGATCACTAAAAAAAAAAATCAAAACCAAATTTAATTCAGCAAAGCAACGAATGTTAAGACTCAATTAGTATTGGGGGGACAAATTAAAAGCTTTTTCTTCAGATATAATTCTGGGCCAATTAAAAAATAAAAAAACACTATAAACGATACCTGCAAAAACATATTTCTAAAAAATATATATATATATATATATTTTTACCCAACAAAAAAAAAAAAAAATTTAACCATGGAGAAAATTTGGAAAAAAAAATTGTACCTGGAGAAAGAGCTTTCTGGGAAAAAAAAAAAAAAAGAGCTGGAGAGAGCGAAATCCTAACCTAGATTTTGAGGAGACAGACAGAGTCGAACAAGTGTCCTATTAGTTACCACCTCGTATTGAAATTCTCTGTGTTTTTGTTTTTTTACTAAAAACTCAATTCGACACATAGAGGAGAGGAGGTATATATATTTTTTTAAAACTCTCTCAAAAATAGAGGAGATATATAAATATTTATACTTATCCTGTAACTTATAAATATTTATGAGTTACTACAAGTTTTATTTAATATTATTAATTAGTTATGACTTATGAGACAGTCGAAATCAATGATATAAAATTCTTAGAAACTTTAGCATTTACTAATATTTATCTATCTAGGAACATAGCATATGAATGAAAAAAAAATGAAAAAAGAAAAAGAAAAAGAAAAAGTAATTATCTCATGTTGCTTAAAATATTGTATTGTGTGTAGTATAACTTATCCTACTATTCCTTAAAAGTTACATGTCATTTGAGTAGAGTTATGGTGTGCTCTTATGTTAGAACCTCTTTTCCTCTCCCTTATATGTGTGTGTTAAGATTTGCAAGGAATTTTTATATCGTATTACGTGTCTTCAACATAAAATACATATAATATTATTTAAAAACTGAAAATATATTATTATACAATACTATCAAGGCGTAAAGTTGTCTACCTAACAAAAAAAGTTTGGTTATTAATTTTTGATTTTGAGAGTATTGACTACGTGGCGTTACAGTGTTTGGATTTCGGGAAACTTACGTGACAGGCCGTGTGGGACCCTATATGGGATTCCTTATCCAGATAAGGTTCTAATTAATGGAGTAATTTTTTTTTTGGTAAATAATTAATGGAGTAATTGATACTTTAAAAAAATTGATAATGGATAAGTATGTATAAAAGTGGTTTCAGCAAAAAAAAAAGTATGTATAAAGAAAAAGGAATAGTTCACACTTTCTTTTTTTTTTATAGGAGGAAAGGAATAGTTAACATTTTTTTTTTGGATAGGAAGGAATAGTTAACACTTGTTTGAGTGTTTGGTTAATTTGTATTTCCTATCTCATTAGGATTCTACCAACAAAATATTTGAAAACGTAGTTGCTTTTTTATGGATGATTTTGAAATTTCGCCTGAAATTTATCACCATTTTGTACTCAATCCATAATTTTCCGTTAATGTTGTTCTTCTTAAGTGAAAAAAAAAAAAAAAATTACTACAAATATACAGCAACAAAATTATAGGGGTGGCCTCAATTTGTGTATGCATTAGAAAAGAAGGATGCCATCTTCGTTATCATGATAAATTGATGAGTTAGTTATTAGCACCATGTAATTATCACTCCATTTAAGATGTATAGTTGATTGGGTAATTCTTTTTATATCTTTTAAACTTTTTTACCTTATCAATTTTTACATCTCGGAGATTTCTCAAAAAAGAAAAGAAAAAAAAAAAACATTTCAGAGTGATAAATTGCATGGTGCAATGGTCTTAGTTATTGCACCGGGCCTCAATCACTTTTATTTGTCTATTAAAAGGAATATGCTATTGGGTGGGCAATCGTTAAGGAGAATTAAACGTGTCTTTACCCACAATGGGAAGCAGCAAAAGTTGCAAGTTGGACTTTTTAACAGAATGTGACTTGACCGCCTAAAAAAACGTAGTTTGACTGCATTAGAAATTCTATCTTAACAATTGCCATTAGGCATTCAATAATAAGATCCATATTAGTTTGACTACCTAAAAAATAGCAGTTTGATTGCATTGAGAATTCTACCTTAATAATTGCCATTAGGCACCCATATTAGAAAGTATTAAAGAGGCGTTTGAACTATTTTTTTTGTTGAGCAAGTTTTTTGGTGAGACAAAAGTTAACATGTCTAGTTTGAAAACTAAGGGTCTATTTAGATATTGCTTATTGCTGAAAACTAAAAACTTATTATTGAAAATACTGTAACAAAATAATTTTTAAATGTGTAAATAGTACCGTGGGACCTAGTTTTAAAGCAAAATTTACTGAATTCTGTACTTGCGGGTCCCATGAACAATGCACGGGACCCAACCAAAAAAACGCAGACGCGCAAAACGCCACTCCTGCTACCATCCAAACTCACACTAAGGAAAACTCATTGCCACAGTGAGGAAAAAGACTCATTTCATATCGAGCAAGAGCTTATGAGAGATAAAGGAGATATCGCAAAGAAAAGTTGGTGACAAAGATATATAGCATAATGACACATTGAAAACACAGTGGATTTCGATTCATAAAATTTGATATAATTCTCATTTCAAATAATTTTTCAAATACTAGTAAGAACTTATATGACCACTAGATGAAGCATATAAATGGATTCTAAAGTAAAATATTATGGTTTTTTTGGGGTCAGCTCAATACATTTTGAGCACTAAGGCAAAATTTTAAATGAGTTTTTTTTTTTTAATAAAAATTTTAAAAATACTTAAATAAAATTTAGTTAATTTATATACGATATATATTTTTAATTTAAAGTTTATTATTCTTACTTTTTAATATGACTAATTTCTTTTTTCCTTTTTTTGGCTAATCATGACCAATTCACTTAATATTGGATATCCATACATTTTCTTTTGGGAAAATAGTAAAGCTATTACAAATTTTATTTCAATATGCTTACAAGCTATTGTGGTAATGAATGTAGCACTAAAAAAAGAAAAATAGTATTTAAATTACTTGTGATTTGTTACACATCAATTTGCAAAGCTTATATAAAATAATTTTTAGTATTCAGTCTTTAAAACCATGACCTAGACATAGGGTTGACCCTGCTTCCTTACAATTTTTAGACCTTTGAACCTGTTTGGAACATGTGTCTTTATACTTCAATCATATGCTCTATGTATCTAACAAGGAAGGCATGGAAACGATCCTCACATCTTCAACTAGGAGTAGGGACTCGTCCATTGTTCGGCACAGTTTTTGATACCTAGCTATGACATTATTGAACTTGGATAATGGTAGTAGGTGTATGAAGGGCATGGTGGTTTATTTGAATGTGTAGGTTGTAACTGTGGGCAGTTAGAGCATAAGCATCTGGAATTGCATAATAGTTTCTATTTTACCATTTAAAAAGTAACTTTATTTATTATACCATACTACTTTACAAAATACCCAACATCTCGAACTCTATTTCAAAATTCAACTCATTAAAATAATACTAGCCTCTGAGCATGCGCGTGCTCAGAGGCTCTTCTATGTTTTGGGTAAAAATTAATAATTTGCATTTATTATAATTTGAGATTTTTACCTTTTCCAATCACCAAAAAAAAAAAAAAAAAAAAAAAAAAGCTTTATACATATGAAAAGGTTAGAAAGGCAAACATGAAAGGTGCATAAAATATGTATTTGATTTATTTTGTTCTAAATATCATTAGGGACAGTTAGATTGTTTTTGTTTCTATAATGTCCATCATTGAAATTTATCTCTTATTCTTGTTTATCTAGCTAATCATATAAAGGAAGATAAAATAACTTTTATTATTAAAAAGATAATGTCATACAATTGAGTTTTAGGGCACCACTCCAAACAAAAATTCACAACAAATTCATTCCAATAAGAGCAGTTCATACTTCATACGAATAAGGTGACATATACGCAGATAAAAAAAAATGTTGGTGACATATATAAGAGCAGTTCATATGAATGAGCTTTTTCCATGCTTCTGGTTCCTCCAAACATATACTAAAGGTAAAACCCACGTCAAAATTCATGCTATTCTTAATTGTAACTCGCAACAAGGCTATTGTTTTTGACCAACTTGTCAATCGCACTTGTTGATGCACCTTCAATTGATGTAGACTCTCCGTTGATAACCGTTCATCAAGTCCATGGAATATTCACTATAAAGAATCAACATCCTCAGTTGGCGTCACGCCAATATTCACCATGTCAATGATTTCACACCTAATTCCTCAACAACATTTGTTTGATTAAAGTGTTGGACATGGAAGAACTCCAATTCCGCTACAATAGAATACCTATGCGTTGGGTGAATCCAAGGTAGCTAGGTTGAGGGCTGGGAGAGAATAGCAAGGTCGGCTTTGGTGGAAACGGTCCTGAGCCTCCTTACATCTTCAACTGGGAGTAAGGAGTCACCCATGATTCGATCGGTAGAGTTTTTGGTACCTATGTCAATAGTGAAATTTGGACGGTGGCAATAGGTGTAAGAAGGCTATGGTAGTGGTGGTACTGGTGCTATAACCATTAATACGGAGTATGACAATATTTGTAGTAGATATAGCTATATATCTAGGAAAGTAGAAAGAAATATATGAAGAGACCCTTCATCTATTGGAAAAACACATGTTTGTATCACATACAAAACATACGTAGTAGAAAATTAACAAATTTACTTTATTCGCAATTGATAATATGTACTATGTAAGTTTTAGAATTTAAGAATAAAAAAGCGTACTTTGGTGAGATGAAATTCAAAAACCAAAGATTAGAAGTACTTGAGAATATTTTTAATTTTCACTCCAATTTCACTTAATGCCCAAAAAGTGTGGTCTCTCAATCAGTTTCCAAGGGGAGAATAAGAGAGTGACTTACACTCACATACACATCATTTCATTCCTTATATGATCTTAACGAAAACCTTATGAAATTCTGTATGTTTCTCTCCTTATATATAACTGATTATTTAATTAGGCTAACTTTTTGGGCCATTCCAATTGGACTTTAGTATGTGGCTTGGAGTGGATTCAAAAGGGAACAATAAGACTCTAGCTCCAATGGGCCTTGGGCTTTTTTGTTAACTCTTGATAAGTCCAAAGTTACCATTAATTATATTCAATACCACTATATGAATATAATTGCACTCTAAGCCTTATTAATGAATTATATCCCAAGACTCTATTATACATGCAACCCTTTCATTAAGATATTCGTAATAATACAAAGTCATGAATGTTGACTGCCACTTTGAAGATTATTACATCTCAATTCTTGAGTACCTGGTTTAATCCTTTAAGTTATTCATCATATATTTATGAAATCCAATTTTATAAATATATACTTTAGTAACTCCTTACTAAAGTGGTTGGGCCTAACACTCTGAATAGCCAAATCCATTAAATTTATCTCAATGAAATATTTTATATCTCTGTTAAGAGATTATGAATTCTATCTTGAGAATATATGTTCCATCAATACTAAACGTGGTTGCCCAACTTACTAAGATTTTGATCGTGACTTGAGATCTCACTCTTGATAGATCAAAACAACCTACATCACAAGATCAAGTTCATTATTCTCTCAGGATTTAGAGTTGATGTAAATAGAAGTCGTGAGATTTATTATTCATTTGACAATTGTTAGGAGAATAACAAATCTCACAGTGGTCCAGTTCAATATGGCTTAACTCTTAAAACATATCAACTAGAAGTCTCCATTTTCATGATCAAGATAAATCATCTTAGTTGATATATTATAGTCTTCACAGATGAAATGCCTAATATCATCATCGACTACGAACTAAAATTCTGAATTTACAAAAAATTTGTGATTTATATCTTCTGTAACTAAATCATATAAATCACGTACTATGCATTTCATAGACTAAGATAATGTCCCATTAGTTCATTTATAAATAGAAGTTGTGAGATTTATTATTCATTTGACAGTTGTTAGGAGAATAGCAAATCTCACAGTGGTCCAGTTCAATATGTCTTAACTCTTAAAACATATCATCTAGAAGTCTCCATTTTCATGATCAAGATAAATCATCTTAGTTGATATATTATAGTCTTCACAGATAAAATGCCTAATATCATTATCGACTACGAACTAAAATTCTGAATTTACAAAAAATTTGTGATTTATATCTTCTGTAACTAAATCATATAAATCACGTACTATGCATTTCATAGACTAAGATAATGTCCCATTAGTTCATTTATAAATAGTCTCATATAATTAAACAGTTTAATTATTTATAATATGCCGATAAATTGGATTTTAGGTTACAAAACCTAACGTCAGCATGAGTCATGGTTGAAAATAGAGGAGTTAATACTGTAACGGTCGGTATAGTAGGAAGGATCCGGATCCTCTCCATTTCCCTTTGAAATGGAGAGGCTCCAGTACGCGGACAAGATTTCTTTGAAAATTATCAACGCTAAAAAACGTGTCACGTCATTTATAATGTTAAAACATACTTAACTGGGGTTCAACTTCTTTAACTCAACCGAACAAAGACAAACCACAGTCTCTCTCACCAAACCCATCTGAATATTTCAAACTCTCTTTCTCAGATCAACGAAAAAAGTTTGCTTCCCATATGTTTTGATTTTTTTCATTTTTTGTGAAGCAAATGGGTATCACATCTGCAAACCTTCTCCCTCTCTCTCAGATCGGCAGTGTTGTGGATTCGATGGTTTGCTTGCTTTCTCCCTCTCTATCAGATCGGTGGCTTGGTTTTGTTTCGTGCAGATCAGCGGTGCTATGGTGGTGGGTTTGGTATGGGTATTTTGCGTGGTGGGTCTATGGTGGTCTGTGGTGGTGCTGGTTAACTGGGTCTATGATTTTCTTTTTGGCGGTGGGTTTACTAGGGGTGGTGGTGTGTAGTGCAGCAGTGGTGGAGTGGGGTTGCTGGGGTTTCCTTTTTTGCTTTGATTTTTTGTTGTGGGTATTGTGGCTGATTTGTTTGTAGCCGATGGTGGTTGCTTCGAGATGAGTGAAGGAGTGAGGGATTGGAGATGTGAGACGAGTGAGGGAGTGAGGGATCGGATTCTTGGTTATGCAATGGTTGGTGGCTGCAGATGTGCAATGGCTGGAGGTTGTGGTTGATTTTGGGTCACAGTGGTAATGGTGGTGTTGGTGGATGTTTGTGGTGGTTGTTTGGGATTTATGTAGGCTTGTGGTGGTTGGTTGTGGGTTTGAACCTTATGCCTCTCTTTCCCACTCTAATCCAAAAGCTTCAGTTCAAAAAGCGCTCTCACATCAGCGCCTTTGCTTGCCAAAACTAAAAACAGCAAAATATACCTAGCATTGTATCGCCCATTCTTGCCATCCGGGTAAAAATAGATTGCCCAACAGTATCCGCCAGCGGTGAAAGTATCGACTGGGGAGAGAAATTTCAGATGGGTTGGTGAGAGAGAGAGTTAGAACTTTGAAATTTGAGAGAGAGAGAGAGTTTGAACGGCTAGTGAGAGAAAAGGGGTCCGGCTAGTTTAACCAGAGTTGAATTTGTTGAGTTAAGTGTGTGTTAACATTTTAAATGACATCGCTCAATTTTGAGCGTTGATCATTTAAAAAAAAAAATTCCTACCGTAAACTGGAGCCTCTCCATTTCAAAGGGAAATGGATAGGATCCGGATCCTAACAGGAATGTTTTGTATCGGTTGGTGAACTAGTACAAAAACCTTCTCGTTTCATACCACTTTATATACCGGTTGGTACTTGTCAATACCAAATGTATTGGGTGATACTAGCCATTTTGGCCAGAAAATAAAAAATCGGCCGGTATAAAAATTGGAAAAAAAAAAAAAAGAGTTAGAGATTTTCATATGATGATGTTGCCGAAAGTCACCACCACAATGGTACAGCCAGTGGTGGAGCCACGTTGGGGCTGTGGGGGGCCTCATTTAAAAAAAAAAAAAAAAAAAAAAACTTCTCTCTTGCCTGTGTTCGTGCTCTATTCTTGATCATCTTCAAAAAATGAGACCACCTATATCTCCTTTGGCCTTCCTCAAACTGTCTCTCCTCTTCAAAGAGTTTTTCCTCAATTTTTCTCAATCTTTTTTATCTCTCCCTCTTTGTCCGATTTATTACCTTGTTTTTATCTTTTCACTTCAATTAGTTTGGCTTGGTTTTTAAAGAAGGGTGCTCTACAGGAAGACAGATTTATAGTAAAAAATTATTGTTCTATTTATAGCACTTTTCAAGGGGTTGGTGACTACACATTTCTAGTAAAAAATCTTGTAACTGTTCTTTTTTATTTTTATTTATATATATATATATATATATTTATTAAATTGATAAATATATATTATATAACATATGAACATAATATATATTATTAATTTTAAAAAATATATATAATTGGCTATATGATTATATTATTTAATGCAAATGATTGTTGTATTGTATTTATAATTTTGAAATTTGAATAAACAAGCTTTTCACTTTTGACTCTCAAAATACTTCTTTGCTTTTGAGTTTTGACACAACGATGCCTTTGGATAAAAATTATTCTCCTTATGTTTGTGTTTATTTTTTTAATTTTTTTCTAACCAACGTCTCTTGCATTGTTCATGGAATATGAACAGTGCATTAAAGCAAATGTACAGTGTTTAGGAGAGTGAACAGTAATTCAAAATTTTTTTTTTTTTATTTTCAGTAATAAATTTTTAATTTTTAACAAAATAAGTGGTATGTGTGCTTTCTTTCTTTTTCTTTTTTTTTTCATTTTTTTTTGGGTAAATATGTTAATAATTGTTGCTACTTATTTGGGTTGGACTAGAGATTAATATATTGGGCTCACTCTTGAGTTTAGACACTACGTGTGCTTTCTTTCTTTTTCTTTTTCTTTATTCCTTTTTTTTTGGGGGTAAATATGTTAATAATAGTTACTACTTATTTGGGTTGGACTGGAGATTATATTGGGCTCACTCTTGAGTTTTGACACTACGTGTGCTTTCTTTCTTTTTCTTTTTCTTCTTTTCCTTTTTTTTTGGGGGTAAATATGTTAATAATTGTTACTACTTATTTGGGTTGGACTAGAGATTGATATATTGGGCTCACTCTTGACAAATAATATAGGCTTTGACCAATAAATATAAATAAATATACATATAAAATATATATTAGCGATAATATTGAAACAATACATTTGTATTAATTGGTACCGAAATATATTATTCTTCTAACTAAACTGGTACAATCTTTGGTATGAAATTAACTCTTGAAACCCTTCAGTTTGAGCCTTGTGTCCTTCTTCCTTCTTTTTTTTTTTTTTTTTTTTTTTTTTGTTATATAGTTTGTTTTCCATTAATACTTAGGTTGGCAAGATTTGACCAAATATTTTACCAATATAATAGTTGTTAATCTCTAATCTTCTCAATATTTTGCAAGTATGAAGAATATAAAGAGATAGTGTAATATTTGACCAACAATATATATTTTTTAAACTCATTTTAGTGACACATAATATATAATCAAAAATAATTTTGCAATCCTATAAAATAAAAAATTTGCAAATATAGTACATGATGTGTAATATAATCAAAATTAAATTTTCAAATATTATAAAATATTATACTAGGTATAAATATTCAAAATGAGCTTCTATATATACCACTAAAAACAAGATTCTTCTATTTGGATTTGACTTTTTAATTGTCTCAAATGGCCTCACACACATGACAATTAAAAACATAACAAACGGTAATTAATGGGGGATAAATAAGTTACATTTGCTAATTTTCAAAATCCTTGATACCACCGCACACTCTTGGTGCGATGGTCACTCCACAAGTATAAGTGCTTGTGGAGTGTGGGGGTAAGACCTGGAGTTCAAGTTTCCAATAGGGAACTTTACACACATATATACTTAGATTGGACTAGAGCAAAGTTTTTATTTTGTAATAATAAAAAAATCCTTAATTTTAGATAAATTTCTTCTCTCCCTTTACACATATTCAAATTGAATAGTTTCAATTTAAAACAGTCTCCATGTATCCATGTCCACCATTCCAAATTTCACGTTAAGGCCTCGACGTTTTCTTTATCTCTATCTTTTATGTTTTCACCTTAAATCTCTTCATTATACTTTTTTTTTTTCATAAAGAAAATGGGTAATTGCATTAAAACTATATTTGGTTTGGCCTAAAATCGCTTTGTCTACCCATGATTTGAAAAGTTTTCACCTCAAATCTCTTCATTATTTATTTTCTTTTATAAAGGAAATGGGTAATTGCATTAAACCTACTTGTGGTTTGGCCTAAAATCGTTTTGTCTACCTGTGATTTGAAAAGTATCACCTTACTCACGTTAAGGCCTCGATGTTTTCTTTATCTCTATCTTTTATGTTTTCACCTCAAATCTCTTCATTATACTTTTTTTTTCATAAAGAAAATGGGTAATTGCATTAAAACTATATTTGGTTTGGCCTAAAATCGCTTTGTCTACCCATGATTTGAAAAGTTTTCACCTCAAATCTCTTCATTATTTATTTATTTTTATAAAGGAAATGGGTAATTGCATTAAACCTACCTGTGGTTTGGCCTAAAATCGTTTTGTCTACTTGTGATTTGAAAAGTATCACCTTACTCACTTGAAGTAAACTTCGTTTATTTTTCGTAACCCACCCTTATTTTTACAGGTGTAAATATGTATTTTTGCTCTCTTTTTATCTCTCTTCTCCCCGAAACAAGAAATAACATAAAAACACAATAGAAATAAGATTGATGATGCCAAAAATCGTTAGTAAGCCACACAGTCCTTATGTGCTTGAGACAACACCTACGAAACAAAAACAAAGAAGACCTTGTAGAGAGTACCGGTGTGGTATCGGCCAAATACCCTCCGAAGGTCAAGTTAGAGAACTTTCACAATTCTAGAGTGCCAGAGTTGGGGAAATTATGCTTACCTTGGTTTGTGAGGGCTTTGGAGTTTTTATAGTAGGGTAGAGTTGATATTCGTTTCTTGGTGGAGAGGATCTTTCCTTGTGGGGAAGATCCTTGCCAATGCGCGTATTAGGGTTATGGAGTTTGATTTGTAGCACTTTTTTTTTTTTTTTTTTTTTTTTTTTTTTTTTTTTTTTTTTTTTTTTTTAAGGAAAAAAGAAGGGGGTATTTATTGATGACTCCTTGAGTAGCCAATATTAAATGTCAAAACACATGGCATAAGCCGGTTGGCCTCGTTTCTGAACAAGGGCGTCACTTTGTCTCCAGTGCATTCTTTCTCCTATATATATATATATATATATATATATATATATATATATATATATATCTCACCTCCTTCCTCATTTCTCCTATTTCATCATTGCTGATCTTCAGAGAGAGAGCTCTTCACTTTGAGAAATTTGCTTTTGTCGTCTTACTGACCTTGTTGCCTTTGTTGCTGTCCTTTTGCTGAGGCTGTCACTTCTCAAGGAACCGTCTACTAACTTCGTAAGTCACCTTTTCTTTTGTTTCATTCTATCTTTTTACTTTCGTTTTTCTAGTTGATCATTTAACTCTTTTAGAGAGGCCGTCAACTTAGGTTCTTAGAATACCTCTATCGCTTGTAGGTGAATAGATGTCTAGAGAAGCGACGAGTGAGTAGTTGTCAATCTGTGAGGGAGTGGGCTATGACGAAGTCTTCTAGTCAGGTCATGAGCCTGATGAGGGCTTTTCCTGGTCGTCAGAAAGGGAAATGTCAACCCATTCTCCTGACGAGGAAGTGGAAAGTTATGATGGAGAGGAAGGTGAGGAAGAAGAGGTGGATGAGGGAGGAGAGGACGAAGGTGATGAGGGAGGAGAGGAGGGAGAGGATGACGGGGACGAGGGTGAAGTTGACGAGAGAACCCCCGAAGGTGGAAGTTCAGGAAGCCCTAGGAATGGGCATACCCGTCCATTCATCCTCCCTAAAATGTGGACCGTCAATGACTTTAAGCCGATGATGACGACTAACATCTTTAAGAATCTAAGGGATCGTTTCCAAATTCCTGATCACATCCCAATCCATCTCCTTGGGAAATTTGAGAAATCTTACTCAGGGAAGACTGCGGACATTGGCATGTATGATGCCATGTTCGCTGTAGGACTGAGATTGCCACTGATGGCGTTGCACCATCAGTTGGCCAATTTTCTTGGATTGTCCATCAGCCAGATTGCTCTAAATGCTTGAAGGATATGCCCGACTCCAATAGGAACTAGAAGGGCAAATATTTCTTTGTTCAGGGGACGGATTAGGTATGCCGTCCAGAGAAGTGGGCTACAATGCCCCATGGTTTTGACAATACTTAAGGTATTGTCAAAGATTCAGGTTTAGCACTGTTAGTTTTTGCTTTTACTTTTTCTATTTATTTGTTAAGTGTTTAATGTCACCGTTTTCCTTTTTCAGCTAGTGTTCGTTCGCGCATATCTGACGAGCAAGAGGCTTTCATTTGTCGGGTTCTTGAAATCCCGTTTGAGCAATAGAAGTGTAGGAATTTGATCACCCTTGATACGCTACACACCTATTGTGGTGGTCCAGAGCCAACGCCTGTAGCACGTAGATTAAACACTAACTCTCGTCGGTGTAAGTTATTACTATTTCTTTCCATCTTTTTTTTTTTTTTTTTTTGCCATCTTTATGTCTAACACCCATCACTTGTCCTTTGCAGAAATGGAGGTAGCCAGACAGAGGGCATTAGTGAGGGTAGCTGCGATGTGCAAGAAGGAGGAGGAGAAAAGGAAGAAGGGGAAGAAAGGGGCGTCCTCGTCAGCTCCCTATCGAGAAGGGACACCTAAAAGAAAAGCTAATGGGAAGGACGACCATCCTTCTAAGAAGCCCTTCGTCACACCTAAGGAGAAGTAGCTGAAGAAGTTGTCGCTTCCCAAGCTGAGCCATGGAACTGGCAAAGGCTTGATGATGTCGACAGGCCTCGTCACCTAGGGAACCCATTGCCTTCTTACACATAAAGGGTGTGCCGTCAAGATGGTTGAGTCAATCATCAAGGAGATGGATGTGGATCCTTGTGCTGAGCAGGAGACGGAGGACCTGGGGGCGTCGGGTCTTTTTGATCTCTCTAGGGTAAGTTTTTTACTTGATCAATTTTTCTTTATGGTTTATTTGGTTAGTTGCTGGTTGGTTCCATTTTCAACCATTGGTGCGCATGAAGGCGCTCCAAGATAGGAGCATTGCTGAGAAGGGGGTGATCAGTTATCTCAGGAAGCGTAATTAGACGTTGACCAATGAACAGGATCAATACAAGGATGCCCTTCGTACTCTCAACAAGGAGGTGACGGAGTTAAATGAGAAGTTGAAGGAAGAGACCCATTAGCGGGAGAAGGAGCAAGAGGCGAAGGCGTCCTTGGAAAAGGAGCTGATGGCTCTCCTCGGGCAGGTGGAGACGGCCAAGGCAGACATCGTGATAGAGTTTAAGGCTTCACAGCCTTTCATAGACTCTTGCGCCGTCTATTATGAGGATGGATTTGAGGACTACTTGAAACAGGTTAAGTCCATTTACCCTTACATGGATTTATCCAAGGTCTCCATGGATGATCCCATTCCGTCGACTCCAACTGGCGACAACATTTTTGAGGAGACCGATGACTCCATCTAGTTAGAGCGAGACCCAAAAAATGATGGTGTCGTTCTTGCTCAGCCTGCCGGGGAGAAGCCCGTAACCCTAGTGACCCCGTCTATTGAAGCTCAACTTGCTGACAACCCCCCAACTCAAAACGTCTAGGATCCTTCCAAAGACGATGAGAACCTTCCAGCTCTGGAATCCCAGGAACCCCTAATGTAGTTTTTTTATTTTTATTGGCAATTTTGTAATGTATTTCGTCCATTTTCTAGACAATGTTAAGTGCCCTTTTGTTTTTTGGGCCTTCTTTGTAAAAACTCTACTTTATTTATGTATTTCTTATTTTACACTCGTTGCTTTTAGCATGTGTGCTTCATTGCATGTTTGGTGGTATCATGTGTGAATTTGTCTACTTTGGTGGACTCATCCTTTTTTAGACATAATAGTGAATCTGTCCGATCTGAGGATAAAATAATAAACTTGTCTCCTTGTCTTCTTGCAAAGATGAACTTGTCTACTGGTGGACTGTAACAAACCCGTCCACTTGTGAACTTAACAATATTAGGGCATTCTAATTTGGTGAATTCGTCCTCTTTTGGACTTAATAATGAACTTGTCTTTTTGTGTACTTAGTATTTTCAAGGTTGAGATTGTCCACTTGTGGACTCTGTAATAAACCCATCCTAATATGGACTTAACCATGAACTTGTCCACCTATGGACTTTGTAATTTTAACTCGTCCACTTTGTGGACTTTGATAATAAACTAGCCCACCTGTGGGCTTTGGTAAGGAACTCGTCTTCTTGTGGACTTAACCATAAACTTAACCATAAACTTAACCATTTATGGACTTTGTAATTTTAATTCGTCCACTTTGTGGATTGATAATAAACTAGCCCACTTGTGGGCTTTGGTAATAAACTTGTCCACTTGTGGACTTAACCATGAACTCATCCACTCATGGACTTTGTAATTTTAATTTGTCCACTCTGTGGACTTTGATAATAAACTAGCCCACCTGTGGGCTTTGGTAGTAAACTCGTCCACTTGTGGACTTTACAATTTCGAGGCATCCTTATGGAATGAACTCGTTTACTTTGTGGTCAAAAGTAGTTTTGTAAAGATGAATATATGCGTAGACCATATCTGAATAACTCTTCTTATTATGATAAATGCGTGCATAAGCAAAAATTGTTCTTAAAAAGGATAAAAAACCTGCCAATTGGGCTTAGGAAGTACTGTAAGTAAAATTTAGCTAAAAGAAATAAATTGGAAATGAGAAGTGTCGCTCTTCCTGTTGTCATCTACTGGTAATATTTCCTAAGATGCTCGACATTCCATGGATGGTGCAACTTCTGTCCGCCTAGTGTCTCTAGATGGTAGGTGCCTTTCCTTTAGTATGTAATGATTCTGTAGGAACCTTCCTAGTTAGGATAAAGCTTTCCTTGGGTGGGATCTCTAGTGGCGCCCATCACCTTTCTCAAGACACGGTCTCCGAACTTGAAGTCTTTGTGTCTGACTCTGGAGTTGTAGTGCTTGGCCATGCGATCTTGGTATTGCGTGAGCCTTTGTTCAGTTGTCGTCTTGACTTCGTCTATTAGGTCAAGCTGTAAACGCATGGCCTCGTCGTTTCTTCTTTCATCATGATTGTCCACCCTGTAACTTGTAAGTCCTACCACAACTGGGATAACTGCCTCACTTCCATATGCTAGTCGGAACGGTGTCTCCCCTGTAGGTGTTTTGGCTGTTGTTCGATAAGCCTATAGATGCTTGGCAGCTCCTCTGGCCATAAACCCTTTGGCCCATCGAGCCGAGTCTTGATGATTTTAAGCAAGGATTGGTTTGTGACCTTAACCTGTCTATTGGCTTGTGGGTGGGCGGGGGAGAAGTAACGGTTCTTGATTCCTAATTGTGAACAAAAATCCCTGAATGATTCGTTGTCGAACTATCTCCCGTTATCTGAGACCAAGACCCTAGGGATCCCATACCTGCAGACGATGTTTCTCCAGACAAAGCTTCTTACGTTTTTCTTTGTAATAGTAGCTAGAGCTTCAGCTTCAACCCATTTGGTGAAATAGTCTATGCTGACTATGAGGAACTTCAGTTGCTGTATTGCTATGGGGAATGGGTCCATGATGTCTAGTCCCCATTGAGCGAAAGGCCATGGGGCCGTAATTGGGGTGAACTCTTTTGTCGGCTGTCTGATGACGTTGTTGAACCTTTGACATTTGTCACAGGCTTTGACGTATGTCTGGGCATCCCTCTACATAGTGGGCCAGTAGTATCCTGTTTGAATCAGCTTGTGTATCAATGATTGCGACCCTGAGTGGTTCCCGCAAATCCCTTCATGGACTTCTTTTAGAACATAGTTTGCTTCTTCGGGGCTTAAACATCTTAGGAATGGGCGGGAGAAGCCTCTTTCGTATAAGATGTCCTTTATCAGGATGAATTGTGCTACCTGGACCTTTAGTTTTCTTGCGGCTTCTTTACTGTCGGGTAGTGTATCGTTTTTCAAGTAGGAGACTAAGGGGGTGGTCCAGTTACTCTCGAAACTTATTTCCTACACATCGATGACATTTATTAATGGCGAAAACTGAATAAAGGAGAGTACCTTGTCGGGGATGACCATGTGTTCTGCTAATGCGGCCTTGGCAAGACGGTTGACTTGCTCATTCTCTCTTCTGGGGATTTGAATAATCTTGGCTTATAGGTCATCCACCCTTCTCTTTACTTGCTCCAGGTACTTCTTCATCCTTTCACCCTTACATTCATAATCACCGTTTACTTGGTTTGTGACTACCTGGGAATTGCAATGAATAATCACACTTACGGCCTTTGTCGCTTTAGCGAGATCTAGTCCCGCTATTAGAGCTTCGTACTCTACTTCATTGTTGGTTGTAGGGAAGTCTAGACGAACCATACATTCAATCTTGTCCCCTTTTGGAGAACGAAGTACAATGCCCGCTCCATCAGCCTGTCTGTTGGACGATCTGTCCATGTGTATATTCCATTGAGGATACTCTTCTACCCCTTGACCTTCCACGTTAGTAAATTCTACAATGAAGTCAGCAACCACCTGCCCCTTAATGGCAGTATGTGGGCGGTACTGTATGTCGAACTCACTCAGCTTTATTGCCTATAGTGTCATTCGTCCGGCGGCTTTAGGATTATTCATCGCTCATCATAAAGGCTTGTTAGTTAGGATGATCACCATGTGCGTTTGGAAGTATGGCTTTAGCTTGCGGGCTGCTGTGACTAAAGCGAAAGTGAGCTTTTCCATCAGTGGGTACCTCTCCTTTGCACCACGAAGTGCCCGACTGGAGTAGTATATGGGCTTTTGCACCTGGTCTTCTTCTATGATCAAGGCTGCACTGATGGTGGCCGGGGATACAGCCAAGTTGAGGAATAATTCTTCCCCTGGTTTTGAAGGACTCAGCAATGGCGAGGAAAAGAGGTAGGCCTTCAAATCCTTGAATGCCTGTTGACACTTGGCCGTCTACTCAAAAGATTTCTTCAGCATACGAAAGAAAGGTAGACACTTATCTGTTGCCCTTAACACGAACCTATTCAATGCGGCTACCTTACCGTTGAGGTTTTGTACTTCTTTCACATTCTTTGGGGGTGCCATTTCTACTATGGCCCGAATCTTGTCTGGGTTGGCCTTGATACCTCAATGAGACACCATGAACCTTAGGAACTTTCCTGTCGTTACCCCAAATGCACACTTGCCTGGATTGAGTTTCATGTTGTAAGAGTGTAGGGTGTCGTTTCCTTGAGATCATCCAAATGATCATCCTTCCTTTAGCTTTTTACTAGCATGTCGTCAACATAAACTTGGACATTTCTTCCAATTTGATGTGCAAACATCTTGTTCATGAGCCTCTGATATGTTGCGCTTGCGTTCTTGAGGCTGAACGACATCACTTTGTAGCAGAAGAGGCCTTGGTTGGTAACGAACGAAGTCCTCTATTGATCCGCTTCGTCCATTTTTATTTGGTTATAACTTAAAAATGCGTCCACGAAGCTCAGTAACTAGTGTTGAGCTGTAGAGTATACTAGGACGTCAACCCGCAAGAAGAGATAACTATTCTTGGGGCATGCTTTGTTCACGTCTGTAAAGTCCAAGCACATTCTCCGTTTCCCGTTGGCTTTCTTGACCATTACCACATTCATCAGCCAGTCGGGATAGTAAACTTCCTTGATGAAGCCTGCCTTTTGTAACTTGTGGACTTCTTCCACTATAGCTCGATCTCCTTCTTGGGTGAATACCCGCTTCTTCTGACGGACAGGTGAAAAGGAAGGCGACACATTTAACCTATGCACCATGACCGAAGGGTTAATTCCTGGCATGTTTTCATGGCTCCAGGCAAATACATCCTAATTCTCTTTGAGAAAGGTCGTGAGTGCTTGGCGAACCATTGGGTTGGTGAGGGTGCCAATTCTTGTTGTTCATTTGGCCTGGAGTTGTCAAGAAGAATCTTTTCAAGTCTTTCAATGGGCTCTACCACCGTCCACTGGTTTTCAATGTTATTGTCTGCACGTGGTCGTCCATCTCCAACATTGCTATGTAACGCTCGCGTGCAGCTACTTGATCTCTACGAAATTCTCCTACTCCATATTCGATGGGGAACTTGATCATCAGGTGGTAGGTTGAAGTTACGGCCTTCCACGAGTTAAGGGTAGATCGTCTAAGGATGGCATTATAGGCAAACGAGTAGTTGACAACAAGGAACATAACATCTTTAGTGATTTGCTAAGGAAAATCACCAACTGTAACGGGTAGTGTAACTACGCCTAAAGGGTATACTTTAGTCCCTCCGAACCTGATGAGTGAGGAGTTGGTCTGGACTAGCCGTTCTTTGTCAATCCTTATTTGTTGGAATGCCGGATAGTAGAGGATGTCAGCCGAGCTTCCGTTGTCGACCAGGACCCGGTGTGTGTTGTATTCTCCTACCTGTATGCAATGACGAGTGCATTCTCATGCGGGTGGTGGAGACGCCAAACATCTTTTTCCGAAAATTCGATGATGGGGTTGTCGATCCGCGCCATCTTTGGGACGAAACCCGTTAGCTGGACATTTTGAACCATCTTGAGGTAAGTCTTACGAGCCTTTTTGGACAAACCAGAGGCCACAGTGCCTCTCATAATCATTCTTATCTCTCCTATAGGCGGCCTAGGGCGCTTGTTCTCCTGTCGGGCTGTTCTTGCGGCGGGTCCATTTTTTCCTTGCTGATGAACCTTTGCAACTTTCCTTGTCTGCTAAGAGCTTCTATTTGTTACTTCAAGTCATAGCAGTTAGCTGCATCATGACCGTGGTCACGGTGGAGGCGGCAATACTTGTCTTTAGACCTCTTATTGGGATCTCCCTTCAGCTTGCCAAGAAAAGTCAGAGCTCCTTCGTCTTTGATCTGCATCAAAACTTGGTTGATAGAGGCAGTTAGCGGGGTGAAGCTTATGAATCTTCCCGTGGGGGGGCTTGGAGCGCCTGTCCTTATGCCGTTCTCCAGTCCTAGCCATCTTCCGCCCCTATCTTGCCATGTGTCCTCCTTTCTTTCCCTTTTCTTGGGCTTCTCTTATTGAGCTAGTAGTGCGTCTTCCGCGTTCATGTACTTAGTAGCCCTGTAAAGCACATTCGACATGGTCTTTGGATCATTCTTATATAAAGAAAATAGGAACTTACCCTTCCATAGTCCATTCATGAATTCAGCCACGAGTATCTTGTCGTCAGCTTTATCGATTGAGAAGGTCTTTTTGTTGAAACGGGTTATGTAAGACCTCGTGTCTCGTCCTCCCATTGCTTAATGTTCATTAGGCATGCAGTGGACTTCTTATACCTATGTCCCCTAATAAAGTGAGAGGTAAACTGGGTGCTTAACTCCTTGAAGGTACTAATGGAGTTGGACATCAACTTGCTGAACCAAATCCTTGTGAGTCCCTTCAGTGTAGTGGAGAAGGCCCTGCACATGATCTTGTTCGCCATTTCTTGTAGGTGCATTATGGTCTTGAAAGACTCCAGGTGGTCCAAGGGATCCTTAGATCTGCCGTAGGTCTCCAATTGTGGCATATAGAACTTTGGCGAAAGAGGGAACGAAGTGACAGTTGTTGTGAATGGCGAATCGGTTCGATGGACTAGGTCATCAAGGTTGCTAGACACCCGTCCTTTAAGGGCGTTTATCATGAAGTCTATCTGTTCCTTCATGATTTGTGACTATGTGAGGTAGAGCTGTATCTGTGACGGATGGACAGCTCGTGTCTTGTCGCTTTGGTTTGCTTGGGGCATTGCTATCTTCTGGCCTTTTTTTGTCCCTTCTCTCAACGTCGATGCCTTCTTAGTCCTCCTCCTAAGTGTTAAGCCCCGCATTTTTTTGGCGCAGCTGCTCTTCTAGATCATGGTTTTGCTTGATAAGGCGCTCTACGGTAGCGGCGAGAGTTTGAACTTGTCTCTTGAGGGCGGTGGTGCGTGGTTCTTCTCCTTGAACATTGTTGGTGGTCGCCATTAAGCGAGTAAGTATCATGCAACTCTTTGTCTGGGAAGTGATAGTATGGCTTATAAGTCACAAAGTTTCCCACAGACAGCGCCAACTGATAATGTCAAAAATCGTCAGTAAGCCACATAATCCTCACGTGCTCGAGATAACACCTGCGAAATAAAAACAAAGAAAATCTTGTAAAGAGTACCGGTGTGGTATCGGCCAAATATCCTCCGAAAGTCAAGTTAGAGAACTTTCACAACTCTAGAGTGCTAGAATTGGGGAAATTATGCATACTTTGGTTTGTGAGGGCTTTGAGGTTTTTACATTTTATAGTAGTGTAGAGTTGATATTTATTTCTTGGCGGAGAGGGTCTTTCCTTGTGGGGAAGATCTTTGTTAATGTGCGTATTTTGCAAGATCCTTTCCTTATAAGGATTCTCTCGATTAGGGTTAACCATGAGGCGTAAGATATTTCCTTATGTATTTATTCATGGAACCTAAGCAAAAAACCATGCTGGAACCGTCAAGAGACCTTTACTCCTGTTAGCTCATTTCCATCTGTTTTCCATCGCGTCAAGGCGGTCTGGTTGTCCAATAGAAAGTCGTCAACTTGAGGGCAGAGTCGTCATCTTCTGTATAGTAAAGTTGACAACGGGTTCTTTGAGTCCGATGGTTTTATATTATATGGACAAGACTAATATCTTTCTTAAAATTACCTTTATCAAAGATCAAAATGGAATTGATCACTCTTTCCACTCACGTAGATCTTGAATATAAAGAACTTACACCCAGAAAAATAAAATCCAAATCAATCTCCACAATTTTATAGCGAAAGCGGACTTTATACTAATTTTATATTTGTTGCAAGCCAACCCACTTTCTACCAATATTTATTTTGTTTTTTTTTTTTTTTTCGTTTTTTTCGTTTATTCGTTTTTTTTTTTTTTTTTTGCCACTGTCTCTTGCCTCCCTCTATTGGACCAAAAAGGTTAAAGCTCTCTTATCTTCTCTCATGGAAATTTTCGTTGAGCTGGAATTTTCATTGATCTGGGTTTGTGTTTGGAACTTTGGATTGGGGTTTTGTTTGATCTAGGAGTTCAAAATTAAGCCGGATCTCTAGAGGAAAAGGAGCAGATCCATAAAATAAAAAGAGCGTAAAAATCTTGAGAAGGTTTGTGTGGATTTGGTTCTTGGTGACAAGATGGTGAGGTTAAGGCCCTGGTGAAAATCCACACCAAGGATCTGCACATCACCACCAGGAAGTCCCCTTTTGGTGAAGGTACGAACACTTTGATAAAAATGTAAAAATTTGGTTTGGCAACCCACTGGTCTAGGTTGATTGGGTCGTTCAATAGCTGATTCTATAGATTATCTTTCCATAGAAACTAATTAAGTGTTATGCCCAGTATGGAAAAAAAAAAGGTTGATTGGGCTGTGGATTTCCTTTTTATATTTTCCTAATATCATGTAGTGTTCTTGCGGTGGTGTTTTTGTTTGGCTTTGTTTACTATGGCCGGAATATCCTTCCCCTTTGGTTTGGTTTTAGTTGGTTGATTTGGTGGTTGAATCTTAAAGCCTGTTAATTCTGGATGAATATGTTAGGAGAAATTTTGTATTTTGATAGGAATTTTGGATGAACTATTTGATGTTGTTCCTCTTCAATTTTTTACAAATAGCACTTTTTGATTTTATTTTTTCTTGTCTTTTTACTTGTTTTTTGTTTTGAGAGGAGAGATACATAAAATACATATTTATTTTAGTTTTTAAAATGATTTTTAGGTTGATAAAATGATTTTTCAAACTATGAGTAGATAAAGTAATTTGAGATAAATCACATGTGGGATTATTGCTATTTCTAATCTCACATTAATTTTTTTTTATTAAATTTATTAATCCAATCCTTTTTTAACCAAGTGTTTCTTTATATATATATATATATATATATATATATATATATATAACTGAAGCCTCTGAAACTTCCACAATTTTCCACGTCACTCTATTTTTTTTTTCTTTTTATTTTAGGTTTTATATCTTATATATTTATTACAATAGTTTAGTTTAAGTAAAACTCTATAAGATATATGTTTTAATCTTTAATTTATATATATGTGTTGATAAAAGAAAAGGCTTAATTAATATTATCTTTATCTTCAACGTTGAGGTTGAGGTTGATTTCAGCTTGAACTCAACATTTTAATTGTATAAAATATCAATACTTATCCGCCCCTCTCATTCCTATATAAAATAAAATGTAACTCCTCTTCTCCAAGTTAGTAAGAAGAATACCCTAGCCATGCAGCCGCAGCCACAGCCACATGTTGTGTCCACGGCCAATACTTCAGCCATATCTTGGTGGAATGCCACTGCGTGCCGCATTGTGAATTATTGCCTTAAACATAAAAGACTACAACCACATCAGATGCTCTCCTTCCACATATTCATTATGGTATTTTTTTTTTTTTTTTTAAAGATGCTTAAGCTTGAGCCATCATCACATTTCTCTAAAATTTTGTCTTTCAAAAGTTTTGTTCTTTTTTTGTCTATTCAAATTTCTTTTGTGTACTTTTTTTCTTTTTCTTATATTTATCTTTTGAATAGTCTTTTTTTTTTTGAATTGTTTCCATAATTTATTCTTTAAATATATATATTTTTTTGCATTTTCTAAGTTTTAACATCTGAATTTGAGTTAGTTTTTGCAATATTTGAACATGTTTAGCAGATTTCAATGACTATACCGTGTATTTTTCTTTTGAAGGTTCTGAATTTGTGTAATCATATGTATTTTGTATTGTTTCAAAATTTTATAAGAAGTAAATCTTATGATTCTTTTGATGGTAATATATATTTCTCTTATATTTCTCTGTTGTGTAGTCACATATATTTTGTTTTTGTTTCAATAATTTCTAAGCAGTGAATCATCTGATTCTTTAATATTTTTTGTAAGTCATTGCACATTCAAGCAATGGCTTCTTCATCAAATTGTCGCACAAATCGAAGTCATACAAGAGCAAATCATGCAATGAAGTAGTTTTTTAATCAATTTAAGATTTTATAAAATTTATTTTAGTCTACCTCATAAATAGGTAAGTTCCCATGCATAGCACGGGTTAGCGACTAGTGTTTTTTAAATACTCAACCCTTATCCCATCTCATGAAGTTAAAAAAACCAAGAAGTAATGTCATTTGATCAAATAAAACAAAAATAATTTCACAGAAGAATACCAAGTAAAAAGCTTTTGACCACATTTCTGAAAAAAAAAAAAAAAATATTGGCACTTGGAACTTTGCATATCACATTAATAATTTTTTAAATCAATAGCAAACTTGAAGAGTCTTTTGGCTTAATATTACCATTTCCAATGTTATTTAGCTTTATAGGTACTATTCCAACTTAATTGGCAAATTGAGGAGAGAGAAAGAATTTCGGCAACAGTGTTGCCGAAATTCAACAAAAATGAAGAGAGAGAAAAAGAAAAAGGGGGAGAGAGAAAGAAGAGGAATTTCGGCAACACTGTTACCAAAATTCCTCTGCCCAAAATGCTTCCCGGTCAGTTAAAAAAAAAGCAATTGTGGCAACGCCATTGCCGAAAAAGGAAAAAAAAAAAATGTTTTGGCAATTGTGGCAATGCGATTGCCGAAAATGGAAAAAAAAAATTATGAAATCTGTGAATGAGTAAAAAAAAAAGTTGTCACGTCCACAATATTTTTACAATATTTTCACAATAAATCACACGTGATTAATTATTATTAGTTCAAAAAATTTGTGACAAATTAATTGTGGCAATGGCATTACCGAAAATGTAAAAAAAAAAAAAAAATTGTTTTGGCAATTGTGGCAATCCCATTGCCGAAAATGTAAAAAAAAAAAAAAAAAAAAAAAATTATTTTGCAATTGTGGCAACCCCATTGCCGATAATGTAAAAAAAAAAAAAAAATTATTTTGACAATTGTGGCAATGCCATTGCCGAAAATGGAAAAACAAAATTATGAAATTTGTGAATGAGTAAAAAAAAAAGTTGTCACGTCCACAATATTTTTACAATATTTTCACAATAAATCACACGTAATTAATTATTATTAGTTCAAAAAATTTGTGACAAATTAATTGTGGCAATGGCATTGCAGAAAATGTAAAAAAAAAAAAAAAAAATTGTTTTGGCAATTGTGGCAATCCCATTGCCGATAATGTAAAAAAAAAAAAAAAAAAAAAAAATTATTTTGCAATTGTGGCAATCCCATTGCCGATAATGTAAAAAAAAAAAAAAAAATTTATTTTGACAATTGTGGCAATGGGATTGCCACAATTGCAAAATATATATATATTTTTTTTACATTATCGGCAATGGGATTGCCACAATTGCCAAAACAAATTTTTTTTTTTTTTTTTTACATTTTCGGCAATGCCATTGCCACAATTAATTTGTCACAAATTTTTTGAACTAATAATAATTAATCATGTGTGATTTATTGTGAAAATATTGTAAAAATATTGTGGATGTGACAACTTTTTTTTTTACTCATTCACAGATTTCATAATTTTTTTTTCCATTTTCGGCAATGGGATTGCCACAATTGTCAAAATAATTTTTTTTTACATTATCGGCAATGGGATTGCCACAATTGCAAAATAATTTTTTTTTTTTTTTTTTTTTTTTTTTTACATTATCGGCAATGGGATTGCCACAATTGCCAAAACAAATTTTTTTTTTTTTTTTACATTTTCGGCAATACCATTGCCACAATTAATTTGTCACAAATTTTTTGAACTAATAATAATTAATCACGTGTGATTTATTGTGAAAATATTGTGGACGTGACAACTTTTTTTTTTACTCATTCACAGATTTCATAATTTTTTTTTTTCCATTTTCGGCAATCGCATTGCCACAATTGCCAAAACATTTTTTTTTTTCCTTTTTCGGCAATGGCGTTGCCACAATTGCTTTTTTTTTAACTGACCGGGAAGCATTTTGGGCAGAGGAATTTTGGTAACAGTGTTGCCGAAATTCCTCTTCTTTCTCTCTCCCCCTTTTTCTTTTTCTCTCTCTTCATTTTTGTTGAATTTCGGCAATACTGTTGCCGAAATTCTTTCTCTCTCCTCAATTTGCCAATTAAGTTGGAATAGTACCTATAAAGCCAAATAACACTGGAAATGGCAATATTAAGCCAAAAGACTCAAACTTGAATGACAAGTATGCAGAAATGGAATTAATTATTCAAGTCAACGTGATGTGTTGATTTATTTCATTGATGAGCAACAATATAGGTCACAGCGGAATTCTTGTAGCATAGGAGTATGAGTTAGTCATTAGACACTAACATAGGAACCTGGTGGAGGAGGTGGTTGTGTCACGATGGTTCCTTCTAGCATCAAAATCACAGACTTCATTGAGGGGCGCTGATCTGGTTCAGTCTGCACACACCAAAGTCCCACTTTCACCATCTTTTCTAGTTCCTCCATGTCCACCACTTCTTCTCCCACCACTTTTCTAAGCTCTCCAGCCACATAGCATCTATCAATCCAATCCATTAGTACTATTTCTTCCTCTGGGGCCGATAAAACCGTATTCTTTCTGCAGCAAATGATTTCGAATAACAGTACCCCGAAGCTGTAGATGTCAGCTTTTACTGTGATTGCAGAATTGCTCTTGTACCACTCAGGAGCTACGTAGCCTCTTGTTCCCCTTGCCATGGTGTATGTCCTTGTTTGATCTGTTTTCAATAGTTTGGATAGTCCAAAATCTGATATTTTGGCTGACCAAGATTCATCCATGAGTATATTCTGTGGCTTAATGTCACAATGGATGATCCGGGTCTGACACTCTTCATGGAGATAGTGAATCCCCCTTGCTATCTCTAGTGAAATTCTCATTCTCTCATTCCAACTAGGACGTTCCCTGGCATTGAAGAGAAGGCTTCCCAATGAGCCATTTTTCATGAATTCATACACAAGGAGCATGCTTGATCCTTCACTGCAAAAGCCGATCAAGTGGACTAAATTCTTGTGGTGAGTCCTTCCTATTATCTTCATTTCATTTCGGAACTCTGGTTCTCCTTCTACCATATTCAATAGCCACTTAACTGCAATTTCTCGTCCACCATTCATTGCCAGGGTGCCTTTATAAACCTTCGCAGATGCTCCCCTACCAATCTCTTCCTTGAAATTATCTGTGGCTATTACTAGTTGATCATAGGTAAATGATCTCAAACTTATTTCTTCAACAACATCAGGTGGACTACTAGCTTGCCTTGTATTGATCTTAGAGCTCCAAATCTGACGTGAGAAAATAAGATAACTGGACGACAGAAAAAAAATTATAGAGAAGGTGATGAGAACGACACCAATAACTCCAAGTTTCTTCCCTAGCTTCTTTGTGATGACAACATTTGTGTCTGTGGGCAAGTCATTTGGCAAACTTTCATTTCTAATCTTCACCAATGCTTTAGTTGGATCGCTACTATTCCTCCTCCCAAATCTAAGTGGAAGCTTTTGCTTGATGCACATTTGGTCTCTGAATTTTGCCACCACACAATTGCAGTCCTCCAAACAATCTTTGGAACATGCTTCTTCACTCGATTTTAACAGTATATCATACTCGCTAGGTTCAAATAGAGTGTTTGGGAGAGGGAAAATAGTATAATCCGCGTTACCCTTGTTTCCAAAGCAATCTTCTATTATCGTGAAGTTTAACTTGCAGCCAATATTAGGATTTTCAGAATCCACAAAGTCAAAACCTGGGAGACACATGCAAGAAACATCTGCATCATTGATGGTGCAAATGCTGTTTGGCCCGCAAATCCCTTTAACCTTGCAACGATCTTCTTCATGGATTGTCGTCCACAAGATTGAAGAGTTTGAGCTGCCTTTAAGCCCCATTTGATGCTGGTAAAGTCTCAAAATGCCGTCCACGTCAAACGTTACCCGATACAAGGCTTTAACATCAATAGGATATCCACCTTCTGTTAAATTCATTACGCTTAACCCAAAGGAATTGGAAAGGTAGATGCGACTGTCAGCTGCTAGATTCAAGGACGAGTTTCTTTCAGCATGTGGGTTGTTTGATGACCAATACACATATCTTCCATCAAAAATACTTCTTATTGGATAAGCATAGAGGTTTCCATCTCTTTGCATACATAGCTTGAAGCTTCCAATTGAGGTATCTGCTTCGGAGATGCTAGAATACATAATTTGGTCTTGACCTAGCTTTTGTCCGACCAAAAGGGTATTGCTCGGATAATCAAAGCTAGCCCAAATGATTTTCCAACTAGAGTCATACAAAACAAAGTTACCAGAATCAAGCATGGAAGCAACTGAAGCCTTTTGATTTGTTCTAGCAATTGATTCAACTTGTCCAGTGGAGCTATGGAGGCGGAGTCTACCATCTGTAGAAAAGAGAAGAGCTGCACCAGGTGAGAGCACTGTATCATTCTGATGTGACATCCACACTATTGTGTTTTTGGGGCTGCCAACGAGCCAAATTCCAACCTTGAAGCCATTGCCACTAGGGTAAAACCCGAATGCAAAATAGCCAGAAGGAGAAGGCCAGAAATTTGGGTTGGAGTTTGTGTAAAGGGTGGAGCCAGTGGTAATGTTTGATTGTGGGGGCGATTGAGCTTTTGTTATGGAAAATAGATGGAGAAACAAGAGAAGCAAATAAAGCTTTAATGCCATTAGAATAGGGACTTCTTACATATGCTCACAATGGTAT
The DNA here is from genome assembly GCA_029955455.1 of Quercus agrifolia. NCBI lineage: Eukaryota > Viridiplantae > Streptophyta > Magnoliopsida > Fagales > Fagaceae > Quercus > Quercus agrifolia. The sequence goes on from JARQAD010000008.1 coordinate 23,218,272, forward strand.
TACTCTTTTTTCTGAGTCGAAGCTTATATAATAAGTGAAATGGACAAGAAACTTCAACTTCCTTTGTTTTTTTTCTGTTGCTTATTTTACAAGGCAGCTTCACATGTATCATAGTAGTCAATGATTGACATCTTTGTGAGTCTTCTTAGTGGCATGGAAATGGAAAGTATATCATGGACATGGTACATGGAAGTCCAACAAAGCGGTTCATGTCCCCATTTTCTCAGGACTAATTTTCCCTTGCATTGCATGAGACACCACCTCGCGTTTGGCATGGTTTCCAGAAAAAGAAGAAAAGGTTCTGTTTTTGAAAATTACAGTAACACAAAACGTGCTCTTGAGTAGCTAGCCATAAGGGTCTCAGGCAACTATCTAGTTGGAAACCTACAGAATCATAATGGATACGTATTGTAGGGAAAAGTCCAAAGAGAATCATCAACATAGCTTAATTACCATGGAAAGGACGGATTAAAGTCAAATGCACATATGGGTGTCAACTGTCAAGACTAGAAAATGTTGTAGTAAGCTTCGCTAAAACCTAAAGTCTTTGGCATTTTACTTGGTTTGTCTTTTCCTTTACCTAATCAAGTCACTATTTGTTGGTGAAGGTAGAAATGCATACGTTAATATGTACGGGAACAGATACTTTTAATTTGGTGGTCAAACTCATTCGGTTGATAGATGACACGTTCCTAGTAATTTCAAAGCATTGGCAAACAAAAACGCATTATGTATAATTAGGTCATGGAATGAAATCTTGGCCTAAATTTAAGGATACAAATGTCTCCATCAAGTTTGAGCACCGAAAGTAAGTTTGAGCACCGAAAGTATTTGGTAATTCAACGAGGAACAAGTGGAAACAATCAAGAAAGACTTTTAGCCCTTGACGTTTGCTTTCATCCCACAATTACAAGTGGGTTTTCCTCTAGGCTACAGCAAAATCCTACTAATCCTCTCTGCAACTTGGAATGGATTACAGCAGGAGAAGCCCTTAGCTGCAAAGAATAAAGCTTTCTGCTGAGAGATGCCAACTATAAGGCAAAGTGTAAGATGTAAAACAAAGGGCTTCAAGTCATACTTGAACATTTCTACTTATCAAAAAAAAAAGTCATACTTGAACATTTCTAACCGGCAAATTAAGAATTTCACCAAAACTTATCATTAAATTTATTCCATTACCATTCGTTCTGTCTGATTTGGATGAAGCAAAAAAATGATATTTTAAGGAATGGAATGAATGTTCCCCTATCCCACTCCTTCCAACAAATTTCCAACCAAATGGATACCCAATTTTTTTTTTTTTTTTTTTTTCAAATTTCTATTCCATTTCTTCTCTCCCAAACAAACGGTTAATCACACAAGAAATACATTATCCAAATACATAAGAGATGACAAAGTGAAAATATCTGATAAAAGAGCAGCAATTTGAAGTGTAGTGTCAAAACTCAAAACCATTATTTACAAACAAAAATTCAAAGAAAACTAAATGTAGCTGTTGTAAATACAACTTTGGTCAAACAAAACGTACCTCGAGGTAAAATATGACAACTGATCCTGGTTTTCGTAAAAAATGTTGGAAATAATTCAGAATGGACAGCAGATAAATGATCTTCAAATCCAGCTTCACTTTGCCAGGTGTCAGTTGTTAAGATCGTCAAGGACAGGTTCACAGACAGAAATCACCTCTCACCTATCTCATTTCTCCAACACTAGCATTTTGAAACTTTTTCTAAAGCATCAAAAACACTTTGTAAAGTTACCTCCTCGACAATCACAACCTTGTCTCTTGATTTAGAACCAGAACCTACAGATACTTGCCTTCTTTTCACCCCTAAAACCTGTTATTCAAGAAGGACGAAGACTTAGGAAGTTTCTTTGTATATAACATCATTCCACTTCAACTATGCAAGCTAAACTGAGAAGTAATGTCATTTGATCAAAATAACAAAACAAAAAGAATTCCACAGAAGAACATCAAATAAAGCTTTTGACCATATTTCAGGAAAAAAAAAATAAATTTAGGCACTTTAAACTTTGCACATCACAATTTGCGCATGCCCATGGAAGCCCAAAAAACAGCAAGAAAAGAACTCCTATTTTAGAACACATCATAAGGATACAAACACACATACAGCACTTGCTCACAGCCAATAAATATTAGAATGACATATACATCACAAGACTCATTTAATATCACATGCACCAAATCCAATCTCACACAAGTATGCACTGGATACTTTATTCACTCCCTTAAGTCTCACTCTTAAAATGACACCCATCCACAATCTACACTTCCAAACACCACTATGCCAAACTTACATCGAGATTGCTCTTATAACCTCACTCACTAAACACTAGGATACTAGTACACTTGCATTGCGCCAACATTTGGCCACAAATGCCTCCTGATATGACTGCATGTTGCCATAGCAAGACCAATTCAAATTTCCTTGTACTGTAGCTAGATTTCTGATCATTGAGTAGGTTCCCTTTTTTCCTTGAAGTCTCTTTGGAATCTAGCCCAGCAATGTAATTTTCTACGTGTAGATGACGGTGCAAAATAAGTAAAGAGACTAGACCAGTTTAAGAAGTTTCCAGAGAGAGAGAGAGTGAGAGAGGTTTTTTTTTTTTTTTTTTTGTGGAGAAAGACTGGTTTGTGGAATGGTGATTGCCTTGAACTCAGAAAATAAGAAATAGATTCTAGAAGCTAAAATGGGAGTCCTGACTATGACTATAGTATCAGATTGGCAGTTAATTAGTTAGGACTCTAGGTGCATGTAGAATGCTATCATGCACACTTGAACTTATTGTGATTTCAGTGATTCTTGACCCAAATTCTCATCTGTAATTATTCAATTAGTCTTTAATGTTTTGCCTGGATTTCTTCATGCTTGAGGAAGTCCAAGGAAGAGACAAAGGTAAATCTGGATGTTCTTCAAAGTATGGAGTAGTAATGGGCTCCGAAGCTATGCAGGAAGTCCAAGTTGCCTGAGACTTATTAAATATGTGAAGGATTGAAGAATGATCTGATTCAAGATACTAAAGTGGAGGCCTAATTTATTTATTTATACTCATGAGTTGGATAAAGGCCAATCTCAGGAGCAAAATATAAAGGGGAAATGGTCCCAATCACAAGATTGGAATTCATAGTTCCAAGTAGACAATTGGGAGGGTTCTCAACTGCAATTCAAGACCCAGTGAGAAAGAATGGGAAAACTGTATTTAAACCTCCTACAGAGGTTGTTCAAATGTTATTTCTTCCTCCCATAATAATAGGATAGAGGGTGAGGTTGTGGGTTTAAACCCACTAGAAAGTGCCAATTGTGCTACAAGGTTCTTGGCTGTTCAAGCTCCAATTTTTTATTACCTAAACCTAGATAAACCCATAAAAATCAAACCCTATTCAAGAACTCCTCAAGATCTCATCAAGAAATCGAATTTAGTGCTAAATTCTTAAATATTCTACATCATAATCTTCCAACCTACCCTAGTCCACATACAAACACATCATCAGATTTTCTAAAAAAAAGAAACATTATCCATGAAGGAGCTAAAAGATATCATCTATGTATTTTTTTTTTTCATGAATGGTCTTGTCATGAACATGGAAGCTCTTTATCTGAACTGCTTGTTCCAAGAATTCTCATTCACTCCAACAAGAGTTGCCTCCTCTATCTCAATGGATGTCATTTCAACTTACTTCATTCAATTGATTCAAATTACTCTGGCCTTTCAAACTACTTGTAGAACCTTTGTTCCTAACTCTCAAGCTATGTTATATAATTTACCGATGACCAAAACTTGGATGTCTCCGCTTAATGACAAACCCTTAGTGCACCTCTCACATACTATGAAATCATGGGATTAAAATTTTTGAAACTTATTGCCTTGTCGAGTTAGCAAGTACTAATTTGCAAGTAACATAGCAAAGTCATGTTTTTCTTACCAAAAAATGTAAAACTAATAACGGTTTCTAGAAGCAATTCTTAGCATTCAGCAAATCTCCTCTAACTTCAATGAAAAATAGCCATCTTAAATTTCTGAAACTCCTGATCCCAACTTTTCTTTTTTCAAATTAAACACTTATTAATATCCTAGAGATGAAATTGAAACCTATTACTGAAAAATAAATAAAACAAAAGAAGGAGAAGAAGAAGAAGAAGAAGAAGAAGAAGAAAGAGAGACTGACGGAGCTAATGAAATCGAGAAGGGCGGCGTTAGCTTCTCCGTCTCTTGCCGGCGCGTCTATTTGCACTCCCACTGCCTCGTCACTGATATCTATATTTCATATTCATCCAAAACAGAAAAAATAAATAAATAAACCAAAGTATCAACACAGATCCAAAATACAATAATGTGTAGGTATGTATATATAATAATGGCGGGACCTGTGATGGAGGAGGATTTGGAGCCAGGCTTGGCGTGGATGGTGATAGCCACAGAGGACGGAGGGATTGACCGAATACAGGATGGAAAATTGTGGTTGGGGGGTTTTACGGAGGAGGACGACGACTGAGTTGGCCCGGCCGAGTTGGATTTAGAATTGGCCTTCGCTCCTTTGCCCTTCTTGGCCGGTGGCATATTGTACAGTACTGTATTTGTTTTCGGGAGCGAACAAAAAATAAAGGTTACGAATACATATAGGCTTCAGAATTAAAATTTATTATTTTTAATTAGAGTACATTTAATTTAGAATATTAAGTACAATTTGGGAGGAGATTTGTCGTATTTTGGGGCATGATAAATTTTTCATTTTTACTCTAAATTTATTTGTTATGTTTTTAATAATCATTTTTTTTTTCCAAATTAATAATTAATGATGCCAAAATCTTTAGTTAAATGATTGTCCAGAAGGAAAGCCATCCAAGATCTTGTAAAAATAAATAAAGAATGAAGCCATCCAAGATCTTGTAAAAATAAATAAAGAATGAAGGACGTAAAGAGCACTGGTGTAGCGCCTGTTATAAGGCCTCCGATAATTAAGTTAGATAAATTGGGAAAGAAAAAAGAACTTGATATCACGATATTAGAGTATATGAGTGAAAAGTTTTCTTGTACCTCTCCCAAGGTCCTAAGGTATGTATATATACGTATCTACCTCTTCATCATAGCCGTTGGGGGTGTTTGATGGTAGTCTTCAATGTAATGTCTGTAACGCCTTTGAGGGGTTTGAATGAGAGGATCTTGCTCCTCCCAACGGCATGAATACTTATTGTTGGCGTGTAATGCTTTTCTCATTGATTGGGGTTTAATGCCATTCCTTCGTGTAGTGCTGGCCATTATGGATGAGTTCTTTGCCTGAGGAAAATATGTTGGGCTTATTGGTTGCCCCCCCTATTCCGAGGTCGTCCATTTAAGGATGGTCACAGGAATATGTAAAGTTTTTTTTTTTTTTTTGGTTGCGGTTGTGGCGTTTAGGGATCTACCCCTTTCGCATTTATTGCATGGCGGTGGCGTGGTGCATGTTGTGGCCACGTGTCTCACTTGGAGTAGTTGAGTAGTTTTCGCTCCGATGAAACTCTTCGGTTTCCCACACCTTTTTGTTTTCCGAGGTAACGTTTTAAGTATCTTTGTATTTTCCTTCTCTTTTCACTTTCCTTTTTTCGATTTGCATTTGCTCCCCTGATTTCTCAATTTTTTCCTCTTTCTTAGGTAAGCCCATTTTCCGTTCCTTTTTCCTTTTTAGGACTTTTTATTTCCTCCTTTCCCTTGTGTATAATGGTTGATTACTCTGATATTAGGTGTACTTCTCCCTCTATTGCATTCTTCTTTGCTCATTTGTGAGCATTTTTAGGTTCCCCTAGTGGTCATTGTCCGCGGGTTGGGGGTTTTGTCTTAGGTGATAGTGGTTTAGAGCTAGAGTTGGTTAATTTGTACCCTTTATTGTGCCAATCCTTAGATTGGTTTAGGTCTGTGCAAGAGGTACTATGGAATGAGAGGATGGGTTCAGAAATTAGATAAAGTGATTTGGAGACGGGTCTGTCATCTAACGTTGGCACGGCTGAGACTGACACAGACACCGCTGCTTCTATACCCGTGTCTCCCCACCCTTCTGTTTTGCCCTCATCTCGACCATTTCATGCCCTCAAAGAGAAGTGTTCCCTGAATGAGGAAACCCTTGGTAGATTTAGGGATAGGTTCCAGTTCCCTGAGGAAACTAGGATTTGTCTCCCTTGATCTGGTGAGAATTCGTGTTCTTTTACCCACGGTGAGGTGTGCTTTTATGAGGTAGCTTTCCTATGTGGCCTTAGATTTCCCGTTCATCCCTTCATAACGAAACTTCTCCATTATCTAAATATAGCCCTAGGACAGCTTATGCCGAATTTATGGAGAATCTTCATAAGCTATATGGTGATTTGGACGACCATAGTTGATGAGGACATGATCATGCTAAATGAGTTTGTCCATCTCTATCGTTTAAAGGAATCTAAAGAGTTTGGTTACTATAAGCTCGTACCCTGGGACAGAAGGTCTCGGCTCATCGTCAATTTGCCTTCGTCCTTTTGGTACTGGAAGTCTAGGTATTTTTTTTTGTGTCGGTTGACCCTTTTGATGACTTTTGGGGGGATGTCTCTAGGTTGTTGTGTCGGTGGGAGACCCCACAACTTGGTGCGTTCACATCTTATGCAAAAATATTAACTTTATTGTTTACATTGATTGTCCATTCTAACCTTGTGCACTTTTTCTGTTTTGCAGCTAAAGAGCATCCTGAACTTGAGACTAGATTTGAAGGGCGCGTCTAGGAAGCCATTAAGTATGCGAGCTCTATTGACGATTTCAACAAGCTTGTCGATCCTCGAACTTTGGCTCGTCACTGTTTGGGTCTGGAGCCTTCTTACTACGTCCTCCATGCACTACACCGTGAAGAGAAAAAGTGAGTTGTTCTAGGACGAAAGTAATTCATCTCTTTTCCCTTTCTTTCAATCTTTTAACTTACCCTTTTTTTATTTATTTAGAGATGACTACTAAATTTAACCAGGAATTGTACGCCCGAATCAAGGCGAAGAAAAATGAGCCCTTTTTTAACATCGATCAGCGGAGAGTGAGGGTTGTTGAGAAAGAGAAAGAGAAGGAGGTGACCGATAAGGGTTCGTCCACCCCTGCTTCGGAGGAAGGCCAAGTTGCTTCCCTAACCATTTCTATTGAGGAGATCATTCCTCCTTCAAAGAAACGCTAGATGGGGGATAAGGGAAAGGAGAAGATGGGAGCCAACGGCTGGGCTGATGTAGGGACAACTCTTGCTTGGGCTAACGAGGTTGGGATGCCCGAGGTGATGAAGGAGATTTCAGGCGTGCCTTTTCTCGAAATGGTGAGCCGTCATGTGCAGAAGCTCGTCCAGGTAATCTTCCTTCATCTTTCATTGCTCGTCCATAAGTTGCCTTAGTCAATTTTGATCATTGTATGCCTTGGTTTCTAAGTGTTAGGGAGACGATGCACATTACCTCCCAATATCTGCTAAACGAGGAGAAAGCTGTGGTGGCCAATTCTAAGGTGGAGGCACTAGAGGCTAAGGGTTCTCACTTGAGAAGAGACTTGATTGCCACGATGGACGACAATAATGAGTCCAAGGAGAAGCTCAAGGCTTTGTCCGAGGAGCTCAATGCGAAGAAGTTGCTGGTGAATCAGAAGGATGAGTAGCTTGTGGCGGCCAACCAGAAAATGAAGAATGCTATAGTCAAGGCCGTCCATGCCTTTCAACCTGCGGACGAGTACAATATAATCCTGTTCAGCTAGTATTATAAAGTTTTGAGTCGCTAAGGAGATACCTAGTGAAGCATGGCCCAAGGACGGACTTAGATGATCTGGACTTCGAGCCTATCAACAAAGAAATAGAAGCTGACGTGGCTGTGTAGGCTACTCAGACTTCTGCAGCTGTTGACGAGGAACCCCTAGTGCTTGAAAAGGGAGGGAATGACGATCCTGCTGCCTAGCTTCTTTATCTTTGTTTACACATTTTTTTGTACTTTTTGGGTGGCCCGCCTGTTTTGGGGTTTATGAACAATTTTCAGTTGGAACTCCTTTTATATATATTTATTTCCTTGTGTTGCTTTTGAATGTGGCTTGTTTGCTTTTGAATGTGGCTTGTTTTCTTCTGAATGTGGCTTGTTCGCTTTTGAATGTGGCTTGTTTACACTTTGCACATGCTAAATGGTATGTAGGGTTGTTTAGCACTCACGTTCTTGTAAGGGATCTCTTCTTTGACTTGCATATTCTAATGGAATCTCACTATCTTTGTTTTGTTAAGGCACAATTTTCGTCCACTTGGGGACTTTGCCACCTTAACTTTGCTGGGACGGTGGACATTCTTTCAAGGGATCTTATCGTCTTAGTTTTTCTTTGTGTGGATGGCTTGCATCCATTTAAGGAACCTTTCCATCCTAACCTTTACCTGGACGACTTACATCCATTCAAGGAATCTTATCGTCTTATCTTTTGCCTGAACGACTTACAACCATTTAAGGAATCTTATCGTCTCAACTTTTACCTGAATGATTTACATCCATTCAAGGAATCTTATTGTCTAGGCTTTTTACTTGGACGACTTACATCCATTTAAGGAATCTTATCGCCTTAATTTTTATTTGAACAACTTACATCCATCCAAGGAATCTTATCGTGCAGACTTTTTACTTGGACGACTTACATCCATTTAAGGAATTTTATCGCCTTAATTTTTACTTGGATGACTTACATCCCTTTAAGGAATCTTATCATCCACGCTTGGTTAAATGGTTTGCATTCAGTCGGGGACTCGATTGGGTGATAGGAGAAAAATTGATAGAGCATGTTAGGCATTGAATAGTATGTTTTATTAATTTGATTGAAAAATCATAAGACATTGTCAATAGCTTATGAATGAGCTATAGCCCCTACTTGTAATACCTCTTTAGGTGTTCGACATTCCAAGGACGAGGTGATTTGTTTCCATCTAGGTCTTCCAGGTGATAGCTTCCTCGTCGAGAGTAGTGGATGACTCGGTATGGTCTTTCCCAGGTTGGTCCTAACTTGCCTTGTGCTGGGTCTTTTGTTGTAGGCGTCACTTTTTGTAGAACAAGATCTTCGAATCTCTTGAACTTTACCCTCTGGTTGTAGTACTCGGCCATCTTCTATTGGTACTTGGCCATTCTCTGAGAAGCTTGGTCTCTAACTTTGTGAGATTGAGGAACTCTTTCCTGAGGCTAGTGAGTCCTATCTTGATGGGGATGACTGCTTCTGTGCCATACGTGAGATTGAAGGGTGTTTCTCCTGTTGGGGTTCTTACTATGGTTCGATAGGCTCGTAGAACACTTGGTAACTCCTCGGGCCATGCTCTATTTGCTCCCATTAATCGAGCCTTGATGATCTTCAGCAATGTTCGATTCATCACTTCTATTTGTCCATTGGCTTGAGGATGTCCTGGGGAGGAGTACTTGTTTCTTATGCCAGGGTTTGAGCAGAACAAATGAAATTCCCGACTGTCGAACTGACGACCATTATTTGAGATGATCATCTGTGGTATCTCGAACTTGTACACCTATTTTTCCACACAAATTTTGTACCTTTACTTCTGTGATCGTGGCTAGTGCTTCTACCTTCACCCACTTCGTGAAGTAGTCGATGGCAACGAGCAAAAACTTCACTTGCCTTTTACCTTGTGGCAATGGTCCTATGATGTCGATCCCCCACTGTGCAAATGGCCAGGGTGAGGTGATAGCTGTCATTTTTTCCCTTAGGACTTGTTGGACATTCCCATACCTCTGGCAGCTATCACATTTCCTGACAAACTCTGTTGCATCTTGTTGCATTGTAGGCCAGAAATAGCCTGTCCTCATGATCTTTCTTATGAGGGACTTTGCTCTCATGTGGTTGCTGTAGATGCCCCTATAGACTTCTTCCAAAAAATATTTGGCTTCTGCTTTTTCAAGGCACCTTAAGTAAGGCTGTGAGAAGCCTCTTTTGTAAAGCTCGTCATTCAGCATAGTGAATCTAGCAACTCGTTTCTTGATTTTCTTGGCTTTGTAAGGATTTGGTGGCAATCGTCCATCCTTGAGACAGGACAAGATTGGGCTTGTCCAATCAGCACTGGGAAGGTCTGAAATTTTTTGATGCTAGTCACCTTCGCTTGATCATCTGATGATGCACTCCATGCTACTTTGTCAGCTTCTGCATTTTGATTCTGTGGCATTTGAGCAAACTCTACCTGATTAAACCTGCTAACCAATTGGTTCATCAACTTGAGATATTTTTGCATCCTTGCCTCCTTTGCTTCGAAATCTCCCTTGACTTGCCTTATGATGAGCTATGAATCGCTCTTTAGCAAGGCAGTTTTATTTCCAAGCACCTGGGTGATCCTTAGCCCTGCCAGTATGGCCTTGTAATCTACTTTGTTGTTGGTTATAGGGAATTTAAGTTGAGCTTCATACTTCAAAGTGTCCCTTTTAGGGGAAGTGATGGCGATGCCTGCTTCCCCTATCTTTTGAGTGGATGACCTGTCCGTATGGATCGTCCAAATAAAGGCTTCATCTAGGATGTCTTCATGTTCGGGGGAGGTGAACTCTACTATGAAGTCTGCCAGTGCTTGGGCTTTTATGGCTGTCTTGGATTGATACTCTATGTTGAATTGACTAAGCTCGATGGCCCATTATATCATTCATCCAGTAGCCTCAGGTTTATTCATCGCTTTCTTAATGGGCTGATCCGTCATTACTATGATTGGGTTAGCTTGAAAGTACGGACGAAGCTTTTTGGAGGCCACTATTAGGGCAAAGGTAATCTTTTCTATTCGTGGGTACCGGGCTTCAACTCTTTGGAAGGCCTGGCTAATGTAATACACTGGGCGCTGCACCTTATCTTCTTCCTTGATTAAGGTCGTGCTTACCGTGGTTACGAACACTGCTAAGTATAGGAATAGGTCTTCGCCTTCTTTGGACGGACTTAGGAGTGGGAGATTGCTAGGGTAACGCTTTAGATCCTAGAATGTTGCTTCGCACTGGTCAGTCCAAATGACAGCTTGCTTTAAGGTCTTGAAGAAAGGGAGGCACTTGTCTGTTGCTTTGGAGACGAACCTATTGAGGGCTGCCGCCCTTCCTGTAAGGAACTGCACTTCTTGGATCGTCTTTAAGGAGGACATCTCGAGGATGGTTTTCTCCTTCTTTGGATTTTCCTCTATCCCTCTTTGTGACACCATGAAATCGAGGAATTTCCCAGAGGAGACCCCAAAGGCGTACTTAGCCGAGTTTAGCTTCATATTATACTACTTGAGAGTGTCGAACGTCTCCTTGAGATCGTCTAAGTGATTCTCTTCTTCCTTGCTCTTGATAAGCATGTCATCTGCATATACCTCTATGTTCCTTCCACTCTGCTTAATGAACATTTGGTTTACCAGCCTTTGGTATGTGGCTCCTGTGTTCTTCAAGCTGAAGGGTATGACCCTGTAGCAATAGAGCCTCTGGCTAGTGATGAAGGCGGTCTTCTCTTGATCTTCTTTTACCATCTGAATTTAGTTGTACCTGGAGAAGGCATCTATAAAGGTGAGAAGCTTGTGTCCAACTGTTGAGTCCATAAGTTGGTCAATTTTGGGTAGGGGGAAGTTGTCCTTTAGGAAGGCGCTATTCAGATCTGTGAAGTCGACGCACATTCTCCATTTCCCGTTTGCCTTTTTGACCATGACGATGTTGGCCAGCCACTCAAGGTAATAGACTTCCTTGATGAATTTAGCGGCGAGCAACTTGTCCACCTTGTCCATGACTGCCTTGTTTTGTTCAAGGGCAAAGACCCTCCTTCTTTGCTGGACGGGCTTTTTCTCGGCATCTACATTTAGGCGGTGTTATATAATGTTAGCTAGTATGCCAAGCATGTCTTCATGAATCTAGGCAAACACATCCAGGTTACCTTTCAAGAAGCTGATGATTTCCTTCTTCGTTTGGGGGTTCAAACTCGTCCCTATCTGGGTCATTTTTGCTGGATCTCCTTCCATCAATTCAATCGTTCCCAGCTTTTCCACAATTTCCTGCATTTTCTCTTCAATTATCCAAGTATGGTTTTCCTTTGATGCCAACACTGCCTGGTAGCATTCTCGTGCCAGCACTTGGTCTCCCTTTATCTCCTCGATCCCTCTTTCAGTTGGGAATTTTACTTTTAAACAGTATGTGGAAGTGGTTGTTTTCCAACGATTGAGGGTAAGTCTTCCTATGATTACATTGTAGGACGAAGGTGAGTCCACTATCAAAAAGTTGTGTCGATTGGTTACCTAGAGGTGGTATGAACCAGCTGTGATCGTCAATGTTACCATTCCTCTCGGGTACACCTTGTCTCTGCTAAAACTGATGTGGGGGGATTCAAACGGATGAAGTCTCTTCGGATCTATCTTTAACTATTGGAAGGAAAAAAGGTAAATAATATCCGTCGAGCTTCCATTATCTACCAGAACCCTTCTAGTATTGAACCCTTCAATCATGAGCATGATGACCAAAGGGTCATCATGGGGTTGTTTCACTTCTCTTGCATTTTCCTCCAAGAACAAGATATCCCTTTTCATTTGTCTTAGCTTCAGAGGTGGCATCCCATGGACGTTATTTACCTGCCTCTGATATGACTTCTTGAGGGATTTAAATGATCCTTTTATGGACAGTCCCTTTGTGATTGTCTTTATTTCCCATATAATGCTTTGTGGGCGAGAGGGCATGTGGTCTTCATACCTCTGGAAAGCTTCATGTTTGTCCTTATTGTCATCCCTGGGCCTATTGGAATCTCCCTTTTTCACAAATTTTTGCAATTTCCCTTTTCGTATGAGCTCCTTTATTTGCTCCTTCAGGTCTTTGCAGTCCTCTGTGTAATGACCGTAATCCTTATGAAAATGGAAATACTTCTTCTTGTCGCGTATGTTTGGTGACGAATGTAGTGGTTGGGGCCATTTGAGGTAGTGCTCATCTTTGATCTGCGCCAAAATTTGATCAACATGCATAACTAGAGGAGTGAATTTTACCATCCGAGGGGTCTTTTCATCTTTTTGTTTACTCTCGTCAGTATTTTGACGATCTACCCGTTCCCTTTTTTTTCCTCGAGGGGTCTTTTCATCTTTTTGTCTATTCTCGTCCGTATTTTGATGATCTACCTATTCCCTTTTTTGTCCTCTTCAGTCATCCTCTTTTCTCTCCTTCTCCTTAGGCTTCTTTATTCCTTCTATTGCTGCTAGGGCGTCCTTAGTGTTCGTGTACTTCTGAGCCTTTAGGAGCTTTTTTGCCATCGTCCGAGGAGGATTCTTTGTGAGTGAGACCACGAATTCCCTAGATTTTAATCTAGCTTTAAAATTCGTCAGCTACACTTTGTCATCTACTTCATCCACCTCCAAGATTTCATGAGTGAAACGCTTCACGTACAATCTCAGTTTAAAAATGATAAACTTTAGAGATAAATAGTAACGTTTGAAAGTGGTGTAGTGATATAGAGAAAAGTTCGAGTAGGAAAAATAAGGGGAAAGAAGGCTAAATTTTACTCTTTGTTTTTAATTTTTTAAATTTGGGTGTTTTATTTTTATTGGGATGAAAAAAGAATAAGAAGATTCAATTTTAGGGAATAAAAAGATGAATGTGAAAGAAAAAAAATCCTAAATTTTAGGAGTTTCTTTTTGAATTCAAAATAAAATTTGTTATTTGACATTCATGACCCTATTTCTAAATGAAGTTACCTTTAATTAATGAGGGTATTTTTGAACCATATAAAAGTCCAGTTAAAGGAGGAGAATCCTCTTAAGTATGCCTATAGAGTAATGACTATTCCACAAGCCATCTCAATCTACAATCTGATTGTAGGAAATTTGTTAAAAAATTGTAGGAAAATAATTTTAATCGAGGCTGCTCTCAATTTTCTACAAAATGGCTTAGAGAAAATTACATTTTTATTGCAATTCAAATTGGAAGAAAAGTGGACAAAGTTTGAAAGATAATATATTTTTAATATTGATTATTTAAATTGAAATTGTTTTGAAAATTTTGAGAGCTTAACCCATTTTCCAAGAATTGATTTAAGAAAACAATTTCAACACTCGTGTTTTAAAATTATATTTCAACATTTAAATAGTGTTTTAAGCGAAATATTTCAACAAAATTTTAATTTTTAAAATTTTTTTTAAAACAAAAATAAAAAATAAAATGGGAGGCTAATTCTCCAAATGGTTTAAATTAGTATGGATTTAAAAAAAATATATATATTTTATAAAATTTTGTTGAAGAATATTGTTTCCTAAGGTGGATTTTATGGAACTTGGTTGGATAGTTATTAAACCCAAACCAATCTGGTTGGTTGGACCACTAACTTGGTGAACCATTATCTAAGATAGTCTGGACATTTAATTTGACCACTTATGCAATTGAATCGGTAAAACTTAATAAAAACTGGCAGTTTTCTACAACTCATGCACCTTGAGTAGGATGTTTTGATCCAAGCAGTTTTGTAAATTTTTTTTTTAAATCACCTTTATAGATTCATTACAATACCATTTTTTGAATTTGGAATATAAGAGTACTCGCACCAGTCCTACTATAATAGAAAAAGTGCATCATTTTACACAGTTTTTTGCTCAAAATCTACCCACATCAGTGTTTCTATAACATTTTTCATATCCAAAATTGCTACAGTAATCATGTATATTCAACCAAAACATTTTAAATTTTTTTCTCTCTCCTCTCTCACCCCTCTCTTTTCCCTTGACTCTCTCTCTCTCTCTCTCTCTCTCTCGCTCTTCTTGAGTCTTTTCAATCTAGAAAAAGAAGAAGAGAAGGAAGAAGAATAAAATGAAATCAACCCAAAACAAACCAATCAAACACATCTAAAAACTCATCACAAATCCAAATCAAAATCAACCCAAAACAAAACCCAAAAAACAAAGAAAAAATATGGAGTGAGTGCTTGTCCATGGAGGCTTAGGTGGAGAGAGTTTTCATATTTTAGCAATGGAGGAGAATGGTAAGTATTGGGTGTAGAAGTTGGGATTTTGGTGAGGAAAGAAGAAAAAAAGAAGAAATTCAAACCTTTCTGTAAAAGACCCGAATTAGGTTTGTGATGGTTGGTCCAAGGGTCGGGTTTTCCTTGAATCTATCTATAAATGCCAAAAAATGGACTCTGTTAAGACACATGTGATTCAATGATAGGAACATATGTCACCATTTTATGTAATTGGCTAATTGTTTGACAAAACGCTCTTTACTTGTAATTGGGTAGATCTAGGATGTGTTTAATGCTTCAAGAAACAAGGTTTCAAGTTCAAGTGTTAAAGCCATGCAAATCTGTCCAAGAATCAAGTCAGTAAGTGTAGGATTTTAAAACTCGACAGCTAGCATCTATCGAGGCTTAAAGAGAGTTGTTTTAGCTTGAGGCTTGAGAGCAGCTTTGACAAATAGGGTATCTGTTGAGATTTATGAAGTTTAGATTTTCAATTCTAATTTTCATCCAATCCTTAAATGTATGTTTGGGCTTTCTTTTCTCATAACCCTAAACATATGTAAGGATTATTTTGAGGGCCATAAAAGGTTACACAAAGTTGCACAAGAGCACAATTCCACAAGTGTGAAGAAAGGTGTGACCAGAAACCTAGTTTGCCATAGTTCTTCTTTCTCTTGAAGAAGCTGCTGTGTTTATACACCATAGGGTTTTGTGACCAAGCAACTTCATGATCTTCATCGTGTGATGAGTAGAAGAATTTTGTAGCCAACATCCTTCTCAAGTTGGTGATCAAGTCATGTACTAGGATCCGCATAATTGGTTAGTCATGTACTGGAAATCGTGCATTGAAAAAGAGAGATTGTTAATACAGAACAAGTCCAGTTGGGTATTGGGGTAAGGGTTCAACTGTAAGTTGGTATAAGGTACTAGGATTCCTTTACTTATAACCGCTTGTTTTGATAATAGTGGATTCTTGGGAGTGGTGACCTCAAAATCACCTGGTGGGGTTTTTGCCGTGTAGGTTTTCCCCATTCATAAACAAATCACTGTGTCAATTTATTTTACGCTGCATATTTTAGTTAATTGGTGATTTGTTTGTGCTGCCACGTACATTGCATGTTAATTTCATTAATTAATAAACTTGGCTAATTAATCAATTAATTTATCATAAGGGATCAATACATTCTTGGCTTATCAAGTGATATCAGAGCAGGCACACTCTGATTATGGTTAATCTTTGCTCTGTGATCCATTGACCCCTGTTTGTCATGGATAAAGGACAGTCTCTTATTATACCTCATTTATTTGGTGACACTAACTATGCATACTGGAAAGTACGTATGGGAGCTTTCTTGCAGTCTTTAGATGAGAAAATGTGGCAAGCTATGGAGATAGGCTAGACTAAGCCTACAGAAGCATTGGCCGACTGGGATGATGCTATGATCAAGGCGGTAAACTTTAACAGCAAGACATTGAATACTCTATTCAGTGTAGTCACAAATGAGGAGTTCAACAAGATATCTTCCACTAAAACTGCAAAGAAAGCATGGACCATCCTCCAAATAACCTATTAAGGAACCAAGGCTGTTAAGGATTCAAAGCTTTAGAGGCTTACTACCAGCTTTGAAGAGATCAAGATGGAGGAGGATAAGTCATTTAATGAGTTCTATGCCAAGATCAAGAACATAGTAAACTCAACATTTAATCTTGAGGAAACCATTCCTAAACCCAAGATTGTGAGAAAGGTGCTCAGAGCTTTGCCCGAAAGATTCCATGTCAAGATCACCGCGATTGAGGAATCAAAAGATATTGACAAAATTCCTTTGATAGAGTTGGTTGGAAATCTGCAGACCTATGAGTTGGGTTTGACAAGGATCAGTAAATCGAGCATGAGCAAGAGCATGGCATTGAAGGCCAAAAGCAATGATACTGATGAGTATTCAGATGATGAAGATTCTAAAATGAAGTCCTACATTACAAGGCAATTCAAGAAGTTCATAAAGAATGCCAACGGGAAGGGCTTCGACAAGGACCGTAGGCAATCCAGTTCCTCATAGTTCAAGAGCCAAGATAAAGGGAAAAATGATGTTAGGGATGGCGGTTAGTACACTGTACCCTCAAGACCAAAGTGCTTTGGGTGACAAGGTGTCGGTCATATGAAACAAGAGTGTCCTACTTATCTCAAGACCATCGGAAAAAGCAAGGCACTTGCTACTAGCTTAAGCGACACTGAGCCTAGGGATTACTTCGATAATGAGGATGATGGAATCCTAAATGCCTTCACTACCACCGAAAATCCTACTGAGGGGATTGTTGAAGATGTAAATGAAGAAGAGGAATTGATGGAGTCTAAGTTTGAGAAGATTGATGAATAAGATGACATCCACACAGCCTATGCAAAGTTATACAAGGTCTTCGAAAAGCATGAGAAGTTGTATAGTTTGGCCACCAAGAAGCTTAGTGATGTGGAGCTTGAGTGAGAAGAAATCTTTACAAAATTTGATGAAGCCAATCAAACTATTGGAGCACCGAGATTTGAGAACAATTTCTTAGCTGAAAAGACCAAGAAGCTTAAGGAAAAATTGTTGCAAGTTAGAGCTCAGCTAGAAAAGACTTCAAGTGCTAAGCTCGATGAGATGCTCAGTCTTTAGAAATTGGCTTCCAATTGAACAGGTTTAGGGTATGATTTCTCTTCTTCTAGTATTGCTTCTGTTAGTACTACTATTTTTGTTCCTACTGCTAATAATATTGAAACTGAGAATAATAGTGTTAAAAATGATTTAGCTAGTGAGAACATAGACAAGGGTAAATCTATCTTAGGAGCACCCCTAAACTTGATAAGAAAGAGATTAAAAACCCTAGGGCTAAGAAGGGAAACTCTTAAAAGCCTAAGCAGAAAAAACAGCATTTCTGTCATCACTGCGGTGCAGCTGGACATACTCGACCTAATTGCTACAAGTGGTTAGCCTCTCAAAAGAGTGACAGCATGATTGCTTTGGGAGATTAAAATAAGTTTTCATCCTTTTTTGCTCCTCTTGGAGATCTTCTCAAAGCCCTCATGTTCCTTTCGAACTTCAATGGTTTTAATTCGTCCCCCTCATCATCAGATCAAGGGTTCTTTAAACGAGAATTTTCTTCCAAGGTGTAGAAGGAAAAGGGTTCCAAGTGATTTTGTCATTTATTCTCTCTCTCCCTTTCATGTTTTTTGTTTTTGCATTACTTGTGTGTTTTGCTTTATTGTTTTGAGTCAGTCTAGTTTTATGCATTGCTTTGTTTTGTTTAACATGTTTTTGTTTGGTTATTTTTCAATTTTGCTTTGTTTTTTTTTCATATAAAAATAAATAAAAAATTGAAAAATCAGAAAAATACAAAAAATAGTGTGTGTTTATGTACATTGGTTCTTGTGTACCTTGGACGGCCATTGAAATAAAGTTTTCTAAACTTTGTATCTTTTGTAGCTTAGATGAGCATCTCTATGCACAACTAAGCAAGTAAGCTTTGTGGCTCATGTTTGTGATGAGTAAGATTAAGTTATCTCTTGTAGTTAACACTCGTATCACTCTTTTTGACGGGAATGACTAGAAAAACCTAAGAGAAAGGCATAAATAACCATCTCACCACTGTTGCTTGCCAATCATGAAATGACATTTGTATGCTTTGGCATAGCAAAAGTGGAATGTTAAATGCTTAACATAATTGGGTATTTCTTTTCTTTCTCTTATATGCCCATGCATGGTTTTCTTAAAAGAAAAATATGCAAAGAAAAATAAAAGCAAAAAGATCAAAATGCTTTATATATGATTGCAAACGTGTATTCTAGGAGATGTGGGAGTTATAAGATGTACCTCGAAGGTGATAGTTCCCATTAAACAGTTATGATTGTGTGTGAGTTAAAGTGAGTTTCTCATATCTCAAATCGTCATAACATGTAGACATTTATGCAATCTTATGATATTTTTCACGCATAACACACAATATTCTTTGCTACTTTTGATACATATGCAGGTACAATGTGATTTGGCCATCATAAGGAATACATGTGTTAATGTTTGTTCACTAAGTTGTCTTAACTTGTTTTTGAAATATAAAATTGGTTAGACTTGTTTAGTGTGTGTGTATGCTTTGGGATCTATGTGCTTAACATTTTTTTGTTGAGAGATGTTTTTGAGGGATTAAAATGTTGTTTGGATCCTTGGTTGAGTTGCATGTTTGATTGCATTTATGTCTGTGTTTTTCTCTTCTTGAAAAACTATTTTTAAGCAATCTAGACAACTCCTCAACACCTCTCAATAGTTAGGCTATATATCGAGCTCTTCAGCTTCCTTTAATCGCAATCTTGACAGCTTCTTGATAGCACCTCGATCCATCGAGAAATTTTCTGTCTTCTTGATAGATGCTTGATAGCTCCTCGATCCATCGAGCTTTGTTTTGCTGTGGACACCTCTGGACAGCTGCTCGATAGCTATTTCTCTTCATACCTTTAAAGCTCAACACCTCTCAACACCTCTCGATCTGTCAAGAATTATAAGAGTCTATAAATAGGATCTGCGTGATTCAGATCTCACTTTTCTCAATCTCTCTCGATATTTTTGTGTCTTTTCACCTCCTAAACCTTTCTTTCTCACTTCAAACTCCCTTCCCAAGAGCTTTTTAGTCATTCCAGATATTATATCCGACGTGCTCCATGTCCCCTGGGTAGCACATCCCAACTACCCTGGTTTTGAGCGTCTTAATACTGTGTCTAAAGACGAGCTTATATCTGCTTTTTGTGAGCATCCCTCTGATTGGGGTGATCGCCAGTTCACTATTTGTTCGGCCTTTGCTAAAGGTCCTCGGTTTCTTAACATGGTTATGACTTTTGTTTTGCATCCCTGATCTCGTTATAACTCCATTACCGAGCCTCGTGCTTGATTTTTGCTTTCTCTTTTAAAGCATCTTACTATTGATTTTCCTTTCCATTTTATTCTTTCCATCATATATGTATATAGGGATATAATGACCTATGATAAGCTTATCTTCCTTTTAGCTATCACGAGGATTTTACGCCATTTTTCTGTTCCTTTTCCCGTTTCCGACCACTTCCATGTCATGTGTGCAGTAGATGTCGCTACCGTTAAATGGAGTAAGGCACAGCTATGTTCGAGGCGGTAGCTCCTCCCACTTCTTAAGCTCCCTCTTTCTCTGTGGGTCATGTGACTCTTGATGCAATTATGGCACAGCTTCAACACATGGATGCTCACCTTGACACTCTCAGTGATGGGTTGTGTCAGGTGAACACCCGTGTCAGCCGTATTGCTAGATAGCAGGCTCGCCTTGGTGGCTTCGTAGAGTCTCCCTCTCCTCTTCCCGAGGCATTCGATGACGATGATGATGAGGATGAGGATGCTAGCTCATCTAGTGATGACGAGATGTTTACTTGATATACTTACCCTTTGTCACTTTAGACAAAAAGGGGAGTAGTTTTGGATATGAGAGTAGTTATACTCATAGGGGGAGGGTTAGTATAGGAGATTTTTGTTAGGAGGAGTGTTTATTTTTTTGAAGGATGTAATGAGGACTTTATGTATCTTTTTCTTTTCTTTCTATTTTAGATACATTGTTCTTGTACCTTAGATCTTGTGTTCATATTGTGATAGCAAACCTTGTACTTGTTGATATATATATACATACATTTGAGGTTGTTATTATAGTTCTTTCACCTATCTTTACATGTTTTGTTTCTTTTCTTTTTTTATACACATGTTTCTTATTTCTTGTATGCAATCTTATATTTCTGTTTCACACTAATATGCCTTGATGAGTTTTGTTTAAAGTGTTTTAGAAATATAGGTTGTCAAAGTCTACTTGCCATAAACTCTCTTCTTGCAAAGTTTTTCAAGAATTTGTGTTAGGATAGATTTTATTGTATTCAACAAGTGAATATGAGTTGAGTGATTTATGACTTCTCTCATATGTTCATTTGTTTGTTGTAGTTTTGTCACAGATTGCCAAAGGGGGAGGTTGTTAGGACATATGTTATTCAATGATAGGAACATATGTCACTATTTTATGTAATTTGCTAATTTTTTGACAAAACACACTTTACTTGTAGTTGGGTAAATCTAGGATGTGTTTTATGCTTCAAGAAACAAGGTTTCAAGTTCAAGTGTTAAAATCATGCAAGTTTGTCCAAGAATCAAGTCAGAAAGTGTAGGATTTTAAATCTCGATAGCAAGCATCTATCAAGGCTTAAAGAGAGCTGTTTTAGCCCGAGGCTCGACAGTTGCTCAACAGATAGGGCATCTGTCAAGATTTATGAAGTTTAGATTTTCAATTATGATTTTCATTTGATTCGTGAATGTATGTTTGGGCTTTCTTTTCTCACAACCCTAAACATATATAAGAATTATTTTGAGGGCTGTAAAATGTTACGCAAAGTTGCACAAGAGCACAATTCCACAAGTGTGAAGAAAGGTGTGATCGGAACCCTAGTTTGCCCTAGTTCTTCTTTCTCTTGAAGAAGTTGCTGTGTTTATACACCATAGGGTTTTGTGACCAAGCAATTTCATGATCTTCATCGTGTGATGAACAGAAGAACTTTGCAGCCAACACTCTTTTCAAGTTGGAGATCAAGTTGCGTATTGGGATCTGCGCAATTGGTTAGTCATGTACTGGGAGCCCTGCATTGAAAAGGAAAGATTGTCACTACAGAACAAGTCCAATTGGGTATTGGGGTAAGGGTTCAATTGTAGGTTTGTATAAGGTACTGCGATTCCTTTACTTGTAACCGCTTGTTTTGATAATAGTGGATTCTCGGGAGTGGTGACTTTAAAATAAACCGGTGGGATTTCTGTCATGTAGGTTTTTCCCATTCATAAACAAATCACTGTGTCAATTTATTTTCCACTGCATAGTTTAGTTAATTGGTGATTTGTTTGTGTTGCCATGTACATTGCATGTTAATTTGATTAATTAATAAATTTGGCTAATTAATCAATTGATTTATCACAAGGGGTCAATACATTTTTGGCCTATTAGACTCAAATTGATTTGGGTTTGTATTGAAGTGAAGCTTGGAGGTTTGGTTATGGAGTTTTTGGTGAAGGAAGAAGGGAGCAAGAAGAAAAAATGATGGGTAAAGAAAGAGAGGAAGACACGGTGAAAGAGATAGAGAGAGCATGTTTAGAAAATATATATATATATATATATAGAGAGAGAGAGAGAGAGAGAGAGAGAGAGAGAGAGAGTTTTGATGTGGTAGTTGAGATAATAAAAAAAGAATAAAAATGATTATTTTAAGAAAGTATGGGATAAACTGATGAGGGTGTTTTTGCAAAGTGCCTGTGTAAAATAAAAAAAGTAAGTTGTTATGCTAAAATAGACAAAAAATCTAGACGTACTAATGCGAATGCTCTAATGAAAATATGAAATTTTATAATGCAGTTAATGCTAGACTTTGTAATAAAGATAAATTTCAAGTTTAAGCTCGGATTGTAATCTATTGGCTTAAACTAACTAGTAAGATATGTAATATGCATAGAATGTGACTTACGAGCTCGAGATATGCTTTTATTTCTAAAATTTTAAGTAATGCAATGTTGTTATGATTTTATTAATTCTTTTTATTTTATTTTTCTATTGTTATTACTTGTGAAACCTTGACTTTGAATTATTTTTTCTATTGGTTACGCGACACGTGAGAATAAATAATTATTTTGTAATTGTAATATAATGTATAATTTATTCTCTAAAATTTGTTAAAAATAATTTTTTTCTACCTATAATTAAACAATTGCTATTCGATCCAATTAGGTCTACTTCAGTCCCATTTAGTCCAATTTGGTCCACTCATTCAATTTCGGTCCCCTTTAATCCATTTTGGACTAATTGGGTCTTAAATTGATTATTTATTTTTATTTTTTTATTTTTTTAGGCTGTCTTTTTAAGGTTAGCTAAAAGAATGATTTTTTCTTAATCTTTGGGTTGAAAAGTATGAAATTTATTATATTTGGGCTAAAATATTTAGTTTTGAGTTAAAAAAAATAGAAAATAGAAAATAGAAATATGACCCTTAAAAATGCAATAAAAATGATAAATATTTGAAAGTCCTATTCGGTCCACTTCAGTCATATTTGGTCCATTCTATCCTCTTTGGTCAACTTTGTTTCTATTTGGTCCACGTTGGTCCTATTGGGTCCATTCGGTCCATATTGGTCCTATTCTATCCACCTCAGTCCTATTCAGATGACATTGGTCCTATTTGTCCACGTTGGTCCTATTGGGTCCATTTGGTCCATATTGGTCCTATTCTATCCACCATAGTCCTATTCGGTCCACTCTGTCCACTTTAGTCCTATTCAGTTGACATTGGTCCTATTTGTCCACTATGGTCCAATTTGGTTCTATTTGGTCCAATTTGTTCCTATTCGGTCCAATATGTCCACTTTGGTCCTAATCTATTCATTCGTTCTTATTCGGTCCACTATGGTCCTATTACGTCCCTTTCAGTCTTATTCAATTCACATTGGTCCACTCTGTCTTATTCAATCCACTTCAGTCCTATTCAATTGAAATTGGACCTATTTGGTCCATTAAAGCATCCATAACAGTGGAGCTAAAAATTTAGCTTTTTAGCTCTACCAAAAGTTACTTTATCTATTTTACCTATATACATGCTGTAGTAGTGGAGCTATTTTAGCTTTTAACACAATAAAATAATATATCTACTACAATAAAATAATATATCCACTACAATAAACAACAATCACAACCACCACTAGCATTACCGCCACCGCCACCATTGCCATCGGCACCGCCACCACCACCGCCGTTGCCACCGCCGCAGCCGCCGCCGCCGTCGCCTCTTTTACTGCCATCGTTGCTGCCATCGACTCTTCCACCACCGCCACTACTGCCACATGATAGCAAATAATCACCTAGTGTTAACAAGTGATTTTTTTAACCCCAAATTATACTTATACATTTTTTTATTTTTACTAAAACAATTTCTCAATTATCATGATAGTCTATTATCATCTCAATTGTCCGTAAGCAATCTTGGAACAATGTGAACTATGAAATGGAGGAACTTTATAAGAAAACATATAAAATAGAACACATATTATAGTAGGAACAATGTAGTCCATAGATTTACTCACATACATAACTCAAACCAAATTACAATAAAACTCACACACACTTGCACAAGTTCCTATGACTCATGCTTCTCAACATACAAAAAAGAAAGTTCCTACGACTCGCCTTGCAATTGCCATAAATGTTCAATAAGGTCCGACTGGAGTTGAAAATGAATTTCTCGGTCTCTAATGCGTCCATGCCTCTCAATGTATGACAAAAATTCATCACTTTGTTCACGTAACACTTGCAGATGAGGATTATCCACTCCATCATTTTGTTCATAATCCAAGTCTATCACTTCATTATCATCCCGCTCATCTTCAACAATCATGTTATGGAGAATTATGCACGCTTTTATAATCTTTTGGAGTGTTTCAAGATGGAAAAATCGTGCAGGCCCACAGACAATTGCGAAACGTGCTTGAAGCACTTTGAATGCACGCTCAACATCCTTCCTACATACCTCTTGGGCTACTGCAAATAATTTATACTTCTGTCCTTGTGGTGTTGGGATTGTTTTCACAAATGTTGCCCACTTTGGATATATGCCATCAGCAAGGTAATATCCCATTGTGTAGTCATGACCATTGATTAAGTAATGTACTACAGGAGCACATCCTTCAGCAAGTTCATTAAATACATGAGATCGCTCTAACACATTAATGTCATTATTTGACCCAGGTAACCTAAAAAATGTATGCCATATCCAAAGATCATATGATGCTACTGCCTCCAAAATAATAGTAGGCTCACGAATACGACCACAATATTGACCTTTCCATGCAGATGAAAATTTTTTCCACTTCCAATGCATGCAATCAATTGAACCTAACATACTTGGAAAATCTCGGCGTTTGACATGAGCTAACAGTCTAGCAATGTTTTCATTGTTTGGCTTTCTCAAGTATTCCTTAGAGAAAACATCAATTACCATAGTAACAAATTTTTTCAAACTTTCTAATGCAGTAGTTTCTCCAATCTGCACATATTCATCTATAAAATCATCTGATACTCCATATGCAAGCATTCTAAGTGCAGCAGTTATCTTTTGTAATGAAGATAAACCAAGTTTTTTGGCTCTATTTCTTTTTTGGACAAAATAAGAGTCATGAGCTTCTACCTTAGATTGAATACAGAGAAAAAGAGAACGTTTCATCCGAAATCTCCTACGAAATAAAATGGGTGGATATATTGGTGTGGGAGCAAAATAATCAAGAAAAAGCCTCTCATGGCCTGCCAAATGATTATGTCGGATAGAACGACAACGTTTACGTTGTGATATTTCCATAACAAGTTCTTCGATTATCTCATCTTCATCTGAGTCATCAAGAAGGAACTTGAGAAACAAATAGTGATTCATGGATGCAACCTTCAAGACAATTGGAAAGCAATTATTACTATAGATGCAAGATTAAAGCCAAGCAACATAAGCCACAACAAAATGAATATAACCAATTCACGCACAAGTCACAACATAAACACATACATCTAAAAAAAAAACAACTTGGAAATACTATGAATGCTCATTGTTTAATGAATAGAAATAATTGGATCAAAGACACTTCACAAGACCGAATGAAACTTAACAAAAGATAAAAAAGATTGCACTTTAAAGTCTTTGTTTGATTGCACCTCAAGTCACAACACAAACACATACATCTAGTTTAAGATTAAAGTCATGTGACATAAGCCACTACAAAATATATAAGTTACTACCAAAATACATAAAGGCCTACATAAGCCACTGCAAAATACATAAAAACCTAAGCTACATCCAAAATACAATCAAACCCATTAATTACGTGAACTTCATCTTGCCATGATTTCCTCTTAGAGTTGGTCATAAAAAGCTTTTTATGCTCCGGTGAAGCCACTTGTATCTATCATCATGATTCTCTCCTCCTCCAACCTTTCTGTCATCTCAAATTTTTTCTTCTTAATCATGATTCTTTCTGTCTCAATCTTAAGTTTTTCTTCCTTGCTTTCCTTCTCAATCGCAAGTTTTTCCCTCTCAATAAACATTTTTTCCTCTTCCAACCGAGTTACATCTTCAATTAATTTCAATTTCTTGGTCAAATATTATCCTACATCTTTTCCGGTGGCTTTGTTCTTTCGGATGGCCTTTTCGGCCTTCCTACCAATAGGTCTCTCAAAATTGGAAGTGTCATCAAGTCCGGACCCACAATCCCCTTTGCCAATTGATATTGACTCTAGAGTTGGAGGCATGGATGATCTCCATCTAGCATTGTTAGGATTGGCAAACTTTGGTTGGTCCTTTAACATAAGCCAACAATGGTCTAGAAGAAAAGGTTTCTTGTGCTTCTCTAAATACAAAGCCTTCGCATTGGTAATCTAAAAAAAATTAAAAGAAATATAACATTATTAATATCTTCAAACTATTGGTGAATGGACTTGTTAACACTATCGAAATATAATTTATACCTTATCTTCTTCGATTATACACTTTGATGAAGTGTGTTAACTTGAGCCATACACCAGGCAAACTTATTTTTCTTTTCACTAATCGCTCCCCAACGACTTATCAAGGATACAATAGTACGTGTGGTACCGAATGTATTGTACTGCGTGAAGTATTCCTAAACTTTTTTACGAAAGGTATTTTGTGTTTGTTCATTACTGTTTATGGCATCAACACTAGTATTGAGCCATGCCACCACTAGGAGTTTATCTTCCTCTACACTAAAGTTAGAGCCCCGTTTTCCTTTTGTAGAAGAGGCATTTTCAACTTGAGGTGAAGGTGGAGGTGGAGAATCAGAAACTGACACAGGAGTATTTTGAGACGTTCCAATAAATTGTGAGTCAATTTCTATATCCCCATTCATGATTCCCGTGATATATGTTAGGTCTCTACGTAACTCTGTGTCTCAATGTGACTCCATAAAATTAGAAAAAAAAATGTAAACTTCCTTGCACATAAAAAATTCCAAAACTAACATTTATATCAACACAACAAATTACAGAGACATTTCTAGACATTTACAGAGACAAATTACACAACAAACTTACATTTATATTACAAAGACATTTATATTACAATTATAGACATTTATATTACATTTATAGACAAATTACAGAGACATTTATAGACATTTATATTACAAATTACAGAGAAATTACACAACAAACTTACATTTACAGAGACATTTATATCAACACAACAAATGTAAACTTCCCTGCACACAGAAAATTCCCAAATGTAACTTTGTGGTTTTATGCAACACAACAAATTACAGAGACAACAAAACATGTAAACTTCCTTGCCCAAATTACAGAGACCGCAAGAACTTCTATTACAAGAAAACCACACAAAAAATTCCTGCAACAGAAAATTCCCAATACATTCCTCCATTCAGATGTTATACCTAGCAAAAACAGCAAAAAAATAACACCATTTGCCCAAAACAACATAGCGACAACACCATTTTTCACCACAAAATAACACCAAACCCAGAAAAATTAAGCCAAAACAACAAACACTCAAATGAAAAAATTCACTACAAAAGAAGAGAGAGCATTGACCTGAAGTGGATCGGCTGGGACGGCGTGGGCTGGGATGGCGATGGCGTGGACTGGGAGATGAGAGAGATGAGAGCTTGAGAGATGAGAGAGATAAGAGCTTGATGAGAGAACTGATGAGAGCTTGATGATGAGAGAGAGCATGGTGAGATAGATAGAGTAAAAGAAATGAAAAAAATAAAGTAAGTTGTATTATTTTAATCGGAGGTTGAATAATTTTTTTTTTTTTTTTTTAGATGTCTGCTATAGTGCACATCTATAAATAAATGTGCACCGTAGCAAATCAACATAAAATTTTAACTTTGCCTCCATTGTTGCAAGGCTTTTTTGGTATATTGGTGGAGCTAAAATAGCATTTTAGCTTTTTAGCTCCACTGCTGCAAGTGCTTTTATCGTCCTAATCTGTCCATTATGTCCACTTTGGTCCTAATCTGTCCATTCGTTCTTATTCAGTCCACTCATGTCCTATTTAGTCCCTTTCGGTCTTATTCGGTCCACTTTGTCCTATTTGGTCCACTTCGATCCTATTTGGTTCACCTTGCTCCCATTTGGTCATATTCTATCCATTTGGTCCATTTGTGTCCACTTTAGTCCATTTTGGTCCACTTCGGTCCATTTTTGTGCACTTACATATAGGGGAAAGACATATTTAGGGTTAAGAGTACCTATTCTAAATCCCAATTTATTAATATATATATATATATATATATATAAATTTCAAACACGTAATATCTAAAATCTTAAGTAGAGTAATTACTATTACTACACTTTTGTTAAGCCACATTAATGTAGCGTTTTAGTCTACTTTGGTCCAACTAAATTCAAGTGAAAGTCTCTCTAAACCTTAAGGCTATGAATATACAAATTTAATATTTAGGGCAGTTACTCATTTGTTTTAATGTCATTACTTTTAAATGAATTGTATGAGGTTGATTTATACCTTCAAGAAAAATAATAAATATGTAAGTATATATGTATTTTTATTTAAATATATTATTCAAATTCTTCATTCTCTTAAAAGAATTTATTTTTTAGAAATATTTATAATTTATTCTCTAAATTTTATTGTAAATAATTTGCTCTTTCTAAAAATTAAAAAATTTCAAAAAATAATTTCTATCACTATTTTTACAAATATATAATTTTATCTTTTTTTGATATTTTTATTGATATTATTCTTTTACGAAATGGTCCATATTATTCTAACTATTATTATAATGCATTATATTTTCCTAATTTCTTTTGGTACAATTTTTTTTTTCCTATAAAAAGTTTCAAAGTTATTATTTAAATTCTCATTCTCTTAAAAAGATTATTATGATAGCCAAAACTTTCATATAATTACAATTGATATTACTCAAATAATTAATAATATTCTCAACCTAAACTTGTATTTTGCCATTCTTAAGTAGGTACACCGAATTGGATCAAAGTGAGTTGAAATGGACCAAATAGATCGAATAGACCAAATTGGATTGAATAGGCCTAAGTGGACTGAATGGACCAAATTAGACCGAATAGACCTAAGTGGATTGTATGGACCAAATTGGATCGAATAGATTGAAGTGGACTGAAATGGACCGAATAGGCCAAATTGGACCGAAGTAGGCCGAATGGACCAAATTGGACAGAATGGACTGAATAAGACCAAAATGACCAAAGTAGACTAAATGGACTGAATAGACCAAATTGGATTGAATTGACTGAAGTAGATCAAATTGGGCCAAAATTGGCAGAAGTGGGTTGATGTAGACTGAAACAGACCAAATTGATGAAGTGGACCAAAATCTATTGAATTCCAATATGTTATAAGGATAGCCAAGATTGTGTTTTGATATAAACTCAAATTCTTACTTCAAAAATAATCAAATATTAACTCAAACAAAAATCAAGCCAAAGCTATAATAGAGTGTAGACACTTGATTTTGCACCCATAATTTAGTTTTGGAAGATGACTAAAGTGACCTTTTCAAATACCCAAAAATCATAGTTGCATCTCATGCATGAAATCTTTCATTACATTTCGTAAAAATGATCTTGAGATTCTAACGGTTGCGATAATATGCTCGATTCCCAAATTGGATTGTCAGATTGAAAGATATCACAAGATTAAGTTTTCACGGTCTGCATGCATTGTATGAGGGTGAAGCCAATCACGTGTGATTAATTGAAATTAATTTTAATTGGTCAAACAATTAAAATTAAATAAATAATTTGTGTGATTGGTTTTTGGTTTTTATCAGAAATAAGTTTGGATGCATGGGAATAAAATGGATAATCAGATAACAAGGGAATTGTTGATAATTAAGTCCTTTTAGAATATTATCTATCAGATAATTATTGTTTTAAAGGCCTGATTATCAAAATAAAAGGGATTTATTTTAGAATACAAGTTAAAATTATGTCCAGATACAATTCCCGACTCAAAAAATCCTTAAAAAGAGTCCAGATCGAACCAAAATTGGGAATTGGGCTCGACACTTCCTTAGTGCTGATTGGCATAGCTTCGAGGCTTGGCTCAAAAATACTTAGATCAAGCTAAAACACACCCATTTTGAATTTTTAGGGATAAGAATTCGACCTAATTCGTATCTGACCCAATCTATCTTATTTTCTAAGCACCAAACCTCTATAAATAGGGAACTAAAATTAGAAATGAGGACCCCTTTTTTGCTGATTCCTCTCTCCCTTACATTAAAGAAATTCTGGAAGTTTTGCTTTAGGAATTTCTTTTCTATTAAGTGGCTTCACTTAAATCCTTAGAAATTCATTCTCTTTAACCTCTAGGATAGTTCTCTGCTTGTGGAATACGTTCATGCAAGTATAATTCTAACTTTACTTTCCATAACATGATTTTATTTTAATTTCAAAAACATGCTCTCATCTATGTTTTATTTTCCATGAATGTAATGTTGCTTTTTGTGTTTAAATAACCATGTTGATCATATGTTATTGCATGCTCTATTTCTTGCATTTGAAAAATTCACATGGGTAGTTGATGAACATGCCTAGATCTAGGGTCAAATTTCTTCTTAAAATTTTAGATCTACAGGAGAATCCATGTTTTTCAACACTAAAATCAAGTATGCAATTTTTCTCTGTTAAGTTCTAAGACTTCAGAAACTAAATGTATTAGAACTTCACTTTGTATTATGTTGGCAAACCGTGATCAAAACATAGAGTCTAAGTTTAGGCTTGCTTAAAGTGTGTCTATTTGTAAAATTGGAATCGAGAGATTGTAGAAATTATTGGACTTAATCTGCAAGGCTCGATTGATCGAAAATTAGACTCGATTGATCAAACCATGTGCAGATTTATTTTTTTGCAGAATTTCCAATTCAGCCCAAGCTTGTTTGACATGTAGGGTTAAGTGTTTTACTTCAAGTATTAAAGGAAAAACCCTAGCTACATTTTAGAGGTCTTTTGATGGTTGTATGTTGAATCTTTTGTGAGATCTAGAGGTGTTTATCTTCATACACACATTTAGGGTTATCAAGATTAAGATTCATGTCAAGAACTTGGTGATCGCTTCAGTTGCTGCACAAAGAACTTTAAAGAAGATCTGAAACATTTGAGAGGAGTCTTAAAGTCACAAGTGGGAGAACTTTTGGTTGCAGTAAATCAAGGAAAGAAGTAGTTCGTGGACTCAGAGTTGTCACGTAGTCATGGTAGTAAGTTTTCTACTTGAGGTAGCAATAGGATGTTAGTGGTCTAAATCTTATTGTACAAATTTCAATTCTTTCATAGTGGATTTGTTTTACCTTGAGAATAGTTAGGTTAAATCCTCCCCTGGTTTTTTACTAGTTTGATTTTCTTGGGTTATCATATCGTTGTGTTATTTATATTTCCGCATTATTTACATGATATGATTTTATTGTGTTAACCTAGAACTGAATAATTTATCTAATTAATCACTTGGCTAAATAACTAGGTTAAACAACTTATGCTAAGGGGTCTAAAAACGTACATTCTCTATGTTTTTTCAAAATTAAAATTAGATTTGCATTTTTCTCTATGATTTTCAAAGATAAAATTTGATCTACATTTTATTTATAAAATATTATTTGAATTTTATTTATAAAATCTGATCTCTATTTTGTTTATAATATCTAATATGTATTTTGTTTACAAAAATCTTATCTGTATCTTATTTATAAAATTTGATCTGTATTTTGTTTATAAAATCTTATTTGTATTTTGTTTACAAAAATCTAATATGTATTTTGTTTATAAAATCTGGTTTGTTTTTTAAGAAAAAAAATCTGTTCTGCAGTTTGCAAAACAGAAATCTAGTTTGGTTTTTTAGGAAAAATATGATATGCATTTTTTTATTTATAAAATCTATTCTGCATTTTTCAAAAAAAAAAAAATGACCTATTTTTTTTAAAAAAAGTAAAACCAGATCTACATTTTTCATAAAAAAATTGGCATTTTCAAAATAAAAATCTGCTTTTCTCTCACATTTAAAAAATCCAAATCAAATCTGAATTTTTATTAAAAGTCATTCTTTTTCTTTTACAAAAAGCTAGATTTAAATTTTCATTAAGCATTCTCATCAAACTTTTTTACACAAAAAAATAAAGTTAAAGATCTAAGGTTCTTAAACAGCATTTTAACCCTAGGTCTAGGGTTTGAAATGGCATTTGTTGTACATCATTTGACATTCTGAATATGGGTATTTAATGGTTATTTATAGTCTAGAAGACCAGACTTTGTCTGAGCAGGGTAGGTGTCTTATTTTTATTTTTGGGTAGATTGTAACTAAGAAACAAGGCCTTGTACTTCTTATTAGATTGTAACTAGGAAACAAATCCATGTAAAGTTCTGTCTATCAAGATGTAATTGTTTCCAATTAATGAGAAGATTATTATTTAGCATATGTTGTAATTTGTATAATTTTCTTATTTTACTTATAAAATAAGTGGCAACTCCATAGAATCCTAAAAAGGGAAGGTGCCAATGCCAACACCCTTTTCTGAGAGCACCCAAAATTTCATGGTCCCTCACAGAGAGAGATATACTGCTTTTAATAGGGAACTAAAAAATAGAACACCAAAACATGTGTCGATACTGTATTTTGTCTGGCCCTAAATTTTGCTGATTTAGATTAAGGATTTGGTGGACTTAAATACCATAAAATTCTCTTCAAATTGATTGGTTTTTGTTACAAAAATCATGCTTGAATTGGGCAAGTTATTGTGAAAAATGTGAAAAATATCATCTTGAATCTTTCATAAAAAGTATATTTTTGCCCTGATTTAATTTGGATATGTGCTAGAAAGACCTTTTAATTCTTAAATATTTTGATATTTCATCGAATGCGTCTCATTCTTTGAAAATTCATTTAGTTTGCCATATTATTGCGCATATCCAAATTTAATTAGGCCCCTTTTTGTGTGGTGCTAATCTTCATTCAATTGTTACATATGGAGGGCTAAAAGTAGGTCATGTGGCAGTCTATGATAGGGCCAAGAACATAAAGTTCTAGTAGGTTCAAGAGATATTCTGAGAAGATGTTGCTGAGATCTTACCAAGTGGTTGCCTATGAAGATGCCTAGTGTCAAAATTGGCTTGCTCCCCAAGTTCTGGCTCTCTCTCTTTCTCTCTCTACTAACTGGATTCCCTTGCTCACCAAGTTTGATTCCCTCTCTCTCTGTCAGCACACTCCCAACACACTCCCCCCTACCTAACTTTTTGAATCCTTTCCATAAAATGAGGAGGCACTCTTAGATGCTGGCAAGCTCAGAGCCCCCCCCCCCCCTTCCTCCCCTAAAAAATTCCCTCAGTCTCTCCCTTATCTCTTTCCCATCTTCTCCATCATTCTATCATCCAAAAAACCCAAAAAGATCTAGAAATTTTCCCAAAAAAAAAAAGAAAAAAGAAAAAAACCCACAGGAAGACCTAAAAACAACTCTTCCATAATGCCTAGAAAAGTAACCCAAAAAAAGTCTTGTAAACCTAAATAAACCCTTCCAAAACCATAGAAAATAGCACAAAAGATGGAAAAGAAAAGAAGCAGGATCATAGAACCAATAATAACCATGAGCTTCCTCTCTCTTGCTTTTTATTTTCTCATTTGTTGATTTTGTTTTAGCTTAAACCTTAATCTTGTTTTTGTGTTTTCACCTTAGCCAAACATCAATAGAGGTAACCAGAAGCACCGAAAAAAGAAAAAGAAAAAGGAGAAGGAAGACAAAACTTAAATGCTGAGACTACATATTACCAATGAGCTTCCTCTCCCTTTTCTTTTACTTATTTACTCTTTCTTGTAATAATGTGAGTCCTAATCTATTCTCTGTGTTTTCTTTCAATTTAACATTTACAGAAAAAAGGTAGAAAGAATGGATGGACTCAAGGCCATAGGGGAGCCAACAAATCAAAACAACACAGATTGCAACCACCAAAGAAAATAGAACAAAAAGGAAAGAAGGAAAAGTAAGGGTAAACCCGAAACCCATCTCACATTTTTCTTTTCCACATCTCCTTGTGGTATCTTCATTTTTATACACAATACACACCACAATATACACATTCTACTTCTAATTTATGCTACATATTGCTCCACCCTCATGTGCATTTTAGTTTTAAATAAATTTATGCATCCTCTGATCTTTGCTCACTTGAACATAGTACACACAAGCACAATCACTCCATTGACTTACCCTTTGTTTGCATGTGTTGTTCAGGTGCCACTATAGACACCACATTTTGAACCCCTTAGGACTTGGGCTCTCGTTCCTCAATGATGTTGAAATTCTAAAGCCCAAGGTTGGTTTAAGGCCCAATCAGATTCTAAATTGACATGAAAATGTTAAAATGAAAAATATAATTTTTTATGAGTAAATAAATCTATTTTTGGAAAATAAAGGCCAAGGAAACCTTCGTCCTACGTACATATACACGTGTATCTGTACGCAGGTCTGATACATATGTATGTAGGCACGAACTTGCATACATAGTTAAGGTTCTAGAAGCTA
Source organism: Quercus agrifolia (assembly GCA_029955455.1). NCBI lineage: Eukaryota > Viridiplantae > Streptophyta > Magnoliopsida > Fagales > Fagaceae > Quercus > Quercus agrifolia. The sequence goes on from JARQAD010000008.1 coordinate 23,252,822, forward strand.
TGAAAGGAAGGTTTTATGCATTAAAGATTGCGGTTTGGAATGAATCCCACAATGTCTAGGAGTTGTTCCAAACCCCCATTTTTCAACTATATAAAGCCTTACATGGTATATTTCAGAAAACACATAGAAAATCCTATGGGAAAACCTAAAATTGACTAGAAATAGTGAATCAAAGAAGGAGTTTTTCACAAAACATTCTCAAGTCAATTTTCTTTTGATTGGGCCTTTTCTGGCTTTGATCTTTGAGTTTTAAGATTACTAATCACTTTCTTTTTTTTATTATGAATAGATTTGACTGAAGAGAACGGTAAAAAATAAAGCCAAAGAGTTTTTGTTTTTGAGGTATTAGTTCTAAACTTTTTTTTTTTTCATTTCTTTACTTTTTCTTGTTTTAATCTTTTTTTTTTCTTGTTTATGTTGTAATATGTTTGTTTAGTTTAGGTGTTCTGTGTTTTATGTTTTAAAGCATGTTAGGTTGTTAGATTTATAGTTTTAAGTTCTGCTTTGTTTTATTGTTTCCGGTTTAGGGTTTTAGGCGTGTATGCATATGCGTGCTCTTTGCATGCGTACACATACATGAAGTATGCGTATGTATACAACTGGGTTGTGTATGTAGGCCTTACGTATGCATACGCGTACTCAAGTCCAAAAACCCTAATCCGATTTTTTTGCTTTTGTTTCTTTGGTTCTCTTATATAATATGCCTTTGTTTTGTCTCTCTCTCTCTTTTATTTTTTATTTATTTTTTGTTCTTAAGTCTTTGTTTCTCTGATTGATTGTCTTTTTGCCTTTAACATGCTAGATTATGGTTTCCTTTTATTTGTTGCTTTGATATGCCATGAACATGCATTCAAATGTCCATGCATAGGTGTTGCGGTGTAGCAAGGTAAGTAAGTCATGCGTTTCACATGATCATGCATTTGTTTGTTACACGACCTTGATATTCCCTTGATGAATGTGTATATGCAAAGTCCATGTGCTATGCTTTAAATATGATAAACATGTTTGTTTGATTGCTACCATGTTTTTGCCCTAGCTATACCTTGCTTGCTTTCTACCATGATTTGTTTGTTGCCTTGGATGTAATGAGATAGGAACATGCTAGGGTTTATGATAATAGATGTATGTTAGGGTTTTGGGATGATTGATGCCATGCTATTTGCTAGTATGTGTATGAGTATAGAATGCAATGTTGAATGTGCCTTTAATAGGATTAAGACGTAAGACACAATGATTGGAAGCCAACCCATGGGTCGAGCGGTTTTGGGTGCCTAACACTTTCCCAAAATCATACCCAAACTCCAAACCCATACTCTGGTAGTTAGACTTAGTCCTTTGATGTAAGGTTCAATATACATGGTTCCTAGGCCATAAAACTAGGTGGCGACTCCGTTTATCTTTTCTACGCCCTGGTCCACTAGGCCGAGGCGTACACTTTAACCATGCGTTGCGCCTATAGTTGCCACTTCACTGGGGATAGAGAGTTTAATTCCAATGTGTCCTATTTCTTAATCTTAATAAAGGCTTATTCAATACTTGTTTACACACACTTCACTTGGTTCTTTTGTACCTTTCACTCCGGTTAGTGATGAGTAGGAAGATGAGTATGCTCCATTCAGGCCAAAATCTTTCGAAGTTCATCCCATGAGCACACTTTCTGTGCCATTGCCTATGATGGGTTTTGAGTACATTAATGGTTTGTCACCAATCCACAAAGGTCTAATTAGACCATTGGTTGGAATCATGGTCCACTTACTATGAGTGACCTACTGATCTGTCCCTTTTGCTTTAAGGAGCCTACCCACACTTAGAGAGATCCTAGATCCTATAAAAAAGAGGGTACCCTTTATATCTCTTTTTTGTTCAACCATATATTTTGCGTTCACTTAATTCTAAAGGAAAAATCAAAGATAAAAGATGTGTTAGGACATATGTGTTTCTTATGTTATAGAACATATGTCATGATTTTATGTAATTGGCTTATCCTTTGACAAAACACACTTTACTTGTATTTGGGTAGACTTAGGATGTGTTTAAATACTTCAAGAAACCACGTTTCAAGATCAAGTGTTGAAGCCTTCAAGTCTGTTCAAGAAATCAAGCAAGAGTGCAAATTCATTAAAGCTCAACAGCTGGTCGATAGCTTCTCGACACCTCCTATTTGTCGAGGTTTAAGAATTTCAGAATTCAACTCTGATTTTCTTGGGATCCATGAATCTGTCTTTGGGCCTTCTTTTCTTCTAACCCTAGACATATAAAAGGATGGTTTTAAGAGCCGTAAAATGGTACACAAGTTGCATAAGCATTGAGCATAACTCTCTTCAAGCAAATTGTGACCGGAGACAAGGTTCTTGACCTAGTTCATCTCTTTCTCTTGAAGAAGTTGCTGTGTATTTACATCGTAGGGTTTTGTGACCAAGCATCTTCCTGATCTTCATCGTGTGGATGAATTGAAGAACTTTGCAGCCAACAATCTTTTCAAATTGGTGTTTTGAAGTCGCGTACTGGGATCCGCGCAACTGTTAGTCACGTCCTTGGGAGCCGTGCATCAGAAAGGGGAACTGTCACTACAGAACTAGTCCAATTGGGTATTGGGGTAAGGGTTCAACTATAGGTTGGTAAGGTACTTGGGATTCCTTGCTTGTAATCGCTTGTTGTGATAATAGTGAAGTTTTGGGAGTGGTGACCTAAAAATCACCCGGTGGGGTTTTTACCGTTAGGTTTTCCCCATTCATAAACAAATCATAGTGTTATATATTTTTCGCTGCATAATTAGTTTATTGGTGATTTGTTTGTGCTACCATGCGTTTGCATGATAAATTGATTAATTAATAACTTGGCTAATTAATTAATTAATTTCGATCACAAGGGGTCATTCAGTTTGTGGCCTATCAAGTGGTATCAGAACAGGCACACTCTGATTAGGTATAATCTTTGCTGTGTTGATCCATTAACCCCTGTTTGTCATGTATAGAGGACAATCATTAATTATACCTCATTTATTTGGTGGCACTAACTATGCATACTAGAAAGTACGCATGAAAGCTTTCTTGCAGTCTTTAGATGAGAAGGTGTGGCAAGCTGTAGAGATTAGCTGGACCAAGCCAAAGGAAGCGTTGGTCGATTGGGATGAAGCAAAGATCAAGGCGGCTAACTTCAACAGCAGAGCATTGAATGCCCTATTCAGTGCAGTCACTAATGAGGAGTTTAAGAAGATATCCTCCACAGAAATTGCAAAGGAAGCATGGACCATCCTCTAGACAACCTATGAGGGTACAAAGGCTGTCAAGGATTCAAAACTTCAGAGGCTCACTACAAGATTTGAAGAAATAAAGATGGAGGAGGATGAGTCGTTCGATGAGTTCTATGCCAAGCTCAAGGACATAGTAAACTCAGTCTTTAATCTTGGGGAAACCATTCTTGAACCCAAGATTGTAAGGAAAGTGCTCAGATCTCTACTTGAGAGATTCTATGCCAAGATTACGGTGATAGAAGAATCAAAGGATATTGACAAAATTCCTTTGACAGAGCTGGTTGGTAATCTGCAGACTTATGAGCTAGGGTTATCAAGGATTGGAAAGTCGGGAAAGGGCAAGAGCATGGCCTTGAAGGCAAAGAGCAGTGACACAGATGAGTCTTTTGATGATGAAGATTCCAAGATGAAGTCCTATATTACAAGGCAGTTCGAGAAGTTTATGAAGAATGCTAATGGGAGGAACTTCGACAAGGACCGCAGGCAATCCAGTTCTTCTCAGTTTAAAGGTCAAGACAAAGGGAAGAAGGATGCTAAGGAAAGTGGTCAGCAAACTGTTCTCACAGGACCTAAGTGTTTTGGGTGTCAAGGCTTCGAGCACATAAAACATGAGTGTCCTACGTATCTCAAGAGCATTGGGAAGAGTAAGGCACTTGCTACTACCTTGAGTGACACTGAGCCTGAGGAAGATTCCGACAATGAGGATGATGGAATCTTGAATGCCTTCACTGCCACTGTCAATCCTACTGATGGGATTGTTGAAGATGTGGACGAAGAAGAAGGATTGGTGGAGTCCAAATTTGAAAAGATGGATGATCAAGATGAAATCCATACAGCCTATGAGAAATTGTACAAAGTTTCTGAAAAACATGAGAAATTTATAGGCTGGCCACCAAGAAACTCAGTGATGTGGAACTTGACCGTGAAGAATTATCCACTAAGTTTGATGAGGCTAATCAGAATATTGGAGCACTGAGGTTTGAGAACAATTTCTTGGCTGAGAAGACCAAGAAGCTTGAGGTAGAGCTGTTTCAAGTCAGAGCTCAATTGGAGAGGACTTCGAGCACTAAGCTTGATGAGATGCTCAGTATTCAGAAATCTACTTCAGATCGAATAGGTTTAGGGTATGGTCTTTCTTCCTCTAATACTGCTTCTACTAGTACTACTGTTTTTGTTCCTCCTGCTAGTAACACTGAAATTGAGAATACTGATGTTAAAATTAGTCTAGCTAGTGAGAACTTAGACAAGGGTAAATCTATCTTAGGAGCACCTCCTAAACTAGATAAGAAAGATGTTAAAAATCCTAAGGCTAAGAAGGCTAACTCTCAAAAGCCTAAACAGAAGAAGCAGTATCTCTGTCATCATTGTGGAGCTGCCGGTTATACTTGATCAAATTGCTATAATTGGTTAGCCATTCAACAGAGCAATGGCATGATAACATCTGGAAGCCAAAATCAGCTTCAATCATCTCTTGCTCCTCTCGGTGATCTTCTCAAGGCCCTCATGTTCCTTTTGAACTTGAACGGTTTCAATTCTTCCCCCTTTCCATCGGTTCAAGGATTTAATCAAAGGAAAGGTTCTTCCAAGGTGTGGAAGAAAAAGGACTCTAAGTGATTTTATTACTTTCTTCTATCTTCTTGTTTTTGATTGTTGCATTACTTGTGTGTTTTGTTTTTATTTTGAGTCAGTGTAGTTTTATGCTTTGCTTTGTTTAACATGCTTTTGTTTGTTTATTTTCAGTTTTTGTTTATTTTGTTTTTGATATAAAAATAAAAAAAATTGAAAAATCAGAAAAATACAAAAACAGTGTGTGTTTTGTGTACATTGGTACTTGTGTACCTTGGATGGCCATTGAAACAAAGTTTTCTAAACTTTGTATCTTTTGTAGCTTAGATGAGCATTTCTATGCATAACTAAGCAAGTGAGCTTTATGGCTCTTATTTGTGATGAGTAAGATTGAGTTGTTTCTTATACTTAACACTCGTATCACTCTTTTTGATGAAAATGACTAAAAAATCCTGAGAGAAAGGCATTAATAACCATCTCGCCACTGTTGCCCACCAATCATGTATGACATCTGTATGTTTCGGCATAGCAAAAGTGCGATGTCAATGACATTTGTGTGCTTAGGTATAGCAAAATTGGAATGTCAAATATCATTGGATATTTCTTTTCTCTCTCTAATAAGCCCATGTATGATAGACTTAAAAGAAAAATATGCAAAGAAAAATCAAAAGCAAAAGATTAAAAATGCTTTTAAATATGATTGCAAGCATGTATTTTAGGAGATGTGAGAGGTATAGGATGTACCTTGAAGGTGATAGTCCCCATCAAGTAGTTATCATTATGTGTAAGTTAAAGCGATTTTTTCATATCTCAAATTGTCGTAACATGTATACACTTATGCAATCTTGTGATGCTTTTCACACACAACACGCAATATTCTTTGCTATTCTTGATACATGTGCAGATACAATGTGATTTGGCCATCACAAGTTTTACATGTGTTAATGTATGCTCACTAAACTGTCTTAACTTGGTTTTTGAAATATAAAATTGGTTAGACTTGTTTAGTGTGTGTGTGTGTGTTTTGGAGATTCTTGTGCTCAAATTCTTCTAAATTGAGAGACTATTTTGAGAGATTATTGTGTTGATTGGATCATTGGTTGAGTTGTATGTTTGATTGCATTCATTTCTGTGTTTTTCTCCTCTCGAAAAATTGTTTTGAAAAGCTGGCTCGACACCTCCTTGATACCTTGCTATCTGTCGAGCTTCTCAAGCCTTTTTCTTATCGCAATCCTGACAGCTCCTCGATACCTGGTGGATCGATCGAGAATGCTCTTGCCTCCTCAATAGCTTCTCGACACCTAATGGATTGATCGAGCTTCTATTCTTGGATCTGATTCCTTGTTGCTCGACTCTTGCTCGATACCTCAGCTATCGATGATCATTTTCTCGATACCTACCTCGATAGATTCCTTGACACCTCTCGACACCTGCATTTGTCAAGATTTACTGAGGGTCTATATATACTTTCTTCACGATCCTTTTCTCATTTCTTCGATCTCTCTCGATCTGTCCGCGCCTGTTCATTTCCCAAACACTCTCTCTTTCATTCCAAACCTCTTCCTTAAGGTTTCTTCAAGCTTTTTCAAGTTTTTCTACACTTGGTGAGCTACTAATCTCTCATTCTTCATGCATTTCATGTTTTGAAACCTTGGTTTTGGGTTTTTTTGAAAATTTTGGGTTTTTTCAAAATTGATGAGTGTTTAATGAAATTTTGGGTTGGGTTTTCATTTAAATATGTTTAAAACTTCATACATTGCATCACATTAGCATTTTAACAGTATTGACATGCATTTAGATGTGTGCTATACGTTTGTGTGCTGATAGGATTGGATTGGGCTGAGCCCATGATGCTTTTTACTTTGCATGTCACATGTTCATGCATTTCCCATGCATACGTACTCTCCTTTCCATATATTTGATATATTTGAATTGCTTGGGACTTTTTTGATTGTTCTTCTCTTTTTCTCCCTCTAAATTTGTTTATGTTTGTCGTGTCTATGGCACCTAAACGTAAATCCATTCTTGCCCGAAATCCTTTTCGTTTCGGTGCTTCTTCATCTACTGATCCTTCACCTTCTAACATCAGGTTCTGTGATGATGATGCCTTTAAGGCATTTTTGGAGAACTTCTTTAGACGAGGCATTCATTTGGAATGCCTAGCCATTTTGTCGGACTTTGCCGACACTGACCTTCCCTCTGTCATTCACAGTAAGGGATGGGAGTCATTGTGTGACGTCCTGGTCACATGTCCTCTCGTGCTTATCCAGGAGTTCTACTCCAACATGCAAGGGATTAATCGTTTAGTACCTCTCTTTTTCACTCGCGTTCGAGGTACGCGCATTCCTGTCACACCGCAGCTGGTTATGGATGTGCTTCGGGTCCCTAGAATAGTGTTTCCTGACTATCCTAGTTATGAGCGTCTGAGGACAGTGTCCAGGGATGAGCTCATGTCTTCTTTTTGTAATCGCCTTACTGCTTGGGATGCGTGTCTTTTTACACCATGTCAACCTTTTGCTAAAGGTCCTAGATTCATGAACATGGTGATGACTTTTGTTTTGCATCCACTTTCTCACTATAACTCCATCACAGAGCCCTATGTTCGATTTTTTTTGTCTCTTCTTGAGCATCTCATTATAGATTTTCCCTCTCACTTCATTCTTTATATCATAGATGTTCATTTAGATTCGGCGTCCTGTGATAAGCTCATCTTTCCTTCCGTTATCATGAGGATTTTATGCTATTTTTCCGCTCCTTTTCCCTCTTCCGACCACTTTACAGTTATGTGTGCCATAGATTACGCTACCATTAAACATAGCGAGGCCTAGTTTCAGTTGCGACAGTCAGATTCAGCAGCACCCTCCTCTCGTTCTACACCATCCCGGTTTACTACATCTACATCCGCTCCTGCTTCTTCAGGTGATGCGTCTTTAGGAGACGTCATGGTGAAGCTGCAGCGCATGGATGCTCGCTTGGATACACTCTCAACGGAGTTGTATCAGGTGAACATTCGTGTCGGGCGTATTGCACGACGGCAGGCGACTATAGGCAGCTTTGCACCTGAGCCTACTCCTTCACCACCTCATCCAGTTGCTTCTGATTCTAATGCTAAGGATGATGATGATGATGATGATGGTGATGACGATGACACTTTAGATGATGATGGAGATGCTAGCTCTACCGATAAGATGTTTACTTGACACTCTACCCTTTGTCACTCGTGACAAAAAGGGGGAGTAGTTTTGGATATGAGAGTAGTCACTCTTAGGGGGAGTTAGTTTTTGGGATCATTGTGTTAGGGGGAGTGTTTTTATCTTTTTCTTTTTAAGGGATGTGGTGAGGATATTTTGTATCTTTTCTTTTCTTTTCTTTCTTAGATACATTGTTCTCGTACATGAGGTCTTGTGACCATTTATAGACATACATTGTACTTATTTTCTCTTCTATATTGTTGATGTATGTTTTTCTTTCACCTACCCTTTCATGTGTTGTTTTTTTCTCTCTTTATACACATGCTTCTTATTAGTTGTATGCAATCTATTATTTCTGTTTCATACAAAGATGTCTTGATGAGTTTTGTTTAAAGTGTTTCAGAAATACAGGTTGTCAAAGTCTACTTGCCATAAATTTTCTTCTTGCAAAGTTTTTCAAGAGTTTGTGTTAGGATAGATTTTATTGTATTCAACAAGTGAATATGAGTTGAGTGATTTATGACTTCTCTCATATGTTCATTTGTTAGTTATGGTTTTTTCACAAATTGCCAAAGGGGGAGATTATTAGGACATATGTGTTTCTCGTGTTATAGAACATATGTCATGATTTTATGTAATTGGCTTATCCTTTGACAAAACACACTTTACATGTATTTGGGTAGACTTAGGATGTGTTTAAATACTTCAAGAAACCATGTTTCAAGATCAAGTGTTGAAGCCTTCAAGTCTGTTCAAGAAATCAAGCAAGAGTGCAAATTCATTAAAGCTCGACAGCTGGTCGATAGCTTCTCGACACCTTCTATCTATCGAGGTTTAAGAATTTCAGAATTCAACTTTGATTTTCTTGGGATCCGTGAATTTGTCTTTGGGCCTTCTTTTCTCCTAACCCTAGACATATAAAAGGATGGTTTTAAGAGCCATAAAACGGTACACAAGTTGTACAAGCATTGAGCAAACTCTGTTCAAGCAAATTGTGATTGGAGACAAGGTTCTTGTCCTAGTTCATCTCTTTCTCTGGAAGAAGTTGTTGTGTATTTGCACCGTAGGGTTTTGTGACCAAGCATCTTCCTAATCTTCATCGTGTGGATGAACTGAAGAATTTTACAGCCAACAATCTTTTCAGATTGGTGTTTTGAAGTTGCGTATTGGGATCCACGCAACTATGAGTCACGTACTTGGGAGTTGTGCATCAGAAAAGGGGAACTGTCACTACAGAACCAGTCCACTTGGGTATTGGGGTAAGGGTTCAATTATAGGTTGGTAAGGTACTTGGGATTCCTTGCTTGTAACCGCTTGTTGTGATAATAGTCGCGGTTCGGAAGTGGTGACCTAAAAATCACCCAGTGGGGTTTTTGCCGTTAGGTTTTCCCCATTCGTAAACAAATTATCGTGTTATTTATTTTCCGCTGCATAATTAGTTTATTGGTGATTTGTTTGTGCTACCACGCGCTTGCATGATAAATCAATTAATTAATAACTTGTCTAATTAATTAATTAATTTCTATCACAAGGGGTCATTTAGTTTGTGGCCTATCAAGATGTAAAATTGAAGGGTGACCTAAAAGTTATGGCATACCCTAAGATATTTGGGATGAAAGAAAAGAAGTTCTTACATATAAGAGGCTTATCCCAAAGTCCAAAGGTATATCTTAACTTAAAAGACTTATAAGACCATAGTCTAATTGCTATCATAAGCCCAAATCAAAAGGCCTTTTGAAAAAGGGAATCTTGGGCTTAAGGTAACAAGTATTCTATGAACTTAGCATCCAACATCCTACAAGTCAAAATGAAATTCCCTAATCTTGGACCTCTTTGTTGTATGCCTAGGCCCAAAATAATGAGAATTTCTTGGACTTTGAAAGGAGGGCTACAATATATCCTAACTAGAGGGCTACTTAAGAAAAAATGATGATAATGAAAAAAAAAAAAAGAGTCCAAAGGTGGTGGATATATTGTAAGCCCATATTTGAGACAAATGGTTGAAAATCTCCAAGTACATTCTAATGAAAGCTCATGAGAGTAAGATGAGAGCCTTATTGTAAATGGACTAAAGCCCAAATGAAATAAGGGGCAAAGTTCATGAAATGAAAGGGAGTGATTTTGTAATTGGGCCTTCATTAAAATGGACTTAAAGACTTTCTAAGAACATCTAAAGTTAAAAAGGACCTTTAAATTGGGACATGTACTCACCGAATTCGTTAAAATCTTCCCAGTTTTCCATGTACCATGATGTTTGACAATTTGACTTAAAAGGATGTCGACTGAGTAATGACTAAAGGAAAAATTCACTTTCTTTTGCTGGAATTCCTACCACAACAGAGAAGTGCTCCCAAACCTTGGACCTTTAAGAGGGTCTACATCAATGACATTTTTGAATCGGGAAACACGGGATCATGGGAAAATCATGATTGGTTGGAATGGACCTCAATGGTGGGGACAACTCAAGTTACCCCAGCCCACTTCATGCTTAAACATGACACGGACCCTCCTTCCAAAAACAATCAACACCTTGTTTTGGCCCAAGATGAAGAAGAAGAAGAAAAATAAGAAGAAGAAAAGGACGATGGAGTGATTAGTTATTGGAATGAAGATGATGGTGACTAGTTTTTCGAGGAGGAAGATAAGGATTTCCCCAATGAAAGTGAACCTTTATATGACATAACCGATGCTATACGCGTGCAGGGGCCTCTAAAATATGAGGACTAGTCTGCTAAGCTGAGTACTTTGTTTGAAGAGGAGGATGAGAAGGAAAGCAATGCACTCTAAAGGAGAAGAAGGATAGAATTCATCATGGGGCATCTCAATAATTGGGCTTGGTTTAAGTTTTCTAACAATGTGGGAAAGAAATTTTGCAATGCAAGTTCCAATGTACTTTTCAACATTTTCAATAAGATGAATTTTAATTTCGCTTATTTTGATGTGTCCCATAATATTGAAATTCTGCACTTAAATGATTCTAATGAATTTGAAAATGAAATTAATAAACGATTGGAAAAGAAAATTAAATCTATGGAACCAACTTTTGAAACTCTTAATTTGGGCAATGATGAGAATGCACGCTTAATTAAAATTGGCTCAACCCTAAATGAAAAGGAAAGAAAGGATCTCAAAGACCTTTTCACAGAATTTCAAGAAGTGTTTGCATGGTCCTATGAAGATATATCTAGTATTGATCATGAGATAGCTCAACACCACATTGATACGCATGCTCACATGGTACCCGTTAAGTAAAAGTTGAGGCGTATGAGAACCGAATGGCTTTTAAAGATCAAAGCAGAGGTCACAAAGCAATTGAAAGTAGGGTTCATCAAACCCGTGCACCAAGTTAAGTAGATAGCCAATGTTGTGCCCATACCAAAGAAGGATGGAAAGGTAAGAATGTGTATGGATTTTAGGAATTTAAACACAACTTGCCCTAAGGATGATTTCCCTCTTCCCCACATAGATGTCCTAATGGATAATATGGCTAGTAGTGCCTTGATGTCCTTCATGGATGGTTTCTCAGGATATAACTAGATCAAAATGGCTCCTAAGGATATGTTAGTAAATTAGGATTTGTTACTAATTTTTAATGTGGCATTTTATAATTGGCTTAAAATTTTTCCTTCTACAAGAAGGTCACATCATTAACTTGAGAAAGTTCTTTGAAAGGATCAAGGAGTATCGAATGAGGTTGAACCCCTAAAAGTGCATTTGGGGTAACCATAGGAAAATTGTTAGGCTTCTTAGTAAGTGATAGGGGGATTGAGATTGACCAATCAAAGATTAGAGCCATATTGGAGATGCTTCTACCCAAGAGCGAGAAGGAGATAAGGGGATTCTTAGGTCGATTACAATACATCAGCCGATTCATAGCCAAACTTACCTCCACTTGTGAGTTCATCTTCAAGCTCTTAAGGAAGAATGAACCAATGTATGGAATGATGAATGTCAAAAAGCCTTTAAACTTATCGAGGAATACCTCCTCCATCCACTTGTCTTGATACCCCCAAAGCATGGAAAGCCACTACTTCTATACCTCTCTATCATAGGAGATGTGATCGAAAGCATGCTTACACAAGAAGATGATGATAAGAATGAGAGATCCATGTATTACTTAAGCAAAAGATTCCATGATTATGAGACTAGATACACACCCATAGAAACATCATGCTTTGCTCTCGTATGGGCCGTGCGAAAACTAGGACACATCATCTTGCCTTTCCAAATATGGATTGTAGCCAGAATGGATCATTTGAAGAATCTATTTTTAGAAACCCGCCTTGAGTGGAAGAATATCAACATGGTTAATCCTATTAGCAGAATTTGATTTAAAGTATGTGGCAAGGAAGATGTTCATGTAAAATAATCTGCAAGCACACAGAATTGTAACAAGTAGTAAAGTGATTTTAGAAAACGAATGTCGAACCCACAGGGATTAATTATGTTATTGAATACCGAAATTTACTAAATTAATTACTATTTGGAAAATCAAAAATAAAAGGAACGTTCAACTATCTAAATTAAATTAAACTATTTAATAAAAATAAATCTAGCAAAGCATAAAAATCTAAAAGTGTAAAGAAGAAAATATGATAAGAATGGATCTAGAGCGGTTGATTTCACCTAACAAATCCCACACAATTTATTATTCCTAATTATTAAATTCTAATGATCTCCCGTTAATGATTAAAAATTCCTTAAGTATTCAATATATTTACTCGAATAATATAAAAAATGTCTTCAACTAAAAATTCAATATCTCTATGCAAATTTAATTAATTGGAGACTCATTATGTACTTTGAATTTTCTTGAAAAATCACACTAATTGTGGTAAAGCATCTCTACTTTTGCTCAACTAATGGTATTTAATTCTAGAACTAAAATGACAAATCACCTCTTGGTCTCATTGTCATTCAATTGATCAAATAATAATTCGTAAAAAATTATTAAGCATTAAGAATAAGAATTAAACACTCAATCAAGGAAATATTAAAAATAAAATAACTCAGAATATAAATTGTGTGTTCATTGCTAGACTACATCAACACTCTAGATAATAAAATTTAGTTCATAATAAAATTGAAAAGAAAACAAATAAAACTTATGTCTTTCATTTGAATTGGTTGATCAACATGAAGCTCTCGCCTTTGTCCTCAGATCCTCCTCTTCAGAAAGACTCCCAAAACAAGTTCTTCTATGTGGCGCTCCCTTTTCCTCTCAGGTTTTTTTTTTTTTTCTTTCCTCTCTCTCTCTCTTTTACCTAAAGAGCCTTTAAATAGGTCAAGGAATCCTATTTCCGTTTGGAGAAAATCCCAGATTGTTAGGCTTCAGTTAACCGATGATTTTGGCCCATTTAAATTCATAATTCTGACTTTTGGTAAACTACAAAGTTGTAGCCCTTTAAGTTAGCTTTCCAGCCCAAATTGAATCATCTCGATTGGATATCTGAGCTGAAAGTTTTGCCAAAAATACAAACTGATGTGCAGGATGGAATCCTAATCCGAATTGGACTTGGATTTGGTGCAAATTTCCTTTGATTCCTTACTCCAGTTGGACTTAAATTTAATTGGGTTGGTCTTCTCTTGAATTCATGCCTGGCTGGATGTAAGTTGACTTGATTCAATTGGCCTAGCCCCACTTTGCATGTAAAGCCCTTGTAGATTAATCTGAAATCTTCTCATTCCTTCAAAACACAAATGAATAGATAAATATAAATAAAAATTAAATCAAATCAAAAGAAATAAAGGTAAACTAACAATTTTAATAAATAAGAGGATAATAAAAATCATGTAAAAATTACACTTATTAGAAGACTACCAAAGGGAGCATCGAATCAGATTTTTGTGCCAAAAACCCCGTGAAGGGAAAGGATGATAGAGAGGATTTTCCAGACGAGGATATTTTGGACATCAAACTAGGGGCATGGAAAATGTACTTCGACGGAGCCGTGAAGCAATATGGGAATGGGACAGGAATACTTTTGATCACCCTTAATGGATCTCGTGTGCGTTTGGCAATCAAGTTGAACTTTGAGGCATCTAATAACATGGTAGAATATGAAGCTTGTATTGCTGGAATGGAAGCTCTTCGACAATTGGAGGTAAAAGAGGCAGAGGTATTTGGAGATTTGACCTTGGTTATAGCTTAAGCCCAAAGATTGTGGTAGGTGAAGGAAGCCTTATCAGCAATATTTAGAGGATTTGACCAAAACCTTTGATATGATTAAATATACTATCATTCATAGAGCTTAAAATCAGTTTGCATATGCCTTGGCCATATTGGCCTTCACGGTTGAAATATTTGAGGGGGCGTGGACACGACCCTTAGAGATTGAATAGAGTTATGAGCTGATACACAAGGGAAATGGTGAGTCTTTAGTCTTGGCTATAGAAGAAGAAGGGGTTCCTTAGTATTATGACATTATGAAATTCTTGGAAATGGGGGTGTATCCTGATGGTACCAATAAGAGAGAACATTGTTTGATTAGGATGATGGCTATGCAATACATCCTATGTGAAGGACAACTCTATAGGAGATCCTATGATGGTATACACCTCCGTTGCTTGAAGAAAGAAGAAGCCAGGAAAGTCATGGAAGAATTTCATCAAGGGATTTGTGGTCCTCACATGAATGTAAGAATGTTAGCCAAAAAGATCCCGAGGATAAGGTACTATTGAAATACGATGGAGACTAATTGTGTGGACTTTGTGAAAAGTTTCCATGACTGCCAAATACATTTGAATCTGAATCACGTGCCACCTAGTGAGCTATACGGCATGACCTCTCCATGGCATTTCTTAGTCTGGAGCATAGATGTGATTGGAAGAATAACCCCTAAGGCATCGAATGGACACGAGTACATCTTAGTGGCGATTGACTACTTCACTAAGTGGGTAGAGGCGGCCTTTTACTTCGTATTAAAAGCTAAACATGTGGCTCACTTCATAGAGAATAACATCATTTGCCAATTCGGGGTACCACAAGAGATTGTCTCAAACAATAGATCTCACTTTGAGGGGGAAGTTTGGAGTATCATGGAATTATACCACATTGACCATCACAAGTCTTCGCCACATCGACTGCAAACTAATGGGGTTGTAGAGGATGCTAATAAGAACATCAATAATATCCTAGCCAAGATGGTAGTGACATACAAGGATTGGGCTGTGAAGCTTTCGTTTGCCTTGTGGGGTTACAAAACTTCTATCTGTGCATAGACTGGGGCAACCCCTTACTTTTTGGTCTATGGAAGCGAGGTGGTCCTTCCCATTGAGGTGGAGATACAATTTGTAAAGTTGTGATTTACAAAGATGTTGTTTGTTGGCTTTTATTCCATGCCAAATTTGATTGTAATTTTATTCAATCTTATGTACCCTGTATTTGTTGTGGGAATTTATTGTAAGGGTTGTGTGATAGTGAGAGAGAGTGTGAAGACTCAAGAAATTGAAGGTTTTTGCAGGTATCTCGCGACTAAGCATCCTGCGAAAGGAAGCATGTGCCTTGCACATGACTAGAATGCTAAGAGTCAGTATAGATGGAGATAGTTGTGTTTCGCGAGTATCTCGTGGGTAAGGACTTCCCGTGAGACACCTGCAAAACTTTCTGTTCTACCAAACTGTACTATCTGATACACACTTTCTGAACCCACACGATACATACCCTCATTACCCACAAATGTAAAGGAGAGCTTTTGAGAGAAAACTCTAGCAAAAACACTTGAGAGTTAGAAATTGTTATACCAACAATTCTCTACACATTTGTTTGTGGAATTTCCTCATCTGCTACCTCTCTATTTCTATATCATTGAAAGGTTGATAGCACAAACACTTACCACACCCTTTGAGAGTGTCAAGCGAGGTTTTTGGTGTTGCTGGGAAGCATTGGAAGAAGCCAAGGATGGTAGATGCAACATAGAGCTTGCTGTGGGATCTGGAGTGCTAGACAAGACATGGTTCCGAGAAGCCTTGTTGGAGTAAGAGCTTGGAGGGCTTGGGTATAGAGGGTAGATTAAGCTTAGAGGGTCTTTTGCTCACCCATGTATCCCAACTGATTGTCTAGTGGATCGATTACCACTTGGAAGGCAGCAGAGATGTTTTTCGTCGAGTTCTTCTGTTTCCTTTTCGATAACACGTCTCAATGTTATTTATGTTTGCATCTCTCTTCCCTACTCTTGTTCATTTCATTTTACTATTGTGTTGCTTTAAATATGGATTAGAGTAGCTCTCTTGCTTGTATGCTTGTGTTTACACTATTCCGCACTTAGTATTAAGTTAGTGTAAAATCAACCGAGCCGTAACTTTGAATTGGGGGTCTAAACAAGCTCTTGTGTTTTCACACATTTTGAGCTTCCACAATCTTTAAGAGTGCTGGTGGAAACCAAAGTCCTAGAGGAAGATTGGATGAAAGAAATATATTGGCTTTGATAGATGAAAAGTGAGCTAGGGCACAATACCATGCACAAGGGTACCAAAAGAGGATTGCTAGAGCATTTAACCAAAAAGTGAAACCTAGAAACCTTAAAGAAGGGGACTTAGTCCTAAAAGTGCTTAGAGATGAAACTTTTGATCCAAGAGGGAAGATGAAGCCAAGATGGTTTGGGCCTTTTATTATCAAGAAAATTATGTTAGGAGGTGCTACAAGAATTACAGATTTGGACAGAGAAGGGATGCTTCGCCCAATTAACATGGATAGGCTTTGAAGATATAACATTTAAAAGAAAAAAGCCTGCTAGGTTGAAAACTAGGGAAAAATTAAGGCAAAAGAACCCTGCTAGATTAAAAACTCGAAAGGGCATGTCTAGGCAAAAGATAGGGGTAAAGACCATGGACAAGGCAAAAATTCTTGTAAGGATGTTGTGGGCAAAAATTAAATGGCATGGAAAAAAAAGAAAAAAAAAATAAGAGAGAAAAATGATGACAATAAGCAAAGATAATAAATGGATGATTCTCTTACTAGTCAAACTAACAGATAGTAAACTATTTCCATAAGGGATTTGGAACATTCCAATCCTTTATTAAATTAAAAAAGAAAAGACATGAGAATCATAAATTGCAGAAAAGTAAAATTTAGGGCATATCAAGGTGGTCAGTCAACCTTCTTTCTTTTGTTGGACCTCTTGTAGGCTTTCTCATCTATATGAACCCACTTCATGTTAGCCTTTTGCCATTTCTTGTACCCTGAAGTTGGATGAAGGAATTGAGGAAAGCGGAGGCCTTTGGTTATCGAGTCTCATGGATTCTACCCAAAATTCTCCTAGTAAATGCCAAGGTATGGAAGGAACCATCATCACTAGGAGCTCCTTGATGGTCACTAAATTGCCTTGCAATACAACATGTAGAGTAGTAAGAGCAACGGCGGAAACCAACCAAAGGAGAATAGTTATCCTTATAGTTGCAGTTGACCATGCCTGAAATACGCCACCAGTCCACTACCCATTGAATATCTGAGACTTCAATACTCTTCATGAATTTAATAAACTCATCAAGGCTTAACACACTTAGGCTTGCAGTCATGATAATGCTTAGGGAGGTATTGAATAAAAGGAACAGTGGGAGGATGAAGCAATCGAAGCCTCTCATATGGCCATATTTAGAAAAGAGAAGAGAGAAGAAGAGAAAAAGAGAGCACAAGTGGAAAAAGGAGAGAATAAAGGCAAAAATACAAATGATAGGACGATATAAGGAGCCTCGGTGGGTTGACAACTAAAAGGCAATCCATGCAAAAATTATAGGAATCCCACTAGGTTGAGAACCTAGGAAAAAATTATGGATTATACTTGAAGAAGGAGAGAGCACCCCGCAAAGATGTTTGCTTCCTTTCTATGAACCACATCTAACCTATTAAGAGTTTCAGCCAAGACCATGCCTATAGGGTTTCCCCTCCTCAGATCATTAACCACCCAACACATCCTTCGATCTATGCGAACTGTCTCATGCATCAAGAAGTATCTCATAAGAAGACATAAACAGAAAGCATTGAGATAATAAGAATGTATCCTACTGGCCACGGGAACAATCAATCAAGAGAAGTATGCAAAAATCGAGCAGATGTCCAACTTGTTAAACACACACCAGTGCTGCACCATGTCAAGAGAAACCCCTAAAAGAGCTTGAACTAAGGCAATAAGATCCTCTCCAATAGTAGGAAGAATGAGAGTGTTAACTGTAGGTTCACCCATGATTGCATTGTACTCTTCAAGCTTGGCTCTCTCTTGCATCTACCCATTGAAGTGAAACATGTCGAGTAGGAATTAAAAAGTTGGCAGTAGCACGAAGAGAGGTTCATCCACCTTGATTTGGTGATATGGGAAGATGCAAGAGAGAGCCAAGCTTCTTGATCCATGCCGAGACCTCTAAATGGGAGAATTCTGCCATTGGAAAGCCTTCAAGAGTGTTTTCTGAGCCTAGAATACATTTGGCAAGGGTTTGGAGACCCTCAACAGCTATTTTATACTTAAATAAGGCAGCTAGGGTTTTTCTAGCTTGCGTCATGCGTACGCAGGGTTAAGGCTGTGTACACATGGTTAACACCTGCGCATGCAGGTGTGCACATGCGCACGCATAAAGGAAGGCACAACCGAATTTCTTTTCCTATTTGAAGTGTGATTCCTCCACCAAGACTCTTCCTATGATTCCCACAGCCTAAGGGACTACTTAAAGCACACTCTAGCTCAGATTTTCAAGCATCAAAGACCAAGGAAAATAAAATTGCATGAAAGCTAGAATATTTATCCCCATGAGTTGTAAATTAAGTACATGTCTTAAATAAAAGCAGAAATGTAAAAGATGTCTTAAATACAACCTAATGTCTTAAATAAAAGCTAAAGTGTAGATATACATGCTAATAAAAAGAAAAGAGAAATTAAAACTGGAAATATGTTTTGTGTCTGTGTCTGTGTCTATTTGTTTGTTTGCAGGATCACTAGTAATGCCTCTTCCTCGGCTGGTAGTTGGGAGTGACCTTTGGATCACCACCATCATTATCATAATCACCATCATCATCATCACCCGGGTAGGTAAACCATCTAGGACCATAGATCTGCTTGGAATACTCGGTCATCTCTAGCTTAGGTTCCTTGTAAGTTAAACCAACTCTTTATGCTCTTCTACAGTGGGCTGAATTGTTAGGATATGCAAGAAAAGAAGAGAAAGGATAAGAATGAAGGAGAATTTACCACTTGTGTACCCTCAGGAAAAAGGGTAACCCATGATGTTTGTGTTATGTCCCATTGCATGCTCCCGAGTGAAGCTGTAAGGACCATAGGCATAGACCGTCCAGGGTAAGTGAGGAGGGTCAATAGGAGCACCAGTAGCAAAGCCAGCTTGATGTAAGTATCCCAGGCAATGCAAAGGAAAAAATGAAATGAATGAGAAAAGGGAGAGCATATACCACAGGAGCAAGGAAGGGCATAAGGTGAGTGTCATTGAACTCCTCATAATCTAGCTCATTTGTAACCCGCTGGGCATAGGGAATGACATTCCTCCATAACTGGTACTCAGCGTCTGTCATGGAAAGCAAGGCAAGCATAAACACTGGAAGGTCTATCGGAACCTATGGGGCATCCTTACCCACTAACTAGCAGTGTACCCTTTTTGCCAAGTATAGTGCCCTCAAGTCGGCACCTGTGGAAGGCTGGGTGATCCCAGAAGTGATAATGGTGGCCATTTCCAAGTTTGGATTTGGAATAGCAGAGGCACCCGCCTAAGGACTCCAAATGACCTATAACAGCACATAGGGTTAGAAGAAGAATCCTAAGAGAAAGCAAGAGATAGTAACAACGGAAAGTGAATATCTAACTCACCTCCTCAAAAGAAAGTTTGTCAAAGTGAGTCCTAATCGAGGAGAAGCTCCTTAAATACATATTCGCTCTAAAAGCAATAAGACCGTAATTGACGGCCTAGCGCCAAAAAGAGAAAATATAATTTGCAAGATGACAATTTGCAAGATGAATGAGTGCAATTTGCAAGATGACAGTTTGCAAGAAAAATAGTTGCAGTTTGCAAGATGATAGTTTGCAAGAAAAGCAGTTGCAAGATGACAGTTTGCAAGATAAAGGCATGAATGCAGAACACGAGGCATAGTTTTCTTTAATCCTAAACGACATGTGGATGAAAATAATTGCAAGAATGGGAAATACATGAACTACAAAAGAAAAGAAAAAGAATAGTAAACTAACCTTAAGGAGCTTTCAAGGCCTTACAAGTTGGTGCGGAGTTCGCTGACTAAGCGTGTCCAAGGAAGAGTACAAGTAGGCAAGGCGCGCCTGCCTTTAGTTGGCCTCCTGGGTCCCTTCGAAGTCATGAAAGAGGGATAACCACGTCGAGGACACTTTTGCCCCCATTGGCAAAAGGATAGGCCACCAAGATGTATAGCAGAAATGCCCTAGCCATCCGAGTATGGTCCCTAAGAGTTTCTTGTGAAAGGGGTTAGTAATATGTCTCAATGTCGAAGTAATAGATTATGTTTGTTGAGTACCTCCTCCCAAGAAATCTATGCCCAGATGCACGCCTGACTCACCCTCAAGGTTGATAAGCGCCCCATCACACTTAAGGTCGGTCACCTAGTGGAAATCATGGGAAGTCACGGTTATCTCTCGATTAGCAATGTGGAAGGTGTAGGTAGTGTCCCACCACCTTTTAGCCAAGCACTACACCAAGATGGGACTAGTAGAGGTCTCTGGTAGCAAACAGATGATGGGCTCGAAGCCCGTAGCATGTATATGGCCCTTAGTCTCCTCAGTCATGATCTAATACCCTGAAGCAACACGATTGGTGTTACCTCTACTTGAGAAAGTGGACAAGGCGTGCAAAAGGATGAAAATAGAGCATTAAAATGACAATCGAGCAAGAAAATAAGTTAAAAAGTAGCTAAAACAATCAAAATAAGGTTTCTGAGTGCTAGTATGCATATGCAGGTCAGCGTCTATGTACGCAGGGGCACTACACACATATGCGAGTTGGATTATACGTTTGTGTAATCTAAAGAACATGAACATGTACATATGAAGAGAGCCTACGTATGCATGAGTTAAGTATATGTATGCATGAATTAAGGCTACGTACACAAGTTGATATCTGCGTACGCATGAGCACAGATAGAGAAGTGTTTTTTGACATTTTTCAACCACCTTTTGATCAAAACTTGCCCTAAACATGTTCCTATCCCTTCTAATGTGTCAAGTTTTCATCTAGACCCATTCCACAACAAAACCCAAGCATTTATATGTCCAAAAACATATTAAAATGGAAGATTAAAGCAAAACTCAAAAATGAGAAAAGTTTGAAAAACTCACCAATCTGGTCCATGCATTCTCTGAGAGATGATCATTCAGCTTATGGGTCAATGAGGGGGGATCATTTAGTCTCACAGCCTTATTTTAGTAGGTGAGATTGAACACATCACCGGAAGTCATGTAGGAGCTTTTCTTAGACTGGGGGTGCCATTGAGTTTGACAGAGAAAAAGAGTTTTGGATGAAAGAATTTGAGAGGAAAACAGTAGTTTGTTAGGAAATGAGGGAAAGGTAGGGTTTTGTAGAGAGAAGATGGAAGTTGGAGAGTTAAAGAGAATGTGAAAAGATGAGGAAGATGAAGAAAAATAAGAAGAAAACAAAAAGAAATGGTTAGTAGCCATTGAAGAAAATGAAGAGGCGGGGGAATGCATTTGATGACTAAACTGCATGTAGTTTTGGCATCCTTACTAAACTACTTGTAGTTTAGTAAAAAAAGAAAAGAAAAATCAAATATCTCCAGTGGGTTCCCAGAAGGTATGAAGTCTAAAAGCAAATTAAAAAATGCATCAAACATGACAGAAATACTCCCAGTCAGGTTGTTAGGACATATGTGAGCCTTGTTAGAAATATATGTTATGTAAATTGGCTAATGCTTTGACAAAGCGCACTTTACTTGTAATTGGCTAGATCTAGGATGGATTTAGTACTTCAAGGAACAAGAATTCAAGTTTAGTATTGAAGCCATGCAAATCTGTCCAAGAAACAAGTGAAGAAGTGCTGTTCATTAAAGCTTGACAGATAGCTCGACAAGTCATATCTATTGATGTTTAATGCTGATGCTTAACGGCAGCTCGACAGAAGCTGTATCTATTGAGAATTACGAAATTCAAATTTTCAAATCTAATTTCATGCATATCCATGTTTATTTGTGTAGAGTTTCTTTTCTCACAAGCCTAGACATATATAAGGATTATTTTAAGGGTCGTCAAAGGTGCTGCAAGGTGATGCAATTTGATGAAAAGTCATTGTGCATGCAAATTGTGACTGGAGACAGAATTTGCCCTAGTTCATCATATTCTCTCTAGAAGCGAGTGTGTCTTTACGCTAAGGGTTTTGTAACCAAGAAGCTTCTTGATCTTTATTGTTAGATGAACTGAAGAACTTTGCAGTTAACATCTTCCTCAAGTTGGTGTGTTAGTCATGTACTGTGATTTGTGCATTGAAATGAGAGATTGCCACTACATTACAAGTCCAATTGGGTATTGGTGTAAGAGTTCAACTATAGGTTGGTATTAGGTACTGGGATTCCTTTTACTTGTAATCACTTGTTTTGATAATAGTGGATTCTCGGGAGTGGTGACCTTAAATTCACCCGGTGGGGTTTTGCCTCGGTGGTTTTCCCCATTCGTAAGCAAATCACCTATGACCATCAAAGTATCCCAAGTGGATTGAAAGCATCAAGAACATCCCTCAGTGGATCAGAAATCACCAAGGAAAATATCACAAAGGGACTCCCTTAAGGGTCTAAGGCACAAGGATAACCCCTCGAGGGTTATGAAGGAACCTTCCCAATGAAGTTCATAAAACTTCCGCGAGAGTGTAATCCACAAAATATCCCCAGTAAGTCATGAAAAAGAAGAAGAAAATTTTTCCCCAGTGGACTACCCATTATCAAAGACTTCTTTGTGGGTTAAAACCATAAAAAATTTCCCAGTGAGTCAAAGTCACCATTAAACTCCTCGCAAGTTATCTCAATCCTAGTGGACCACCCACAATTCTTAGTGAGCCTTTCCTCCTAGTGGATCGCCCACCATTAAAGACTTCCTTATAGGTCAAGATCATCAAGAAGGCTCCATAATGGGTCACCACCAAACTTCTCAGCAAGTTATCTTCCTTTGTGAACTACATTCCAAGAAGACTCCTTTATGGGTCACCAACACACTTCTTAGTAAATCATACTCCTCGGTGAGTTTTTCATCATCCCTAGTGGATTTTTCACCTAGGACTTCCTCGCGAGTCAGAACACTAAGGCCACTCGTGCACATTATCCTTCGAGAATTGAACATGTAGGCATAAACCCTACATCATACCGAACTTGTGCACATATCCTGAGGGAATTGAACATGCATGCACAGTAGAATAGGTGGAGATAGAAACAGAGACCAAGGTCATCTTGAGGCAAGTGCCTCACTAGAACAAGTAGAGGTAGAGATGGAAAAGACAAGTATTACCTAGAGGCATAGGCCACTTGAAAAAGTTTGAGGTAAAAGCCCTAGATGGATACACAGATATGTATCCTTTTGAGCTCATAAGAGCACCTTGTTTGTTTGGTTGATGGTTGAGACCGTTGGCCTTGTTTGTTTTTCTTTTAAGTGACTCTTGGATAGTGAGTCCCTCGCTTTTTGCTTGCAATTGGGAAAATAGGTTCTGGGATAGTGAACCTATCTGTGCTCATTTCCTGAGTAGCAAATATGGGAATTCGGACATATGAATCCCACATAACTCTGCGGAGTTGCACCCCACCCTATGTATGCATGTTGTGTGCTGTGTGTGTAGGTTGGGCCCAAGTTGTACATTGAAACAAAATGTTTTCTCTTATTCTTTTGATTCTATTATCAGAGCTCACGAATCAAAAAATGGGCATTTATAGACACCGCAATTTGTAACCCTTACAACTTAGGCCCATATTCCCTAGTGATGCTGAAATTCGAAGGTCCAAGGTTGGTTTAGGATCCAATCAATTTCTAAATTGACTTGAGAAATGTTAAAATGGAAAATATAATTTTTTATGAGCAAATAAAGCTGTTTTTTGAAAATAAAGGCCAAGGAAACCCTCGGCCTGTGTACGTATACACGTGTATGCGTATGTAAGTCTAATACATGCGTATGTAAGCATGGACCTGCATACGTAGCTAGGGTTTCAAAAGTTATGAAAGGAAGGTCTTTTGCATTAAAAACTGAGGTTTGGAATGAATCTCACATTGTTTGGGAGCCATTCCAAACCCTAATTTTTCAACTATATAAAGCTTTACATGGTATATTGTAGAAAACATACATAAAATCCAATGGGAAAACCTAAAATTCACTAGAAATATTGAATCAAAGAGAGAGTTTTTCACAAAACATCCTCAAGTCAATTTTCTTTTGATTGGGGCCATTTCTAGCATTGATCTTTGAGTTTTAAGACCCCTAATCACTTCCTTATTTATATGTGCATAGATTTGACTAAGGGAATGGTCAAAATCAAGCCAAAAAGCTTTTGTTTTTAAGGTATTAATTCTAAAATTTCTTTTTCATTTATTTACTTTAGTTTAGATGTTCTCTGTTTTATGATTTAAAGCATGTTAGGTTTTAAGATTTATAGTTTTAAGTTTTGCTCTGTTTTGCTATTTTTGGGTTAGGGTTTCAGGTGTATATGTGTACGTGTGCTCTTTGCATACGTACGCATACATGAAGTATGCATACACATACAACTGGGCTGCGTACGTAGGCCCTATGTATGCGTATGTGAACACAAGACCACAAACTCTAATCCAAGTTTTCTACTTCTATTTCTTTGTTTCTCTTATATAATATGCCTCTATTTTGTCTTGTTTTTATGTTCTTAAGTCTCCGTTTCTTTGTTTGATTGTCTTTTTGCCTTTAACATGCTAGATTAGGGTTTCCTTTTATTTGTTGCTTTGATATGCCATGAACATGCATTCAATTGTCCATGCATTGATGCATGGGTGCTATGGTGTAGTAAGGTAAGTAAAGGTGAGTCATGCATTTCACATGATCATGCATTTGTTTGTTACATGACCTTGATATTCCCTTGATGAATGTGTATATGCAAAGTCCATGTGCTATACTTTAAATATGATAAACATGTTTGTTTGATTGCTGTCATGTTGCTGCCCTAGATATACCTTGCTTTCTTGCTACCATGATGTATTTGTAGCCTTGGATGTAATGAGATAGGAACATGCTAGGGTTTATAATGATATGATGATAGGTGTATGTTAGGGTTTTGGGATGATTGATGTCATGTTGTATGCTTAGATGTATGCTAGTGTGTGTGTGTGTGTGAGTATAGAACTAGATGGTTCCTAGACCATAAAACTAGATGGTTCCAAACCCATACTCTGGTAGTAAGACTTAGTCCTTCCACGTAAGGGTGCAACATACATGGTTCCTAGACCATAAAACTAGCTGGAAACTCTGTTTCTCTTTTCTTTGCCCCACTCCACTCGGCCTAGGCATACTCCCTAACCACACGTTGCACCTATAGCCACCAATCTAAACCCATGCACCATCACGTGTGAGTTCACGCACCGCATTAGCTTTGGTTCACAATCTGTCTGTGATCTCTTAGGACACCACACCATCATTTTGTGGGTTTGCAAGGTTAAAATTTGATTCGGGTTTTGGAAAGAGAAAATAAGATTCCAAGGGTAAGATTTCACTGCAAGGGTGGTGGCTACGGCTAATGATGGTGTATGCTAAGGACCACGGAGGTTTGATATGGCTTTGGCTCAAAGAGTGGGTGAATTGATTCTAGGCCGAGATATAAAGAGAGAGAGATTCTCAGTGAGATGAGAGAGGTTAGGAAGCTATCCCTGTGGTGGTGGTGGCCAGCATTGAATAGTGAGGACCATGAAGGTTTGATCTGGTGTTGGTGCGGAGATTTTTGAGATTTAGAGTGAGAGATGGAGATTTTTTATGAGCGTAGAGGGTGAGGTTGAGAATCGAACCACCATGTTGTGGTGGTGATGATCGGAGAGAAGGAACATTCTGCAGAAACCAAGGGAAATAGCTAGGGTTTGGAGAGGATAATAGATTTAGGTTGGGTTGGATTTGACCAATTTGATGAGGCTCAACCCAGATTAGAGCTTAAGCCCATACTTGTATATAATACTGAGCCCAATCCGTGAGTGGCCTTAGGGCATCCCACAAGCCAACCCTTCGGACCAGCCTAGGTCCTTTTAAAAAAAATAAATGTTTCAGCCCACCTTTTAAATAAAAATGGTCTACATGCATGTTTGCCTTTTAATTAATAAAATGCCATCATATTTCCTACATTTTATATTCACATGTCATTCACATTTTCTATGCTTGCATTTTAATCCATATTTTTCCATGTTTGCATTTTAATACATATTTTGTCATGTTTGCACGTTAATCCAGAGTTTATCGTATTCACATCTTAATCCATATTTTGCAACCTAATCCATTGTTTGCATTTAATCCATGTTTTGCCATATCTTCCATAAACTTGTCAAAATTGTATGTTGACTAAACTTTTCCAAAATTATGTTTTGACCCCAAAGCTTTCCCAAAATTATGTTTTTACCCCAAAGTTTTTCCAAAATTGTGTTGTAGAGATATTACCAAATTAAAAAGTGATAATTAGAGTTTTTCCAAAATGGTCCACATGCATGTTTCCCTAAAATTCACACATTAAAACCATAAAATAATTTTTTAGAACATACCAATAAATGGTTGGGTTTCACCTCTTGCCTTATCAAGGCTTCTAGCAAGTCATAATGCAAATAAAACTCTAAAAACTGTAAAGAAACTTTAAGAAAACCTAAATTATGTACTACAGTAGCTCTGCCCTGAATTTTGCCCTAAAGAGCCTTTAAATAGGTCAAGTAATCCTATTATAAGTTGAATTCCCATTTGGAGAAAATTCCATATTTTTAGGCTTCACTTAATCGATGTTTTCGGCCCATTTATCTTCAGAATCAAGACTTTTGGTAAACTACAAAGTTGTAGCCCTTTAAGTAAATTTCTAGCCCAACTTGAATCATCTCGATTGGACATCTGAGCTGAAAGTTATGCTCCAAATACTAACTGGTGTGCAGGCTGGAATCCTAATCCAAATTGGACTTGGATTTGTTGCAAATTTCCTTTGATTCCTTACTCCAATTGGACTCGAATTTAATTGGGTTGGCCTTCTTTGACTTCATAATGGCCCTTGTAAAAGTAAAGTCCATTAGCTATCTTCTTTGCACAAATCCACTTATTTAATTTCATTATCCTACAAAAGACAAATTCACGCATTAGAATTCAATTAAGCACAAAATTGATTATTCAGCATTATTCCAAAACCAACTATAAAATGCATGAATTAACTCAAAATAAGTATGATAATTCTTTCTAATAATGATATAAATATGCAAAATTAAACTATTATCATATATATATTTCACATGCTTTGATTGTAAATATTCTTTGACTTAATATTCACCAGGGATATTATAAATAAATAAGTACTTACATGTATATATATGTATTGTTTGCAAAACTTTTTAAAAAAAAAAATCAAATTGCCAAGTATCTTGTTTCTTCATCAAAAGATAATGTTTAGAATTAAATTAAGATGGGGTACTATTCTTTGGATAGGTATGGTAGGGTGCCTAACACCTTCTCCATATGTAATTGAACTTCTGAGTCTAAGATTTTTGGTTTGAAACTTTTGGTTTATCTTAATTAACAAACCCCCTAAAATTGGTTTAGTTAATTAGGTAACTTAAAATGAATTAGACCTATAGGTGACCAGTCACACGTAATACAAAATCAATGTTTGGTGGCGACTCCTATAATAAAAGTAAGAAAAAGGGACTCACAACACACACCTCACCCTAGAAACACATGTACATAAAGAGTCACGTTGCCAAGGACCCATTGTGCGATAAACCAAAAGAAATAGGGGAAAAGCCTTAAACCAAGCTTTTTTTTTTCTCTCCTTTTTTGGAGCATCCACAGTATGAACCCAAAATAGATTTTTAAAAATCACAATGTTTCATCAATATAAAGTAGAGTAGCAAGAAAGAAAAAAAAATGAAAAGAGAGAGAGAGAGAATAACCACTTTTCAAGAGAGAATGTGTGAGAGAATAACAAGAAATTTATAAAATAAAATAATATGAGAAGAAAAAAAGTAAAAATAAAAAAGATTATAATAAACGCCATTATCCAAGTCATGTTATGTTATGTAATAAAATACATTATATTCTTATATACTATATTTATATATAATGCAACAGGATAACATCTATGAAATCAAAGAGAAGAAAAAAGCTAACAACTTAAAAACACAACTTAATCACATCAACCCAAAGTAGAGTTCTAAATAATACAAAAATTCATCAACCTAAGTTAGAGATGTAAGAAATTAAAAAAAAAAAAATCTACCAAAACAAATTTGAGAGAGAGAAAGAGAGAGAAATAACATTTTGTTTGTGGAAAACTATGTATATAATGAAATAGAGAATTGGAAATTTATAGTAAGAGGAGAGGAATGAGAAAAACCAAAAATAAAGGAAGATAAAGAGATAGAAAAAGTGATATTAAAATAAATAGTAGTGGAGAGATGAAAAGGTAAAAGAGAGAAGAAAAAGTGGAGAAAGTATAACATTAAGTTGGGAAGTTAATAAGAAAAAAAGAGAATTAAAAAAAAGAGAGAGAATTCTGGAAATTGGTGGATGATGTGACCGCTAATGTGGTTCAACAGGAGTGCAGCAAAAATAAATTCTACGCTTCATCTTTTAGATATAGACTAGATAATTTCTCGCTTGATGCTCAGATACTTTGCAAATTGATTTGAAATATTTAAAAAAAAAATGTTTTTAAGACCTATTTATATTACTTATTTTGCTGTATAATATTTATGTTTTACCAAAATATTGTTGAATGCTTTGAAACTCAATTTTCTTAATTCAAAGTTTATAAAAAAATTGTCATATAATAGGCTTCCGAATATTGAATGGAATTGCTCTACTAATCTAAATTTCTAAAATTGGAACATTCAAGTTTTTTTTTTTACATTTGTTGGAGACTTATATAATATATTATTTGTAGACTTTATTTTTAAATTGATTAAATGATTTTGAAATTTGAAATTTATAAATTTAAATTCAAAGCATAAAATAATTTCATATCTTAAAATTACACAAATTTAAGCAACCTCCTAAACACTTCCTTAGCTACTCCATTTTTACAACTAAATATCAAGCTCTAAATTTCAAACACTCATTTCATTGTCTCAATAAAAGGAAATCATTTGTAAGTACCCGTATATAGAGAATGTGATAAAATAAAGGGCATATTGGCTAAATACCACTCAATTTTATTAATATTGAGTTCCATGAGTAATTTGCCATGGTGGCAGGTAGTGATGTGGTTTTTCTCAATTAAAAAATTCCACGTGAAACTCAATATTTACAAAATCGAGTTTTGTGTAATTTAGAACTTGATAGTCATAATATCGAGTTCTTTGAAAATTTAAAAAATAAAATAAAATAGAACTTGATATCCACTAAACATTAAATCAACCTAGAAATGAACATTTGTTTTCACACACACACACACACTCTCTCTCTCTCTCCCCCCCCCCCCCCCTCTTTGGCCTCCTCTCTCTGGCTTGCATATCCCTCCTTCACATATCTGAAATTCTCTCACTTTTCTCTCACTCTTATCTCACTCATCTCATATACTCCTTCACATATTCTTAATCGTCCATCTCAATCCCTCTCTTCATAGCAATTGAAGAAGACCATCTCAATCACTTGTCTGTCGCAAACAAATCTGATCTTCCTTTCTTTACAACAATTGAAGAGGACCATAACATATAATCTCTATCTCTTACGATGAGATCCATCTCCATCACATCTATCACCCAAACCCTAAGGTAATGTGTCTTTTAAATTTTGTAGTTATTTACTTTATTTGTCTGACTCTGAGGTGCTGTCTGTAAAATTGGTTGGTGGGTTTTGGAACCTAAAATATCAAACTCAAAATGTCAGTGATTATTTTTTGGATTAAGTATTGTTCTTGTTTTTGGATTAGGATTGCTTGAAATTTGTCTTTAACTTGTAACATGTTTGATTATGATTTCTTTTATTCATTAGGCTACAACTTCATATTAACATCAATGTTAAAAAGTAAAAATAAATCAAACCCACTTGGTAAGCAAACCCATTAGCAAAGCAAACCCAATAAAAAAGAAAATGATAGGCCAAGAATATATTGACCCATAGTGATGAATTAACAAATTAATTAGCCAAGTTAATTAATTAATTCAATTAGCATGCAATAAGCATGGTAGCACGAACAAATCACCAATTAATCTAAATGCAGTGGAAATTAAATTGGCACAGTGATTTGTTTACGAATGGGGAAAACCTATATGGCAAAAACCCTACCGGATGATTTTAAGGTCACCACTTCTGAGAATCCACTATTATCAAAACAAGCGGTTACAAGTAAAGGACCTTATACCAACCTACAATTGAACCCTTACCCCAATACCTAATTGGACTAGTTCTGTAGTATGTGACTAACCAATTTGATGTGCGGATCCTAGTACGTGGCTTACTCACCAACTTAAGAAAGATGTTGGCTGCAAAGTTCTTTAGTTCATCACACGATAAAGATCAAGAAGCTCCTTGGTCACAAAATCCTACAATGTACAAACATAGCAGCTTCTTCAAGAGAAAGATGAACTAGGGCAAATTCTGTCTCCGATCACAACACAATTTGCATGAACACAACTTTGCTTCACACTCGCGCAACCTTTGACGGCCTTTAAAATAATCCATATGTATGTTTAGGGTTGTGAGAAAAGAAAGCCTAAACATGTACCCATGAATTGGATGCAAAACAGAACTGAAAATCTGTTTTTCATAAATCTCAATAGATAGCTTATTCATCAAGCTAGCTATCGAGCATCGAGCATCGAGCTTCAGCAGCTTTTAAATCTCGATAGATACTAGCTGTCGAGTTTTAAAATCTAGCACTTCTTTACTTGTTTCTTAGACAGATATGCATGCCTTTAACATTTGAACATGAAACCTTATTCCTTGAAGTATTAAACACATTCTAGATTTACCCAATTAAAAGTAAAGTGCGTTTTGTCAAAGGATTAGCCAATTATATAAAATATTGACATACGTTCCTAACATGATTCACATATGTCCTAATAGAAAATACAGTAACTTAGGATAAAAACCGTACTTTATGAGTTTGACAAATCAACTTCAATTTACTCAAAAAGGAGAGAGTAGAAGATAGATGTGAGATCTCAAATGGACTAGATTTGGGGATTTTCTGGTAGGAGGATAGCTATGAACTAAGCAAGAGTAGGGGGGATTTGTGTTTCTAGTGAGAGGAGAGGTAGAGAGACATGGATTTGAATTCCATGGTGAGGAGAGTGAAGGAGATTAGCTAGAGGGAGAAAGGAGAGTGAAGGAGAAGGAGAGTGAGAATAGATTCTTTTGTTTATGGGTTTAAGTTGTAGTCGAACTCAATATATTTAACATTGAGTTCCACTTTTTTTTCTTAAAAAAAATTGCTAAGAACTTGATATTCATATTATGAATATCGAGTTCTACTTTACACAAAACTTGATATTCCAAATATTAAGTTCCTTGTGGCTTTTTATTTATTTATTGAGAAAGGCCATATCATTGGCTACCATTGTGGCAAAAATGCATGAAACTCGATATTTTGAATATAAAGTTCTATGTGGAACTCAATTTTCATAATATCGAGTTCCAAAAGGGTGGTATTTTGCTACTTAGTTTGCAAACAGTGGTGTTTGACTATATAGTTTTTTCTTAAAGTGGTATTTTGCCATTTTACCCTAAAATAAAGAAAAAATGGTTTAAAACATTTTCCTTTTTCAAGATTTAATTGCCTTTAGCAAGGCTTCCACATTATAAAAATAAAAATAAACCACGAAAAACACTCTAAAATTATCATTGACTTTTACTTTTAACATTGTGGCTCATATCGATATTGTACTAAATAATAGTAAAAAACTACAAAGGAATCTATGTATTATGAGCTCTAAATAATAATATAAAAAAACAACTAATCTCATTAAAAATCATTTAGAAGGTTTCTTTCTATTTCTTTTTAGTTCTAAAACAAAATACATTTATGACTTTTCCACACTAAACACCTAAAGACCCAAAACAATCACAGCCTTTATGAAACCCATAATATCTAACCTTGACATCAAAACCATAATCTATCATCACACAATAATAATAATAATAATAATAATAATAATAATAATAATAAAATCTCTTCCTTAGTTAT
This sequence comes from Quercus agrifolia, assembly GCA_029955455.1. Classification (NCBI taxonomy): domain Eukaryota; kingdom Viridiplantae; phylum Streptophyta; class Magnoliopsida; order Fagales; family Fagaceae; genus Quercus; species Quercus agrifolia. The sequence goes on from JARQAD010000008.1 coordinate 23,285,151, forward strand.
AGCCAAATCATACAGGTTAAAACTTAAGAGGATGACAAAGTTAGAGCTAGGTAGGTATCATTGAAATGTTGAAGATAAATAAAATCATTCTTGATCGAGATATACTTGAGATGAGATGGCATGAAGGGTTGTGGGCTATATAGAAAGGAGTAGATGTGTAAGAGATTTATCTTGAAACATTGAATCAAAGAAAACAAAGAGTCTTACAAAGAATCCTTATTCTCTAATAGGAAAAGTCCTGAAACATTGAACCAAAGAAACATAAAGTCCATATTTTTTTGTTCTTATCATGGCTTAAGAGTATTTCGATTCTCTTTAAATAGTGCACTACATGGTAGAACCTCATGCTCTTTCGCACAAGGTATATCCTTTTATATATGTTAATTGATTTTAATTAGTAATTTAAACATTCCTACTTATTTTTTTTCAATTTACATATTTGTTTTATGAAATTTTAAACATACTTTTATATTTATTTATATTTTTATTTAATCATGTGGTCCGACTGATGGCCTACTGGTTGAACCATTGACCTAATGACCCAACTCTTAGACTAAGTTAACGTTTGGTAAGGGTTTAATAACTAGTCACATACTCCCCACATTACCTTGATTTTCGCACATTCCCAATAGTGTGTATGCTGTGATTTTCTATACTTTTTAAGAGTGTCATTTGTTACTTTCTTTCATGGTAGGTTGACTTTATGCTTTATTTACAGTTTCCCTATAAAATGTTTTCCTAACATTTTATGCATTTTAGTATGTTTGTTTTATTATAAAATTTTGTCAATCCTTAAAATGTTTTCTATTGACCATAAAATCATTTGAAATTTTTTGAAAATGTTTAGAAACAAAATCTTGGTAAAGCATTTAACTAAAAACGCATAGTCATTCTCCCTTTCCCCTTCCCATTTGTTGGTTAGGTCATTGGTCCAATGTCAAGTGGCCAAAGTCGCCGGTCTAATTGTCACTGGGAGCCATTGATTTTGGTGCTTTGAAAAGTTTTATATCATACCAGACTCATAAAATTTTTTTATTAAAAATTTTTTCAAATGATTTTTTTTTTTAATTTAAAAACATATTACATTTTTTTTTAATTTAAATTAATTTATAATTTTTACAAATATGAGTTAGATTTTAGCCCTCTGTTAATTTTAGAATTTCTAAAATATTTAAAATGATCATTTTTCCATTTATTTTAATTTTATTTAAAAATTGAGATTCTTTATTTTAATTTTATTTAGCCTTATGTTAATTTTATTTTAATCCAACCTTTAGCTAATTCTAGGGCTATAAACAAGTTGAGTTGACCCAAGTTTTAAAGGTTCAAGCTTTCCTTCATTTTTATTTCGATGAAGAGTCAAACCTGAGCTCATCATTAAACAAGAATACATGTTCAAAATTGGTTCATTTACTTCTTAAATTAGCTCAAGCTTATTTCTGATACTTGATTAACTATTATCCTTTTCCCTTGTACAGCAAAACCATGATTGAAATTATTTAATCATTCACAAATGAATCAATTTTGACTATTGTTGGATTGTTTATATTGTTAATAAACTACAATAATAATTTGATATCATATGAAATCTATTTTCAAATTTACACAATTGACTCTTAAGTCTATATTAGACAAGTATACATGAAAAAAATATAATATAATATCATCATATATAGTTAAATTAAGCCTTATATTAACTAGCTTGTTCACAAACACATAATTATGTTTGGGTTTGGTTTGTTTAATAATTGAATCTAAACTTGAACTTGAGTTTGACTTATTTTCTAAACAAATCTATATATATATATATATATATATATATCTAAAAGTAGAAGTGTAGCATTTATTGTTATTACGCTCCAGTTGAGCCATATCAGCATCCACGTTATTATCTTTTTCTTTCCAATTTTCCTATAATTGTTTTTAATTTTTTTTAATATTTACACTTTTCCGACCTTTCTATCTTCCTTATTTTTTCATCTCTCCACTACTTCTCCAACCTTTCTCCCTCCCTTACCTTTTCATCTCTTCACTATCCTCTACATTAATATCATTCTTCCTATTTCTCTTCATATTCCACTATTTTTGTCTTCTTATTCATACCCTCTACTATAAATTTGTCACTATCTATCTCATTTTATGTTCTCATGTTATAGAACATATGTCATGATTTTATGTAATTGGCTTATCCTTTGACAAAACGCACTTTACTTGTATTTGGGTAGACTTAGGATATGTTTAAATACTTCAATAAACCACGTTTTAAGATCAAGTGTTGAAGCCTTCAAGTTTGTTCAAGAAATCAAGCAAGGAGTGCAAATTAATTAAAGCTTGACAGCTGGTCGATAGCTTCTCGTCACCTCCTATCTGTCGAGGTTTAAGAATTTCAGAATTCAACTCTAATTTTCTTGGGATCCGTGAATTTGTCTTTGGGCCTTCTTTTCTCCTAACCTTAGACATATAAAAGGATTGTTTTAAGAGCCGAAGAACGGTATACAAGTTGCACAAGCATTGAGCAAACTCTGTTCAAGCAAATTGTGATCGGAGACAAGGTTCTTGACCTAGTTCATCTCTTTCTCTTGAAGAAGTTGTTGTGTATTTGCACCGTAGGGTTTTGTGACCAAGCATCTTCCTGATCTTCATCGTGTGGATGAACTGAAGAACTTTGCAGCCAACAATCTTTTTAGATTGGTGTTTTGAAGTCGCGTACTGGGATCCACGCAACTGTTAGTCACGTACTTGGGAGCCGTGCATCAGAAAGGGGAACTGTCACTACAGAACAAGTCCAATTGGGTATTGGGGTAAGGGTTCAACTGTAGGTTGGTAAGGTACTTGGGATTCCTTGCTTGTAACCGCTTGTTGTGATAATAGTGGAGTTTCGGGAGTGGTGACCTGAAAATCACCCAGTGGGGTTTTTGCCGTTAGGTTTTTTCCCATTCATAAATAAATCGTTGTGTTATTTATTTTCCCTTGCATAATTAGTTTGTTGGTGATTTGTTTGTGCTATCATGCGTTTGCATGATAAATTGATTAATTAATAACTTGAATAATTAATTAATTAATTTCTATCACAAGGGGTCATTTAGTTTGTGGCCTATCAAGTGGTATCAGAGCAGACACACTCTGATTTAGGGTTTAATCTTTGATGTGTTGATCCATTGACCCCTGTTTGTCATGGATAGAAGACAGTCATTAATTATACCTAATTTATTTGATGGCATTAACTATGCATACTAGAAAGTACGCATAAGAGTTTTCTTACAGTCCTTAGATGAGAAGGTGTAGCAAGCTGTAGAGATTGGCTGGACCAAGCCAAAGGAAGCGCCGGCCGATTGGGATGAAGCAAAGGTCAAGGCGGCTAACTTTAACAGCAGAGCATTGAATGCCTTATTCAGTGTAGTCACTAATGAGGAGTTTAAGAAGATATCCTCCACAGAAATTGCAAAGGAAGCATGGACCATCCTCCAAACAACCTATGAGTGTACAAAGGCTGTCAAGGATTCAAAGTTTCAGAGGCTCACTACAAGCTTTGAAGAAATAAAGATGGAGGAGGATGAGTCATTCGATGAGTTCTATGCCAAGCTCAAGGACATAGTAAACTCAGCCTTCAATCTTGGGGAAACCATTCCTGAACCCAAGATTGTAAGGAAAGGGCTCAGATTTCTACCCAAGAGATTCCATGCCAAGATTACAGCGATAGAATAATCAAAGGATATTGACAAAATTCCGTTGACAGAGCTAGTTGGTAACTTGTAGACCTATGAGTTAGAGTTGACAAAGATTAGAAAGTAGGGAAAAGGCAAGGGAATGGCCTTAAAGGCAAAAAGCAGTGACACAGATGAGTCTTCCGATGATGAAGATTCCAAGATGAAGTCCTACATTACAAGGCAGTTCAAGAAGTTTATGAAGAATGCCAACGGGAGGAACTTCGACAAGGACCACAGGCAATCCAGTTCTTCTCAATTTAAAGGGCAAGACAAATTGAAGAAGGATGCTAAGGAAGGTGGTCAGTATACTGTTCCCGTAGGACCTAAGTGTTTTGGGTGTCAAGGCTTCGAGCACATGAAACATGAGTGTCCTACGTATCTCAAGAGCATTGGGAAGAGTAAGGCACTTACTGCTACCTTGAGTGACACTAAGCCTGAGGAAGATTTCGACAATGAGGATGATGGAATCTTGAATGCCTTCACTGCCACTATCAATCCTATTGATAGGGTTGTTGAAGATGTGGACGAAGAAGAAAAATTGGTGGAGTCCAAATTTGAAAAGATGGATGATCAAGATGACATTCATACAGCCTATGAGAAATTGTACAAAGTTTCTGAAAAGCATGAGAAACTTTATAGGCTGGCCACCAAGAAACTTAGTGATGTGGAACTTGACCATGAAGAATTATCCACTAAGTTTAATGAGGCTAATCAGACTATTGGAGTACTAAGGTTTGAAAACAATTTCTTGGCTGAGAAGACTAAGAAGCTTGAGGCAGAGCTGTTTTAAGTTAGAGCTCAATTGGAGAGGACTTCAAGCGCTAAGCTAGATGAGATGCTCAGCATTCAGAAATCTGCTTAAGATTGAACAAGTTTAGGGTATGGTCTTTCTTCCTCTAGTACTGCTTTTACTAGTACTACTGTTTTTGTTCCCCCTGCTAGAAATATTGAAATTAGGAACATTGATGTTAAAATTAGTCTAGCTAGTGAGAACTTAGACAAGGGTAAATCTATCTTAGGAGCACCCCCTAAACTAGATAAGAAAGATGTTAAAAATCCTAATGCTAAGAAAGCTAACTCTCAGAAGTCTAAACAAAAGAAGTAACATCTCTGTCATCATTGTGGAGCTGCCGATCATACTCGACCAAATTGCTATAAGTGGTTAGCCACTCAACAGAGCAACGGCATGATAGCATCTGGAAGTCAAAATCAACTTCAATCATCTCTCGCTCCTCTCGGTGATCTTCTCAAGGCCCTCATGTTCCTTTCGAACTTGAACGGTTTCAATTCTTCCCCCTCACCACCGGTTCAAGGGTTTAATCAAAGGAAAGGTTCTTCCAAGGTGTGGAAGAAAAAGGACTCTAAGTGATTTTATCACTTTCTTCTATCTTCTTGTTTTTGTTTGTTGCATTACTTGTGTGTTTTGCTTTTATTTTGAGTCTGTCTAGTTTTATGCTTTGCTTTGTTTAACATGTTTTTGTTTGTTTATTTTCTTTTTTTTGTTTATTTTGTTTTTGATATAAAAATTAAAAAAAATTTGAAAAATCAGAAAAATACAAAAACAGTGTGTGTTTTGTGTACATTGGTACTTGTGAACCTTGGATGGCCATTAAAACAAAATTTTCTAAACTTTGTATCTTTTGTAGCTTAGATGAGCATCTCTATGCACAACTATGTAAGTGAGCTTTGTGGCTCTTATTTGTGATGAGTAAGATTGAATTGTTTCTTATACTTAACACTCGTATCACTCTTTTTGACGAGAAAGACTAAAAAATCTTGAGAGAAAGGCATTAATAACCATCTCACCACTGTTGCCCGCCAATCATGTATGACATCTGTATGTTTCGGCATAGCAAAAGTGTGATGTCAATGACATTTGTGTGCTTAGGTATAGCAAAATTGGAATGTCAAATATCATTGGGTATTTCTTTTCTTTCTCTAATAAGCCCATGTATGATAGACTTAAAAGAAAAATATGCAAAGAAAAATCAAAAGCAAAAAGATAAAAAATGCTTTTAAATATGATTGCAAGCGTGTATTCTAGGAGATGTGGGAGTTATAGGATGTACCTTGAATGTGATTGTCCCTATCAAGCAGTTATGATTGTGTGTGAGTTAAAGCGATTTTCTCATATCTCAAATCCTCATAATATGTACACACTTATGCAATCTGGCGATGTTTTTTATACACAACACGCAATATTCTTTGCTATTCTTGATACATGTGCAGATACAATGTGATTTGGCCATCACAAGTTTTACATGTGTTAATGTATGCTCACTAAACTGTCTTAACTTGGTTTTTGAAATATAAAATTGGTTAGACTTGTTTAGTATGTGTGTGTGTGTTTTGGAGATCCTTGTACTCAAATTTTTTTAAATTGAGAGACTATTTTGAGAGATTATTGTGTTGATTGGATCATTGGTTGAGTTGTATGTTGGATTGCATTCATGTCTGTGTTTTTCTCCTCTTGAAAAATTGTTTTGAAAAGCTGGCTCGACACCTCCTCGATACCTTGCTATCTGTCAAGCTTCTCAAGACTTTTTTCTTATCGCAATCCCGACAGCTCCTCGACACCTGGTGGATTGATCGAGAATGCTCCTGCATCCTCGATAGCTCCTCGACACCAGGTGGATCGATCGAGCTTCTGTTCTTGGATCTAATTCCTTGTTGCTAGATACTTGCTCGATACCTCAGCTGTCGACGACCATTTTCTCGATACCTACCTCGATAGATTCCTCGACACCTCTCGAAACTTGCATCTGTCGAGATTTACTAAGGGTCTATATATACTTTCTTCGCAATCCATTTCTCATTTCTTCGATCTCTCTCGATCTGTCTGCACTTGTTCATCTCCCAAACACTCTCTCTTTCACTCCAAACCTCTTCTTTTGAGATTTTTCAAGCTTTTTCAAGATTTTGCTTCTCTTGGTAAGTTTCTAATCTCTCATTCTACATGCATTTCATGATTTGAAACTTAGGTTTTGGGTTTTTGAAAAATTTTGGGGTTTTTCAAAATTGATGAGTTATTTTTGAAATTTTATGATGGGTTTTCATTTAAATATGTTTAAAACCTCATACATTGCATCACATTTGCATTTTAATGGTATTTTCATGCATTTAGATGTGTGTAGTATGCTTGTGTGCTGGTAGGATTAGATTGAGCTGAGTCCATGATGCTTTTTATTTTGCATGTCACATGTTCATGCATTTCCCATGCATGCGTACTCTCTTTTCCATATATTTGATATATTTGAATTGCTTGGGACTTTTCTAATTGTTCTTTTTTTTTTTTTTTTTTTTCCTTTATTTCTGTTTACGTTAGTCATGTTTATGGCATCTAAACGTAAATCCACTCCTGCCCGGAACCCTCTTCGTTCCAATGCTTCTTCTTCTACTGATCCTTCACCTTCCAATGTTTGGTTCCGTGATGATGATGCCTTTAAGGAATTTTCGGAGAACTTCTCTAGACGAGGTATTCATTCGGAAAGCCAAGTCATTTTGTCGGACTTTGTCAACACTGACCTTCCCTCTGTCATTCACAGTAGGGGATGGGAGTCACTGTGTAACGTCCCGGTCACATGTCCTCTCGTGCTTATCCAGGAGTTGTACTCCAACATGCACGGGATTGATCGTTCAGTATCTCTCCTTTTCACTTGCGTTCGAGGTATGTGCATTCCTATCACACTGCAGCTGGTTACGGATGTACTTCGGGTCCCTAGGATAGAGTTTCCTGATTATCCTAGTTGTGAGCGTCTGAAGACAATGTCTAGGGATAAGCTTATTTCTTCTTTTTGTGAGCACCCTACTGCTTGGGGTGAGCGTCTATTTACACCATGTCGACCTTTTGCTAAAGGTCCTAGATTCATGAACATGGTGATGACTTTTGTTTTGCATCCACTTTCTCACTATAACTCTATCACAGAGCCTCGTGCTCGATTTTTGTTATCTCTTCTTGAGCATCTTACTATAAATTTTCCTTCTCACTTAATTCTTTCTATCGTAGATGTTCATTTAGATTTAGCATCCCGTGATAAGTTCATCTTTCCTTCCACTATCACGAGGATTTTACGCCATTTTTCCGTTCCTGTTCCCTCTTCCGACCACTTTACCATCATGTGTGCCATAGATTACGCTACCGTTAAACGTAGCGAGGCCCAGTTTCGATCGCGGCAGTCGGATTTAGCAACACCCTCCTTTCGTTCTGCACCATCCCGGTCTACTCCATCTACATTCGCACCTTCTTCTTCAGGTGATGTGTTTTTAGGAGACGTCATGGTGCAGCTGCAGTGCATGGATGCTCGCCTGGATACACTCTCTATGGAGTTGTATTAGGTGAATGTTTGTGTTGGTCGTATTGCACGACGGCAGGGGACTATGGGCGGCTTTGCACCTAAGCCTACTCCTTCACCACCTCGTCTAGTGGCTTCTGATTCTGATGCTAAGGATGATGATGATGATGATGTGATGATGATGACGCTTTAGATGATGATGGAGATGCTAGCTCTACCAATGAGATGTCTACTTGACACTCTACCCTGTGTCACTTGTGACAAAAAGGGGAAGTAGTTTTGGATATGAGAGTAGTCACTCTTAGGGGGAGAGTTAGTGTTTAGATCATTATGTTAGGGGGAGTGATGTTTCTTTTTGAGGGATGTAGTGAGGATGCTATGTATCTTTTCTTTTCTTTTCTTTCTTAGATACATTGTTCTTGTACATGAGGTCTTGTGACCATTTATAGACGTACATTGTACTTATTTTCTCTTTTATATTGTTGATGTATGTTTCTCTTTCACCTACCCTTTCATGTGTTGTTTCTTTTCTCTCTTTATACGCATGCTTCTTATTATTTGTATGCAATCTATTATTTCTGTTTCACACAAAGATGCTTTGATGAGTTTTGTTTAAAGTGTTTCAAAAATACAGGTTGTCAAAGTCTACTTGCCATAAACTCTCTTCTTGCAAAATTTTTCAAGAGTTTGTGTTAGAATAGATTTTACTGTATTCAACAAGTGAATATGAGTTGAGTGATTTATGACATATGTGCTTATCGTGTTATAGAACATATGTCATGATTTTATGTAATTGGCTTATCCTTTGACAAAACGCATTTTACTTGTATTTGGGTAGACCTAGGATGTGTTTAAATACTTCAAGAAATCATGTTTCAAGATCAAGTGTTGAAGCCTTCAAGTCTGTTCAAGAAATCAAGCAAGGAGTGCAAATTCATTAAAGCTCGACAGCTGGTCGATAGCTTCTCGACACCTCCTATCTGTCGAGGTTTAAGAATTTCAAAATTCAACTCTGATTTTCTTGGGATCCGTGAATCTGTCTATGGGCCTTCTTTTCTCCTAACCCTAGACATATAAAAGGATTGTTTTAAGAGCCGTAAAACAGTACATAAGTTGCACAAGCATTGAGCAAACTCTGTTCAAGCAAATTGTGACCAGAGACAAGGTTCTTGATCTAGTTCATCTCTTTCTCTTGAAGAAGTTGCTGTGTATTTGCACCGTAAGGTTTTGTGACCAAGCATTTTCTTGATCTTTATCGTGTGGATGAATTGAAGAACTTTGCAGCCAACAATCTTTTCAGATTGGTGTTTTAAAGTCGCGTATTAGGATCTGCACAACTGTTAGTCATGTACTTGGGAGCCGTGCATCAGAAAGGGGAACTGTCACTACAGAACAAGTCCAGTTGGGTATTGGGGTAAGGGTTCAACTGTAGGTTGGTAAGGTACTTGGGATTCCTTGCTTGTAACCGCTTGTTGTGATAATAATGGAGTTTCGGGAGTGGTGACCTGAAAATCACCCAGTGGGGTTTTTGCCATTAGGTTTTTCCCCATTCGTAAACAAATCACCGTGTTATTTATTTTCCATTGCATAATTAGTTTATTGGTGATTTGTTTGTGCTATCACGCGTTTGCATGATAAATTGATTAATTAATAACTTGGCTAATTAATTAATTAATTTTTATCACAAGGGGTCATTTAGTTTGTGGCCTATCATTTAGAAAACCACTCCAAAGAGAAGGTTTCTCATAAAAGTGAGAAATAAGCTAGTCTCTAGACACTGTCTTGAGATGCTCATAACTAGGGTAGTCAGGATATGCTACCCTAGGAACATGTAGTACCTCGAATATAAGATCCGTAGTAACTACGATACGTGTACCTCTGAATGTCGTAGCAAATTGAGGCACAAAGGTATTGATGGTATGGATGTTGACCGGGAATCTCTCGAGTTTCCCATAGAGGGACTCCCATCCTCGAGTTCGAATGACTTAGGGTAGAGCAGTGTCGGAGAAATCCGATAGAATGACCTGGCATTCCGGATGAACACCACAGTCCTTAAATTCTCAAAGAAGTCTGTCTTAGCTTTTCATCATGGTACTGGATGTGAGATGGAATAGGTGGATCAGAAGAGGATGACCTGGAACCATAAAGAGGGTTCCAAGCCGGAGTGGATTTTCTCTGTTTAGGTGCCATAAAGAGTTCTATCCGAGAGAGAGAGAGAGAGAGAGAGAGAGAGAGAGAGAGAGAGAGAGAGAGAAGAAACAGAACACAAATTCAGAAAAGAAAGATGAAAATGATAGGTCAAGAATGTAGTGACCCCTTATGATGAATTAACAAATTAATTAGTTAAGTTAATTAATTAATTCAATTAGCATGCAATAAGCGTGGTGGCACAAACAAATCACCAAGTAATATGCAGCAAAAATTAAATTGACACGATGATTTGTTTACGAATGGGGAAAACCTACACGGTAAAAACCCCCATCGAGGGATTTTAAGGTCACCAGTCTCAAGAATCTACTATTATTAAAATAAGCGGTTACAAGTAAAGGAATTTCAGTACCTTATACTAACCTACAGTTGAACCTTTACCCTAATGCCAAATTGGACTTGTTCTTCAATGACAATCTCTCATTTTAATGCACGGCTCCCAGTTGGTGACTAATAAATTCGATGCACAGATCCCAGTACGTGGCTTACTAACCAACTTGAGAAAGATGTTGGCTACAAAGTTCTTTAGTTCATTGCACGATGAAGATCAAGAAGCTCCTTGGTCACAAAACCCTACGATGTACAAACATAACAGCTTCTTCAATAGAAAGAAGAACTAGGGCAAATTCTGTCTCTGTTCACAATTTGCATAAACACAACTTTGCTTCGCCCTCGCGCAACCTTTGATGGCCCTTAAAATAATCCTTATATATGTTTAGGGTTGTGAGAAAAGAAAGCCTAAACATGTACCCATAGATTGGATGCAAAATAGAATTGAAAATCTATTTTTCATAAATCTCGATAGATAGCTTATCTATCGAGCTAGCTGTTGAGCATCGGGCTTCAGCAGTTTTTAAGCCTTGATAGATACTAGCTGTCGAGCCTTAAAATCCAGCACTTCTTCACTTGTTTCTTGGATAGATTTGCATGGTTTTAACACTTGAAATTGAAATCTTGTTCCTTGAAGTATTAAACATATCATAAATCTACCGAATTAGAAGTAAAGTGCATTTTGTCAAAGTATTAGCCAATTACATAAAATATGGACACATGTTCCTAACATGATTCACATATGTCCTAACAATCTCCCCCTTTGGCAATCCATGACAAAACCACAACAAACAAATGAACATATGAAAGAAGTCATAAATCACTCAATTCATACTCACTTGTTGAATACAATAAAATCTATCTTAACACAAACTCTTGAAAAATTTTGCAAGAAGAGAGTTTATGGCAAGAAGATTTTGACAACCTGTATTTTTGAAACACTTTAAACAAAACTTATCATGACATCTTAGAGTGAAACAAAAATAATAGATTGCATACAATATATAAGAAACACGTGTATAAAGAGATAAAAGAAATAATACATGGAAAGATAGGTGAAATGTGATAACAACATCATCAAATATATATCAAAGATAGGTACAATGTTTGCTATCACCAAAGTGGTCACAAGACCGATGTACAAAAGATAATGTGTCTAAAATAGAAAGAAAAGAAAAGATACACAAAAATCGTCACTACATCCTTCATATACACTCCCCCTAATGACTGCAAGATATGTACTTTTTAATATGCATAGTTAGTGCCATCAAATAAATGAGGTATAATAAAAGACTATCCTTTATCCATGACAAATAGGGGTCAATGGATCACATAGTAAAGATTAAATCCCAATCAGAGTGTGCCTGCTTTGATACCACTTGATAGGCCAAGAATGTATTGACCCTTTGTGATGAATTAACAAATTAATTAGCCAAGTTAATTAATTAATTCAGTTAGCATGAAATAAGCATGGTAGCATAAACAAATCACCAATTAATCTAAATGCAGCAAAAATTAAATTAACATGGTGATTTGTTTACGAATAGAGAAAACCTATATGGCAAAAACTCCACCAGGTGATTTTAAGGTCACCACTCTCGAGAATCCACTATTATCAAAACAAGTGGTTACAAGTAAAGGAATCCCAGTACCTTATACCAACCTACAGTTGAACTCTTACCCTAATACCCAATTGGGCTTGTTCTGTAGTGATAATCTTTCCTTTTAATGCATGGCTCCCAATACGTGACTAACCAATTCGATGTACAGATCCAAGTACGCAGCTTACTCACCAACTTGAGAAAGATGTTGGCTGCAAAGTTCTTCAATTCATCACACGATGAGGATCAAAAAGCTCCTAGGTCACAAAACCCTACGGTGTATAAACACAGTAGCTTCTTCAAGAGAAAGATGAACTAGTGAAAATTCTGTCTCCAGTCACAATTTGCATGTACACAACTTTGCCTCACACTCGCGCAACCTTTGACAACTCTTAAAATAATCCTTATATATGTTTAGGGTTGTGAGAAAAGAAATCCTAAACATATACCTTCGGATTGGATGCAAAATGGAATTGAAAATTTGTTTTCATAAATCTCGATAGATAGCTTATCTATTGAGCTAGCTATTGAGCATTGGTTTTTGGCAGCTTTTAAACCTCGATAGATACTAGCTGTTGAGCTTTAAAATCCAGCACTTCTTCACTTGTTTCTTGGATAGATTTGCATGGCTTGAACACTTGAACTTGAAATCTTGTTCCTTGAAGTATTAAACACATCCTAGATCTGCCCAATTACAAGTAAAGTGCATTTTGTCAAAGGATTAGCCAATTACATAAAATATTGACATATGTTCCTAACATGATTCACATTTGTCCTAACAGAAAATACTGTAACTAAGGATAAAAACCATACTTTATGAGTTTGACAAATCAACATCAATTTATTCAAAACGGGGAGAGGAGAAGATAGATGTGAGATCTCAAATGGATCAGATTTAGGGATTTTCTAGTAGGGGGATAGCTATGAACTAAGCAAGAGTAGGGGGGATTTGTGTTTCTTGTGAGAGGAGAGGTAGAGAGAGATGGATTTGAATTTCATAGTGAGGAGAGTGAAGGAGATTAGCTAGAGGGAGAAAGGAGAGTGAAGGAGAAGCAGAGTGAGAACAGATTCTTTTGTTTATGGGATTAAGTTGTAGTCGAATACAATATATTTAACATTGAGTTCCGATTTTTTTTTTTTTTTTAAACTTAATGGGATGACAAAGTTGGAGTTAGGTAGGTATCATTGAAATGTTGAAGATAAATAAAATCATTCTTGATCGAGATGTATTTGAGATGAGATGGCATGAAGGGTGGTGGGCTATATAGAAAGGAGTAGATGTGTAAGAGATTTATTTTGTCTAATAGGAAAAGTCTTGAAACATTGAACCAAAGAAACAGAAAGTCCATATTTTTTTGTTCTACTATGGCTTAAGAGTATTTCGATTCTCTTTAAAAAGTGCACTACATGGTAGAACCTCATGGTCTTTCACATGAGGTATATCCTTTTGTATATATTAATTGATTTTAATTAATAATTTAAACATGCCTACTTTTTTTTTCAATCTACATATATATTTTTTTTTGAAATTTTAAACATGCTTTTATATTTATTTATATTTTTATTTAATCATGTTGTTCGACCGATGGCCTACTGGTTGAACCATTGACCTAATGACCCAACTCTTAGACTAAGTTAATGTTTGGTAAGGGTTTAATAACTAGTCACATACTACCCACATCGCCTTGATTTTCTCAAATTCCCAATAGTGTGTATGTTGTGATTTTCTATACTTTCTAAGAGCGTCCTTTGTTACTTTCTTTCAAGGTAGGTTGACTTTATGCTTTATTTACAGTTTCCCTATAAAATGTTTTACTAACATTTTATGCATTTTACTATGTTTGTTTTATTATAAAATTTTGTCAATCCTTAAAATGTTTTTTATTGACCATAAAATCATTTGAAAATTTTTGAAAATGTTTCACAAACAAAAACTTGGTAAAGCATTTTACAAAAAACACGTAGTCGTTCTTCCCTTCCCCCTCCCATTTGATGGTTAGGTCATCGGTCCGGTGTCGAGTGGCCAAAGTCGCTGATCCGATGGTCACTGGGAGGCATTGATTTTGGTGCTTTGAAAAGTTTTATATCATACCAAACTCATAAAATTTTCTTATTAAAATTTTTTTCAAATGAATTTTTTTTTTAAAAGTAAAAACATATTACATTTGATTTATTTATTTATTTATTATTTTTTTTATTTTAGTTTTTACAAAAATGAGTTAGATTTTAGACCTTTGTTAATTTTAGAGCTCCAATTCTCATTAAGGGGAAAAAAAAAAGATCTTTTGGCTTTCTTGATACCAAATATGACTTGGATTTAGCCCTATGTTAATTTTAGAATTTCTAAAATATTTAAAATGGTCATTTTTCCATATATTTTAATTTTATTTAAAAATTGAGATTCTTTATTTTAATTTTATTTAGCCCTATGTTAATTTTATTTTAATTCAACCTTAGCTATTTCTAGGGCTGTAAACAAGTTGAGTTGACCCAAGTTTTAAAGGTTCAAGCTTTTTCCTTCTGTTTTATTTCGATGAGGAGGCAAACCTAAGCTCATCACTAAACAAGATTACGTGTTCAAAATTGGTTCATTTACTTGTTAAATTAGCTCAAGTTTATTCATGATACTTGATTAACTATTCTCCTTTTCCCATGTATAGTAAAACTATGACTGAAATTATTTAATCATTCACAAATCAATCAATTTTTACTACTATTGGATTGTTTATATTGTTAATATACTACAATAATAATTTGATATCATATGAAATCTATTTACAAATTCACACAATTGACTCTCAAGTCTATATTAGACAAGTATACATGAAAAAAATATAATATAATATCATCATAAATAGTTAAATTAAGCTTCATATTAACTAGCTTGTTCACAAACACATAATTATGTTTGAGTTTGGTTTGTTTAATAATTGAATCTAAACTTGAGTTTGAGTTTGACTTATTTTCTAAACAAATCTATATATATATCTAAAAGTTGAAGCATAGCATTTATTGTTGCTACGCTTCAGATGAGCCACATCAGCATCCACGTCATTATCTTTTTTCTTTCCAATTTTCCTATAATTTTTTTTTAACATTTATTTTTTTAATATATACACTTTTTCAACCTTTCTCCCTTCCTTAATTTTTTATCTCCCCACTACTTCTCCAACCTTTCTGTCTCCCTTACCTTTTCATCTCTTCACTACACTCTACATTAATATCATTCTTCCTCTTTCTCTTCATATTTCGCTATTTTTGTCTTCTTATTCACACCCTCTACTATAAATTTGTTACTATCTCTTCCATTTTATGCATTGTTTTCCCTCACAATAAAAAGGTTCTCTCTCTCTCTCTCACACACACACACACACAAAATTTTTTGTTGGATTATTTTATTTTATTTTTCTTGCATCTCTGCTTTAGGTTGATAATTTTTTATATTTTTTAAAACTCTATTTTGGGTTAATGCGATTTAGTTTAGTTTTTTAAATTGTTGTTGTTGTTGTTGTTGTTTTTTTTGGGTTCTCTTTGATTGTTAACTGTTATCTTATTGCATTATAAAGAATTCAATATAGCATATAAAAATCTATATATATCTAAAAATTAAAGTGTAGCATTTATTGTTGCTATGCTCCAATTGAGCCACATCAGCGTCTACGTCATTATTTTTTTCTTTCCAATTTTCCTATAATTGTTTTTAACTATTTTTTTTAATATTTACATTTTTTCAACATTTCTCCCTTCCTTACTTTTTCATCTCCCCACTACTTCTCCAACCTTTCTCCCTCTCTTACATTTTCATCTCTTCACTACCCTCTACATTAATATCTTTTTTCCTCTTTCCCTTCATCTTCCTCTATTTTGTCCCTTCTTATTCACACCCTCTATTATAAATTTGTCACTATATCTTCTTTTTTATGCATAGTTTTACCTCACAATAAAAAGGTTCTCTCTCTCTCTCTCTCTCTCAATTTTTTGTTGGATTTTTTATTTTTCTTGCACCTCTGCTTTAAGATGATAATTTTTTATATTCTTTAAAACTCTGCTTTGGGTTAATGCAATTTAGTTTTGCTTTTTAAATTGTTGTTGTTGTTGTTGTTGTTTTTGTGTGTGTGTGTGTGTGTGTGTGTGTGTTCTCTTTGATTGTTAAATGTTGTCCTATTGCGTTACAAAGCATATAAAAATATAATATTATTCTATTACATAACATGGTTTGGATAATTTGGTATATATTTATTCTATTATATAGTATGATTTTTTATAGTGCTCAATTTAGATGTTAAACTATGAGACTTTACTAATTTTTGTTTATTTTTTGGATGAGTGAAAAATTTTAGCTTTTGCAATTTTTTTTTTTTTATTATTATTTTATAACAATACATATATAGAAATTTTAATTCTTTGATTTTGCTAGTAATTGTTTATCTGATAATATGTTTTGAGTGGACAAAATAACAATTTCTGCAAAGAAAATAACTTTAATAGATTATCAATAGCAAATTGTTTTCCTAATTGGTCTAATTAATTTTTTGGATTGTAGGCAGAACAAATAAGGTTTGAAAAAGTTTGTTTAAAAATAAAAGAATAATTTCCGAATTTGATGTTCTTTTTAATGATTCAAAAAAATGTTATAAATAACTTTTATTAAAAAATGAATATTTCTGTTAACTTGCCTTTTGAATTCTTGAGAAAATTGTATTGTTCTCATTTTGGCATAGGACAAAATAACAATTTCTGCAAAGAAAATAACTTTAATAGATTATCAATAGCAAATTGTTTTCCTAATTGGTCTAATTAATTTTTTGGATTGTAGGCAGAACAAATAAGGTTTGAAAAAGTTTGTTTAAAAATAAAAGAATAATTTCCGAATTTGATGTTCTTTTTAATGATTCAAAAAAATGTTATAAATAACTTTTATTAAAAAATGAATATTTCTGTTAACTTGCCTTTTGAATTCTTGAGAAAATTGTATTGCTCTCATTTTGGCATAAAAAAATTTATATTTATGATTTATGAGTGTTCCTATAATAAATAAAAATATGATTACAAAATACATTACTCTTTATTACATTAGTTTAAATTGTTAAAAAAAAAAATCAATAAAACCACCATAAAAATAATTATCACGCGTAACGCAGAGGTTCGCAGCTAGTAAACATAAATAAATGTTTTCTCAAGTCGAACTGAGCTGTTCATAAAAATCTTGGTTTATTTTGACCCCAAACTAATTCCATAAAAATCTTGCCAGCTTTGATTATCTCGCATAGGGCTGTCAAGTTAAACTTTCACTAGTCTACTACTTACTAGTTATTAGTCCACTTAAGGTTGATTTGTCAAAGGACCCTACCAACGTTTTCCAGCTTGTATTTCCCGCAAGATTGTGACTGCAATGTTATATGTTCAATTTTATGGGACATGATGTCAAGAGAAATTAAGTTGAAATAGACTTTAGAGACATTGAACAAGTGGGAGGTAATGAAAATAATGGACCATTGCACATCACACTCTTTCTTTTTCTTCGTTTTACTTCTTTGTATGGACTACTAATTACTACCAGCTACCAAGTTCAAAGTCAGTGATTGATATATCACGTAATAACCTTAATGCCGTGACTGACACGGTGGGAAGCCTAATAGCAATTGGGAAAACGCGTTGAGAAAACTACTTCATAAATAAATAATTAATACTACTTCTCAAAAAAAAAATTAAAAAAAAAATCACATTATACTAATATCATAAATTTCATCAATGATTATCGAAATCCCTTAACTACTGCAGTAACAAGTTCTATTTCAGAAGAGTTTAATCCTGAGAGGGCTACCTATGAGTTCCCTACGATGATTAGTGAAGGATATATATGGTACACAAAATAAAATGAAACTACATGGAAGAAGAAAAATTATTTCTTGCAGGCGAAAGTTTACACGGACACGGTAGCTGGACATGGAGGAATAGATACTCCCTCCGTCCCACTTTTTTTGTTTTCTATTCCATTTTGAGATGTCCCAAAATATTGTCCCGTTTCTAAAAATAAAAGTCATTAATTTATTAGTGTTCCTATTATACCCCTATTAATTTATTAATTCAATTTTTTGATAATTTTTTTAAGAGTAGTTTTGGAAACTTATGCATTCTTAAAAGGTAGACAAGATAATAAATGATATTCTCTTAAAAAGTTTGACTTTTCAAACAGGACAAAAAAAGTGGGACGGAGGGAGTACTTCAGTAATTCCTTCTAATATCAAGACTACACTTTTCATTGTAGGACGAAGTGCTGGTTCATCCTGAATACACCAGAGTGCCACCTTAACCATATTTTCCACCATGGTCTTATCTGCTTCTTCCCCTCTCAAAATCTTGTGCAACTCCTTAGCAACTATGAAGCATGAGTGCGTTTTGGGACTCGGGTGCGGGTGCAGGTGCGGCAGGACTCAACAATTAAAACATTATTAAAAATATTTTTATTTATATTTTCTATATATTTTTACTATTAAAATATTCTTAAAAAACACATTACTATGCCTTGATTCACAAAACAAAGAAAGAAGAAGGTAAGAAACACCTTTGAGGTCAGAATTTCAGTTGTTTCGACGAGTTTCAAAGCCTATTTCGGCCGTATCGGTCGCCGGCTGATACAATCCGATATGTTCGATACGGCCCGATTCGAGCCGAATCGAAGCCGATTCGGCGCAAATCGAAGCCGATTCGGCGCGAATTGAAGCTGATTCGGCGTGAATCGAGCTGCGTCGGCGTGAATCCGAGAAAAAAAAAAACTCAAACGCGGCATCAACGCGCGGGCAACCACGTCGGATGCGGGTGCAGCACCCATCCCAGCCATGTCCTTTCTAGCCTAGCATCAAAGCATTTGTAAATCCAAGTAGAAAGAATAACCACTTCCTCGTTTGATACATCTAGCTCTACGTTTCTTCTACAACATACAATTTCCAAGAGCACTATTCCATAACTGTAAACGTCTACCTTGATTGATATTGGCGTGTTCTTCTGCCATTCTGGTGCTAAGTACCCTTTCGTCCCTTTGACCCCTGTGAAGGTCCTTGTTTGATCTGCCATTAAAAATTTGGCCAGCCCAAAGTCAGAGATTTTAGCTATCCAAAAATCATCCATTAATATGTTTTGAGGCTTTATATCACAATGAATAATTGAGGCTTCCCACTCCTCATGTAGATAGAGGATCCCTCTTGCAATATCTTGTGCAATTCTCACTCTCTCATTCCTTTTGGAGATGTTTGGGCTTTAAAAAGATGATTGGCAAGGGAGCCATTGCTCATGTATTCGTAAACTAGAAGCCTTTTAGAGTCCTCGGCACAATAACCAAGCAAACGAACTAAGTTCCTTTGGTGGGTTCTCCCAATTACTCGCATCTTTGCACGGAACTCCCTTTCTCCTTCTTCAACTAACTTCTCTAGTCTCTTTACTGCAACAAGTCTTTTACCTTTGTAGAGTGCCCCTTTGTAAACTGCTTCAAATGAGCCCTTACCCAATTGTTCTTTAAAGCCATTTGTTGCTCTTTTGAGTTTATTATATGAAAACAATCTCAACGTGACCTCCTCGTTCAGGCCAAAGTTTACATTCTCTAACAGCCTTTTGTACCATAAAACTCGGCTTTTTGAAAATGAAAAGGCCAGAGACTGCAAGAGCAACACATGACAATACAATACAACGTAAACTCACCAGAAAAATTGGCACAATTGCTCTTTTGCTTGTGATCAAGATCACAGGTGGATTTTCTGATGGGACCGACGAATATCCACATCTCCTAGACCAGACTACTAAATAAGGACGAAGTAATATTGACGAACTAAGAGATCAGTCGCTCCTGAAGAAGGCATGGGGGTCATTCAATATAGTCAATAAGTAAGTGCTTTGGACAGCTACAAAGCCAGTCTGGCAATCCGTTGGAGCCTATTAAAGCCCCATTACTAGGCAGAGGCGTTACCACTAAGACATTAACCACCAACAACGGCTAGAACCCAAGACAACCTATATAAAGCCTCCACATTCTCAACAGAAGGTACACGAGAATTCTTATAAACACACGATGAAATACAATTGTGCTATCGTTCTTTAAAATAGTATTTTTCTTTCCATTCTGACTTGGGCGGAGACGTTGTGGCAGGCACCACACCGGTGACCACTTTGGAAGGATCAGTCTTATCTTCTACGCAGGTACTCAAGTGAAGGTTTAGATCCATTTGGACACTCGATTGACGATGTCAAGCCTCATCATTTTGGTGCTGTCTGTGGGGAGAAGCTTTCCGTATCGAGATTTGAAAAAGTAGTTCCCATCAACTTCTATTTTCAAATGGAGTCCAACCAAGATTCTGTAGCCCTGGCTCAACAAGTTCAGGCACTTGCGGTCACCGTAGAAGAACTTACTAGACAAAATCAAGAAATGAAGCTACTGCTCCAACAGGAGGAGAACCGTTCCAAAGGTAATCCGGAAGATGAAGGGGATAGTCAGAGAAGAAGTGACCACCAAAGACCTATTTCTCTGGATGATCAAAATTCAGAGCTCCTTCAAGAGATGAGGAAGGAGATTGACGAGTTGAGGAGTGCTATCAAAGAGAAGACAGACTAAAGTATGGATAGACTAGTCAGAGCAACCGATTCACCTTTCACTACGGTAGTCCTAGAGTGTCCAGTGCCATCAAAGTTCCGATTGCCTCAGCTTGAGCCGTTCGACGGGCTTAAGGACCCCTAGGACCACCTCATCACTTTCAAGACGACACTAGGCCTTCATTAGCCCCTTGACGAAATACTGTGTCGTTCCTTTTCCACCACTTTTAAAGGAGCTACAAGAGAATGGTTCATAAAGTTGCCAACATCATCAGTTGATAACTTCGAGCAGTTAAGCAATGCCTTCCTACGTCACTTCATTGGGGGACAGCGTCCTAAGAGGCTAACGGACTACTTACGCATCATTAGGCAAGGAGAGAAGGAAACCCTGAGGTCATATGTGAAACGTTTCACTTGAGAAACCTTGGTGGTAGATGAAGCTGACGGCAAAGTGCAGCTGACGACCTTTAAAGTAGGACTGAGATCCAGAGATCTCGTGGCTTTACTCGCGAAGAATCCTCCAAAGACAATGGCAGAGATGCTCCTGAAAGCACAGAAGTACATGAATGCTGAGGACGCAGTAGTAGCCATAAGAGATGTAGAGAA
The DNA here is from genome assembly GCA_029955455.1 of Quercus agrifolia. NCBI lineage: Eukaryota > Viridiplantae > Streptophyta > Magnoliopsida > Fagales > Fagaceae > Quercus > Quercus agrifolia. The sequence continues at coordinate 23,306,475 of JARQAD010000008.1, forward strand.
ACCAGGGGACAAAGGAAGGAAAGAATCCAAAAGAATCCTTGTGGACAATGGTAGCTCTGTAGACATCATCTACCTTCCTGCTTTTCAGCAGTTGAAGCTAAACCCAAAGAGACTGCGCCCATTTAAATCCCCTTTTGTCAGTTTCAGTGGAGACAAGGTATATCCAAAGGGCATATTAACGTTGACAATAACAGTGGGGACACACTCAAGGCAGTTGACTCGTCAGCTAGACTTTCTAGTGGTAGATTGCCCCTCATCCTACAATGTAATTATTGGAAGACCCACACTTAACAAATGGAAGGCAGCCACGTCCACCTATTGCATGAAGGTAAAGTTCCCTACAGATAACGGTATTGGCGAGGTAAAAGGAGATCAAATCTTAGCTAGAGAATGCTACCAAGCCGTCTTGACTACAAAGGAGAACCATACATGGATGATTGAAGAAAAGGAAGAAAACAAGATGGAAGTCCTGGAAACAATAACATTGACCGAAGGTGAGATAACCAAAGCAACGAGAATAGGGACGATGCTAAGTCCTGAAATGAGAACAATGCTCATCTAGTTCCTTAAAGAGAACCTAGATGTCTTCGCCTGGAGCCATGAGGACATGCCAGGAATATCTCCAGAAGTCATTCAGCATAAGTTGAACATGAACCCGGAGAGAAAGCTCATTCAGCAAAGACAGAGAGTCTTCGTCCCAGAATGGGACCAAGCAGTTACTGAAGAAGTTAGCAAACTCTTGACTGGCTCGCAAACATCGTCCTAGTGAAGAAGGCAAATGGGAAGTGGAGAATGTGTGTGGATTTCAGGGACTTGAATAAGGCATGCCTGAATGACAGTTTTCCTTTACCAAGGATAGACCAGCTTGTGGATTCTACAGCCGGACATAAGTTGTTGACGTTTATGGACGTTTTCTCAAGATACAATCAGATAAAAATTGCTAAAGAAGACTAGGATAAAATTGCTTTCATCATGAGCCAAGGCCTCTATTGCTATAAGGTAATGCCTTTTGGATTAACGAATGCAAGAGCTACTTATCAGAGATTAGTGAACAAGATGTTCAACAAACAAATCGGTAGGAATATGGAAGTATACGTAGATGATATGGTCGTCAAGAGTAAAAAAGAGCTTGCCCATTTGGATGACCTCAAGGAGACATTCGCCACCCTTAAACAATACCAGATGAAGCTGAATCCTAGCAAATGTGTCTTTGGTGTAGCTTCAGGGAGGTTCTTGGGATTCATGGTGTCCCAAAGAGGGATAGAAGCAAACCCGGAGAAAGTGCAGGCCATAATCAACATGGCTTCACCCAGGACCGTCAAAGAAGTCCAAAAGCTTACAGGGAGGATTGTAGCTCTTAATAGGTTCGTCTCTAGAGCGACGGACAAATGTGTACCCTTCTTTAAGACCTTGAAGTGGGCTTTCGCCTGGACTGACGAGTGTGAAGCAGCGTTCTAGGAACTAAAACGTTACTTAAGTAATCCACCCCTCTTGAGTCCGTCCAAAGAGGGGGAAAATTTACACTTGTACTTGGTGGTATCAGCTACAGCAGTAAGTGCAGCCCTGATTCGGGAAGAGGGTAAGAAACAGCTCCCAGTTTACTATGTCAGTCAGGCCTTCCAAGGGGCTGAGTCCAATTACCCAAGGATCGAAAAAATTGTTTTCGCACTAATAGTATCCTCACTCAAATTAAGATAGTGTTTTCAGGTAAATCCTATCTTGGTAATGACGGACCAACCTATCAAAAAGTCCATGAACAAACCTGAGGCAGCAGGAAGAATGGTTCAGTGGGCAATCGAGCTTAGCCAATTTGACATTGAATACCACCCTAGAACAGCCATTAAGGCACAAGCTTTGGCAGACTTCATCATCGAGTTCACCTTCCCGGATGAGGACAACCTCACTAACGAAGCCGAACGATGGACGATTTAAACTGATGGTTCGTCAGCACAAAAAAGGGGTGGAGTAAAAGCCGTCATAACCACTCCTGATAGAGAAACACTCAAATATAGAGTTCAACTAAAATTACCGGCTACGAAGGGATACTAATGGGACTAAGACTTGGAAAGGCGTTTAGAGTTAAGAACCTGTTAGTCCAAAATGATTCAAAGTTGGTGACTGGACAAATCAAGGGAGAGTACGAGGCAAAGGAAGAAAGAATGCAGAAGTACTTCAGGCTGACGAAACATATGACTCATAAGTTCGATAAGGTGGAGTTTGTACAGGTCCTTAGAAGCCAGAATATAGTAGCAGACGAAATCTCGAAGTTAGCATCGCCAGAAGAATGAGGGTCGAACAAGGGCTTAGCAATGGAAGTCTAGAAACACTCCAGCATTGAAGAAGTTCTGACATTCATAATCTAAAGGGTGAACAGCTGAATGACACCGATCGTATCGTTCCTCCAGGACGGACATCTCCTTCAAGATGCCGACGAGGCCAGAAAGATCAAGAAAAAGGCGGCCAGATTCACGATTCTTAATGACGCCTTATACAAAAGAGGCTTCTCCATGTCGTACTTGAAGTGTGTCGACGAAGATGAAGCCAAGTACATTCTGAAAGAAATCCATGAAGGGATTTGTTGAGACCATGCTGGCCCTAGATCCCTAGTAAGCAAGGTTATTCGAACAAGTTATTTCTGGCCTACTATGCAGGTGGATGCAGTGGAGCTCGTTAAGAAATGTGACAAGTGCCAATGTTTCAGGAACGTCTAGAGACTTCTAGCAGAGTGACTGACGACGATAACCTCCTCGTGGCCATTTACGCAATGGGGAATCGACATCGTCGGCCCACTGCCCCTAGGTAAAGGTTAGGTAAAATTCCTACTAGTTACTATTGATTACTTCACAAAGTGGGTCGAAGCAAAGGCCCTAACAACAATCACTGAAGCAAAAATTCGAAACTTTGTGTGGAAGAATATAATTTGCAGATTTGGGATCCCAATGACGATAATATCAGACAATGGGCGGCAATTCGACAACCAAAGCTTCATGGACTTCTGTTCAAACCTCGGCATTAATAACCAATTCTCATCCTCAGGCCATCCTCAGGCGAATGGACAGGCGGAGGTGACAAATCGAACACTGCTTAAGATCATCAAAGCCAAGCTGGACGACGCAAAGGGTGCCTGGCCTAAAGAATTGCCTAACATCCTGTGGGCTTACAAAACCATGGCAAGAACCTCGATGGGAGAAACCCCCTTCAGGCTCACCTATGGCACTGAAGTCGTTATCCTAGTCGAGGTAGGAATAACCAGCATCAGGTGAGAGGTATTCAACGAAGAAAGCAATGATGATCACTTGCGAATCAACCTGGATTTTCTAGACGAAGTAAGAGAAAAAGCTTCCATCAGAATGACAAAGTATCAGCAGAAGATGGCCGACTACTACAATAAGAGGGTAAAGCTCAGACGACTTGACATAGGAGATCTCGTCTTGTGCAGGGTTACCATCGCGACCAGAGATTCTGCCCAAGGAAAGCTTGGCCCCACATGGGAAGGACCTTATTGAGTCGTCCACTACTCTAGACAAGGTAGCTACCACCTGGAAACCATGGACGGACAGAGACTCCCTAGGCCATGGAACATTGAACACTTGAAGAAGTACCACCAATAGATGTACCAAATGAATGTATCCACTCTTGAAATTAATAAAAGAACTATTCAACCAATGTCTTCGTGCAAGCAGATCTAACCAGCTTTCAAACAAAAAATAAAAAATGGCTAAGTAACAAGATTCCTCCTTGATGGATGTACGTTACTGACGAAGCCATGCATTTGACAAAATCCCTTAAATGGGTGTAAGTAAAAAAAAAAAAAACAAAAAATGGTTAAGTAACAAGATTCCGCCTTGACGGATGTACATTACTGACGAAGCCATATACTTGACAAAATCCCTTAAATAGGTGTAAGTCAGAAAACAAAGAATGGTTAAGTAACAAAATTCCGCCTTGACGGATGTACGTTACTGACGAAACCATATACTTGACAAAATTTCTTAAATAGGGGTAAATAACGAAAGAAAATTCCGTCTTGATGGATGTACACCACTGACGAAGCCCTAACAGAATACATACAAGACAAGAGAAAGGAAAGGCATAGCTCAATCTTTTTACTAAGTACACAACATGGACACAAGCACATTATGAGCCAACAAGTATGCAGTCACGAACGCAAGTACACACTTATAAATTTAATTAAAACCCAAAACAGTGGGCAGTTACCATTGTTCTCCATATTTAATGGCCTATGAAAATTGGGCGAATAATGCTACTCCTAAAATAAAGGGAAAACTGTTCCAAAATTAGATTTACAAAAAGCCTTCAAACATAATGGGCACACACACACAAAAAAAAAAAAAAAAAAAAAAGGGAAAGAAATTCTTTTCTTTAAGTGTTAGGTTCAAGCGTCAGCTGTAGTGCCGTTAATATCGAGGGCATTCTCGTGAGCATCAGTCTTGGTAGCTGAAGATTGAGCAACCTCGTCGACAGCCATTTCCTTATCAACATGCTTCAAGCCGAGCTTCTCCAAGTCCACTCCAGAGGAGTGCTTCATGAAGTATCTCCTTAAAAGCTCAAACCCCTTGAAGTACCAGTTGAAAAGTACAGTGTTGTACTCCTCGGTCTGTTGGAAGCCCTCGATGGCCTTGGCTGCAATCCCTTTGGTCCTCTCCTTGGTGGCAGTGAGTTGCTCATCTTTTTCCTTGGTCAACTCTCACTCAACTCTAATCTCTTCAGTCAAGGTCTTGAGCTTTTCCTTGGCCAGGTTGGCATCGTTCATGGCAGCTATCTTCTCTTTCTTCAACTTCGAGTTTTTTGCCTCCAAGGTCGTCACATGAGACCGCGTAAACTCAACCTTAGCCTCCGAGGCCAAATACTTTGAAGTAAGATGGAAACTCTCTCCCAACACCTACAAAAAAAAAAAAAAAAGGGAAGAAGAAGTTTATATAAAAAAGAGAAAAGAAAAGGAAAAGACGAACGTAAGGCAAAGTTACACAGGTACCTAGACGAGCTTATGGAGATGACGTCTCATAACTTCATCGGCTGGCACCCCTGAGAGTACCTTCAGGTCATCTGCGTTAAAGATATCTTGAGCCCGTGCCATGGAAACTCCAGCGTCATCCCAGATGTTAGAAGGCCTGGAGTCAGCTTTCTCCTTTTGCTTATCCCCAGCCCTTGGCCTCTTATTTCGGGGAGTAAGCTTTTCCACTGATGGGGTTGGCGACGTTGTCCCCGCCATCATAGGGGTTGGGGTGGAAGGGAGTGCTGCAAGGATGGGAGCACCCCTGTCCGTTATACGGACGGACTTAGTCCCAATGGCAAATAGGGGCTTGTCCTTCTTACCCCTCATCCGAGCGTACATATCTTTGTTAAATTTCGTCGTCATTTCGGCAAGAATTGAACACTTGTTAATATTTATCCAAGTAAGCACCAAGATGGCAACACTGATGAACCTAACACTTACTCTTTTTTCCTTCAATCTCTATGATCCACAGCACGTAGGGAGATGGGTCTGGACCTAAACAATAAAATGCAAGAGTCCGTGGATCCACAAGATCGTCCTAACTCTATACCGTCTTGGTGTATTTTATCGCTTTTTCAACACGACCCTGGTACTTACTTTTGAGATTAGGTCGTCTCTTAACTGCACAAAGAAAAAAAAAAAGAAGAGAAAGGAGGTTATGGATGACCAATTAAACCGAACAAAAATCAACAGACGTTGAGGAGTATCAATGCACCTAAGTTTGGGGTTCCCCACCAACGGAGCAACCTTGGGATATCACCCTAAGCCTCGCTGGCGGGGGTCTCAAAGTCGTCCCTAGACACGAAAAAGAAATGGGACTTCCAGTACCTGAAGAACGAAGGTAAACCCCTCACAATCCTAACTCTCCTCGCCCAAGGGACCAGATCATAATATCCATACTTTTTCGACTCCTTCAAACGGTAGAGATGGACGAGTTCACCAACCTTAATCATATCCTCATTGGTAGCCAACCATTTTCCATATAGTTGACCACAATTCTCCATGAATTGGGCATAAGCTGCCCGGAAGCAATTCCAAAGAAACCTAAAAGCTCCATTATAAACGGGTGGACAGGGAGCCTAAGCCCACAAGTAAAGGCAGCTTTGTAGAAGCAAATCTCACCAGGGAAGAAATGGCAGGCTCGATCCTCGTTAGTGGGCCGACGAACACGAACCCACTCCAGAAATTGAAACCTATCTTTAAATCTATCCACGGTGTTAGTGTCCAGCCCACACACCTCCTCGAGGGCATGGAAAGCCCTAACCACCCGAGGAACAGAGAAGGCTGTATCATTCACCTCTAGGTCGCCGCTAGACGACAACCTAGTCTCTAGTTCACTAGACCTTATCTCCGGCATCCTTCTTGTCTCTCCCTTAAACCAAGCAATTGATTGGCCTAGTATTGGGGATAGCTCACCTATAACCAAACTCAACCCACAACCCGCAAAAATAAAGTCTCCAACCAAAGGAAGGAAGTCACCGGAAACACCTAAGGCAGCCCCTAAGCGAGCAAAAAAGAAAGAGACCGTGGGGCAGACTACTTTAACCTTAGAGCCACTAACCATGAAAAACCAAGGGGGGGGGGGTTGAATCCTAAAAACCCAAGAAGCCAACAACAACCACAGTAGAGCGGAGAAAAAGGAAAGATCAAAAATTTATAAACAAGTTATGAAAAAAGAGAAATAAAGGGAGAGAAAAAGAAGAACATACCTTCAAAACAAGCAGCTCAAAAACAGGAGGAGAAGATCCACGGGCTATTGCCCAAAGCGGAGTCGGAACAGTAGCACAAGTGAACAAGGAAGAAAAACAAAAACTCAGAGCAAAATGATTAGAGAAATGGAAAAAGTGAAGGAAAAGAGAAATTCAATCCCAAAAAACTGAAAAACGATGGGAAACCCAAAGGTCATGGGATTAACACCACAAATCATCGTGCGCCAAGTGGCCACGTTGCGTGTGGCACTGCCACTATGCATTTAATTCAGAGCGAAACCCCAAGAGTTATGGACAGCTCAGGAAAACCTTTCATCTTCTTTGGTCGTCATGACGTGTCATAGCAACCACGGAAGCTGGGGGGCAATTGATGGGATCGACGAATATCCACATCTCCTAGATCAGATTGCTAAATAAGGACGAAGTAATACTGACGAACTAAGAGATCAGTTGCTCCTGACGAAGACACAGGGGTCATTCAATAAAGTCAATAAGTAAGTGTTCTGGACAGCTACAAAACTAGTCTGGCAGACCGTTGGAGCCTATTAAAGCCCCATTACTAGGCAGAGGCATTACCACTGAGACATTAACCACCAACGACGGCTAGAACCCAAGGCAACCTATATAAAGCCTCCACATTGTCAACATAAGGTACATGAGAATTCTTATAAACACACGTTGAAATACAATTGTGCTATCGTTCTTTAAGAGAGTATTTTTCTTTCCATTCTGACTTGGGCATTGGAGACGTGTGGTAGGCACCACACCGGTGACCACTTTGGAAGGATCAGTCTTATCTTCTACGTAGGTACTCAAGCGAAGGTTCAGATCCAATTGGACACTTGACTGACGAGGTCAGGCCTCATCAGAATGAGAGAGTGAGAATTCCACAAGATATTGCAAGGGGGATCCTCTATCTACATGAGGAATGCAAAACTTCAATTATTCATTGTGATATAAAGCCTCAAAACATATTAATGGATGATTTTTGGACAGCTAAAATCTATGACTTCAGGCTGGCCAAATTTTTAATGGCAGATCAAACAAGGACCTTCGCAGGGGTCAGAGGGATGAGAGGGTACTTAGCACCAGAATGGCAGAAGAGCACGCCAATATCAGTCAAGGCAGATGTTTACGGTTATGGAATAGTGCTCTTGGAAATTGTATGTTGTAGAAGAAACATAGAGCTAGATGTATCAAACGAGGAAGAGGTTATTCTTTCTACTTGGATTTACAAATGCTTTGTTGCTTGGGAGTCGCACAAGATTTTGAGAGGGGAAGAAGCAGATAAGACCATGGTGGAAAATATGGTTAAGGTGGCACTCTGGTGTATTCAGGATGAACCAGCCCTTCGTCCTACAATGAAAAGTGTAGTCTTGATGTTAGAAGGAATTACTGAAGTATCTATTCCTCCATGTCCAGCTACTATGTCCGTGTAAACTTTCGCCTGCAAGAAATTATTTTTCTTCTTCCATGTAGTTTCATTTTATTTTGTGTACTATATATATATCCTTTACTAATCATCGTAGGGAACTCATAGGTAGCCCTCTCAGTAGTAAACTCTTCTGAAGTAGAACTTGTTACTGCAGTAGAAGATTAAGGGATTTCAATAATCATTGATGAAATTTATGATATTAGTATAATGTGATTTTTTTTTTTTGAGAAGTAGTATTAATTATTTATTTAAGAAGTAGTTTTCTCAACGCGTTTTCCCAATTGCTATTAGGCTTCCCACCGTGTCAGTCACGGCATTAAGGTTACTACGTGATATATCAATCACTAACTTTGATCTTGGTAGCTGGTAGTAATTAGTAGTCCATACAAAGAAGTAAAATGAAGAAAAAGAAAGAGTGTGATGTGCAATGGTCCATTATTTTCATTACCTAGCTCCCACTTGTTCAATGTCTCTAAAGTCTATTTCAACTTAGTTTCTCTTGACAGCATCTTCCCATAAAATTGAACATATAACATTGCAGTCACAATCTTGCGGGAAATTCAAGCTGGAAAACGTTGGTAGGGTCCTTTGACAAATCAACCTTAAGTGGACTATTAACTAGTAAGTAGTAAACTAGTGAAAGTTTAACTTGACAGCCCTATGCGAGATAATCAAGATTTTTTTGAACAGCTCAGTTCGACTTGAGAAAACATTTATTTATGTTCACTAGCCGCGAACCCGTGTATTGTGCGTGATAATTATTTTTATGATGGTTTTATTAATTATTTTTTTAACAATTTAAACTAATGTAATAAAGAGTAATGTATTTCGTAATCATATTTTTATTTATTATAGGAACACTCATAAATATAATATAGGAACAATCATAAATTATAAATATAAATTTTGTTATGCCAAAATGAAAACAATACAATTTTCTCAAGAATTCAAAAGGCAAGTTAACTGAAATATTCATTTTTTAATAAAAGTTATTCATAACATTTTGTGAATCATTAAAATGAACATAAAATTTGGAAATTATTCTTTCATTTTTAAACAAACTTTTTCAAACCTTATTTTTTCTACCTACAATCCAAAATACCGAAAAACGTAAATTAAAAAATTAATAAAACTTAACAATGATTAATTAGACCAATTAGGAAAACAATTTGCTATTGATAATCTATTAAAGTTATTTTCTTTGCAAAAATTGTTATTTTGTCCACCTAAAACATATTATCAGATAAACAATTATTAGCAAAATCTAAGAATTAAAATTTCTATATATACATTGTTATAAAATAATAGTAATAATAATAATAATAAAATTGCAAAAACTAAAATTTATCACTCATCTGATTATTTTTGATTGGCTACCTTTTGCTTTTCTCTAAATAAATGACATTATAGAGTACTTCTAATACAGCTATTGAGAGTACTTTTTCCACCACAAAGGAATAAAAAATAAACAAAATTATTAAAGTCTCATAGTTTAACATCTAAATTAAAGCATTATAAAAAATCATGCTATGTAATAGAATAAATACCAAATTACAATAAATACCAAATTATCCAAACCATGCTATGTAATAGAATAATATTATATTTTCATATGCTATATTTAATTCTTTATAAGGTAATAGGATAACATTTAACAATTAAAAAAAAAAAAAAAACAGCAACAACAACAACAACAACAATTTAAAGCAAAGATGCAAGAAAAATAAAAAAATCCAACAAAAAATTGTGTGTGTGTGAGAGAGAAAGAGAGAGAGAGAGAGAGAGAGAACCTTCTTATTGTGGGGGAAAACAATGCATAAAATAGAAGATATAGTGACAAATTTATAGTAGAGGGTGTGAATAAGAAGACAAAATAGTGGAATATGAAGGGAAATAGGAAGAATGATATTAATGTAGAGGGTAGTGGAGAGATGAAATGGTAAGGGAGGGAGAAAGGTTGGAGAAGTAGTGCGGAGATGAAAAAGTAAGGAAGGAAGAAAGGTTGGAAAAGTGTAAATATTAAAAAAATAAATGTTAAAAACAATTATAGGAAGATTGAAAAGAAAAAAGATAATGACATGGATACTGATGTGGCTCAACTGGAGCGTAGCAGAAATAAATGCTATGCTTCAACTTTTAGATCTATATAGATTTGTTTAGAAAATAAGTCAAACTCAAGCTCAAGTTTAGATTCAATTATTAAACAAACCAAACTCAAACATAATTATGTGTTTGTGAACAAGCTAGTTAATATGAGGCTTAATTTAACTATATATGATGATATTATATTTTTTTTTTTTTCGTGTATACTTGTCTAATATAGACTTGAGAGTCAATTGTGTGAATTTGTAAATAGATTTCATATGATATCAAATTATTAGTGTAGTTTATTAACAATATAAACAATCCAATAGTAGTAAAAATTGATTGATTTGTGAATGATTAAATAATTTCAGTCATGGTTTTACTATACATGGGAAAAGGATAATAGTTAATCAAGTATCATGAATAAGCTTGAGCTAATTTAACAAGTAAATGAACCAATTTTGAACATGTAATCTTGTTTAGTGATGAGCTCAGTTTTGCCTCTTCATCGAAATAAAAATGAAGGAAAAAGCTTGAACCTTTAAAACTTGGGTCAACTCAACTTGTTTATAGCCCTAGAAATAGCTAAGAAAGGTTGTAGGATCCGAGGACAGGACAGGAGCTTGGGACTGGTCCTAGAGTTGGGTGTATGTTTCTCATGGATAACCTTTGTCTTCCACCTGTTGCTCCTATTTCTGTTGTTGCTACAACTATTGTAGTTTCTTCTATTCCTTCTCTTGCACTTTGGCATGCTTGAGGTTTGTTAGGTTCAAGGCCCAGAGAAAATTTTGATTGTGTTTCATGCCAGTTAGGAAAACAACTAGCTTTGCCTTTTAATACTAGTAAATCAATATTTACTAATATCTTTGACCTAATTCATTTTGATGTTTGAAGGTCTTCCTCTGTCTCTAGTATTGGTGGATCTATTTTGTTGTCTTTGTTGATGATTATTCTTGTTATAGTTGGATTTTTCATATGATATATCGTTTTGAATTGTTAAAGTATATTGTAACTTTACAAAAATGGTTGAAACTCAATTTTACTAACGCATCAAAATTTTTCGATTTGATAATGCTCATGAATATACTCAATATGCTTTCAAAGCTATTTGAAATTCCTATGGCATTATTCATCAACTAACTTGTCTAGGTACCTCTCAGTAAAATGGTAGAGCCGAATGAAAACTTTGTCATATTCTTAACACTGCTCGTGCTCTCCTTCTCTTTGCCAAAGTTCCTACTTCTTTTTGGGGCAAAGCCACTCTTCATGTTGTTCATGCTATTAATCGCATTCCAGTACTTTCATCCAAAATCAAACTCCATAAGAGTACCTTTTTGGGTCACCTCCAGACTATCACCACCTTTGCTTCTTCAGTTCTACCTATTTTGTTCTTCTTCAATCGCATTAGCATAACAAACTTGAGCCTCCATTTAGACTTTGTTGTTTTCTTGGCTATAACGAAACTCAAAAAGGGTATCAGTGTTATGATCTTGTTTCTCATCGTCTTCGTATCTCTCACAATGTTGTCTTTCAGGAACATCACTCCTTTATCAAGCTCTCTCACTTCCATGCCTCCCTATCTACCTCCTTTGTCTTAAATCTTTTTCCATATGAGCCACATATTTCTTCTATAGTTGCTCCCAATCCTTCTATAGACTTCTCTGTCCAATTAACTAATATTTTTTGTGCCTCTCCTAGATCACCCTTTAATGAACAGGTGGAAGATGAACAGGTTGAAGACAAGCTACCCAACTTTAAGCTTGGGTCCCCCACTTTTGCTCCAGTTGAAAATCTACACTGTTGGGTACTAAGATTTTAGGTTTAAATGTATTAGAACTTCAATTTGTAATGTTGGTAAACCATGATCAAAACGTTTTAGTCTTGCTTAGACTTGCTCAAAGTATTTGCTTTTTATGTAAAGTTGGAATCGAGTTACTGTAGAATTTATTGTGCAATTCTGTCTAGCTCAATCAATTGAGAATTAGACTCGATCGATCGAAAGTCGTGCAGATTGTTTTTTTTGCAGAATTTCCAACTCAACCCTAGCTCGCTTGACGTGTAGGGTTTTATGTTTTGTCTTAAGTATAAAAGGGAAAACCCTAGCCACGTTTTGGGGATGCTCCATATGCTATGTGTGTGAATCTTTTGTGAGATCAAGAGGTGGTTGCCTTCACACATATTTAGGGTTTCCAAATTTCAAGATTATGTCAGGAACTTGGTGATCGATTCAGTTGCAGATTTAAGAGCTTAAAGATACACAAGCGAGAGTGTTTGTACTTGCTGGGAATCCAAGAAAGAAGTAGTTCGTGAACTTGGAGCTGTTACGTGGTCATGGTAGTAAGTTTCCTACTCGAGGTAGCAATAGTATGTTAGTGGTCTAACTTGCTACTTTGTAAACTTCAATTCTTTCATAGTGGATTCAGTTTTACCTTGAGGATAGTTAGGTTAAATCCTCCCCAGGTTTTTTACCGGTTTAGTTTTCCTGGGTGATCATATCTTTGTGTTATTTATTTTTCGCTGCTTTACATGATATGATATATTTGTGTTAACCTAGATTTGCATAATTTACCTAAGTTAATCACTTGGCTAAATAACTAGGTTAATCTAGTTGTGTTTAAGGGGTCTAAAAACGTACAAGTGGTATTAGAGTGGGTAGCTCATTGTTGTAGATCTTTTGATCTCTGAGCTGATCCTTGACCCCGGTTATCATGGAAAACGGACACTCTCTTGTTATTCCACCTCACTTTGATGGGAATAACTATGCTTATTGGAAAGTAAGGATGAAAGCATTCCTGAAATCTATTGATGAGAGAGTCTGGAACTCCATTGAATACGGATGGGAGAAGCCGACTATTCCTGTTAGTAAGTGGCAAACTTCTAAAAAAGAAGCATCTGTGCTCAATAGCAAAGCTATGAATGCTATCTTTAATGTTGTTTCTATGGAGAAATTTAAGAGAATCTCTAATGTTGAGGTTGCTCATACTGCTTGGAATATCCTTCAGACTATGCATGAAGCACAAAGGCTATTAAAATTAATAAGTTGCAGCAATTAACAACTAGATTTGAAAGCATTAGGATGTCTGATGATGAATCTTTTGATGAATTCTATGCTAAGCTTAATGATATTGTTAATTCTGCATATAATTTAGGTGAAATCTATGATCAACCTAAAATTGTTAGGAAGATTCTTAGATCTTTGACTGAGGATTTTAGACCCAAAGTGACAGCCATCACTGAAAGTAAGGATGTGGACTCCATTCCTGTTGATGAACTTGTTGGATCTTTTCAGTCCTATGAGTTAGACCTACCTAAGACAAGCAAATCCAAATCAATGGCTCTCGAATTAGTTGATGATGTTGCCAAGAACTTTAGAAATTTTCTTAGGAACAACAACATAAGGCAAGAGGTAAGAACACTGCTGAACCTAGAACTTTTAGGAGGAATGATCCCACTAAGGTTAATAACACTGAAAAATCCTTAGTGATGATGAAGTTTATGGGTCAACAATGTTTTGGATGTCAAAGGTATGGTTATGTGAAATCTGAATGTCCAACATTCTTGAGGTCTAAGGGAAAGGCTATGGCTGTAACCCTTAGTGATGATGAAGTTTCTAATAATGAGTCTGGTAGTGATGGGGATGGAAACTCTATTGCTTTCACTGCTACTACTGTAGTTAATGAAAGTGTTGTTGTTGAGGAGAACCCTTCTGATGGGGAACTCTCTGAGGATGTAGATTTACGAGAAGCCTACAATAAACTTTGCAAAGTTGCTGCAAAGGATGCTATGAGTTTTGATTTAGGTTTAAAGAAAATTGCATCTCTTGAACTTGAAAAGAAAAATTTGCTTGTGAAACTGTTTGATGCTAATGAATTGTTGAATAATGTGAAGACTAAGAACAAGCTTTTGCTTGATAAAGTTAAGAATTTGGAACTTGAATTATCTGTTGCTACAGAACAAACTGATAGGTTTGCAAGCTCCAAACTTAATCACATGCTGAGTGTTCAAAAGTCTCCATCTAACAAAATTGGCTTAGGTTTTGTAGAAAGCATCTCTGTGCCTAAACCCCATTCCACAAACTTTGTTCCTTCTTCTTCTTCTGAACCTCCTGTGAGTGAGGTTGTCAAACTCTCTATGAGTAAGGCTAAATCTGTAGATGTTACATCTCCTAGGAAGATTAAGGTTGATCTTCAAGAGTCTATACTTAAGGCTCCTAACCCCACTAAGAGCAAGTTGCATGATAATCCTGCATGGGTTTGTCATTTTTGTGGGAAGTTTGGGCACATTCATCCAAACTGTTTCAAGTTGCAAGCTGCTAAGCGAGCAAACAAACCAAAAGTACCTGTGCCTCAAGCACAAGATCCTATGGTACTTATTGGTGAATTGGTAAAGGCTTTTAACCTTTATTCCAATCCTGGAGTTTGAAATCATTCTAATGTGAATAAGAACTCCAATGCTCGAGGTGCATCTAAAAAGTTTTGGATGCAAAAAGTTCAATCTAAGTGAGTCTTTCTGACATAGTCCTTGTGCTTCATTGATCTACTCTTTGTGACCATTGCTCTTTGTTTTGTTTTGTTTTTTTTTTTTTTTTCTTGTTTCTAGAATTTGCATTGCATAACATTCATGCATTTCATTCTAGGTTGTTTTTGTTAATTTTGGGTAATAATAAAAAATAAATAAAAGGAAAAGGAAGAAAAATGTGTTTTGCATTATTTTCTTGGATTTGAAATCAAGGTTGACATGTTTATGTACTTTGTTTAGCTTGGATGAGCTTATTTATTGCACTTTACTAGCTTGAGCTTTGTAGGAGATGTGGGAGTTATATCATGTAACTCTTTAGGTGATAGTCTCTTTCAAATTCTATGTGATGAATTTTGTAGAAATTGTGATTGATTTCTATTTACATATCACCTCACTTGTATCTCAAGTTTTTGCTAGTTGCACACACTACACAAGTTACTTTTTGCTAAACCTTGTACATGTTATTGTGTGTGATTTTGGTTTGGCCAACTGAGTTTGAAAATTCCTTGAATTTTATGCAAAATGTGTTTGAAGCTTGAGAATTTAAGGAGAATTGTCTGAAAATCTTATTTTTGGGAAAACTAGGTTCAAAACAAGTGTTTTTGAAAAGCATTTTATCTCAAACTCATGCATTTTATTCGTAAAATCCAATGCTTTGAGGAGTTTTTTGCATAAACTTGCTTTGTTTTTCAAAAAATTGTTTTTTCAAGAATGTCGATCGATCGAACCTATTTCTTGACCGATTGAAATTGCGATTAAAACTTCGGTTTGACTCTGTGTGTTTTAATCACTGTTGGATCAATCGAAAGTGATTTTCGATCGATCAAACCTAATTTTTGATCAATCGAAAATCGTATAAAGAGTTTTTTAAAACCTTTGTTTTTCACGTGTTAAGTTAAATTT
The DNA here is from genome assembly GCA_029955455.1 of Quercus agrifolia. Taxonomy (NCBI): domain Eukaryota; kingdom Viridiplantae; phylum Streptophyta; class Magnoliopsida; order Fagales; family Fagaceae; genus Quercus; species Quercus agrifolia. The sequence goes on from JARQAD010000008.1 coordinate 23,322,142, forward strand.
TTGTCATTTACCTCCTAAATTTTTGCAAGGTTTTTCTCCTCTAAGGCCGGTAAGACCTATTTACCCTTCCTTTTGCATTTATTTTCATGTTTCATGCATTAAATTATGCATTTTGGGGAAAATTTTGAACCAATGGATTTTTGGGATTTTTGATGATTCAAGTTGTTTTTCACAAAATTGATCAATGTTTTTTTGTTATAAGATGCTATATAACCGTTCTTGATGATTTGATTTGATCAATTTGGTGATTTGTGAGAAATTGAAAATTCTAAGGCTTGAATGAATCTGAATTGGGGTTTTTGTTCTATTTGGTTTAATTTGATGAAATTGGCTTGTTTGGTTGATTGTTTTGGTCATTACAAATTGTTATCTATCATGTATAATGATCAATTTGGTCAGATTGTTGGATTTTTGAAATTGGGTTTTTCAAATTTTGGGGTTTTTTATGTAACCTCTATGCTCAAGCCAATTTTGTGATTTTAAACCTAAATTGAACCTATTCTCACTATAAATAGGGCACGCATCATGTGTTGATAATGTTCATGCATTATATAGAATTGTTATTTTTATATTTTTTTCTGTGCTAACTTGTAGTCTGCCCTTGGTTTTTCTTACTTCCTTTTTGGTTCTTTTCTGTGTGTCTTGTCCTTTCCTTAGCATCATGCCTAGGAAAACTAGAGCAAATAGGACCTCCACTTCTTCTCCTTCCCCCACCTTTGATAGTGAGAGGTTCCTGAGTGAGAAAAATCAAGAACCGTTTGAGAAGCTTAACCTTAGGAGAAACATTTGAGCTGAGAGAAAGGTTCTTTTAGATGAGCTAGATCTTGAGATTAGGCGTAACTTTGAGCGTAGGGGCTGGCTACCATTGTTGGATATTTCTCATGCTCCTCCGACTACCTTGATCAGAAAGTTCTATTCGAACCTCTCTATCCACTCCTATGATGCCAACACTCTAGAGAGGAGTTGGGTACGGGGTGTAGGGTACACCATTACCCCTTCGGTAGTGGCTGATGCTCTTGGGGTGCTAGTGGTCTAGCATCCTGTCTACCCTTATGATAAATCTCCTCCTTTGGAGGACATCATGTCTTATATCACTGGGTCTTTTATCTAGTGGGGTTTTGATCTTCGGATCATTACTGCTGAGCTCACTGAGATTCACTATCTTTCTTTAGGATTGCTTACCATTCTTTTTGGCCTATCTCTCATCTACACACCATTCCTTTGGAGCGTTGTGCATTTTTGTAGGCCCTTGTTACTGATGCTCATATTAGCTTTCCTCATCTTTTTATTTGTTCTTTGATTGAGGTTCATAGGAGTAGTTCTACTACTCATGCTTTGTTCTTCCCTGTTTTTATTCATCGGATTCTTTTGCATCTTGGTTTAGTTGAGTTTCCGGTGTCTGAGCCTATCCATATCATAGCTCTCATAGATGCCACCTTTCTTAGGTAGAGGGCTGCTTAGATGAGAGCTAGCTCTAAACACCCTAGGGTAGAGCCTTCTGGTGTTTCACCTCCTCCTCCTCCTCCTTCTTCTACATGTGATGCTACGGTTGAGGAGCCTGTTGATCCTACTGCTGATGTTGCTGTTGCTGATGTTCCTCCACCTTCTACTTCAGATGATTCAGACATTCGACGTATGTTGGAGACTGTCATGACCGTTCAGGCGGCTCATGGTCAGATTTTGGTGGACATGCTTGATGAGCTTCGTGCTTTGCGAGCAGATTTGGAGCATTTGAGACGATCGCCTCTGCCACCTCCTTTTGATGATGGATTATGATTGCCCTTTGGCCTTCCGTCACAAAAAGGGGGAGTACATTTGTAGAGGGTTTTTGTAGTTATGGGGAGATTTTTGTTTTTTGTGGAGCTATTAGATTGTATCTAGGTGCTTCATTGTGTATTTATATTTTTGGCTCATGATGTTTTTTTTTTTTTTTTTTTTTTTTTTTTTTTTTTTTTGTTTTGATTGGGTTATTCATGATAGGGGGAGATACATTGATTTGTATATATTTCTTGTTTCACATTGCTTATTGGTTTATATTTATGAATTATTCATTATATATGTCTTTATTGTGTGTTATGTGAAATCAGGAAGTTATTTTTGTTTTACTTGTATTTTCCACACATGCGTTTATGCATTTGTTGAGTGTTTCAGGAAATATACAGGTTGATTCAATCGTGCTGCTGTCTACACTTGCAACTGATAGATAGTAGTTAGGTTGGATTCTTTGTGTTGGGCTATATTTTTGTTATGGGCTATTTTTATGTAAACTTTGAGCAATTTTGTTTAGTTTGTGTTTTGTCATGGATTGCCAAAGGGGGAGTTTGTTGGGTTCTAAGACTTTAGGTTTAAATGTATTAGAACTTCAATTTGTAATGTTGGCAAACTATGATCAAAACATTTTAGTCTTGTTTAGACTTGCTCAAAGTATTTGCTTTTTATGTAAAGTTGGAATCAAGTTACAGCAGAATTTATTGTGCAATTTTGTTTGGCTCAATCGATTGAAAGTTAGAGTCGATCGATTGAAAGTTGTGCAGATTATTTTTTCTGCAGAATTTCCAACTTAGGCGAAGCCTGTTTGACGTGTAGGGTTTTATGTTTTGTCTTAAGAATAAAAGGGAAAACCCTAGCTACGTTTTGGGGATGCTCTATCTGCTGTGTGTATGAATCTTTTGTGAGATCAAGAGGTGGTTGCCTTCACACATACTTAAGGTTTCCAAGTTTCAAGATTATGTCAAGAACTTGGTGATCAATTCAGTTGCAGATTCAAGAGCTTAAAGATACACACGCAGGAGTGCTTGTACTTGTTGGGAATCGAAGAAAGAAGTAGCCCGTGGACTCGGAGCTGTCACATGGTTGTGGTAGTAAGTTTTCTACTTAAGGTAGTAATAGGACGTTAGTGGTCTAAGTCGCTATTGTGTAAACTTCAATTCTTTCATAGTGGATTCAGTTTTACCTTGAGGATAGCTAGGTTAAATCTTCCCTAGGTTTTTTACCGATTTGGTTTTCTTGGGTGATCATATCTTCGTGTTATTTATTTTCCGCTGCTTTACATGATATGATATATTTGTGTTAACCTAGATTTGCATAATTTACCTAAGTTAATCACTTGGCTAAATAACTAGGTTAATCTGGTTGTGTTTAAGGGGTCTAAAAACGTACATGCACAACACAAAACATTCCACCTTATCACTTAACTCAGGTAAGATCTATTCCTGGACATTTACTTGACTATCATTGTTACACTACCATTACTACACTGCACGAGCCTCACACATATCGTGAGGCTTCCACTGATCGTTTATGGCAAATTGCAATGATAAAGGAACTTGATGCATAATTTAAAAATCATACTTGATGCAATGATAAAGGAACTAAACACTCTAGTTGAACTTAATGCACATTTGACTCCCTTAGCGAGGAAACCATTGTCTAATCCCTCTTTTTACAGACGATTGGTTGGCAACCTAGTTTATCTCACTATCACTCGTCAAGATATTTCCTATGTTGTTCACCAGGTGAGCTAGTTTCTGTCTCCTCCACAATCGACTCACTATGCTACTGTCCTGTGCATACTTCAATACATGAAGGACTTTCTCTTTCATGGCATTTTTACTTTACTTAGTCTCCTGTTCTCTGTGTTTTCTCTGATATTGATTGGGTAAGAGAGCTCATTGATCAAAGTTCAACCACTAGTTATTGCTTTCTTTTTGGTTCTTCTTTGATTTCTTGGTGAAACAAGAAACAAACCATTGTGGCTTGCTCTAGTACTAAAGTGGAATATCATGCCCTTGTTGATACCACATTTAAACTCCTCTGGCTTTGATGGCTTTTTAAGGATTTAGGTGTGTTGACTTCTTCTACTACTTCCTCTTTATTGTGATAACCAAATTGTCATTTATATTGCTCACAATGATGTCTTTTATGAATGGACTAAACACATCGAGATTGATTGTTATTTTATCTGTTATCATCTTGTCCATGGTGCTTTCAATCTATTCTCAGTATCTTCTAAATATGAACTTGTAGAAATCTTCACCAAGTCACATCCTAAGGGATGTTTTCAGGCTTTGGTTGACAACCTTAAGTTGGTTTCACACCCATCTTGAGTTTGAGGGGGGCTGTTAATGTGTAATAGACTATGGGCTTTAGGCCCACCTTATTTACTTGTATAGCACACATACTTATACTGCACACTATGCTATGTACTGCATATTATGCATCTCCTATATAAAGGCACTCATGTATATTTTATTACGGTGAAATACAATAATACTCATTTAATATTTCCAACTTTAATTATTATTATTATTATTTTAAGAAACATTCTCAGCTAAAGCTAACTATAATTTCTCACTAGTGTAATTATTTAGTTTTGTTACTTGGTCATTCATGGTATTCTCATTTGATCAGCTCCTTTTAAATGCTGTACAATAAATAAAATAAAAAATAAAAAAAGGAGGGAGATTGGCTCATCTGCATGCTGTGTACACAAGAATATAAATATTTTCTAGAGTTGTCTTCGAAGCAGATTCACAAATGTCATGCGAGCTCATCAAGCTAGTGTAACTAGTACTCAGAAAATCTCAATAGTTGTACTTGTAGAAGACAGTCAGACTTGGTTCTTAGCTAACAACAACATAGGAAATGATAATCCTATGAAGAAACCGAAAACTACTCGAACAAAAATAGTTATGGTTAGCATTATATGCTGTGTACACAAGAATATAAATATTTTCTAAATTTGTCTTCGAAGCAGATTCACAGATTTCATGCGAGTTCTTCAAGCCAGTGCAACTAGTACTCGAAAAATCTCAATAGTTGTACTTGTAGAAGACAGTTAGACTTGGTTCTTAACTAAGTGAGTAGTGCTTCTGAGAGAAAACCCTAGCCACAAACCTTAAGAGTTAGAGATTGATATACCCACATATTTCTACACAATTGCTTGTGGATTTTCCTCAACTCCTACCTCCCCATTTTCATACCATTGAGAGGTTGATAGCCCAAACACTTACCACACCCTTTCAGAGTGTTCAATTAAGTTTTAGTGCTACTGGGAAGTATTGGAAGAAGCCAAGGATGGCAAATGCAACATGGAGCTTGTTGCGGGATCTAAAGAGCTAGATAAGACAAAGGTTCGGCATAGCCTTGTTGGAATAGGAGTTTAGAGGGCTAAGGTACATCGGGTAGATTAGGCTTGGAGGGTTTCTTGCTAACTCATGTATCTCAACTGATTGTCTAGTGGATTGATTACCGCTTGGAGGGCGGCAGAGAGGTTTTACGCCGAAGACTTCGGAGGGTCTCTTTTGTCTTTCATATTACTGCTGTGTTATATTGAATATGGCTTAGAGTAGTTTATTTGTTCATCTGCTCGCTTTTACTCTATTCCTCACTTAGTATAAGTTAGAGTAAAATCTATTGAGCCGCAATTTTTTAATTTGGGGTCTAAACAGCTCTTGTGTTTTCACACATTTTAGAGCATTCATGTTCTGCTAAAGTGCGACTCTAACAGCCTCTCCAAAGTCCAAACACATTTTCGGAGAGCAAACTTACAAAATATCAACTTAAATAGTCTTTCCATAAAAGCACTAGCATCGGAGGTGTAAACCCCCCCCCCCCCCCCCAATTGCTATTTTAGCAACCAAGACCAAAAAATAGAGTTACATCCGTGAATGGAAATGCAAAATTCTTAAACATATGTGAACAGTAGGTTTCTATATTTACAACCTACTGTTCATCAGATTTCAAACGTAAATAATATATTTTTTTTCCTCTCTTTTTCTCTCTCTCTCTCTTTGCTTTGTGTTCACTCTCTTTTCCCTTTCTCTCTTCTTTTTCAGCCCCTTTCACTCTCCGAACCTATCTCTTCTCTCAACTTGTCTTCCTTGTAAATCGTAGATTGCTCACTATAATAGAAATAGATAGTTATGGTTGTTGTTTGGTGGGTTTGGGTTAGCGTTTGGGTCGGATTTGCTCAGTGTTTAGGTTAGAGTTTGGGTTGGCATTTGGGTGGAGATTTGGTTGGAGTAGTTGCATTTTGGGTTGTGGGTGGTTGTTTGGTGGTTGTCTGGATCAGAATTTGGCCAGATCGGCCTTGGGTGGGTGGGTGGGTGGCTATAGAGTTTGTCTGTCTTGGATTTTGGGTTGTGGGTTGTTGGTGGGCATGGGGTGGTCGTGGGGTTGTGGGTGGCTTCAAAATGTGTTTGGTGATGGGCTTGTGGTGGTGTTGGGTGAGTATTCATTTTTATTTTTTTTTGGTGTGTGTTTGTTGGTTAAATACAGTTTTTTATGGTGGAATGCTTGGTGAATAGTGGTGGTGTAAGGTGGTAGTTTGCTAATGTAAAGTTGTGATTTACAAATATGTATTTTGTTGGCTTCTATTTTGTGCCAAATTTGATTGTAATTTTATTCAATCTTATGTGCCTTGTATTTGTTGGGGGAATTTATTGTAAGGGTTGTGTGATAGTGAAAGAGGGTGTGAAGACTCAAGCAATTGAAGCCAGGAGGGTTTTCGTGGGTATCTCGCGACTAAGCATCCCGCGAAAGGAAGCATGTGCCTTACACAAGACTGGAATGCGAAGAGTCAGTACAGATGGAGACAGCTATGTTTGTTCTGCCAGACTGTACTATCTAATACACACTTTCTGAACCCACACTATATATACTCTCATTAGCCACAAATGTAAAGGAGAGCTTCTGAGACAAAACCTTAGCAAAAACACTTGAGAGTTAGAAATTGTTATACCAACAATTCTCTACACGTTTGTCTGTGGAATTTCCTTATCCCATACTTCTCCATTTCCATACCATTGAGAGGTTGATAGCACAAACATTTACCACAACCTTTGAGAGTGTCAAGTGAGATTTTGGTGTTGCTAGGGAGCATTGGAAGAAGCCAAGGATAGCAGATGCAACACGGAGCTTGTTGCGGGATCTAGAGTGCTAGAAAAGACACAGTTCCGAGAAGCCTTGTAGGAGTAGGAGCTTGGAGGGCTTAGGTAGAGAGGATAGATTAGGCTTGGAGGGTCTTTTGCTCACCCATGTATCCCAACTGATTTTTTAGTGGATCTATTACCACTTGGAGGGCGAAGGAGAGGTTTTTCGCCGAGTTCTGAGGTTTACTCTTCGATAACACGTCTCGGTGTTATTTGTGTTTGCATCTCTCTTCCCTACTCTTGTTCATTTCATTTTACAGTTGTGTTGCTTTAAATATGGATTAGAGTAGCTCTCTTGCTTGTATGCTTATGTTTACATTATTTCGCACTTAGTATTAAGTTAGTGTAAAATCAACCAAGCCGTAACTTTGAATTGGGGGTCTAAACAAACTCTTGTGTTTTCACACATTTCGAGCTTTCAGCTGATGGTTTTGACTGGTAGCAGAGGAAAAGAGATAGGAGAGAAATTGATGGATTTTAGACCCCTTAAAAACACAATTGGATTAACCTAGGTAATTAGCCAAGTTGTTACTTAGTCCAAATTCCAAATCTAGGTTATCACAATCAAACAATCATATCATGCAAAGCAGCAAAATGATAAATAACACAATGATATGATCACCCAAGAAACGAAACCGGTAAAAACTTAGAGAGGATTTAACCCAACTATCCTCAAGGTAAACCTGAATCAACTATGAAAGAATCGAAGTTGTTCAACAGGACTTAGACCACTAACATCCTATTGCTACTCGCCAGTAGAAACTTACTGACACGATCACGTGCAAGCTTCGAAACCAGGGACTCCTTCTTTCTTGGATTCTCCAGCAAGTACAAGCACATCCGCTTGTGCTTCTTTAAGTTCTTATGGCAGCAACTGAATGATCATCAAGTTCTTGAACGAATCTCTTTCTTGATAAGCCTAAGCTTGTGTAAAGGAAAGCTCCTCATAGATCTCGCAAGAGATTTACATAAACCGCAATATGAGCAACCAAGTCCTTTGAGAGCTTTTGGGTACAAAACCTTAAATACGAAAGAAGGCATAAGATGCACTCTAATCTCTCTAAAAAACTTACAAAAATGTTTTAGGGTTTTCCTTATATATAGGAGTGTTTTACTTGAACCCTAATACGTTTAAGTAGAGTTTAGGCTGAACTGGAATTCTGCAGAAAAATAAATCTACACGTGGTTCGATCGATCGAGCCTTGCAGATTTAGTCCAATAAATTCTGCAATCACTCGATTCCAATTTTACAAATAAACATACTTTGAGCAAGCCTAAACCTAGACTCAATGTTTTGATCATGGTTTGCTAACATAATACAAATTGAAGTTCTAATACATTAGTTCCTAAAATCTTAGAACCTAACAATCTCCCCCTTTGGCAATTCGTGACAAAACACATCAGAAACATGAAATGCTCAAAGTTACAAATAGCCTAAATACAATTCAACCTAACTACTATCTATCAGTTGCAAGTGTAGACAGCAGCACGACTGAATCAACCTGTATATTCCTGAAACACTAAACAAATGCATAAACGCATGTGTGGAAAATACAAGTAAACAAAAAATAAATTCTTGATTTCACACAACAAAAAATAAAGACATATATCAATGAATATCTCATAAATATAAATCAATAAGCAGTGAAACAAGAAATATATAAAAAAATAAATGTATCTCCCCCTAACATGAATAGCCCAAACTCCCCCTCAACAAAACACAAAGGATTTCCACATATTCCTACATTTTATCTAAATCTCCCCCTTTTTGTCACGCATTGACAAAGGCAACTCAAACAAAGAATTAATAGAAAACATACGCAAAAAAAGGCAAGAGAAAATAGAGAGTCAAGGAAACAAAAGAATCCAGCTTTATAGAGAATGGAGACAACTCCCCCTGTGACGAGCAACAACTCCTTCTAAGAACCACAAAGGTTAAAAAAAACCTTTCTCCCCCTATAAAAATAGGAAAAACATAACAAGCTTTGGGAAAAACAGTTTTGGGGAAACTTTAGGAGGTGGGGAAAATAAAGACACACAAACCAAACTTTAAAAAACTAAGTTGAGGATACACATGAAAAAAAATATTATCTCTTTCAATAAATGCAAACATGACACTATGTGACCCATAAACAGTTGCATGAGTAGAGAAAATAGTTGCACTTGATTATCCATCATATCTCTTAACAAAATAATTTTCTATAGTTCACACATAAAAATAGCATATACTAGAATGTACAAAGGACTCAAAAATTAATCAATCAATTTTTAAATCAAGTTGAGTACTCAATTTAGCAAAGTGTATGCATGCTATGTGTGAAAGCAATGAGAGATATAACTGCAAAACTGCAAGATGGATACAAAAACAATGCAATGCATGTGAATTCTAAACATAAATGATACATGGAAGAATAGATTGGTCAAATACTTAAAAACTGAAAATTTTTCAGTTTCAATTGATCGAGCATCAATCAAATACCAATCGAGTTAGGCAGACTCAAACATTAAACACATTTTGCATCAAAATCAAGGAGCATATAATCTTGGATGGCCACGGCAAGATCACACACAATATAATGTACTAAGTTTAGCAAAGAGTAACTTGTGTAGTGTATGCAATTAGCAAAAGCTTGAGATAAATGTGAGGTGATATGTAAATAGAAATTAAACACAAAGTCTACAAAATTCATCACATAGAATTTGAAAGAGACTATCACCTAAAGATATATATCATATAACTCCCACATCTCCTAGAACATAAGCTTGCAATCATGTAAGTTTCTTGATTTGCCTCATATTGTACACACAAATTTTAATTTAGTAGAAACTTATTAAAATAGCCGGGATAATGTACACACCAATTTCAAGCATTTAAACCGAGGCGACACCTTATGTTCTTTTTATGCATGTGCTACACTTTCTCGAGCACAAAATCTTACAATATGCACTAAGGTGTTCATAATTGGCTAGTGAACAGTGGTGAGATGGTTATTTATGCCTTTCTCAAAAGGTTCAAGTCCGACAGTCAAAGACATGTGACTTCAAGATCAAGACAAAGTGATCAAAAACTATAAACATCTCTCACACAACATGCACTACAAAGCTCAAACTAGTAAAGTGCAATAAAAGAAGCTCATCCAAGTTAAACAAGGTACATAAACATGTTATGTAAAGATAATATGACCAATCCTTGATTATAAATCTAAGATATGAAATACAAAACACAAAAATCTTTTTGGTTTTTAAAAGAAAATTTTATGACCAAAACTAAAAGCACATATTATGCTAAATGAACAATGCAAATACAATGCATGACAGTGCTTAACTTAGGCTATAGAGGGTACACAAACAAGAAATATCAATTTAAGTTTAGCACTTATATCAATTTAAGTACATACTCACACAAAATCAGAAATAGCTTAGCACTTATATAACACATACTATTTAAGTTTCTCCGCAAAGTCAAGCATGTTCTAAATCAAGAGAGAGATATCATAATTCATGTAATCCTCAAGAAAAATAAAACTAGACACAAAATAAAATATTTTTGTCTTTTTGAAATTTTTCAATGTTTTTGGAATTTTTTTTTTTTTTTAAAAGAACATAAAAAAAAAAAACCAAAAACAGAAACAAAACATGTCCTCAAATAATTGAAAGATTTAAATCAAGGACAAGTACACTACACTCACCTTAGCAAGTCTTTTCTCACCCATATAGCACGAGTTTTCGGCTTTGTAGGTGTAGGTGAAAATCCATGAGAAGCAGAGAGTATTTGAGGGATTATACCAATCTTCTGATAAAGACTAAAATCCTATAAATTCCTTTCACAAGCCAACAAGCTTAAATTTTTCAAAAGCATATGAAACAATTTATTTGGACTTATGGCAGCAGAAATATAATCACATATCCTAGATTGAAATATAGAATGCTTAAATTTCAATTTATGATAATTAGAACGAATGTGACCGGAGACACCACAAAAGTGACAAACAAGAACAAATTTAGGAACATTAGTATTCCTAACAACAAATCTAGTCTCAGATTTTGGTTTTTGCCTCAACAAAGAACAATTTGGTTTAATATGACCAACAACACCATAAAGGTGACAAGTAGGCACAAAAACAGATTTATTATACTCTCTAACAGTAGGTTTAGACATAGGTTTAGAAACTTCAGTGTCTACATCATAACTTTTACCTTTATCTTACCTAGCAAAATAAGAATTTTCTTTATTATTCCTCTTAAAATGAGGAATATAAATTTTCTCAGTTTTAGGCTTAAGAGAAATAGAAACACTTCTGTTATCAACAGCAAGCTTTGTACAAGTCAAATTTCCAATTTTGGCTTTAAATTCAACTAACTCTTGTTCCAAGCTTTTCATCTTCTCATCTTGAGAGGAAATTTGATTTCTCAAAAATTCATTCCTTTTATTAGATTCATCTAATCTAACAACCAATTCCTCTTTTTCAAGATTAGCCAATTTTAACACTCCTTTGAATTTCTTAGCAATTTTCATAGATTTCAATAATTCCTTACGGAGAGTTTCACAGTCATCAATAAAATCAACAGAAGCATGTGCAGAAACATGATCAGAAAGACACTTCAAATTATCCATGACAATAGGGGTCAAGGATCAACTATTAGATCAAAAGATTTATAACAAATGAGCTACCTGCTCTAATACCACTTGATGGATTTTAGACCCCTTAAAAGCACAATTGGATTAACCTAGGTAATTAGCCAAGTTGTTACTTAGTCCAAATTCCAAATCTAGGTTATCACAATTAAACAATCATCTCATGCAAAGCAGTGGAAAAATAAATAACACAATGATATGATCACCCAGGAAACCAAACCGGTAAAAACCTGGGGAGGATTTAACCTAGCTATCCTCAAGGTAAACCTGAATTAACTATGAAAGAATCGAAGTTGTTCAATAGGACTTAGACCACTAACATCCTATTGCTACCCATCAGTAGAAAATTACTGACACGACCACATGCAAGCTCCGAAACCACGATCTCCTTCTTTCTTGGATTTTCCAGCAAGTACAAGCACACCCGCTTGTGTTTCTTTAAGTTCTTATGGTAGTAACTGAATGATCATCAAGTTCTTGAACGAATCTCCTTCTTGATAATCCTAAGCTTGTGTAAAGGAAAGCTCCTCATAGATCTCACAAGAGATTTACACAAATCGCAATATGAGCAACAAAGTCCTTAGAGAGCTTTTGGGTATAAAACCCTAAATACAAAAGGAGGCACAAGATGCGCTCTAATCTCTCTAAAAAACTTACAAAAATGTTTTAAGGTTTTCCTTATGTATAGGAGTGTTTTACTTGAACCCTAATACGTTTAAGTAGAGCTTAGGTTGAACTGGAATTTTGCAAAAAAATAAATCTGCACGTGCTTCGATCGATCGAGTCTAATTTTCGATCGATTGAGCCTTGCAGATTTAGTCCAATAAATTCTACAATCACTTAACCTAGACTCAATGTTTTGATCATGATTTACCAACATAATACAAATTGAAGTTCTAATACATTAGCTCCTAAAATCTTAGAACCTAACAGAAACATATATATATATATATATATATATTTTTTTTTTTAATATAATTTTATTGTGTAGTTATATTATTTTAATCAGTTGTATGTAAAAATAAAAACTAGGATGTAGGGTGTATTGTAAAGTGAGTTGATATAATAGATAAAACAGGATTTTAGATGGTAAAATATAGTGTTTATAACATCCCCGTTGCTAATTCTCTAATGCGACTTTATTTTAAAGTTATTATGGTAGCTCTCTTGACCGAGTGAGCACTATAGCAACTCCAAAACGTTTTTCTCTCTTAAAATAATCCACAACTGAAAAAATTTGAATAAAAAATTGTGCACAATAGATTAAAATTGATGTCTTTATCCCAACAACTACAAAGGACAACAAAACAAAAAATGTGATTGAATCACAAAACACATTTTTTCTCACGAAACTAATGAAATCAAAACAAATTAAAAATAAATAAATAAATAAAGTCGATCTAACCCATCTTCTATGGGTCATGGTTTGAGACCCATGGCTTGAATTTATATATATATATATATATATATATATATATATATATATATTTTAAATACAATAAATAATTGCTCTCTTTATTATTAAGCTAAGACACTAATTGATTTTTAGTGTAGGTTGTGTTTTAATCTTAGATCTTTTGTTCGAAGACTAGAGATTTGACTAGTTTAGCAAACTAGAACCTAACATGGCTTGATCATCCACCTTCATTCTTTATCTCATGACTTCCATTTCCAAGCCAGTTCTACTCTTACTACTTGTTTTCTCACTTTCTGTTAGGACATATGTGATTCACTTGTTAGGAACATATGTCACTATTTTATGTAATTGGCTAATCCTTTGACAAAACGCACTTTACTTGTATTTGGGTAGATCTATGATGTGTTTAATACTTCAAGAAACTGTGTTTCAAGATTAAGTGTTAAAGCCATGCAAGTCTGTCTAAGAAACAAGCTGAAGAAGTTGATAGGTCAAACACGAATTGACCCCTTGTTACAAATTAATTTATTAATTAACCAAGTTTATTAATTAATCAAATTAACATGCATAGCGTGTGGTAGCACAAACAAATCACCAAACAACTAAAGTATGCAGTGGAAAATAAATGACATGGTGATTTGTTTACAAATGAGGAAAACCTGACGGCAAAAACCCCACTGGGTGATTGTTAGGTCACCACTCTCGAAACTCTACTATTATCACAACAAGCGGTTACAAGTAAAGGAATCTCAAGTACCTTACCAACCTACAGTTAAACCCTTACCCCAATACCCAATTGGACTTGTTCTGTAGTGACAGTTCCCCTTTTTGATGCACGGCTACCAAGTACGTGACTAACCAATTGCGCGGATCCCAGTACGTGACTTTAATCACCAGCTAAGATGGTTGTTGGCTGCAAAGTTCTTCAGTTCATTCCAACGATGAAGATCAAGAAGATGCTTGGTCATAAAACCCAAATGGTGCACATACACAGCAACTTCTTCACAAGAATGATGAACTAGGGCAAGAACTTCGTTTCCAGTCACAATTTGCTTGAATAGAGTTTTCTCAATGCTTGTGCAACTTGCCAACTTATTGACGGCCCTTAAAATAATCATTTTATATGTTTAAAGTTAGGAGAAAAGAAGACCTAAACACATAATCACGGATTCCAAGAAATCAAATCAGAATTCTGAATTTCTTAAATTTCGACAGATAAGCTGTCGAGCAGCTATCGAGACAGTTGTCGAGCTTTAATGAATTTGTACTTTCAGCTTGTTTTGTTGGATAGATTTGATGACTTCAACACTTGATCTTGAAACCTTGTTTCTTGAAGTATTAAAAACATCCTAGAACTACCCAATTACAAGTAAAGTGCGTTTTGTCAAAGGATTAGCCAATTACATAAAATAGTGACATATGATCCTAACGTGAAACACATATGTCCTAACAATCTCTTTCTTTGGTAATCTGTGACAAAACCACAACAAACAAATGAGTATATGAGAGAAGTCATAAATCACTTAACTCATATTCACTTGTTGAATACAATAAAATCTATCCTATCACAAACTCTTGAAAAACTTTGCAAAAAGAGAGTTTATGGCAAGTAAACTTTGACAACCTGTATTTATGAAACGCTTTAAACAAAAATCATCATGACATTTTTGTGTGAAACAGAAATAGATAGATTGCATACAATTAATAAAAAGCATGTGTATAAAGGGAGAAAAGAAACAACACATGAAAGGGTAGGTGAAAGAAAAACATACATCAATATAAAGAAAGAGATATGTACAATGTATGTCTATAAATGGTCACAAGACATCATGTACAAGAACAATTTATCTAAACAAGAAAGAAAAGAAAAGATACATAGCATCCTCACTACATCCCTCAATAATAACAACACTCCCCTTAACAAAAATGTCTAACTCTCTCCCTAAGAATGACTACTCTCATAACCAGAACTACTCCCCCTTTTTGTCACGAATGATAAAGGGTAAGAGTGTCAAGTAGACATCTCATCAGTAGAGCTAGCATCTCCACCATCATCATCCGAAGCATCATCGTCATCACCATCATCATCATCCTCTTCCTCCGAATCAAAAGCTACGGGAGGAGGTGGTGAAAGGGTAGGCTTAGAAGCAAATCCGGCCATGGGCCTTCAGCAAAGCCCAAGCAGTAAGTGAACTGGCGCTCACCCCACTCCGAGGGACGCTCACAGAAGGCAGACATGAGCTCATCCTTGGACATAGTCCTCAGACGCTCACAGGAAGGATAGTTGGGAAACTCTATCCTAGGAACCCTAAGCACATTCGCAACAAGCTGCAATGTGACAGGAATAGAAATACCTCAGACGTGAGTAACAAAATGAGGTACAGAATGGTCAATCCTGTGCATGCTAGAGTAGAACTCCTGAATCAGCACGAGAGGACAAGTGACAGGCTTGTCACAAAGAGACTCCCATTCCCGACTATGAATGACAGTGGGAAGGTCGGTGTCAGAAAAATGACCCAAGATGACTTGACATTTCGAATGAATGCCTCGTCGAGAAAAGTTTTTCGTAAATGCCTTGTAGGCATCATCATTACGGAAACAAAGAGAGAGAGGGGTGCATGATCAGAAGAGGAAGAGGCACTGGAATGAAGAGGATTCCGGGCTAGAGTGGATTTACACTTAGGTGCCATAGACACAACTAATGTAAACAAAAATAGAGAGGGGAAAGAAAGAGACAATCAGAAAAGCTCCAAAACAGTTCACAATAGTAAGAATATGTGAAAAGACGTACAAATGCATGGAAAATGCATGAACATGTGACATGCAAAGTAAATACATCATGGGCTCAGCCCAATCCAATCCTACCAATACACAAAGAGATTGCACACATCTAAATGCATGATAATACTGTTATAATGCAAATGTAATGCAATGCATGAAGTTTTTAAGATCAAATCTTCAAAAACTAACCCAAAATTTCAACAATATTTCATCAATTTTGAAAATCCCCAAAAATTTTCAAAAGCCCCAAATCCTAGGTTTCAAAACATGAAATGCATGTAAATGAAGGAGATCAGAAGCTTACAAGTGAAGAAAGGCTTGAAAAAAGCTTGAGAATCCCAAGGGAAGAGGTTTGGAGTGAGTGAGAGAGGTTTAGGAGATGAAAAGTCAGAGGCATCGAGAGAGAGATCGACAGAAATGAGCTGCAGATTGCATGAGGAGAATATATAGACCATTAGTAAATCTCGACAGATGAGTTGTCAAAGTGGTGTCAAGACATCTGTCGAGCAAGTGTCGAGAAAAAGTAATGTTGACAGATCATGTGTTGAGAAGCTATCGAGGAATAAAAACACCAGAAGCAAGATATGATGCTCGATCGATCCACAAGGTGTTGAGGAGCTGTCGAGAGGCCAGAAACTTTCTCAATCAATCCACCAGGTGTCGAGGTGCTGTCGAGATTGCGATAAGAAAAAGCTTAGAAAGCTCGAAAAATGGCTAGCTATCGAGGAGGTGTCGAGCCAGCTTTTCAAAAACAGTTTTTGAGAGGAGAAAAACACAAACATGAATGCAATCAAGTATGCAACTCAACTAATGATCCAAATAACAATTTAAGCTCTCAAAAACATCTCTCAACAAAGATTTTTAAAGCACATGGATCTCAAAAACACATGCACACACTAAACAAGTCTAACCAATTTTATATTTCAAAAACAAGTCAAGACAGTTTAGTGAGCATACATTTACACATATAAAACCTTGTGATGGCCAAATCACATTGTACCTGCACATGTATCAAAAGCAGCAAAGAATATTACGTGTTGTGTATGAAAGACATCGCAAGATTGCATAAGTGTATACATGTTATGACGATTTGAGATATGAGAAAATCACTTTAACTCACACATAATCATAACTACTTGATGGGGACTATCACCTTTGAGGTACATCCTATAACTCTATTGGGATTAGTGCCCTTAAATCCTATTGTAAGATGCTATGTATGTTATTATGTATAACTTAATGTTGTGATTAATAAAGTTTCTTTATTATTATCTAAAATAATGGTAACATGAATATTCAGACATTATCATATAGTCCATGAGATGCATAGTATGTGATTTATGTGATTTAGTCACAGAAGATATAAATCACAAGTATTTTGTAAACTCATAATTTTGGTTCATAGGCGGTGATGAAATTGGGCATTTCATCTGCGAAGACTATAACATATCAACTAAGATGATTTGTCTTGATCATGGAAGTGGAGACTTCTAGTTGATATGTTGATATGTTTTAAAAGTTAAGACATATTGAACTAGATCGCTGTGAGATTTATTATTCTCCTAACAACTGTCAAATGAATAATAAATCTCACAACTTCTATTTGCATGAACTCTTAATCCTGAGAGAATAATGGACCTGATCATGAGGTGTAGGTTACTTTGATATATCAGGAGTGAGATCTAAAGTAACGGTCAAAATCTCAGTATGTTGGGTAATCACATTTAGTGTTGATGGAACATATATTCTCAAGATGGAATTCATAGTCTCTTAATGGAGATATAAAATATTCTCTTAAGATAAGTTTAATGAGTTCGGTTATTCAGAGAGTTAGGCCTAACCACTTTAGTAAGAAATTATTGAAGTATATATTTATGAAATTGGATTTCATAAATATATGATGAATAACTTAAAGGATTAAACAGGGTACTCAAGGATTAAGATGTAGTAATCTTCAAAGTGGCAGTCTACATTCATGACTTTAAATTACTATGAATATTTTATGAAGAGCATGTATAATAAAGTCTTGGGATATATTTTATTAATAAGGCCTAGAGTGCAATTATATTTATATAGTTATATTTATATAGTGATATTAAATATAATTATTGGTCCCTTTTGGTCCCACTCCAAGCCATACACTAAAGCTCAATTGGAAAGGCCCAATAGGCCAGCTCAATTAGATAATCAGTTAGTTATAAAGAGAGAAACATACAGAATTTTATTTAAGAAAGACATCATTGTGAAATGGTGTGTATGTGTGAGTGAAGCCACTCGATTATTCTCTCTTGAAAACTGATTGAGAGACCACACTTCTTGGGCGTAAAGTGGAATTGGAGTGAAGATTAAAAGTGTTCCCAAGAACTTCTAATCTTTTGTTTTGAATTTCACCGCACTAAGGTACGCTATGTTGTTCTTAAATTCTGAAATTTACATAGTGCGTGCTATCAATCATGAATGAAATAGATCCATGTATGTCGCTTCCGCTGTGTGTTTTGTATGGGATACAAAACCAGATTTACCAACAAACTCCCACATCTCCTAAAAAACACGCTTGCAATCATATTTAAAGCATTTTTTAAAAAAATCTTTTTGCTTTTAGTTTTCTTTGCATATTTTTATTCAAGCAAAGTATGCATGGGCATATAAGAGATAGAAAAGAAATACCCATTTATGTTAAACTTTTGACATTGTACTTTTACTATGCCGAAGCATATAGATGTCATTGAAACTTCATTTTTGCTATGCCAAAGCATACAGGTGTCATATTATGATTGGCAGGCAACAGTGGTGAGATGGTTATTTATGCATTTCTCTTAGGATTTTTTAGTAATTCCTGTCAAAAAGAGTGATATGAGTGTTAAGAATAAGAGATAATTTAATCTTACTCATCACAAACAAGAGCCACAAAGCTCACTTGCTTAATTATGCATAGAGATGCTCATCTAAGCTACAAGAGATACAAAGTTTAGAAAACTTTGTTTCAATAGCCATCCAAGGTACACAAGTACCATTGTACACAAAACACACACTGTTTTTGTATTTTTTTTATTTTTCAATATATTTTTTTTATATTTTTATATGGAAAACAAAATAAACAACACTGAAAAATAAACAACAAAAACATGTTAAGCAAAGCAACAAAACTAGATGCAAATGCATGAGAAGGAAGAAAAGAGAAGAAGATCAACCAATGGAGATAATACCAATGCTTTGACGAAGGAATTCAAAGCGTTTACTGTCAAGAGGTTTGGTAAACAGGTTAGCCTTCTGATCATCGGTGTGAATGAACTCAAGAGTGAGAGTACCATCTTCGACAAGCTCCCTAATGAAGTGATGTCAAATCTGTATGTGTTTGGTTTTAGAATGTTGAACCAGATTCTTAGATATGTTAATGGCACTGGTATTGTCACAATAGATAGTGAGATGTTCTTGAAAAATACCATAATCATGGAGGAGTTTTTGCATCCATAGAAGTTGGGTGCAACAGCTACCGGCAGCAACGTACTCAGCTTCTGCAGTGGATAATGAGATGGAGTTTTGCTTTTTACTCATCCAAAAGACAAGATTATTACCCACATAGAAATAACCCCCTGAAGTACTCTTTCTATCATCAGCGTTCCCAGCCCAATCAACGTCAGAGTACCCAGCTAAGACATCACTTGTGTCCTTACTGTACCACACACCAAACTCAACAGTGATTTTGACATACTTTATGATCCTATTTAAAGCAATCATTTGGGACTCTTTGGGATTAGCCTAATATCTAGCACACACTCCAACACTGTAACTAATGCCAGGTCTATTAGCAGTATGGTAAAGAAGACTACCTATAATGCTTCATTATAGAGAAGGATCAACACTTTTACCTAACAAGTCAACAATGAGTTTAACATTTGGGCTCATAGGGATTCTGATAGAACTAGCAGATTCTAAACCAAACTTTTTCACAAGATTCTTAGCATATTTAGATTGAGATAGGAATATACTTGAATCTTGTTGACGAATCTACAACCCAAGAAAGTTAGTTAGCTCTCCAATCATGCTTATCTCGAACTCGACCTGCATGAGCTTTGAGAAACCATGAGCAAGTTCATCCTTAGTCGATCCAAAGATGATGTCATCAACATAGACTTGAGCAACTATCAGCTCGCCATCTTCTCTTTTGATGAAGAGAGTCTGATCAGTCTTTCCTCTTGTGAACCCATGTGACACCAAGTATTGTGTAAGCCGATCATACCAAGGTCTGGGGGCTTGTTTTAACTCGTAATGTGCCTTTTTGAGGTATAGTACATGATCCGAAAAGTGTGGATCAATGAATCCTTTTAGTTGAGCCAGATATACATCTTCTTTGAGTAACCTATTTAAGAAAGTAGTCTTTACATCCATCTGATAGAGCTTGAACTTCAGTTAGCAAGCTAAGGCAAGGAGAATTCTGATGGACTCCATACGGGCAATCGGAGCAAATGTTTCATCATAGTCTACTCCTTCCATTTGTGAGTATTCTTGTGCTACAAGCCGAGCTTATCAGTTTTATTGTGGAATATCCACTTTGTACTGATGATGTGTTCACCCTCCGGTCTAGGTACTAAGGTTCAGACGTCATTCCTCTGAAACTGAAGCAGTTCATGATGCATTGCTTCAACCCAACTTTCATCCTAAAGAGCTTTTTCAACTTTAGTGGGTTCAACCTGTGATAGATAACAAGAGTAAGACACAAAGTTAGCAACACATTTATCAACTGTATGTTTCCTTAATGTGAGTTTATTCAAGTTTCCAACAATATCTTCTAGAGGATGATTTAGCTTAATCTTGGAGGAAGGTCCTTTCTCCTCATGGGATTCAGAATCTAGTGAAGTGGTTATATCTGCAGAATCTTCCTCAACACTAGGAGTACCTGGAGTACTAGGAGATGCAGGTTCTTGTTCAACACTTTCTTGAACTTCCCTAGACTCAGGAGGAAGAATTTCTTTAGTGAGTTCCTCAATACCTTTTTTAGAACTGGAATCTGAAGACTCATCAATAACAACATTCACTATCTCCATTACCTTCATGGTTCTTTTGTTGTATACTCGATAAGCCTTGCTTGTAGAGGAATAACCCAAAAATATCCCTTCATCACTTCGGGAGTCAAACTTTCCCACATTCTCCCTATCCCTTAGGAAGAAACCTTCCAAAGATCTTGAAATACTTCACATTAGGCTTCCTTCCTTTCCATAACTCATATGGAGTCTTCTTGGTACCGGGTCTAAAATACACCTTATTGACCGTATGACATGCAGTGTTAACAGCTTCTCCCCACAAGTTTCTAGCCACATCCTTGTTGTGTAGCATGGCCTTGGCCATCTCCTAAATAACCCTGTTCTTTCTTTCTACTACACCATTCTACTAAGGAGTAATAGGAGCAGATAATTCTTGAGAGATACCTGATTTTGTGCAACACGACTCCGTATATGAGTTCTCGAATTCTTTACCATGGTCACTTCGAATTCGATCAATTTTCAAGCTCTTTTCATTCTGCAGTCTTGTGCATAAAGCTTCAATGTGCTCAGGAGTATCAGACTTGGATCGTAGGAGAATGACCTAAGTGTACCTGGTGAAGTCATCTACCACAACCATGATGTATCTCTTGCCACCAAGAGATTCGGTTTTGGTTGGACCCATAAGATCCAGATGTAGAAGCTTCAATGGTCTAGATGTAGCTAATGTCTGAGTTCTAGGATGCTTGGCTTTTGTTTGTTTTCCAAGTTGACACGGTCCATATGCCACATTGCTCATCCTACTAAGCTTTGGTATTCCTAAAACTATCTCATGCTTAGATACAATAGAGAGATGCTTGTAGTTAGCATGTCCCATTCGTTGATGCCATAGATGTTCATTTGGCAAACGGATGCTATTACACACAATATCAGCATTAAGAACCAAACCATAACAGTTGTCAAGAGTGCGAACACCACTTATGAGTTTCTTTCCGGACTCATTCATGACAAGACACTTTCCCTTGGAGAATAGCACCATGAAGTCTTGATCACATATCTGACTTATACTCAGTAGGTTCACCCTCAGACCTTCAACATATAGAACGTTTGCAATGTCCGATAGTCCAAGAAGAGAGATGATTCCCATTCCTTTAATCTGTGATTTGCTTCCATCACCAAAAGTGACATTGCCACCTTTCTTAGACTTGAAAACCTTGAAGAGAGATCAGTCTCCAGTACACTGTCAAGGTACCTGATGCATACCAAGGAGTTGGACATGCTGATCATACAAGTGGAAATGGAGCTGAATTTTCACAAGACCCTTTGTCATTTTCTAGTGGCCCAATTACAAGACTTAGAGCCAAACGTTTCAAGGAAGCACTAAATGGGTTAGTCCAAGAGAATTGGGCTGATTCTAAAAAGACCAAGATGGGCTCAAATAATAATCAAGGCTTAGTCCATGTCATCATAGCAATTGAAGAGGCTAATGCATGCAAATTTGCAGCCAGCATGGTCTGACCATAAAAGGGTGTGAATTTGTTGAGTTCCAAAGATATTAAATGGGAAGGGTGTGAATTTGTTAAGTTCCAAGGATATTAAATGGGAAGATGTCTTGGTATTGGCTGGGCATGTTAATTCTAGTCATTCAGCTATTTTTGAAGTCCTAGAAAACTAAAATGCGTGGGAACTTGATTAGATTAACTTCTGGTGTTGTTTTTGAAGTTGTAATTATGACTTTTACCTATTCTTGGAGGGTTGTTCCAAGTATATATCTGGTAGTACGAATTTTAAAATGGATAGATTGGTATTCAGAAATTATTCTCCTTGTGAGTCTTGTGATCCTTTTGGTTCTTAAAAGAACTCTTGAACTTATCAAGTTAATCTTGTGGCGTTCAAACAACCAAACTTATCACCTTTGATTCTTGAGAGATTCTTAGGAATTCTTGGTGTGGCGTTTCAATTCTATCGTAGTCTTGGTTTTCATCTGGTTAGGTGATGGGTCAAGGTTCAACAAATCTTGTCTACATGATCTTGGTGTTCCAAACCATCATTGTTATCGGGTTTCATCACAATTTTTGGTGAAGTTCATATCATTTTGGTATCGGAGCTTTGGTTCTAAGATAAATTTGAATATCTTTTATTTTCATTCTATTTCCTATTCCTTGCTCAAAAAAAAAAAAAAAAAAAAAAAAAAAAAAGAGAGAAAAAAGAAAAAGAAAAAAGAAAAGAAGATTTCTCAGTACACGAAGAGGAAAATTTCTCAGTCATATCATTTTTTAGTACAAAATTCTAGTAAGAAAATTTCTTCATTTCAATCTTGTTCTCACGTTATTCAAGTTCTTGACCTTGTCGATGAGTTTTGGTTGTTTCTCATTTTGAATTGCTGCTAGTTTATTTTGAATTAGTTTCTTGAAGTTCAATTAAGAACTAAAGAAGACACAAAAGAGTGGAAAAAGGCAAGAGTTTGTGAGACCATAAGAGGGTAAAAGCCGTTTAGAGTGAAAACACGAGTGCGAGTGCATCAATTCTTGAGTGAAACACGTAAGGGAGGGATTGTGAGGATTCTAACTTTGTTTTGTAGATTTTAATATGTCCAATAATCAAGAAGAAGACACAATCGAAGGACTTCGACCACCAATGGATCAGACGCTCCAAATGCAAGCAATGCTAGGGGAGATGAGGCGTATGTTGAGGGCTGAATTAGAACCTATTCATGAGAGGTTGGATAGGGTAGAAGTGGGAACTCCTAGGGGCCAGCAACATGACAAGCCCAATAGGCAGCAATGTGGGCGTGTTCCATGGCGGAATGTTGAGGAAAAGGCGGAGTCGGAGGAGGTTGATGGGCCATATGTGAACCGAGGTAGGTTTCAGCGTGGGTATGGGAATAGAGAAGCAAGGATGGGTAGGCCTAGGAGGGATAATGATTTAGGAAACATAAAGATTAAAATCCCATCTTTTCAAGGTAAAAATGATCCTGAAGTTTATTTGGAGTGGGAAACTAAAATGGAGATGGTGTTTGATTGTCACAACTATTCAGAGATAAAGAAGGTTATGTTGGTTGCAATTGAATTTACTGATTATGCCATTGTTTGGTGGGATCAATTATTGATTAATAGGAGGAGCAATAGAGAACCACCCGTGGATACTTAGGAGGAGATGAAAATGCTTATGAGGAGGCGTTTTGTACCCAATCACTATTATAGGGGATTGTATCAAAAGTTGTAGAGGTTAACTTAAGGTTCCAAGAGTGTGGATGAGTATTACAAGGAGATGGAGGTAGCTATGATCCGGGACAAAGTAGAAGAGGACCGAGAAGCCACCATGGCTAGGTTCTTGCACGGTTTAAATCGTGAGATTGCGGATATAGTTGAGATGCAACACTATGTTGAATTGACGGATATGGTGCATCAAGCCATAAAGGTGGAGGAATAATTCAAACGAAAGGGATTGGTTAGGAGGCGACAACCTATGGCTACCACCAGTCCATTGAAGACAGCTCCAAAAAGGGACGAGCAGCTACAAAATAAGCCAAAATTTGAACCATCTAAGAATGCCAACTCAAAGACCACCTTAGGTAACACCGAGGCTTCGAGTTCTAAAACACGTGATATTAAGTGTTTTAAATGTCAAGGGCGGGGACACATAGCTAGCCAATGTGTAAACAAAAGGGTGATGGTGATAAATGCTCGAGGAGAGCTTGAGTTGGAGAATGAGGAAGAAGTAGATGATGATGACATGCCATCTTTGGAGGATGCCGATGATGAGCAAAATGCTGTGGTTGGAGATTTATTGGTAGCAAGGCGAGTTCTCAATGTGCAGGTTAAGGAGGAAGAAAGTAATCAAAGGGAGAACTTGTTTCATACTCGGTGCTTTGTAAATAACAAAGTTTGCAATGTCATTATCGATGGAGGGAGTTGCACAAACGTAGCCAGCACTTATTTGGTGGAAAAATTGGCCTTAACTACCTTGAAACATCCTCAACCGTACCGGCTTCAATGGCTGAATGAATGTGGTGAAATCAAGGTGACAAGACAAGTGTTGGTGGCATTATCCATTGGCAAATATGAGGATGAGGTGCTATGTGATGTGGATCCCATGCATGCGTGCCATTTATTATTGGGAAGACCATGGTAGTATGATCGGAAGGTTACGCATGATGGATTCACAAATAAGTATTCTTTCACTCTTAAAGGGTAACCTATTACTCTTGTGCCATTAACTCCAAAACAGGTCAGAGAGGACCAATTGAAGTTACAAAAATCAAATGAAAAAAAAAAAAAAGGAAAAAGAAAGGAAGGCCGAAATTGAAAAAAAAGAGTTTAAAAAAAAAAAGGAGGAGAGAAAAACAGTGATTAGAGTGAAAAAGAAAGAGAGAGGGATTCAGCCATAATAAGAGCAAGAGAGGAAAAATCCAATTACATTGCAAAAACAAGTGAGATCAAGAGAGCATTATTTTCACACCAGTCCCTTATTATACTCATGTACAAGGAGGCTCTTTTATGTACTAATGATCTTGTCGGTGCATTGCCGAGCAATATTGTTTCTCTTTTGCAGGAGTTTGAAGATGTCCTTCCGGAAGAGGTACCTTATGGTTTACCTCCAATTCGAGGGATTGAACATCAAATTGATTTCATACCTGGTGCATCAATTCCAAACTGACCTGCCTATAGGAGTAATCTTGAGGAGACCAAGGAACTTCAGAGGCAAGTAGGTGAATTATTGGAAAAGGGGTATGTGCGAGAAAGCATGAGTCCTTGTGCGGTTCTAGTGTTATTAGTTCCTAAGAAGGATGGAACATGGAGGATGTGTGTTGACTGCCGAGCCATCAACAACATAACAGTAAAATATCATCATCCCATTCCTAGATTAGATGATATGCTGGATGAATTACATGGTTCTTGTGTCTTTACAAAAATTGATCTTAAGAGTGGATATCACCAAATTAGGATGAAGGAAGGTGATGAATGGAAAACTGCTTTTGAGACTAAATATGGTTTGTATGAGTGGTTGGTAATGCCTTTCGGTTTAACTAATGCTCCGAGCACATTTATGCATTTAATGAACCATGATTTGCATGCATTTATTGGCAGATTTGTAGTTGTGTATTTTGATGATATCCTAATTTATAGCAAAAATTTGGAAGAACATGTAATGCATTTGAAATCTGTTTTGGAAATTCCAAGGAAAGAAAGGTTGTTTGCTAACCTCAAAAAGCACCTTTGGTACGAATAAGCTTGTGTTTCTTGGTTTTGTTGTTAGTAAAGGAGGCATTGAAGTGGACGAGGAAAAGGTGAAGGCAATCCAAGAGTGGCCAACGCCTACAACAATCAGCTAAGTGAGGAGTTTCCACGGCTTAGCTAGCTTCTATAGACGGTTTGTGCGTGATTTTAGTAGCTTAGCCACTGATCTCATTGAAGTCATCAAGAAAAATGTGTCGTTTAAGTGGGGGAAAGAACAAGAAAAGGCATTTACTCAGCTCAAAGAAAAGTTAACTAATGCACCTTTGCTTGTTTTACCTAACTTTGCTAAAACTTTGGAAATTGAGTGTGATGCTTCAGGAATAGGTATTGGAGTTGTTTTGATGCAAGAAGGCCGTCCAGTTGCTTATTTCAGTGAAAATTTGGGTGGGGTAGCTCTAAATTACCCCACTTATGATAAGGAGATGTACAAGATTCTTATTTTTGTGATGTGTTCAATGCATGTGAAAAAGTAGCATTTGGTAAGTTTTATAGGCAATTTGCATGATCATTTTTTTTTTGGCCTCATATGAAATGTGATGTGGAAAAAATCTATGAGACATGTATCACATGTAAACAGGCTAAGTCTAAGTTGAAACCCCATGGTTTGTACACCCCTTTGCCAATACCTAGTGAACCTTGGACTGATATTTCTATGGATTTTATTTTAGGTTTACCTAGGACTAAGAGGGGGAGAGATTCAGTTTTTGTGGTGGAAGATAGATTTTCCAAGGTGGCACACTTCATTGCATGTCACAGAACTAGTGATGCATCACATATAGCTGATTTATTCTTCAAAGAAATTGTTAGGCTACATGGTATGCCAAGGACCATTGTTTCTGATAGGGATGTGAAGTTTTTGAGTTACTTTTGGAAAACTTTGTCGGGAAAGTTGGGAACCAAGTTGTTGTTTTCTACTACTTGTCATCCATAAATGGATGGTCAAACTGAAGTAGTAAATAGAACTTTGTCTTCCTTGTTGCGTGCTATCATTAAAAAGAACTTGAAAACCTGGGAAGATTGTTTGCCACATGTTGAATTTGCTTACAATAGAAGTATACACTCTGCATCTAAGTTTTCACCATTTGAAATTGTTTATGGTTTTAACCCATTGTCACCTTTGGATTTAACTTCTTTACCTTTGAGTGAATGTGTGAACTTAGATGTAGGTGATGATTTGAGGACAAATCCTTCTCTAGAGGGGGAGAATGATGCACACCAAGGAGTTGGACATGCTAATCATACAAGTGGAAATGGAGCTGAATTTGCACAAGACCCTTTGTCATTTTCTAGTGGCCCAATTACAAGACTTAGAGCCAAACATTTCAAGGAAGCACTAAATGGGTTAGTCCAAGAGAATTGGGCTGATTCTAAAAAGACCAAGATGGGCTCAAATAATAATCAAGGCTTAGTCCTTGTAATCATAGCAATTGAAGAGGCTAATGCATGCAAATTTGCAACTAGCATGGTCTGACCATAAAAGGGTGTGAATTTGTTGAGTTCCAAAGATATTAAATGGGAAGGGTGTGAATTTGTTAAGTTCCAATGATTTTTACCTAGGTAGTACGAATTTTAAAAAGGACAGATTGGTATTCAGAAATTATTCTCCTTGTGAGTCTTGTGATCCTCTTGGTTCTTAAAAAAACTCTTGAACTTATCAAGTTAATCTTGCGGCGTTCAAACAACCAAACTTATCACCTTTGATTCTTGAGAGATTCTTAGGAATTCTTGGTGTGGCGTTTCAATTCTATCGTAGTCTTGGTTTTCATCTGGTTAGGTGACGGGTCAAGGTTCAACAAATCTTGTCTACACGATCTTGGGGTTCCAAACCATCATTGTTATCGGGTTTCATCACAATTGTTGGTGAAGTTCATATCAGTACCACAAACACATGTCTGTCACTTTAAATGCAGACTTCATCATAAAACACACTTCGTGCTTAGATGACAAATCAGTGGGAATGTACTTTCTCTCAATCGCCTTATGTGAGCCAAGCCTTTAACTTTTACTTTTCTCAGATGAACTCCTTTGCGCATTTTCATTATGAGATAGTCTAGTTTCTTCTTAGCCAAACTAAGATCTTTTCCAATAGTCATTATATGAGAATTCAAATAACTTTTAAACTTGTATTTTCTAAGACACTCAAACAAATAGAGGTTAGAAAGACAAGATGTATTTGAAAGCAAATAACCCTTCAAGTCGGTTATAGCCATGACAGCAGGGGTCAATGGATCAAACACAGCAAAGATTAAAACCTAATAAGAGTGTGTCTGCTTTGATACCACTTGATAGGCCGAACATGAATTGACCTATTGTGATGAATTAATTTATTAATTAACCAAGCTTATTAATTAATCAAATTAACATGCAAAGCATGTGATAGCACAAACAAATCACCAACAACTAAATTATGCAGCAGATAATAAATGACACAGTGATTTGTTTACGAATGGGGAAAACTTGACGACAAAAACCCCACTGGGTGATTTTCAGGTCACCACTCCCAAAACTCCACTATTATCATAACAAGTGGTTACAAGTAAAAGAATCCCAAGTACCTTACCAACTTACAGTAGAACCCTTACCCCAATAACTAATTGGACTTGTTCTGTAGTGACAGTTCCCATTTTTTATGCACGGCTCCCAAGTACGTGACTAACCAATTGCACGAATCCTAGTATGCGACTTCAATCACCAACTAAGAAGGTTGTTGGCTGCAAAGTTCTTTAGTTCATTCCGACGATGAAGATCAAGAAGATGCTCAAAACCCAATGGTGCACATACACAACAACTTCTTCACAAGAATGATGAACAAAGGCAAGAACTTCGTCTCTGGTCACAATTTGCTTGAATAGAGTTTTCTCAATGCTTGTGCAACTTGCCAACTTATTGATGGCCTTTAAAATACTCATTTTATATGTTTAGGGTTAGGAGAAAAGAAGATCTAAACATATAATCACAGATTCAAAGAAATCAGATCAGAATTCAAAATTTCTTAAATCTCGACAGATAAGCTGTCGAGCAGCTATCAAGCTTTAAGGAATTTTCACTTCTAGCTTGTTTTCTCAGATAGACTTGATGACTTCAACACTTGATCTTAAAACCTTGTTTCTTAAAGTATTAAAAACATCCTAGAACTACCCAATTACAGGTAAAGTGCGTTTTGTCAAAGGATTAGCCAATTACATAAAATAGTGACATATGATACTAACATGTGAAACACATATGTCCTAATAGAAGTGCTTGTCATTAAAGCTCAACAGCTAGCCATCTATCGAGCTTAAAAAGCTATTCTAGCCCCATGACTCGATAGCTACTCGACAAATAGGCATCTATCTGTCGAGGTTTATGAAAAATAGAATTCCAGTTTTATTTTGACTCCAATCCGTGATTATGTGTTTGGACTTTCTTTTTTCACAACACTAGACATATAAAAGGATTATTTTAAGGGCCGTCAAAGTGTTCACAAGTTGCACAAGTGTTGAGCAAAGTTTGTTTAAGCAATTTGTGATCGGAGACACAGTTTTACCCTAGTTCATCATTCTTGTGAAGAAGTTGCTGTGTTTGTGCACTGTAGGGTTTTGTGACCAAGCATCTTCTTGATTTTCATCGTTGGAATGAATTGAAAATCTTTGTAGCCAACAACCTTCTCTAGTTGGTGATTAAAGTCGCGTATTGGGATCCGCGCAATTGGTTAGTCACGTACTGGGAGCCGTGCATCAAAAGGAGAAATTGTCACTACAGAACAAGTCCAATTGGGTATTGGGGTAAGGGTTCAACTGTAGGTTGGTATAAGGTACTAGGATTCCTTTACTTGTAACCACTTGTGATAATTGTGGAAATTTTGAGAGTGGCAACCTTAAAAATCACCCGATGGAGTTTTTGCCATATTTTATTTTCCATTGCATACTTAGTTTAATTGGTCATTTGTTTGTACTACCACGCATTTGCATGTTAATTTGATTAATTAATAAACTTGGCTAATTAATCAATTAATTCATCACAATGGGTCAATTCGTTTTTGGCCTATCAAGTGGTATCAGAGCAGGCACACTCTGATTATGTTTTAATCTTTGTTGTGTTGATCCATTGACCCTTGTTTGTAATGGATAGAGGAAATTTTTTAATTATTCCTCCTTTATTTGATGGCACTAACTATGCATACTAGAAAGTATGCGTGAAAGCTTTCTTGTAGTCTTTAGATGAGAAGGTGTGGCAAGCTATAGAGATTGGTTGGACCAAGCCAAAGGAAACACCGGTCGATTGGGATGAAGCCAAGATCAAGGCGGCAAACTTCAACAGTAGGGCATTGAATGCTTTGTTCAGTGCAGTCACTAATGAGGAATTTAAGAAAATATCCTCCATTGAAACTGCAAAGGAAGCATAGACCATCCTCCAGACAACCTATGAAGGACTTAGGTGTTTTGGGTGTCAAGGCTTTGGTCACATGAAACAGAAGTGTCCTACATATCTTAAATTATTGGGAAGAGCAAGACATTTGCTGCTACTTTGAGCGACATTGAGCCTGAGGATGATTCTGACAATGAGGATGACGGAATCTTGAATGCCTTCACTGC
The DNA here is from genome assembly GCA_029955455.1 of Quercus agrifolia. Lineage (NCBI taxonomy): Eukaryota > Viridiplantae > Streptophyta > Magnoliopsida > Fagales > Fagaceae > Quercus > Quercus agrifolia. Next base: position 23,352,701 of record JARQAD010000008.1, read on the forward strand.
CACTGTCAATCCTACTGAAGGGATTATTGAAGATGTGGATGAAGAAAAGGAATTGGTGGAGTCCAAGTTTGAGAAGATGGATGAACAAGATGACATCCGCACAGCCTATGTAAAGTTGTACAAGGTCTCAGAGAAGCATGAGAAGATGTATAGGTTGGCCTCCAAGAAGCTTAGTGATGTGGAGCTTGAGCGAGAAGAGCTTTTCACAAAATTTGATGAAGCCAATCAGACTATTGGAGTACTGAGGTTTGAGAACAATTTCTTTGCTGAGAAGACCAAGAAGCTTGAAATGGAGCTGTTTCAAGTCAGAGCTCAATTGGAGAGGACTTCAAGTGCAAAGCTTGATGAGATGCTCAGTCTTCAGAACTCTGCTTCTGATCGAATTGGTTTAGGGTATGATTTCTCTTCTCCTAGTATTGCTTCTACTAGTTCTACTATTTTTTTTTCCTTTTGCTATTAATGTTGAAATTGAGAACAATAATGTCAAAACTGATGTAGCTAGTGAAAACATAGATAATGGTAAATTTATCTTAGGAGTACCCTCTAAACAGGATAAGAAAGATGTTAAAAACCCTAAGGCTAAGAAGTCTAACTCTCAAAAGCCTAAATAGAAGAAGCAACATCTCTGTCATCATTGTGGAGTCGCTGGTCATACTTGACCAAATTGCTATAAGTGGTTAGCCACTCAACAGAGCAATGGCATGATAGCATCTGGAAGCCAGAATCAGCTTCAATCATTTCTTGCTCCCTTTGGAGATTTTCTCAAATCCCTCATGTTCCTTTCAAACTTGAACAATTTCAATTCTTCCCCTTCACCGCCGGTTCAAGGGTTTAATCAAAGGAAAGGTTTTTCCAGGGTGTGGAAGGAAAAGGGCTCTAAGTGATTTTATCACCTTCTTCTCTCTCTTTGTGTTTTTGTTTTTGTATGACTTATGTGTTTTGCTTTTATTTTGAGTCAGTTTAGTTTTTATGTTTTTCTTTTTTTAACATGTTTTTGTTTGTTTTCAGTTTTGGTATAAAAATAAAAATAAATTAAAAAATTAAAAAAATACAAAAACAGTGTGTGTTATGTGTACATTGGTACTTGTGTACCTTGAATGGCCATTGAAACAAAGTTTTATAAACTTTGTATCTTTAGTAGCTTAAATGAGCATCCCTATGCACAACTAAGCAAGTGAGCTTTGTGGCTCGTATTTGTGATGAGTAAGATTAAGTTGTCTCTTGTACTTAATACTCGTATCACTCTTTTTGACGGGAAGGACTAAAAAATCCTAAGAGAAAGGCATAAATAACTATCTCACCACTTTTGTCTGCCAATCATAAAATGACATCTGTATGCTTCGGCATAGCAAAAGTGCAATGTCAAAAGCTTAACATAATTGGTTATTTCTTTTCTATCTCGTATATGCCTATGCATGATTTGCTTAAAAGAAAAAAATGCAAAGAAAATAAAAGCAAAAAGAATCAAAATGCTTTAAATATGATTGTAAGTGTGTCTTCTAGGAGACATGGAAGTTATAGGATGTACCTCGAAGGTGATAGTTCCCATCAAACAGTTATGATTGTGTGTGAGTTAAAGTGATTTTCTCATATCTCAAATCATCATAACATGTAAACGCTTATGTAATCATGCGATGTTTTTCACACACGTGCAGGTATAATGTGATTTGGCCATCACAAGGTTTACATGTGTTAATGTATGCTCACTAAACTGTCTTGACTTGTTTTTAAAATATAAAATTGGTTAGACTTGTTTAGTGTGTGTGTATGTGTTTAGGATCTTTGTGCTTAAGATTGTTGTTGAGAGATGATTTTGAGAGCTTAAAATGTTGATTGAATCCTTGGTTGAGTTGCATGCTTGATTGTATTCATATCTGTGTTTTTCCCTTCTTGAAAAACTGTTTTTAAGCAATCTCGACACCTCCTCAACACTAGGCTATCTGTCGAGCTCTTAAGCTATTTCTTATCGTAATCTCGACACTTCCTCGATAGTTAGGTGGATCGATTGAGAAAGTTTCTGGATCCTCGATAGCTTCTCGACAGCTGGTGGATTAATTGAGCTTTTTTTCTTGTGTCTGTTGCTTTGTACCTCAACACCTTCTCAACAGCTGCATCTGTCGACGTTGTTTTTCTCGACACCTTTCTTGACAGATGTCTCGACACTTCTCGACGCATCTACCTGTCGAGATTTACTGAACCTCAATATATAGGTTTTGTGTGTTCTAGTGTTCATCTCTCTCGATCTCTCTCTCTTGATAGCTTCGTCTTTTCACCTCAAAAATCACTTTCTCTCACTCTAAACCACTTTCCCAAGTGATTTTCTAATGTTTTCAAGGTTTTCTCTTCACTTGGTATGTTTCCCATCTCAGATTTACATGCATTTCATGTTTTGAAACCTAGGTTTTGGGGTTTTTGAAAATTGATGAGTTATTGTTGAAATTTTGGGATGGGTTTTTGATTAAATAAGTTTAAAATCTCATGCATTGCATCACATAAGCATTATAACAATATTATCATGCATTTAGATGTGTGCAAATTTTGTGCTGGTAGGATTGGATTGGGCTGAGCCCATGATGAATTTTCTTTCGCATGTCACATTTTCATGCATTCCCCATGCATATGTACTCTATTTTCAATATACTTGCTATATTTGAAATGTGTTGCGACTTTTCTAATTGTTTCTCTCTCTCCCTCTCTTTTCTGTTTATGTTAGTCGTGTTTATGGCACCAAAATGTAAGTCTACTCCGTCCTAAAACCCTCTTCGTTCTGAGGCATCTTTGTCTTCTGATCCTACTCCTTCTCATATCTAGTTCCGTGATGAGGATGCCCGAAAGGACTTCTCGGAGAACTTTTCTCGATGAGGTGTTCATTCAGAACGCAGAGTCATTTTGGTGGACTTCACCGACATGAACCTACCCGATGTCATTCACTGTCGGGGTTAAGAGTCATTGTGTGACATCTCGGTCACATGTTCTTCAGTACCTCTCTTTCATACTCGCGTTTGAGGTACGCGCATTATTGTCACATCGCAGCTTGTTGCGGATGTGCTTCGTGTTCCGAGGGTAGAGCATCCTGACTACCTTAGATGTGACCAAAGACGAGATGATTTTTGCTTTCTACAAGTGCCCTTTTGATTGGGGTGATCGTCAGTTTACACCATGTAAGGCCTTTGCTACAGGTCCTAGATTCATAAACATGGTGATGACTTTTATTTTGCACCCACTCTCTCACTATAACTCTATCACAGAGCCTCGTGCTCGATTTTTGCTTTCTCTTCTTAAGCATCTCACTATAGATTTTCCTTCAAATTTTATTCTTTCTATCATAGATATGTTTAGGGATATGGCTACCCGTGATAAGCTCATTTTCCTTTCGGTTATCAAGGGAATTTTATGCCATTTTTCTATATCTTTTCCCTATTCCGACCACTTTTCTCTTATGTGTGCCATAGACACCGTTACCGTTAAATGTAGTGAGGCACAGTTTAGGTCACGACAGTCAGATTTAGTAGCTCCTCCATTCGGCTCCATCTCAATTTGCTCCATCCACATTCGCTCCCTCCTATTCTACGAGCAATGTGTCACTTGGGGACATCATGGTGTAGCTGTAGCGCATGGATGCTTGCCTTGACACACTCTCTATAGAACTATATTAGGTGAACATTCGTGTTAGTCATATTGCACGGTGGCAGGCGATCATAGGTGGGTTTGCTCTTGAGGCTTTTCCTCCACCTCCTCTAGTGGCTTCTGATTCTGAGGCTAAGGATGATGGTGATGACGATGATGCTTCTGATGATAATGATGGAGATGCTAGCTCTACCGATGAGATGTCAACTTGACACTCTTACCCTTTATCACTCATGACAAAAAGGGGGAGTAGTTTTGGATATAAGAGTAGACAATCTTAGGTGGAGAGTTAGTATAGGACATTTTTGTTAGGGGGAGTGTTGATTTTTGAAGGATGTGGTGAGGATTGTTTGTATCTTTTTCTTTTGTTTACTTTAGATACATTTATTCTTGTACATGGGTCTTGTGACCATTATTGACATACATTGTACTTATTTTCTTTATATATTTATGTATGTTTCTTTCACCTATCCTTGCATGTGTTGTTTCTTTTCTTTCTTTATACACATGGTTTTTATTATTTGTATGCAATCTATTATTTTTGTTTCACAAAAATATGCTTTGATAAATTTTGTTCAAAGTGTTTCAGAAATACAGATTGTCAAAATCTACTCGCCATAAACTCTCTTCTTGCAAAGTTTTTCAAGAGTTTGTGTTAGAATAGCTTTTATTGTATTCAACAAGTGAGTATGAGTTAAGTGATTTATGACTTCTCTCATATGTTCATTTGTTTGTTGTGGTTTTGTTATGAATTGCCAAAAGGGGAGATTGTTAGGACATATGTGATTCACTTGTTAGGAACATATGTCAATATTTTATGTAATTGGCTAATCCTTTGACAAAACGCACTTTACTTGTATTTGGGTAGATTTAGGATGTGTTTAATACTTCAAGATACTGTGTTTCAAGATCAAGTGTTAAAGCCATGCGAGTCTGTCTAAGAAACAAGTTGAAGAAGTGCCTGTCATTAAAGCTGGACAGTTAGCTCGACAGCTAGCCATCTATCGAGGTTAAGAAGCTGTTCCAGCCCCGTGACTTGACAGCAGCTCGACAGATAGGCATCTATTGAGATTTATGAAAAACAAAATTCCAATTCTGTTTTGACTCCAATCCGTGATTATGTGTTTGGGCTTTCTTTTTTCGCAACCCTAGACATATAAAAGTATTATTTTAAGGGCCATTAAAGTGTTCACAAGTTGCACAAGTGTTGAGAAAACTTTATTCAAGAAATTTGTGACTAGAGACACAGTTTTGCCTTAGTTCATCGTTTTTGTGAAAAAGTTGTTGTGTTTATGCATTGTAGGGTTTTATAACCAAGCATCTTCTTGATCTTCATCTTTGGGATGAACTAAAGAACTTTGTAGCCAACAACCTTCTCTAGTTGGTGATTGAAGTTGCGTACTAGGATCCGCGTAATTAGTTAGTCACTTACTGGGAGCCGTGCATAAAAATGAGAAATTGTCACTACAGAACAAGTCCAATTAGGTATTGAGATAAGGATTCAACTGTAGGTTGGTATAAGGTACTGGGATTCCTTTACTTGTTACCGCTTGTTGTGATAATAGTGGAGTTTCGGGAGTGGTGACCTTAAAATCACCCGGTGGGGTTTTTGCCATGTTGGTTTTCCCCATTCGTAAACAAATCACCGTGTTATTTTATTTTCCACAGCATACCTAGTTTAATTGGTGATTTATTTGTGCTACCGCGCATTTGCATGTTAATTTGATTAATTAATAAACTTGGCTAATTAATCAATTAATTCATCACAAGTGGTCAATTCATTTTTGGCCTATCACTTTCAATTGATTCAAGCGCTTAGCAAAACCACTCCAATGTGATCAACTTAGGGTTTTTGCTTTCCCCCAGTGCAATCCATACTTCTTGGCTCTCACCTTTTTGTCTTTTTGCATTTAGTTTCTACCAACAAGGTGATGGCTTTCTTGTTGGAATATCGTTGATTCATCAAACTAAAAAAAACCAATAATTTGGACAATAAATTGAGATGACTCGTCTGTCTCCTCAAACGCTTCTCTGGACTTAACTAGATATGGTAAGTTGCTGCTAAAAATTGAACAAGGCATAGAAAGTTAATTCCTCAAATGCTTGATCCTGCTCTTGTAGTTTCAGCTGCTATGCTTGATTCTTTCCTTCAAATGCAGAAAGATGGAAACCTTGTTGGCTACCCTGTAAATAGTTCGACAGAATCAGATGATGCTTATTGGTCATCTAACACTCCTAATAGCAGTTTCAATGTATAGCTCATTCTTAGTCATATAGGCATTCTATTCCTTAGTGGTGGTGATTTAAGTGAACACATTTTGGCAAATAGCTCTTACCCTAGCAAGAATAGGATTGTTATCTATCGTGCAACACTTGATGCAAATGGGATATTTAGATTGTATTTACACCGCTTTCAGAGCAGTAATGGCTCTGATATGTTGCTAGAGTGGTCAGCATTGTTTAACCTATGTGAAGTCAAGGGTATTTGTGGATTCAATAGTTACTGCTCAGGCATGGGCAACAAAGATTTCTGTAAATGCTATCCTGGATTTCCTTTCATTAACGCCAATAATAAGTTCTTGGGTTGTTACATGAACTCAAGTGACGATGGTTGCAGACGCAGTAAACATCCATCAATGTTGTACAGTATTGTTCCTTTAGAGAATATGTGGTGGAGTGATTATCCTTACTCGGTGGTACAAATGGAGAAGGAAGATTGTTGCAAATCTTGCTTGGAAGATTGTAATTGTGGGGCAGTATTGTATACGGGTGATGAGTGTACCAAATTTAAGCGTCCACTAAGATATGGCAGAGTAAGTGATAATTTTTCATCTACTGCCTTCTTTAAGGTGATAAGGGATCATCTCAAAATACCATTACCAGACCATAATCCCCCATTAGCTCCAACGGTTTTGACTAAAAGCAAAAGAAGTCTGATTTTGATTCTTTCTATAAGTTTGGGTTCCATTTCATGCTTTTGTTTCATCTTTGCAATCTACTTGGGTTTTAGGTTCGTCAGTATCGATTCTCTTGTATATACTTGGGTTTTATTTTTATTTTTTTTGACAAGTGTTTTCCTCTTTGTAGAAATGACGACCAAGTTTAACAAGGACATGTATGTGAAGATGAGGTGAAAGAAGGACGAGCTATTGTCCAACATTGGGAAGAGGACAGTGCGCATCACAAGGAAGGGCCCTTTCGTTACTTCAACCGTCTCCATCACTCCCATTGTTTCTAGTACTAAGACGGCAAGAACAGCCTCACTAGCCACCTCTGTTGAAGAAATCCCTACTCCTGCCTCTAAAAGGCCATGCTTATCTAACAAAGAGAAGGAGAAGGCTGATTCTTTCCTGTCCATTGTCTGGGACGATGAGAGACTGGCGGTGGAAATGGGACACGGGTTCGTTACTGCTGAGGACTTGAAGGTCTTTTCCGGCGTGCCCATCAACGAGGTTGTGACTCGCCACGTCCACAAACTCATTCAAGTAAAATGCTCGTGCAACTTTTACTCTTTTATTTTTTATTTTTTATTTTTATTTTTTTGTACTGACGACTTTAATTTTCTTTTCAGGTGTTAGGGGAGAGTCTTCATATTACTTATGAGTACCTTACTCAGGAGGCTAAGGTGGCATCTTTAACATCCAGGATGGAGGTTTTGGAATCAAAGAATTCTACGCTGAAGAAAAAACTCATCGACTCTATGGGCGAGGCCACCACCTTAAAGGAAACAATCAAGACCTTGAGTGAGGACCTTAGAACTGAGCGTCAGTTGACCCTGGAGAAAGACGAACAACTTTTGGGTGCCAAGGAGAAGCTCAAAACCATTGCTGCTAAGGTTGTTTATGCTTTCCAGCAAACCAACAAGTACAACATAGTCCTCTTCAGTTGATTCTTCAAGGGTTTTAAGCTTCTGAGGAGGTACCTCGTTAAGCATCCCATCAGAGTGGATCTGGAGAATTTAGATTTGGAGGAGGTGGATAGGGAGATGGCGATTGACGAAGCTGCTCAGTCCTCGGCTCCAGAAGGTGATGCCCTTGAGAGCATTCTTCCTCCTCCTACTGGTGATAACGCAGTTGCCGATGCATGACCCTGTTATTTGTAAAAAATTTACCCCCCCCTTTTTTTTAGGTGCCCGTTATGTTTTAGGCCTTATGTAAGTCTAATTCCAGAACAATTTTTTATTTTTTTTAATCTGTTTTTAGAACAATATTTTAGCCCAGTGTTTATGGGCCTTTGGTTTAGATGTAAAGACAATGGCAATTGCCAGCTACTTTTGGGTTTAAATTGAATTAGCAATTGCATACTTGTTTGTGATTTTTATTCCTGTAGTTTTCTTTTTCGCGTCAATGCTTTGTACTTAGCAAAGAATTTTTAGATGTGACCCTTCTCAAGGGTTCTTGTTGAGGGTTTTGGTGAACTGGTTGAGAGCTCAGATTCAGCCTAAGCCTTTTTCAAAAGATGCTCATGTTTTTTGCAAGGTTCTTGTCTTGTTATGACTTACACCCTTTTAGGGATCTCATCATTCATTTGGTTTCGTCAGTAACTTATATCTGTCTAGGTGGAATCTTTGTTACTTAGCCATTTTTTGTGACTTACACCCTTTTAGGGATCTTGTCATTTTTTTGGATTCGTAAGTAACTTACATCCATCTAGGCAGAATCTTGTTACTTACTCAAATTTTTTGTGACTTACACCCATTTAAGGGATCTTGTCGTTCTTTTGGATTCATCAGTAACTTACATCTGTTTAGGCGAAATCTTGTTACTTAGCCAAACTTTTTTGTGACTTACACCCATTTAAGGGATATTGTCATTCCTTTGGTTTTGTCAGTAACTTACATCCATCTAGGCGGAATCTTGTTACTTAGCCATTTTTAGAAGACTTTCATATTACAATATTTGCTCTTACTAAAACATTGGTTGAATAGTTCTTATTATTGCTTTCGAGAATGAGTACAATTTTTTGTTATATCCTACTGGTGGTATTTTTCAAGTGCTCAATATTCCATGGTTGCTGGAGCCTCTGCCCGTCTAGGGTCTCTAAGTGATAGCTACCTTGTCTGGAGTAATGGATGACCCGATAGGGTCCTTCCCATGTGGGGCCGAGCTTTCCTTAGGCAGAGTCTCTGGTTGTCGGGGTGACCTTGCGCAGGACGAGGTCTCATATGTCATGTCATTTGAGCTTCTTTCTCTTGTTGTAGTCCTCGGCCATCTTCTACTGATACTTTGTCATCTTGTCGGAGGCTTTGTCTCTTACTTCATCCAAACAATCCAAGTTGACTTGTTGCTGGTTGTCATTGTTCTCCTCGTGGAACATCTCTCGCCTGATGTTGGTTATTCCCACCTCAACCGGGATTACTGCCTTGGTACCATAGGTGAGTCTGAAGAGGGTTTCTCCTGTTGGGGTTCTTGTCATGGTTTTGTAGGTCCACAAGATGTTACGCAATTCTTCCGGTGAGGCGCCCTTTGCATCATCTAATTTGGCCTTGATAATCTTGAGTAGTGTCCAATTCATTACCTCCGTCTGTTTGTTCACTTGTGGATGTCTTAGGGACGAGAACTGGTTCTTGTTCCCTAGGCCTAAACAGAAGTTCTTGAAGCTTTGGCTGTCGAATTGCTACCTATTATCTGATATGATCGTCTGTGGAATCTTGAACTTGCAAATTATGTTCTTACACATGAAGTTCTGGATTCTGGCTTCAATGATGGTTGCTAACGCCCTGCTTGGACCCACTTTGTGAAGTAGTCAATGGCGACTAGTAAAAATTTTACCTGTCCTTTACCTTAAGCCAATGGGCCGACGATTTCAATTCCCTCTTGTGCGAAGGGCCAGGGGAAGGATATGGTCGTCAGTTTCTCTGCTGGAAGGTGTTGGACATTCCCAAACCTTTGGCATTTGTCACACTTCTTGACGAACTCCCTTGCAGACCTGCATTGTAGGCCAGAAATAACCTATTTTGATAACCTTACTTACCAATGATTTAGGACCTGCATGGTCTCCGTAAACTCCCTCATGGATCTCCTTTAGGATATATTTGGCTTTCTCTTCATTCACATATTTCAGGTAAGGTATGGAAAAGCCTTTCTTGTATAATGTTTCGTTCAGGATCGTGAACCTGACTGCTCTCTTTCTGACCTTTCTAACTTCCTTGACCTCTTGAGGGAGGTGCCCATCCTGGAGAAAGGATATGATTGGTGTCATCCAGCTATCTGTGCTTTGGATTGTGAATGTGGAGATTTCCTCAATGCTGGGGCGTTTCTGGACTTCCATCATCAATCTTATGCTTGCCGCTTCTTCTTCTGACGATGCTAGCTTCACGACTTCGTCCGCTACCATGTTTTGGCTTCTAGGGATCTGTACAAATTCCACTTTATCAAATTCCTAAGTTAGATGCTTCATTAGCCTAAGGTATTTCTGCATTCTTTCCTCCTTTGCCTCATATTCTTCCTTAATCTACCTTATCACCTACTTTGAATCAATTTGGACTAGCAGGTTCTTAGCTCCGAATGCTTTCTCGAGTCTCAATCCCATTAGTATCCCTTCGTACTCGGCTTCGTTATTGGTGGCTGGGAATTTTAGTTGAACCTCGTATTTTAGCACTTCTCTGTCAGGGGCGGTTAGGATGACTCCCACTCCCTCCCTTTTTTGGTGCGACTGTTCTCGTTTGGGATGGTGAACTCGGCGATGAAGTCCGCTAATGCTTGTGCCTTAATGGCTGTCTTGGGGTGGTACTCAATGTTGAACTGGTTGAGCTCAATTGCCCACTAGACCATTCTCCCTGCTGCTTCGGGCTTGGTCATAGACTTCTTGATAGGTTGATCCATCATCACCAAGATGGGTTTCACCTAGAAGTATTGTCTCAGTTTGTGCGAGGCTAATATTAACGTGAATGCAATCTTTTCAATCCTTGGGTACTTGGCCTCAGCACCTTGGAAAGCTTGACTGATGTAATAAACTGGGAGCTACGTCTTGCCCTCTTCTCGAATCAGAGCTGCGCTTACGGTTGTGGTTGATACTGCCAGATACAAATATAAGTTTTCCCTTTCTGTGGATGGACTCAAGAGGGGTGGATTGCTTAGGTAATGTTTGAGTTCCTGAAACGCTACCTTGCATTCGTTAGTCCAGGCGAATGCCTACTTTAACGTCTTGAAGAAGGGTAAGCATTTGTCCGTCGCCTTAAAGACGAACCTGTTGAGCATAGCAATTCTTCCTGTGAGTTCTTGGACTTCTTTAATGGTCTTAGGTGATGTAATGTTGAGTATGGCCTTCACCTTCTCCGGGTTTGCTCCTATCCCTCTTTAGGACACCGTGAATCCCAAGAATTCCCCAAGGCTACACCAAAGGCTCACGTGCTAGGTTTCGGCTTCATCTGGTATTGTTTAAGGGTGTAAAACGTCTCCTTCAAATCATCCAGATGGGTAAGTTCTTCCTTGCTCTTTACGAGCATGTCATCCACATACACCTCCATATTCCTGCCAATTTGCTTGTTGAACATTTTGTTCACTAACCTCTGGTAGGTTGCTCCAGCATTATTCAGCCCGAAGGGCATTACCTTATAGCAATAAAGCCCCTGACTTGTGATGAAAGCAGTTTTCTCTTGATCTTCTTCAGCCATTTTTATCTAGTTGTATCCCAAGAAAGCATCCATAAACGTCAGTAACTTATGCCCGGCTGTAGAATCTACTAGCTGGTCTATTCTCAGTAGAGGGAAACTATCTTTCAGGCAGGCTTTGTTTAGGTTCGTGAAGTCCATGCACATTCTCCATTTCCCATTGGCTTTCTTAACAAGGACGTCGTTTGCGAGCCAATCAGGATAGTAAACCTCCAGGATAAAGCCTACTGACAACAGTTTGTTAAACTCTTCTGTAATTGCTTGGTTTTGTTCAGGGGTGAAAACTTGTAGTCTTTGCTTGATAGGCTTTCTCTCCGAGTCCACATTCAGCTTATGCTGAATAACTGTTGGAGATATGTCTGGCATGTCCTCGTGAGTCCATGCGAAAACGTCCAGGTTTTCTTTAAGGAACTGGACGAGCCTTGTTTTTATCTCGGGACTTAATGTCGTCCCTATTCTTGTCGTCTTGGTTACCTCCCCTTCGATCAGTTCCACTGTCTCTAGGGTTTCCACTTCGTCTTTTTCTTTTTCCTCGATCATCTATGTATGGTTCTCCTTTGTAGCCAACACGGCCTGGTTGCATTCCCTGGCTAGGACCTAATCTCCTTTTACCTTGCTGACACCGTTCTCAGTTAGGAACTTTACCTTTAGGCAATAGGTGGACGTGGCTGACTTCCATTGGTTGAGCGTGGGTCTCCAAATAATCACATTGTAGGATGAGGTGCAGTCTACCACCAAGAAGTTTAACTAACGCGTCAACTGCCTCGGATAGGTCCCTACTGTTACTGTTAACGTCATTATTCCTTTAGGATATACTCTGTCTTCATTGAAATTGACGAAGGGGGAGTTAATTTGGGTGTAGTCTTCCTGGATCTAGCTTCAGTTGTTGGAAAACGGGAAAGTAGATGATGTCTGCGGAGCTATCGTTGTCCATGAGGATCCTCTTGGTATTGAATCCTTCTATCGTGAGCATTATGACCAAGGGGTCGTTGTGAGGTTGCTTCACTCCCCTAGCATCTTCCTCATTAAAAGACATGGCATGATTCGTCCGTCTTTGTTTAAATGGGGGTGTCATGTGAACACTGTTCACCTGCCTTTGACATGCTTTTTTGAGGGATCTGAATGACCCGCTTGTGAATGGCCCACTTGTGATCATCTTTATCTCTCCGATCACATTTTGCGGTTGTTGAGACGTGTAGTCCTCGTCTTTGGGCGAGAACTCGCGCTAGTTTTTATCATCATCTCTGAACCTGTTGGATTCTCCCTTCTTCACATACTTCTGTAATTTTCCTTTCCGTATTAATTCCTCTATCTACTCCTTCAAGTCCTGGCAATCTTCTATGTAATGGCTATGATCCTTGTGGAACCGGCAATAGTTCTTCTTGTCTCAGATGTTGGGAGACGAATGTAATGGCCTTGGCCATTTGAGATAATGCTCATCCTTAATGCACATCATTGAATTTTACCGTTCGAGGAGTTTTTTTGTCTTTCCATTTGCCCTCATCGCAGGTCCAGTGATTTGGACGCTCCCTTTTTTGTCCCCTACGATCGTCCTCCTTCTTTCCCTTGTTTGTTGGCTTTTCCACGTCCCTTATGGCGGCTAGTGCATGTTCAGCATTCATGTACTTCTGTGCCTTCAAGAGCATCTCTACCATTGTCTTGGGAGGATTCTTCATGAGTGAAACCACGAACTCTTTGGACTTCAGCCCTGCCTTAAAGGTCGTCAACTGCACTTTGTCATCAGCTTTGTCTACCTCCAAAGTCTCCCTCGTGAAGTACTTCATGTATGACCTCAGGGTTTCTTTCTCCCCTTGTCTAATAGTAAGCAAGTGATCCATTGGTTTCCTAGGGCGTTGTCCCCCGATGAAGTGGCGCAAAAAGGCGTTGCTTAACTGCTCGAAGTTGTCGACGGATGATATTTGCAATTTTGTGAACCATTCCCTTGCAGCTCCTTTGAGAGTGGTGGGGAAGGAACAACACAATATCTCAGCAAGGGGCTGTTGGAGGCCTAGTGTCGTCTTGAAGTTGTTGAGGTGGTCCTGAGGGTTCTTAAGTCCGTCAAACGGCTCAAGTTGAGGCAGCCGAAATTTAGATGGCACTGGGCATTCTAGGACCACCGTAGTGAAGGGTGAGTCTGTTGCCCTGACCATTCTATCCAGGCTCCGGTCCGTTTTCTCTTTAATGGCATTTCTCAGCTCGTCCATCTCTCTCCTCATCTCCCGAAGGAGATCCGAGTTCTATTCATCTGGAGTAGTAACTATTCGACGATCATTTCTTCTATGGCTATCTCCCACATCCTCCGGGTTGCCTCTGGATCGATTCTCCTCTTTTTGAAGCCATAGCTTCATTTCTTGATTTTGCCTAGTGAGCTCTTCGATGGTGGCCGTAAGAACTTGGACTTGTTGAGCCAAGGCCGTTGAATCTTGATTGGACTCCATCTAAACATAAAAGTTGGTTGGAAACTTACACTTTCGAACCTAAGTACGAAAATGTCGTTCCCATAGACGGTGCCAAATTGATGAGGTGCAAACTCTTCAGTCGAAGTAAGTGTGTCCAGATGGAGCTAAACCCTTATGTTTGTGGTTGTGGAAATGGTGAGATAGCACCCTCAAATTGGTCATCGGTGTGGTGACCACAACGTCTCTGATGCTAAAGTCAGTATAAGAAAGCTCTTTGTAGAAGAATAAATCAATATAGTAATGTAACAATGAGTATTTCTTGATGTTTTTCTGTCTATCTACCTTATGTCGGTGCTGGGAGGGTTGTATTTATACATCCCCGTAGCTCCTAACCGTTGTGGCTGTTATGGCGGCTTTAATGCCTCTTTTGATAATGCCTCATGGTCAATTATGTGAGCTTTGATGGCTCCCAACGGTCTGTATAGTTGTCCCTGTAACCGTCCGAGGCATTTATTTAACTGCATTGAATGGCTTCTTCATCTTCATCAGTAATGTGGCCACTTTGTTGGAGGGACTTGGTTGATCTGCCTGTTAATGCTGCCTTGTTGGTTTGGGGATGAGATCGTCTTGGTAAGTTGGGTTCGTCAATCCCATCACTATGTATTGTGCTAGTGTATATGAATAACTATACCATTTCTAAGAAAATAATTTCAGTTTGAGGGTCGGATCAAAATATTGAAGTTGACATGTCTATCAACATTAATATCTTCTTCCGTTTTTTTTTTTTTTTTTTTCTTTCACCTTGCTCACATTTTCTTTTTTCTTTTTTCTTTTTTGTCACTTTCTATCCTCCAATCTAAATCAAAGTGTCAAGGAAGACTTGTCACTCAGCCAACCGAGAAAAATGCGTGATATTTTGTCGACCATGCATTTGTTCCATAAAGGAAAGCGCTGAAAAGTCTTTGTTGATCCATCTTACCTATTAGTCGAATACTGAAAACAACACTACCATTCTTCATTCATCCTCTCCCATGGCTTCCATGTCCATTGTTTTCTTACTGTTGTTCACATCCTTTGTAGGTGGGAGAGCTGTACCAAAGCAATCTAGCCATATAGCCTTGGGTTCTTCTCTTTCCCCCATAATTCAACCCACTTCATGGCTTTCCCCTAGTCAAAAATTTGCTTTTGGATTCTATAGGCAAGGCAGTGGCTTTGCTATTGGAATTTGGTTGGTCAGTGGAGACAATACGACAGTAGTGTGGACTGCAATTCGTGATCATCCACCATTCGCCTCGAATGCAATGCTGGTTTTCACTGAAGATGGTAAGTTTCTTTTGAGAACTGAGCAAGGACAAGAGAAACTCTTTGCTAATGCAACAGATTCTGCCTCCCATGCCTCCATGCTTGACTCTGGAAATTTTGTGCTTTATGACAAGGATTCCAAGATCATTTGGCAAAGTTTTTATTTTCCTACCGATACCATTTTAGGAGGTCAGACTTTGTTCGCTGGACATCAACTACTCTCTGGTTTAACTGAGAATGACCACTCAACCGGACGGTTTCATCTCAAGATGCAGGATGATGGAAACCTTGTTTTATACCCAGTAAACACTGGAGACACTCCAGGTGATGCTTACTGGAACACACAGACATTCGGGCATGGTTCAAAGTTTCACCTTTATCTCAATAATACAGGCAGTCTGTTTATCGTCAACGGCACTACTCGAAACATAGTTTATGGCTTGAATAAGGACTCATCTTCGGCGAGCAACCAGAATTATACAATTTATCGTGCAACTCTTGATTTTGATGGGGTTTTCCGGCTTTATTCTCATGTTTATGATGAAAGTGGCAACTTCAAAGTACCATCAAAGTTATGGTCAGCATTGGACGATCCATGTCATGTGAAAAGTTTCTGTGGTTTCAACAGCTTTTGTACAATGAATGACGACCAACCATACTGTAGATGCCTTCCTGGAACTGATTTTGTAGATGTGAATCGTAATTCTCTTGGCTGTGAGAGAAACTTTTCAGAAGCAGGCTGTAGAGTTGGGACAGAAAATGCATCCTTTTATGACATCACTACCATGGAGAATTTAATGTGGGGAGATCGTCCTTATGTTGTGTCATCAATGTCAAATGAAGAATGCAGCCGTTCTTGTTTGGAAGACTGTGATTGTGGGGCGGCACTCTTCAAGAGTGATTCCTGTATGAAACAAAAGCTTCCTCTGAGATATGTTAGAAGAGATATTAAAGAAGGGTATACGGCCCTCTTGAAGGTGGGCATGAGAAGCATTAAAAGTGACAATCCTGTTATGGAGAAACCACTTGTGATCGTGATCACAAGCAAAAGAGCAATAGTGCAAATTTTTCTTGTGAGTTTAGGTTGTACTGTATTGTCATGTGTTGCTCTTGCAGTCTCTGGCCGTTTCATTTTCAAAAGTCGAGTTTTATGGTACAAAAGGCTGTTAGAGAATGGAAACTTTGGCCTGAACGAGGAGGTCACGTTGAGATTGTTTTCATATAATGAGCTCAAAAGAGCAACAAATGGCTTCAAAGAACAACTGGGCAAGGGCTCATTTGGAGCAGTTTACAAAGGGGCACTCTACAAAGGTAAAAGACTTGTTGCAGTAAAGAGACTAGAGAAGTTAGTTGAAGAAGGAGAAAGGGAGTTCCGCGCAGAGATGCGAGCAATTGGGAGAACCCACCATAGGAACTTAGTTCGTTTGCTTGGTTATTGTGCCGAGGACTCTAAAAGGCTTCTGGTTTACGAATACATGAGCAATGGCTCCCTTGCCGATCAACTTTTTAAAGCCCAAACGTCTCCAAATTGGAATGAGAGAGTGAGAATTGCACAAGATATTGCAAGAGGGATCCTCTATCTACATGAGGAGTGCGAAGTCTCAATTATTCATTGTGATATAAAGCCTCAAAACATATTAATGGATGATTTTTGGACAGCTAAAATCTCTGACTTCGGGCTGGCCAAATTTTTAATGGCAGATCAAACAAGGACCTTCACAGGGGTCAGAGGGACGAGAGGGTACTTAGCACCAGAATGGCAGAAGAACACGCCAATTTCAGTCAAGGCAGACGTTTACAGTTATGGAATAGTGCTCTTGGAAATTGTATGTTGCAGAAGAAACGTAGAGCTAGATGTATCAAACGAGGAAGAGGTTATTCTTTCTACTTGGATTTACAAATGCTTTGTTGCTAGGGAGTTGCACAAGATTTTGAGAGGGGAAGAAGCAGATAAGACCATGGTGGAAAATATGGTTAAGGTGGCACTCTGGTGTATTCAGGATGAACCAGCACTTCGTCCCACAATGAAAAGTGTAGTCTTGATGTTAGAAGGAATTACTGAAGTATCTATTCCTCCATGTCCAGCTACTATGTCCTTGTAAACTTTCGCTTGCAAGAAATAATTTTTCTTCTTCCATGTAGTTTCATTTTATTTTGTGTACTGTATATATCCTTTACTAATCATCGTAGGGAACTGATAGGTAGCCCTCTTAGTACTAAACTCTTCTGAAGTAGAACTTGTTACTGCAGTAGAAGATTAAGGGATTTCAATAATCATTGATGAAAAATATGATATTAGTATAATGTGTTTTTTTTTTTTTTTTTTTTTTGAGAAGTAGTATTAATTATTTATTTATGAAGTAGTTTTCTTAACGCGTTTTCTCAATTGCTGTTAGGCTTCCCACCGTGTCAGTCACGGCATTAAGGTTATTACGTGATATATCAATCACTGACTTTGAACTTGGTAGCTGGTAGTAATTAGTAGTCCATACAAAGAAGTAAAATGAAGAAAAAGAAAGAGTGTGATGTACAATGGTCCATTATTTTCATTACCTCCCACTTGTTCAATGTCTCTAAAGTCTATTTCAACTTAGTTTCTCTTGACAGCATCTTCCCATAAAATTGAACTTATAACATTGCAATCACAATCTTACGGGAAATACAAGCTGGAAAACGTTGGTAGGGTCCTTTGACAAATCAACCTTAATTGGACTACTAACTAGTAAGTAGTAAATTAGTGAAAGTTTAACTTGACAGCCCTATGCGAGATAATCAGAGCTGGCAATGGGATCAATTCTATGGAACTAGTTTGGGCTCAAAATAAACCAAGATTTTTATGACAGTTCAGTTCATCTTGGGAAAACATTTATTTATGTTCACTAACCCCAAACCAGTGCATTGCGCGTGATAATTATTTTTATGGTGATTTTATTAATTATTTTTTTAACAATTTAAACTAATGTAATAAAGAGTAATGTATTAATTTCGTAATCATATTTTTATTTATTATAGGAGCACTCAACTATAATAATAATAATAATAATAATAATAATAGGTGAAACTGAGAGAAACTCAAATTAGAATTCTAAATTAAAGTTTCAATTTTTCGCCATGTGTCCTAAATTATTTATTCTTAAAGAGTTTTATTTCTTGGTTTTATAATTAAATGTAGGATCACATCATAAATATTCATCCAAGTGAGTTATTAAATACAAAAACCAAAAAGTCTAGAATAAATAAATCGTAAAAAAAAAAAAAAAAGTGTTTCACAATAATTAAAAAAAAAAAAAAAAACATGGACAATTTACATTTTATACCTAATAATATCTATACAAATTTTTTTTTAAAGAGTTAACAAAATATAAAAATGACTATCAATAATATTTGAATTATATATATAGGAATTATATTATGTATTTTATTGTATATCTTTAAGTGTATCTATGCATATGCATGAGGTTACAAGCTAGTAAATATAATATAGGAACAATCATAAATCATAAATATAAATTTTGTTATGCCAAAATGAAAACAATACAATTTTCTCAAGAATTCAAAACGCAAGTTAACAGAAATATTCATTTTTTTAATAAAAGTTATTTATAACATTTTGTGAATCATTAAAAAGAACATAAAATTTGGAAATTATTCTTTTATTTTTAAACAAACTTTTTCAAACCTTATTTGTTCTGCTTACAATCCAAAATACCAAAAAACGTAACTAAAAAAATTAATAAAACTTAACAATGATTAATTGGACCAATTAGGAAAACAATTTGCTATTGATAATCTATTGAAGTTATTTTCTTTGTAGAAATTGTTATTTTGTCCACCCAAAACATATTATCAAATAAAAAATTATTAGCAAAATCTAAGAATTAAAATTTCTATATATGCGTTGTTATAAAATAATAATAATAATTAAAATAAAATTGCAAAAGGTAAAATTTGTCACTCATCCGATTATTTTTGATCGGCTACTTTTTGCTTTTCTCCAAATAAATGACATTATAGAGTACTTCTAATACAACTATTAAGAGTACTTTGTCCACCACAAAGGAATAAAAAATAAACAAAAATTAGTAAAGTATCATAATTTAACATCTAAATTGGGCACTATAAAAGAAATCCAAAAAAAAATTTTGAGAGAGAGAGAGAGCCTTTCTATTGTGAGGAAGAATTATGCATAAAATGGAATAGATAGTGACAAATTTATAGTAGAGGGTGTGAATGAGAAGAGACAAAAATAGAGGAAGATGAAGGGAAAGAGGAAGAATGATATTAATGTAAAGGGTTGTGAGAAGATGAGAAGGTAAGAGACGAAGAAAGGTTGGAGAAGTAGTGGGGAGATGAAAAGGTAAGGAACGGAGAAATGTTGAAAAAATGTAAATATTAAAAAAAAATGTTAAAAAAAATTATAGGAAAATTGGAAAGAAAAAAATAATGATGAGGACGCTATTGTGGCTCAATTAGAGTATAGCAACAATAAATGCTACATTTTAATTTTTAGATATATATATATATATATATATATAGATTTTTATATGCTATATTTAATTCTTTATAATGCAATAGGATAACATTTAACAATTAAAAAAAAAAAAAAAAACAACAACAACAACAATTTAAAAAACTAAACTAAATTGCATTAACCCAAAGTAGAGTTTTAAAAAATATAAAATTATCAACCTAAAGCATAGATGCAAGAAAAATAAAAATAAAAATACAACAAAAAATATTGTGTGTGTGTGAGAAAGAGAGAGAATCTTTTTATTGTGAGGGAAAATAATGCATAAAATGGAAGAGATAGTGACAAATTTATAGTAGAGAGTGTGAATAAGAAGACAAAAATAGTGGAATATGAAGAGAAAGATGAAGAGTGATATTAATTTAGAGGGTAGTGGAGAGAAGAAAAGGTAAGGGAGGGAGAAAGGTTGGAGAAGTAGTGGGGAGATGAAAAAGTGAAGAAGGGAGAAAGGTTGGAAAAGTGTAAATATTAAAAAAATAAATGTTAAAAACAATTATAGGAAAATTGAAAAGAAAAAAGATAATGACGTGGATATTGATGTGGCTCAACTGGAACGTAGCAACAATAAATGTTATGCTTCAACTTTTAGATATATATAGATTTGTTTAGAAAATAAATCAAACTCAAGCTCAAGTTTAGATTCAATTATTAAACAAACCAAACTCAAACATAATTATGTGTTTGTGAACAAGCTAGTTAATATGAGGCTTGATTTAACTATATATGATGATATTATATTATATTTTTTTCATGTATACTTGTCTAATGTAGACTTGAGAGTCAATTGTGTAAATTTGTAAATAGATTTCATATGATATCAAATTATTATAGTAGTTTATTAACAATATAAACAATCCAACAGTAGTAAAAATTGATTGATTTGTGAATGATTAAATAATTTCAGTCATGGTTTTACTATACATGGAAAAAGGATAATAGTTAATCAAGTATCATGAATAAGCTTGATCGAATCCTAGAAAGAAATCCTTGCAACATTGCTTTTCAATAGTCACGACCTCATCAAATAACAGCTTGACAAGCACCGGTTCAACATGCTTATAAAGTCAACTTTGATGGTGCGGTATTCGCAGATGAAGGACTTGCTGGCTTGGGAGTTGTGATCCGTAATGATCATGGACTGATCATGGCTTCTCTTACTCAACAAATACCTCTACCCAGTTCAGTTATAGACGCAGAAGTCTTGGCTGCCCGAAAAGCATTGGAGCTTACAATTGAATTAGGCTTCAATAACATCACTCTTGAAGGGGACTCTGAAGTTTTGATCAAATCTTTAGTGAAGAGTGACAATTCTCTGGCTCACTATGGTCATTTACTTGCAGACATTCATGTTCTCATGGCTCGGTTTTCATCGCTTCGTTTATCTCATGTTAGGAGACATTGTAATAGCCTGGCACATGCTTTAGCACGATGTGCATCCTCTACCCCTGATTTGTCAATCTGGATGGAAGAAATACCACCAGACCTTAATTCTGTATACTTGGCTAATTTGAGTGGCCTAAGTTAATAATATTTTATTGTCTTGATTCTTAAAAAAAAAAAAAAAGAAAGAAAAAAACTTGAGCTAATTTAACAAGTAAATGAACCAATTTTGAACATGTAATCTTGTTTAGTGATGAGCTCAAGTTTGCCTCTTCATCGAAATAAAAATGAAGGAAAAAGCTTGAACCTTTAAAACTTGGGTCAACTCAACTTGTTTACAGCCCTAGAAATAGATAAGGTTGAATTAAAATAAAATTAACATAGGGCTAAATAAAATTAAAATAAAGAATCTCAAATTTTAAATAAAATTAAAATAAATGGAAAAATGATCATTTTAAATATTTTAGAAATTCTAAAATTAACATAGGGCTAAATCCAAGTCATATTTGGTATCAAAAAAGCGAAAAGAATTTTTTTTTCTTTAATGAGAATTGGAGTTCTAAAATTAGTAGAGGGCTAAAATCTAAGTCATATTTGTAAAAATTAAAAAAAAAAAAAAATTCAAATGTAATATTTTTTTACTTAAAAAAAAATTCATTTGAAAAATATTTTTATAAGAAAATTTTATGAGTCTAGTATGATATAAAACTTTTCAAAGCACCAAAATCAAGGCCTCCTAGTGACCATCGGATCGGCGGCTTTGGCCACTCAACACTAGACCGATGACCTAACCATCAAATGGGAGGGGGAAGGGTAAAATGACTATGTGTTTTTTGTAAAATGCTTTACCAAGTTTTTGTTTGTGAAATATTTTCAAAAATTTTCAAGTGATTTTATGGTCAATAAAAAACATTTTAAGGATTGTCAAAATTTTATAATAAAACAAACATAGTAAAATGCATAAAATGTTAGTAAAACATTTTATAGGGAAACTGTAAATAAAGCATAAAGTCAACCTACCATGAAAGAAATTAACAAAGGACACTCTTAGAAAGTATATAAAATCACAGCATACACACTATTGGGAATGTGAGAAAATCAAGGCAATGTGGGTAGTATGTGACTAGTTATTAAACCTTTACCAAACGTTAACTTAGTCTAAGAATTAGGTCATTAGGTCAATGGTTCAACCATTAGGCCATCTGTTGAACCACATGATTAAATAAAAATATAAATAAATATAAAAGTATGTTTAAAATTTCATAAAATAAATATGTAAATTGAAAAAAAAAAGTAGGCATTTTTAAATTACTAATTAAAATCAATTAATATATATAAAAGGATATACCTCGTGCGAAAGAGCATGAGGTTCTACCATGTAGTGCACTTTTTAAATAGAATTGAAATACTCTTAAGCCATGATAAGAACAAAAAAATATGGACTTTTTGTTTCTTTGGTTCAATGTTTCAAGACTTTTCCTATTAGAGAATAAGGATTCCTTGTAAGACTCTTTGTTTTCTTTGGTTTAATGTTTCAAGATAAATCTCTTTCATATCAACTCCTTTCTATGTAGCCCACCACCCTTCATGCCATCTCATCTCAAATACATCTCGACTAAGAATGATTTTATTTATCTTCAACATTTCAATGATACCTACCTAGCTCCAACTTTGTCATCCCATTAAGTTTTAAGGAAAAAAAAAAAAGTGAAACTCAATGTTAATTATATTGAATTCGACTACAACTTAAACCCATAAACAAAAGAATTTGTTCTCACTCTCCTTCTCCTTCACTCTCCTTTCTCCCTCTAGCTAATCTCCTTCATTCTCCTCACTGTGGAATTCAAATCCATCTCTCTCTACCTCTCCTCTCACAAGAAACACAAATCCCCCCTACTCTTGCTTAGTTCATAGCGATCCCCCTACCAGAAAATCCCCAAATCTAATCCATTTGAGATCTCACATCTATCTTCTCCTCTCTCCATTTTGAGTAAATTGAAGTTGATTTGTCAAACTCATAAAGTAGGGTTTTTATCCTAAGTTACTGTATTTTCTGTTAGGACAAATGTGAATATGTTAGGAACATATGTCAATATTTTATGTAATTGGCTAATCCTTTCACAAAATGCACTTTATTTGTAATTGGGTAGATTTAGGATGTGTTTAATACTTCAAGGAACAAGGTTTCAAGTTCAAGTGTTCAAGCCATGCAAATCTGTCTAAGAAACAAGTGAAGAAGTGATAGATTTTAAAACTCAACAGCTAGTATCTATCAAGGTTTAAAAGCCGCTGAAGCCTGATGCTCGACAGCTAGCTCAATAGATAAGCTATCTATCAAGATTTATGAAAATAGATTTTGAGTTCCGTTTTGCATCCAATTTGTGGGTACATGTTTAGGATTTCTTTTCTCACAACCCTAAACATATATAAGGATTATTTTAAGGGCCGTCAAAGGTTGCGTGAGTGTGAAGCAAAGTTGTGTTCATGTAAATTGTGACCTGAGACAAAATTTGCCCTAGGGTTTTGTGACCAACAAGCTTCCTGATCTTTATTGTGTGATGAACTGAAGAACTTTGCAGCCAACATCTTTCTCAAGTTGGTGAGTAAGTCGCGAACTTGGATCTGCGCATCGAATTGGTTAATCACGTGCTAGGAGTCGTGCATTAAAAGGAAAGATTGTCACTATAGAACAAGTCCAATTGGGTATTGGGGTAAGGGTTCAATTGTAGGTTAGTATAAGGTACTAGGATTCCTTTACTTGTAACCACTTGTTTTGATAACAGTGGATTCTCAAGAGTTGTGACCTTAAAATCACCCGGTAGTGTTTTTATCGTATAGGTTTTCTCCATTCGTAAACAAATCACCTTGTCAATTTAATTTTCGTTGCATTTAGATTAATTAGTGATTTGTTTGTGCTACCACGCTTATTTTATGCTAATTGAATTAATTAATTAACTTGGCTAATTAATTTGTTAATTCATCACGATGAGTCAATACATTCATGGTCTATCAAGTGGTATCAAGGCAAGTATACTCTGATTAGGTTTTAATCTTTACAGTGTGATCTATTGACCCCTATTTGCATGGATAGAGGATAGTCTCTTATTATAACTCCTTTATTTGATGACACTAATTATGCATACTAGAAAGTACATATGAGAGCTTTCTTATAGTCATTAGATGAAAAGATGTGGCAAGTTGTGGAGATAGGTTGGTCCAAGCCTACGATAGTGCCAGCAGACTGGGATGATGCTAAGATCAAGGCAGAAAACTTCAACAACAAGGCATTGAATGCTCTATTCAGTACAGTCATGAATAAGGAGTTTAAGAAGATATCCTCTACTGAAACTACTAAGGAAGCATGGACCATTCTCAAGACAACCTATGAAGGAACCAATGTTGTCAAGGATTCAAAGCTTCAGCTTACTATGAGCTTTGAGGAGATTGCGATGGAGGAGGATGAGTCATTCGACGAATTCTATGCCAAGCTCAAGGACATAGTGAACTTAGCCTTTAATCTTGGGGAATCCATTCCTAAACCTAAGATTGTGAGAAAGGTGTTCAGATCTATACCCGAGAGATTTCATGCCAAGATCATCGCGATTAAGAAATCAAAGAATATTGACAAAATTCCTTTGACAGAGTTGGTTGGAAATCTGCAGACCTATCAATTGGGTTTGACAAGGATCGGGAAATCAAGCAAGAGCAAGAGCATGGCATTGAAGGCCAAGAGTAGTGACATTTATGAGTCTTCAGACGATGAAGATTCTAAGATGAAATCCTATATCACGAGGCAGTTCAAGAAGTTTATGTGAATGCCAACGCGAAAGGATTTGACGAGGACCGAAAGCAATCCAGTTCTTCGTAGTTCAAGAGTCAAGACAAAGGGAAGAAGGAAGCTAAGGATGGCGGTTAGTACACTGTTCCCTCAGGCCCAAAATGCTTTGGGTGTTAAGGCTTTGGACACATGAGACAAGAATCCCTTACATATCTCAAGACCATTGGGAAAAGCAAGGCACTTGCTACTACCTTGAGCGAAACTAAGCCTGAAGATGATTCCGACAATGAGGATGATGGAATCCTAAATGCCTTTACTACCACTGTAAATCCTACTGAAGGGATTATTGAGGATGTGGATGAAGAGGAGGAATTGGTGGAGTCTAAGTTTGAAAAGATGGATGAACAAGATGACATCCACACAGCCTATGCAAAGTTATACAAGGTCTCGGAAAAGCATGATAAGTTGTATAGGTTGGCTACCAAGAAACTTAGTGAAGTGGAGCTTAAACGAGAAGAAATCTCCACAAAGTTTGATGAAGCAAACCAGACCACTAGAGCACTGAGATTTGAGAATAATTTCTTGATTAAGAAGACCAAGAAGCTTAAGGCAGAACTGTTCCAAGTCAGAGCCCAGTTGGAAAGAACTTAGGGTTTTCAAGGAGAAGATTTTTCTACACATTGATAATCATTCCGGTTGCTACCATTGAAGATTAAAGAAGCACAAGCGGGTGTGCTTGTATTTGGTGGAAAATCCAAGAAAGAAGGAGTCTGTGGATTCAGAGCTTGCACGTGGTCATGTCAATAAGTTCTACTGGTGGGTAGTAATAAGAAGTCGAGCGTGCGTGGGGGCTTGTAAGTCTTATTGTATGAATTTCGATTCTTTAAAGATAGTGGATTCAAGTTGACCTTGAGGATAGCTACGTTAAATCCTCCCCAGGTTTTTACCAGTTTTGTTTTCTGGATGATCATATCTTTATATTATTTATATTTCTGCTGCTTTACTTGATATGATTGTTTGATTGTGTTTAACCTAGATTTGAATAATTTGACTAAGTAACAACTTGGCTAATTACCTAGGTTAATCCAATTGTGTTTTAAGGGGTCTAAAATTTGACAGATGCTATGAATGTTGAATTAGGCTTAAAGAAAATTGCTTTTCTTGAGCTTGAAAAGAAAACTTTACTTGTTAAGCTGTTTGATATAAATGACCTTTTGAATAATGTGAAGACTGAGAACATGTTTTTGCTTGATAAAGTTAAGAATTTGAAACTTGAATTATCTATTTCTAGAGAACAAACTAATAGTTTTGCGAGCTCATCACATTCTTAATGTTCAAAAGTCCCCTTCTGACAAAACTGGATTAGGTTTTGTAGAAAGCATAAATGTGTTTGCACCCAATTCCACTATCTTTGTTCCTTCATCTTCTTTTGAACCCCTTGTGAGTGAGGTTGTCAAACCCTTAGAAGTTACACCTCCTAGGAAGATTAGGGTTGAATTGAAAGAATCTAAACCTAAGCAGTCTATCCTTTCTAAGGACAAGTCACATGATAAGCCTGCATGGGTCTGTCATTTTTGTGGAAATTCTGGACACATTCATCCAAACTGTTACAAGCTGCAAGCTACTAAGAGAGTAAACAAACCAAAAGTACCTGTGCCTCTAGCACAAGATCCTATGGTACTCATTGGTGAATTGGTAAAGGCTCTAAACCTTTATTCCAATTTTGGAGTTGGAAATCATTCCCATGTGAATAAGAACTCCAATACTCATGGTGTATCTAAAAAGTTTTGGATGCAAAAGGCTCAATCTAATTGAGTCTTTCTGACATGGTCCTTGTGCTTCATTGCTACTATTTGTGACCTTTGTTCTTTGGTTTTTTGTTTGCTTTGTTTTCTAGGATTTGCATTGCATAACACTCATGCATTTCATTCTAGGTTGTTTTTGTTTATATTTTTCAAAAAAAAAAAAAAAAAAGGAGAAAAAGGAAGCAAATTGTGTTTTTGCACTATTCTCTTTGGTTTTGAAAACAAGGTTGGTCAACTTATTTTCACATAACATGTGTTTTGTACCTTGTTTAGCTTTGATGAACTTACGTATTGCACTTTACTAGCTAAAGCTTTGTAGTGGGAAAGATGTTTATGGTTTTGAATACTTTGTCTTGATCTTGAAGTCACATGTCTTTGACTGTCGGACTTGAACCTTTTGAGAAAGGCATAAATAACCTTCTCACCACTGTTCACTAGCCAATCATGAATATCTTAGTTCATATTGTAAGATTTTGTACTCGAGAAAGTATAGCACATGCACAAAAAGATCATAAGGTATAGCCTCAGTTTAAATGCTAAAATTGGTGTGTACATTATTGGACTTAAAGCTAAATAAAAAATTACTAAAATCGGTGTGTACATTATCCTGGCTATTTTAATAAGTTTCTGAATAATTAAAATTTGTGTGTACAATATGAGGCAAAATCAAGAAACTTACATAATTGCAAGCTTATAATCTAGAAGATGTGGGAGTTATATGATGTAACTCTTTAGGTGATAGTCTCTTTCAAATTCTATGTGATGAATTTTGTAGACCTTGTGCTTAATTGCTATTCACATATCACTTCATATGTATCTCAAGTTTTTGCTAGTTTCATACACTACACAAGTTACTTTTTGTTAAACATTGTACATGTTATTGTGTGTGTCTTTGGTCTGACCAACCAAGTTTGCAAATACATTGAGTTTTTATGCAAAACAGAGTTGATGCTTGAGAATTTATGGAGAATGTTTGAAAATCTTAAATTTGAGAAAACTGGGTTTAAAACTTTGTTTTTGAAAAACATTACATCACATACTCATGCATTTTGTTCATCAATTTCAATGCTTTGAGGTGTTTCTAAAATGTGTCTTTGATTTTTTCAAAATTGTGTTTTTTCCTCAAAAATTTTGTGAGCCTCTATCTGCTTCGATTGAACCAATCTATTTTTTGATCAATCAAAATTGTTTTAAAATTTTTAAAGAAGCCTCTGTTTGTTTCGATCAATCGAAACTCGTGAATCAGGTTTTTAAAAATCAGAGTTTGACATTTCAAACTTACTTTTCAAAACGGTTTTCAAACTCTTTTCTCTCTCTGAATTGGACAGGGCTAGCCCACAATTTTTTGTTGTTTTCCTTCGGATTTTTGGCAAGGTTTTCCTCTTCATAAGCCGATAAGTCCTTTTTGACCCTCCTTTTGCATTTTATTTCATGTTTTCATACATTTTTCATGCATTTCTTTGGGTATTTTTGGAACTTTTCAAATTTGGGTTTTTGTTGATTCAAGCTTCTTTTTCTGAAATTGATCGTTGGGTTTTGTTCCTATAATGTTATAATCATGATCTATGATGATTAATTTGATCAATTTGGTGTTTTGTGAAAAATTGAAAATTCTAGGGCTTGTATTTATCCGAATTTGGGGATTTTGTTCAAATTGGTTTCAATTGATGAAATTGGCTTGTTGAATTGATGTAATTGATCATTATTTTTTGTAATCTATCTTGTGTAATGATCAATTGGTCAATTTTTTACAAAATGAACAAGTGGTTATTCAATTTTTGGGGTTTTTGTTAAAAACTCTATGTTCAAGCCAATTTTGTGACCATGAATTCAATTTGAACTTAATTGCACTGCATTAGAGCATGCATCATATAGATTTTTGTTCTATATTTTTCTTTGTTCTAACTTGCAGTCTGCCCTTGGTTTTTGTTTTTTTTTTTGCTTTGTGTCTTGGTCCTTATCCTAGCACCATGCCTAGGAAGACTAGAGAAAATAGGACTCCCTCCCTTTCCTTTGTGTCTCCCTCTAGAAGTCAGCTGTTTAGGAATGACTGATGCAGAGAGGTTTTTGAGAAATTGAACTGTAAGCGTAAGATTTGGGCTAAGCGTTCTGTTGTGTTAGATGAGGTAGATCCTGCCATTACGGCAAACCTTGAGAGTAGAGGTTGGCTGTCCTTGTTAAAGGTAGATCATCCACCCCCGATCGCCCTGATTGGAGAGTTCTTTTTGAATCTCTCTTGCCACGAGGTGTTGAGTTCGCCATTACCCCTAAGGTAGTGGCTGATGCTCTTGGGGTTCCGGTCGTTAGGGAGCTTGTCTATCCCTATGAGGAGTCTCCACCCTTAGATGACATTATGTCATACATCACTAGTCTTCTATCCAGTGGGGTTCTGATCCTCGGATCACATCTGTTGAGCTTATTGAGATTGCCTATCTTTTCTTTAGGATAGCGTGTCATTCTTTGTGACCTATTTCTCATCTCCACACCATCCCTCTTGAGCGATGTGCATTTTTGTACGCTTTTGTTTCTGGTGTGTCTATCAACTTTCTTCATTTGTTTCTTTGTTCTTTGAACGAAGTTCATAGGAGTTCTGCAGTAGCTCATGTTCTTATCCATCCTATTTTCATTCATAGGATTTTGTTGTTTCTCGATTTAGCTGATTTCCCTACCGGTGAGCCTGTTCATGTCATTGCTCCCATAAGTGCCACATTCTTTAGGCAGAGGGCTGCTCACTTGAGAGTTGGTCCTACGTGTCCTAGAGGTGCATCATCTGGTGTTGTTCCCCCTCCTCCCTTTTTTGCAGGTGCTGATACGGCTAAGGCGTCTAGTGTTACTGCTACTGATGGTGATGTTCCTCCACCAACTACTTCGAATGATTCAGACATTCGACGTACATTGGATCATGTCTTGACCGTTCGGGTGGCTCATGGAAAGATTTTAGTGGATGTGCTCGATGAGATCCGTGCTTTCGCGCAAAGTTGGCACAGTTTCGACGATCCTCACCGCCACCTCCTTTTGATGATGGATTTTGATTGCCCTTTGGCATTCCGTCACAAAAAGGGGGAGTACATATTTGAGCTCTTGTAGAGTTTTTGTTTTTAGGGGAAGAGCATTTTTTTTTTATTGGAGCTTATGGAGATTAGATTATATCTAGGTGCTTGACTTTGTATTTACCTTTTTAGCTCTTGATATATTTTTGTTGGGCTATTCATGTTAAGGGGAGTTACTTTTATTGTTTTATATGTTTCTTGTTTCATCTGCTTATTGATTTATATTTATGAGTTATTCATTGTTATATGTCTTTATTGTGTGTTGGTTGAAATCAAGAATTTATTTTGTTTACTTGTATTTTCCACACATGCGGTTATGCATTTTTGTTTAGTGTTTCAGGAAATATACAGGTTGATTCAATTGAGTTGCTGTCTACACTTGCAACTGATGGATAGTAGTTAGGATTGGATTTGTTTTTATGAGCATATTTTTTTAAAGGGCTTTTCTTTATAAACTTTGAGCTTTTAGTTGTGTTTTGTCACGGATTGCCAAATGTGGAGTTTGTTAGGTTCTAAAGATTTAGGATCTTATGTATTTAGAACTCTAATGTGTATTGTTGGCAAACCATGATCAAAACAAGATGTTTAGTCGTGTTTTAGACTTGCTCAAAGTTGGTTCATTTATGTAAAGTTGGATTTCAGTTGATGTAGATTTAATAAAGCATTTCAGCCTGGTTCGATCGATCGAAGCTTAGGCTTGATCAATCGAAATTCGGGCAGAATGCGTTTTCTGCAGAATTCCAACTCAGCCCTAGTTTGTTTAAAATGTTTAGGGTTTTGTATCTTTTCCCTAGGTAGATAAGGCAAACCCTAGCCATGTTTTAGTGTTGCTTAGATTGCTGTTTGTGTAAATCTCTTGTGAGATCTGTGAGAAGCTTTCCTTTACACAAGCTTAGGATTATCAAGAAGGAGATTCATTCAAGAACTTGATGATCATTTAGTTGCTGCCATAAGAACTTAAAGAAACACAAGCGGGTGTGCTTGTACTTGCTGGAGAATCCAAGAAAGAAAGAGTCCGTGATTTCGAAACTTGCACGTGGTCATGTCAGTAAGTTTCTACTGGTGGGTAGCAATAGGATGTTAGTGGTCTAAGTCCTATTGAGAAACTTCAATTCTTTCATACTGGATTTAGGTTTACCTTGAGGATAGTTAGGTTAAATCCTCCCCAGGTTTTTACCGGTTTGGTTTCTTGGGTGATCATATCATTGTGTTATTTATCTTTCCGCTGCTTTGCATGATATGGTTGTTTGATTGTGATAACCTAGATTTGGAATTTGGACTAAGTAACAACTTAGCTAATTGCTTAGGTTAATCCAATTGTGTTTTTAAGGGGTCTAAAATCCATCATAATCTCTTGTGCTTAACACTTGTATCACTCTTTTGATGGGTATGACTAGAAAATCCTAAGAGAAAGGCATAAATAACCATCTCGACATTTGTATGCTTCGGCATAAGAAAAGTGAAATGTCAAATGCTTAACATCATTGGGTATTTCTTTTCTATCTCTTATATGCCTATGCATGGTTTGCTTAAAAGAAAAAAATGCAAAGAACAACAGAAAGCAAAAAGAATCAAAATGCTTTATATATGGTTGCAAGTGTGTATTCTTGGAGTTATGAGAGTTATAAGATGTACCTCGAAGGTGATAGTTCCCATCAAACAGTTATGATTATGTGTGGGTTAAAGTAATTTTCTCATATCTCAAATCGTCATAACATGTAGACACGTATACAATCTTGCAATGTTTTTCACACACAACACGCAATATTCTTTGCTACTTTTGATACATGTGCAGGTAAAATGTGATTTGGCCATCACAAGGATTACATATGTTAATGTATGCTCTCTAAACTGTCTTAACTTGTTTTTGAAATATAAAATTTGTTAGACTTGTTTAGTGTGTGTGTGTGTTTCGGATCTTTGTGCTTGACATGTTTTATTATTATTATTATTTTTTTTTTTTGTTGAGAGCTCAAAATATTTTCTGGATCTTTGGTTGTGTTGCATGCTTGATTGCATTAATATTTGCATTTTTCTCTTCTTGAAAAACTATTTTAAGCAATCTCGTTAGCTTCTTGATACCTCTCGGCAACTATGCTATCTATCGAGCCCCTCTTGCTATGGACACCTCTCGACAAATCTTTGTTAGCTATCTCGATAGCTATTTCTCGCTCTTTAATTCTCGATAGCTCTCGATCCATCGAGAATTATGAACTTCTATTTAAAGGGTCAGCATGATTTTAGCTTCACTTTTCTCGATCCTTTCTATCTCTTCACCTCCCAAAACCTCTCTCTCTCACTCTAAACCTCCAACCCAAGTGTTCTTAGGTCTTTGTGTGCATTTTTTGCTTATGGTATGTCCCTTTTTCACTCATTCATCATACATTTCATGTTTTTTGACCTAACTTTTAGGTTTGTGTTGAAAATTTGGGGTTTTTCAAAATTGTTGGGTTTTTCATAAAATATTTGGGTTGGTTTTTGTGAAAATGTTTTTAAATCATCATGCATTGCATCTCATATGCATTATAACAATGATCTATGCATTTTAGATATGTGTTTACTTTGTTGCAATGATTGTGTGCTATAAGGTTTGAATTGGGCAAAGCCCATTATGTTTTTAAGTTTGCATGTCACATGTTCATGCATACGTACCTTCAATTCTTTATTTTCTTGCATTAGTTTGCACCATGGCACCCAAACACAAATCTACTTTGTCCTAGAACCCCCTTTATTCTGGGGCATCTACTTCTTCTTTTGACCCTACTCCTTTTCATGTACGATTCCGTGATGATAAAGCCCGGAAGGACTTTTTGGAGAACTTTTCTAGACGAGGCATTCATTCGGAACGCCAAGTCATCCTATCAGATTTTTTCAATACTGACCTTCCCACTATCATTTACAGTCAGGGCTGGGAGTCACTATGTAGTGCCCCGATCACTTGTCCCTCCATGATCATACAGCAGTTTTACTTCAATATGCACGGATTTGATACTTCTATACCACATTTCTTCTCTCATGTTTGAGGTACATGCATCGTAGTTACTTCGAAGGTTGTCTCTGAGGTACTACACCTTCCTAGGGTAGCGCATCCTGACTATCCTGGCAACGATCGTTTGAGGACTGTGTCTAAAGACGAACTCTCGTCTCTCTTCTATGAGACACCTTCTTCTTGGGGTGACCATCAGAACACCCATTGCTCGGCCTTTGCAAAAGGTCCGAGGTTCCTGAACATGGTGATGACATTCATTCTTCATCCTTTATCTCACTATAACACTATTACAGAGCCTCGTGCTTGATTTTTGCTATCCCTCTTAGAGGATATCTTTATCGACTTCCCTTCTCACTTGATTCTATCCCTTATAGATATCTATAGGGATACATCGACCCATGATAAGCTCATTTTTCCTTCAGCTATCATACGGCTTCTTTGCCACTTTTCTGTCTCCTTTCCCGAGTCTCCTTATTTTCTGGTTATGTGTGCTATAGATGGTGCTACCGTTAGACGGAGGAAGGCATAGCTCAGATTGAGGTGACCCCAGATAGAGACGGTGACTCCTCCAGCTTCCATCGTCCATCCGCCTCCGCTCCTTTGTCTTTTGCGGTTGGAGTGACCCTTAAGGCCATCATGGCACAAATTGTGCGCATAGATGCTCGCCTTGACACTCTTAGTGATGAGTTGTGTTAGGTGAACACCCGTGTTGGTCGTATCACACGACGACAGGCTTTTAAGAGTGGTTTCACTGTTGCTTCTTCTCCATCTCCATCGGCTTATGAGGATGAAAGTGATGATGGCTTTACCAGTGATGGTCCTGATAAGGACGATGGTGCTAGCTCGACCAGTGATGATGAGATGCCTGTTGATGTACTTACCCTTTGTTACTCGTGACAATAAGGGGAAGTAGTTTCGATATGAGAGTAGTCATACCATAGGGGGAGGGTTAGTATATAGGAGATTTTTGTGATAAGGGGGGTGTATATGAAGGATGTAGTGAAAATTTTTTTGTATCTTTTCTTTTCTTTCTTTTTTAGATACATTATCTTTTGTACATTGGTCTTCTAACCACTTTGGGGATAGCAAACATTGTACCTATTTTTGATATATATTTGATGATGTTGTTATCACATTTCACCTATCTCTCCATGTGTTGTTTCTTTTCTCTCTTTATATACATGTTTCTTATATACTGTATGCAATTTATTATTTATGTTTTACACTAATACGCCGTGATAAGTTTTGTTTAAAGTGTTTCAAAAATACAGGTTGTCAAAATCTTCTTGCCATAAACTCTCTTCTTGCAAAATGTTTCAAGAGTTTGTGTTAGGATAGATTTTATTGTATTCAACAAGTGAGTATGAATTGAGTGATTTATGACTTCTTTCATATGTTCATTTGTTTGTTGTGGTTTTGTCATGGATTGCCAAAGGGGGAGATTGTTAAGAAATATGTGAATTATGTTAGGAACATGTGTCAATATTTTATTTAATTGGTCAATCCTTTGACAAAACACACTTTACTTGTAATTCGGTAGATCTAGGATATGTTCAATACTTCAAGGAACAAGGTTTCAAGTTCAAGTGTTAAAACCATGCAAATCTATCCAAGAAAGTGAAGAAGTGCTGAATTTTAAAACTTGACAGCTAGTATCTATTGAGGTTTAAAAGATGCTAAAGCTCGATGCTCGACAGCTAGCCCGATAGATAAGCTATCTTTTGGGATTTATGAAAAACAGATTTTCAATTCTATTTTGCATCCAATCTGTGGGTACATGTTTAGGCTTTCTTTTCTCACAACCCTAAACATATATAAGGATTATTTTAAGGGCCGTCAAAGGTTGCGCGAGTGTGAAGCAAAGTTGTGTTCATGCAAATTGTGATCGGAGACAGAATTTGCCCTAGTTCATCTTTCTCTTGAAGAAGTTGTTGTGTTTGTACACCATAGGGTTTTGTGAACAAGGAGCTTTTTGATCTTCACTGTGTGATGAACTAAAGAACTCTGCAGCCAACATCTTTCTCAAGTTGGTTAGTAAGCCACATACTGGGATCCATGCATTGAATTGGTTAGTCACGAACTGGGAGCCATGCATTAAAATGAGAGATTGTCACTACAGAATAAGTCCAATTGGGCATTGGGGTAAGGGTTCAACTATAGGTTGGTATAAGGTACTGGGATTCCTTTACTTATAACCGCTTGTTTTTATAATAGTGGATTCTTGGGAGTGGTGACCTTAAAATCCCTCGATGGGAGAGTTTTGCCATGTAGGTTTTCCTCATTCTTAAACAAATCATCGTATCAATTTAATTTCCATTGCATTTAAATTAATTGGTGATTTTTTTGTGCTACCATACTTATTGCATGCTAATTGAATTAATTAATTAATTAACTTGACTAATTAATTTGTTAATTCATCACAATGGGTCAATACATTCTTAGCATATCATTTTCAACTTTCTTCTCTGAATTTGTGTTCTGTTTCTTTTCTTCCCCCCCCCCCTCTCTCTCTCTCTCTCACACACACACAGATATACCTCTTTATGGCACACAAATAGGGAAAATCCACTCCATCTTAGAACCTTCTTCGTGGTTCCAGGTCATCCTCTTCTAATCCCCCTGTTCCATCTCATATCCAGTTCCGTGATGAAAAGCCAAGACGGACTTCTCTGAGAACTTTCAGGATCGTGGTGTACATCCGGAACACTAGGTAATTTTGTCGGATTTCTCTGATAGTGCTCTACCTGAAGTCATTCGAACTCGGGGATAGGAGTCCCACTATAGGAAACTCGAGAGATGCCCGGTCATGTTTATTCATGAGTTTTACTCCAACATCCACGCCATCGATACCTCTGTGCCTCAGTTTGCTACAACATTCAGAGGTACACATATCGTAGTTACTCTGGATCTTATATTCAAGGTACTACATGTTCCTAGGGTAGCGTATCCTGACTGCCC
This sequence comes from Quercus agrifolia, assembly GCA_029955455.1. Lineage (NCBI taxonomy): Eukaryota > Viridiplantae > Streptophyta > Magnoliopsida > Fagales > Fagaceae > Quercus > Quercus agrifolia. The sequence continues at coordinate 23,388,129 of JARQAD010000008.1, forward strand.
TAGTTGTGAGCATCTCAAGATGGTGCCTAGAGACGAGATTATTTCTCACTTTTTTGAGAAACCTTCTCATTAGGGTGGTTTTCTAAACACCATTTCTTAGGCTTTGCAAAAAGTTCGAGATTTTTGAACATGGTGATGACCTTTTATAGGCCAAAAACGAATCGACCCCTTGTGATAAATTAATTGATTAATTAGTCAAGTTTATTAATGAATCAAATTAACATGCAAACGCGTGGTACCACAAAAAAATCACCAATTAAACTAAGTGCAGTGGAAAATAAATCAACACGGTAATTTGTTTATGAATAGGGAAAACCAACACGGCAAAAATCCTACTAGGTGATTTTATGGTCACCACTCCTGAAATTCTACTATTATCACAACAAGCGGTTACAAGTAAAGGAATTCTAGTACCTTCTACCAATCTACAATTGAACCCTTACCCCAATACCCAATTGGACTTGTTCTATAGTGACAATTTCTCCTTTTGATGCACAGCTCCCAGTACGTGACTAATCAATTGCGCGAATCCCTGTACGCAACTTCAATCACCAACTAGAAAAGGTTGTTGGCTACAAAGTTCTTTAGTTCATCCACGATGAAGATCCAGAAGATGCTTGGTCATAAAACCCTATGGTGCACAAACACAGCAACTTCTTCACAAGAACGATGAACTAGGGTAAATTCTGTCTTCGGTCACAATTTGCTTGAACAAAATTTGCTCAACACTTATGCAACTTGTGAACACTTTGACGACCCCTAAAATAATCATTTTATATGTCTTTGGTTGTGAGAAAAGAAAGCCCAAACACATAATCACAGATTGGAGTCAAAACAAAACTATAATTCTATTTTTCATAAACCTCGATAGATGCCCATCTATCAAGCTGCTGTCGAGCCATGGGGCTGGAACAGCTTCTTAAGCTCGATAGATGGCTAGCTGTTGAGATAGTTATTGAGTTTTAATGACAAGCACTTCTTCAGCTTGATTCTTGGACAGACTTGCATGGCTTTAACACTTGATCTTGAAACACAGTTTCTTGAAGTATTAAACACGTCCTAGATTTACCCAAATACAAGTAAAGTGCGTTTTGTCAAAGGATTAGCCAATTACATAAAATAGTGACATATGTTCCTAACAAGTGAACCACATATGTCCTAACAATCTCCCCATTTGGCAATTCGTGACAAAACCATAACAAACAAATGAACATATGAGAGAAGTCATAAATCACTCAACTCATACTCACTTGTTGAATACAATAAAATCTATCCTAACACAAACTCTTGAAAAACTTTACAAGAAGAGAGTTTATGGCAAGTAGACTTTGACAACCTGTATTTCTGAAACACTTTAAACAAAACTCATCAAGGTATATTTGTGTGAAACAGAAATAATAAATTGCATACAAATATTAGAAGCATGTGCATAAAGAGAGGGAAAAAAAAACACATGTAAGGGTAGGTGAAAGAAACATACATCAACATATAAAGAAAATAAGTACAATGTATGTCAATAATGATCACACGACCCATGTACAAAAGTAAATGTATCTAAAGTAGAGAAAAGAAAAAGATACATGTAATCCTCACTACATCCCTCAAAAATCAACACTCCCCCTAACAAAATTGTCCTATACTAACTCTCCCCCTAAGAATGACTACTTTCATATCCAAAACTACTCCCCCTTTTTGTCACGAGTGACAAAGGGTAAAACTGTCAAGTAGACATCTCATTGGTAGAGCTAGCATTTCCATCATCACCATCAGAAGCATCATTGTCATTATGATCATCATCATCCTTATCCTCATAATCAGAAGCCATTAGAGGAGGTGGAGGAGAAGCCTCAAGTGCGAAGCCACCTATAATCGCTTGTCGCTGTGCAATACGACCGACATGAACGTTCACCTGATACAGCTCTATAGAGAGTGTATCAAGGCGAGCATCCATGTGCTGTAGCTGCGCCATGATGTCCCCAAGTGACACACTGCTCGTAGAAGACGAGGGACTAGATGTAGATGGAGTAGATTGAGATGGAGCCGAATAGGAGGGAGGAGCTGTTGAATCCGACTATGATGACCTAAACTACGCCTCGCTACATTTAACGGTAGCAATGTCTATGGCAAACATGACAGAAAAGTGGTTGGAAGAGGGAAAAGGAATAGAAAAATGGCATAAAATCCGCGTGATAGCTGAAGGGAAAATGATCTTATCATGGGTAGCTGTATCCCTAAACACATCTATAATAGAGAGAAAAAAATGTGAAGGAAAATCTATAGTGAGATGCTCAAGAAGAGAAAAAATCGAGCACAGGCTCTATGATAGAGAAATAGTGAAAGAGTGGGTGCAAAACAAAAGTCATCACTATGTTTATGAATTTAGGACCTTTAGCAAAGGCCTTACATGGTGTAAACTGATGATCACCCTAATCAGAAGGGCGCTCGTAGAATGCAGAAATCATCTCGTCTTTGGACACAGTCCTCAAACGCTCACATTTGAGGTAGTTAGGATGCTCTACCCTTAGAACACGGAGCACATCAAATACCAACTCCGGTGTGACAACAATGGGCATACCTCGAACGTGAGTATGAAAGAGAGGTACTGGAATCGAGTCCATGCATGTTGGAGTAAATCTCCTAGATCAACATGGAACGACATGTGACCGGGATGTCACATAGTGACTCCCAACCCTAACTATGAATGACATGGGGAAGGTCAGTGTCGGCGAAGTCCGCCAAAATGACTCGGCATTCCGAATGAACACCTCGTTGAGAAAAGTTCTCTGAGAAGTCATTTCGGGCATCCTCATCACGAAACCAGATATGTGAAGGAGTAGGATCAGATGAAGATGATGCCCCAGAACGAAGAGGGTTCTAGGATGGAGTGGACTTACGTTTAGGTGCCATAAACACGATTAATGTAAACAGAAAAGAGAGGGAGAGAGAAAGATAATTAGAAAAGTCCCAACACATTTAAAATATAGCAAGTATATTGAAAATAGAGCACGTATGCATGGGGAATTCATGAACATGTGACATGCAAAAGAAAATGCATCATGGGCTCAGCCCAATCCAATCCTACCAGCACATAATCAATTTGCACACATCTAAATGCATGATAATACTGTTATAATTCTTATGTGATGCAATGCATGAGATTTTAAACTCATTTAAGCAAACACCCATCCCAAAATTTCAACAATAACTCATCAATTTTGAAAAACCCCAAAATTTTTCAAAAACCCTAAAACCTAGGTTTCAAAACATGAAATGCATGTAAATAAGAGAAAAGAGACATACCAAGTGAAGAGAAAACCTTTAAAATGTTAGAAAAGCACTTGGGAAAGAGGTTTGGAGGTGATTTGTTAATTGATTGATTGTTTAATTAGGCCAAAATCACTTAGAAAATCACTTGATAGGCCAAAAACAAATCGACCCCTTGTGATAAATTAATTGATTAATTAGCCAAGTTTATTAATTAATCAAATTAACATACAAACGTGTGGTAGCACAAATAAATCACCAATTAAACTAAGTGCGGAAAATAAATTGACACGGTGTTTTGTTTACGAATGTGGAAAACCAACATAACAAAAACCCCACTGGGTGATTTTAAGGTCACCACTCCCAAAATTCCACTATTATCACAACAAGTGATTATAAGTAAAGGAATCCTAGTACCTTATACCAACCTACAGTTGAACCCTTACCTTAATACCCAATTGGACTTATTCTATAGTGACAACTTCTCCTTTTGATGCACGGCTCCCAGTATGTAACTAACCAATTACGGAGATCCCAATACGCGACTTTAATCACCAACTAGAAAAGGTTGTTGGCTGCAAAGTTCTTCAGTTCATCCACGATGAAGATCCAAAAGATACTTGGTCACAAAACCCTACGGTGCACAAACACAACAACTTCTTCACAAGAACGATGAATTAGGACAAATTCTGTCTCCGGTCACAATTTGCTTGAACAAACTTTACTCAACACTTGTGCAACTTGTAAACACTTTGAAGGCCCTTAAAATAATCCTTTTATATGTCTAGGGTTATGAGAAAAAAAAGCCTAAACACATAATCATGGATTGGAGTCAAAACAGAATTGGAATTCTATATTTCATAAACCTTGACAGATGATGACCTCTACATGTTCCCATTCCCTCTACATGTGATTTTAAGGTCACATTCCCATTCCTCTTTCTCCTCTCTTCACCATTATGGGTGCCATCAGCACTGGTTTTGTCCGGCAGAGTGAGGCTCAACTTCAATCGAAGCGGCCATAAGTGGAGACGACCGATCCTACAACTTCTTCTATTCCATCCTCTTCTGCTTCTTCCTCCACAATTGGTGGTGTGACCCTTGAGGCCATCATGAAGTAGCTTTAGCGGATGCAAGCTGACTTTGGTGGTCATCTAGACTATCTCACTGATGAGATGTGTCAACCGCATTGCCATTGGCAGACTCGCATGGCGAGTCTTGCTCCTTCTCCCTCTCCTTCTTCAAAGGCCTCGCCTGACGAGGATGATGAGGATGGTGCTAGCTCTTCCGGTGATGATGAGATGACGATTTCTCAGTGACTTGCCCTTTGTCATTCGTGACAAAAAGGGGGAGTAGTTTTGGGTTTGAAAGTAGTCTTGTATTTAAAGGGAGAGTTAGTATAGGACGATTTTTTGATAGGGGAAGTGTATATAGTTTTGAGGGATGTAGTGAGGTTTATATGTACTTTTCTTTCTTTTTAGTTACATTAGCCTCTTATATACAGGTCTTGTGACCATTTTTTTATGACATCCATTGTACGTTTTTTTCTTATATATGATGATGATGTATGTTCTTTTTCTTCACCTACCTCTACATGTGTTGTTTATTTTCTCTCTTTATACACATGTTTCTTTATGAGTGCAATCTTTATTTATGTTTCACATATGATGCCTTGATGAATTTTGTTTAAGTGTCTCAGAAAGACAGGTTGTGAAAGTCTATCTTGTTGTGAACTCTTTTCTTGCAAAGTTTTTCAAGAGTTTGTAGTAGGGATAGATTTACTTTCTAATACAACAAGTGGTTATGAGTGTAGTGATTTAAGACTTCTCTCATGATTTTTTTTTTTTTTTTTTTTTTTTTGTTATGGTTTTGTCACAGATTGCCAAATGGGGAGATTGTTAGAGACATATTTTATGTAAATTGGCTAATCCTTTGACAAAACATACTTTACTTGTAATTCGGTAGATCTAGGATGAGTTTAGTACTTCAAGAAACAAGTGTTCAAGTTAAGTATTGAAGCTATGCAAATTTGACCAAGAAACAAGTGAAAAAAAGTTGTTCATTAAAGCTCGACATAAATAGTATCTATCGAGATTTAAGGATGAAGCTCAATAGAAGCTGAATCTGTCGAGATCTACGAAATTAGGATTTCCAGATCTTATTTTTGGCTCTAGATGACATGTATGTGTAGGGTTTCTTTTCTCACAATCCTAGATATATGTAAGGCTTATTTTAAAGGCCGTCATACAAGGAGAACACATGCAGAAAGTCACCTAGTGCCTTATTCTCTTTGCAAGAAGTTACTGTATCTTTTGAGCCTTAGGGTTTTGTAACCAAGTACTTCTTGATCTTCATTGTTGATAAAGGGAAGAACTTTGTAGCTAACAACATCTTCAAGTTGCTGGAGTTAGTCACGTACTAGGATCTGTGCATCATTGGTTAGTCACGTACTGGAATTTGTGCAAAATGGTGGCGTTCATATATTGAAGATTTCAGAGCTTTTGAAGCGGTTAAAGGTTTCTACTGTAAGTTCATCAACGGAGATTGTAGAGTCTAGGGACAGAGGTTTTGTACTAGATTTGAAACTTCTCTTTACTATAGTGAATTGCTTTTCAGGAAGGAGTCCCCACAAGTTTTTTACTATGAAACTAGTTTGTTTCATTGGTTTTCCTAGATCATCATATCTTGTCTTATTTACTATTCCATTATGCTTGATATTGATGTTTGATTGTTTTAACAAAGTTTATTCATAATAAATCTAATTAACAACTTGGGTTTAAAACTTGTTAATTCTATCAACCAGGGTCTAAATTTCTCAATAGTGATGAAGTTGAGATGCTAGCTTATAGAAAGGTAATTGAATTTGCAACAGATGTTGGATTCTCATAACTAGTCATTGAAGGGGATATCATTAATATTATGCAAGCTATTTCATCTTCAATGGCTAACCTGTCATTGATAGGGAATGTGGTAGAAAATATTCATCATTTGATCCATGGTCTGCAGTAGGTGAATATTTGTTGCACGAGGAGAGGAGGAAATAAAGTTGCACATGCTCTTGCACAACATATTAGAAATATTTCTGATGATATATATTGGATGGAGGACTCACCTCCACCTACTATGGAAGCTTTGTACTTATTTTATGAAAGAATGAATGATCCTTTTAAAAAAGAAAAAAAATGCAACAAATTTACTAACACGTGGCCCCCTTAATACGGTAGTCCACTGTTCACAATAGTATTGTATCATTGAGTAAAAACTTTTGATATAGTCATAAAGAAATACTATTGCTTTGGCCACAAAATAATGTGTGATATAGTTGTTTTAGGTAAGTTTTATATATGATGTATTTCTTTCATTTTCTCTATGTTGTCTAATGGCATCCTAGTATTCAAACTAATAACAATAAAAATAAAAATAAATCAATAGGCACACATACAAAGAAAACATGAATGCATTTCCTTTATTTTCAAAAGACCATAGTTTTGTGATGCAATTCAAGCCATGTGTCATATAAAAAAAACTTCACATTGGTTTGAATTGGATCAATTAAGCTACACAAAAGAAATTCCTACACCTTCTTCACTAAAGCCCTTAAGGGATATCACAAACTATAGATAACAGTTTAGACCAAGCAGTGCTTGAACTTGTCTCTACAAACTGGCTTTGTAAAAATGTCAGTGGCATTCTAATTAGTGTGAATCTTTAAAACATAAATTTCTCTCAAAGTAATCCATTTTTTGATCTTGTGAGATCACATATCAATATGCTTTATTCTTGCATGATATACTTCAATACTTGATAGGATTTTTTGGTGAATTGTTGTCTAACTATCGCAATGAAAAACCATGCTATCTCGTTTGAATGTAAGCTCATTAATCTTTAAGCCATATATTTCTTTGTTTGGTTACTCTATTACTACCATATATTTTTTGCCTCTATGACGGATAAAGCAATGGCATCCCCTAGAGTAAGCTTCCTGCAAATAGCACCACCAAGAAGCATAAACACATAGTTTATCGTGGATCTCTAAGAATCAAAATCCCCTACATAATCGATGTCTACACAGCCTATAGTTTATGTATAAGTTCACGAATCAAATAGGATATCGTAGTCACAAGTACTCTTAAGATATCTTGAGATTTACCTTGCAATGATCTTTTCTTTTATCAAATATATACTTGTTGACCAAGTTGATTACATGAGAAATATTGAGCCTAATGCACAATATTAAGTACATGAGACACCAACCGCATTTGCATATGGCACTTTAGTATACTATGAGTACTCCTCATTTGAACTATGACATAACTGTGAGGATAATTTGAAATGTACAGCAAGTATTGCACTAAAAAGTTTTGTAATAAGCAGGCTAAACCTCTCTAATTCATTCTTAAGATGGCCTTTTGAGATAACCACAATTTTCCAACCCCTCTATCATGGTGAATTTCTATCCTAAGGATCTTAGAAACTCCAAGATCCTTCATATCTAATTCACTAATTAAGAAAGACTTCAACTTAAGAATTATTTTTCTTACTCTTTGTAGTGACCAACATATCATCAATATACAGAACAAGAATGGTATATGAACTATTGTTAGGACATATGTGTTTCACATGTTAAGAACATATGTCATGATTTTATGTAATTGGCTTATCCTTTGACAAAACACACTTTACTTGTATTTGGGTAGATTTAGGATGTGTTTAAATACTTCAAGAAACCACATTTCAAGATCAAGTGTTGAAGCCTTCAAGTCTGTTCAATAAATCAAGCAAAGAGTGCAAATTCATTAAAGCTCGACAGCTGCTCGATAACTTCTCGACACCTCCTATCTGTTGAAGTTTAAGAATTTCATAATTCAAATATGATTTTCTTGGAATCCGTGAATATGTCTTTGGGCATTCTTTTCTCCTAACCCTAGACATATAAAACGATTGTTTTAAGAGCCATCAAACGGTACACAAGTTGCACAGGCATTGAGCAAACTCTGTTCAAGCAAATTGTGACCGGAGTCGAAGTTCTTGACCTAGTTCATCTCTTTCTCTTGAAGAAGTTGCTGTGTATTTGCATCGTAGGGTTTTGTGACCAGGCATCTTCTTGATCTTCATCGTGTGAATGAACTGAAGAACTTTGCAACTGACAATCTTCTTAGTTGGTGTTTTTGAAGTCGCGTATTAGGATCCGCACAACTGTTAGTCACGTACTTGGGAGCCATGCATTAGAAAGGGGAATTGAATTGTCACTACAGAACAAGTTCAATTGGGTATTGGGGTAAGGGTTCAATTGTAGGTTGGTAAGGTGCTTGGGACTCCTTTACTTGTAACCGCTTGTTGTGATAATAGTGGAGTTTCGGGAGTGGTGACTTGAAAATCACCCGGTAGGGTTTTTCCATTAGGTTTTCCCCATTCATAAACAAATCACCGTGTTATTTATTTTCCGCTATATAATTAGTTTATTGGTGATTTGTTTGTGCTACCATGCGTTTGCATGATGAATTGATTAATTAATAACTTGGCTAATTAATTAATTAATTTCTATCACAAGGGGTCATTCAGTTTATGGCCTATCAACTATCAATAAGTACTTTTTATAAACACAACATTCATGCCCATAGTGCATTTACCCATGTGTTACCATGAATGAGTCTAATTGTTAGTAATAATTCTAGGAAGACTACTTCAAGTTAATATAACGACTTCTTCCTAAAATAAACATATCCGTCCTAGTTAGGTTGTTTGAAACCTTCGTTGTTGCATATTGATTTACCCTTCAATATCTCGATGGAGGAATGTTGGCTTCACATTGGGCTATTCCAACTCCAAATCATGCATTGTCACAACAGTACAATTACCTAAATTGGTGTGTCACAACTTGTGAAAATATCTCATTTTAACGAATGCGTTATCTTTGCAAGTAATCTTTAGCAACTAGGAGCTCCTTGTATTTTTCACATTCATTTTCTAACAATAATTCTCTCAGTAATCCCTTTGCAACCAAATAACCTTCTTTGGTAGGTCATGTTCTTTCGTGGTGACTTCATCTCTTCTAAAATTGCTACAAGTCATTTATAAGTCCTTATTGTTTGTAGCATAGTGTATTGATAACAATATGGTTAAAGTCGTATATTTATGGTGATTTGTGTACCCAATAGTCTCTATCCTTGCCAATTGAATACCAATTTTCTTGCTACTATGCTATTGTTGCAAGAAAATCTCATCATTACCCTTATTAGTAGGTGAATCATTCTTGTCATAAACTCCATCTTTACCATTTATTTCTCCTTTGGACTATCATCGCCAACCTCTACTTCATTATGTTTCAAAACAACAATTTCATTAAATCTAACATCTATATTAGTCATGTTTTTCTTTGAGATTGGATACCAAAGCTATAGCCTTTAACTCCTTTCTCAAAACCAAGAAATATGCAGTTTCTTGACTTTGAATCCAACTTCCATTCTCTCGACTCTGCATATGTAGTCTCTATACAACTTCATTTTGTTGTGGACTTCTATAACTATGAGCTGCTAAGCATTATCTAATGATTTACAAAATTCCAAGAATTCCATTACTGATCTACATTTTAAATTTGTTACATACCTCAAATTTGTGTTCTATAAAGTCACCTTATACCTTCCAAAATTAGTCATCAATGAAACTGACAAATTACTTAGCACTTGTTGGGATTTATGCATACAGAAGATCTAAATCACAAATGCTTGAAAACTTAGAATGTTTTAGTTTGTAGATTGTGATGAGATTAAGCATCTCTTCTACTAAGACTATAAATCAATCATGATGCTCTATCTTGATCATAAAAATGGAGGTTTTTAATTGATTTATTGATGTATTTGGAATACATTGAACTGGGACCATTGTGAGTCATTCTTCTATAAAATACTACCACTTGAATAAATGACCTCATGACCGTTAAATGCATTAACTCTTAATTAGGAAAGGAATATAAACACAAATGTGCTTTGTAGGTTACTTTGAAGAATACCAGAGTGAGATATCATACGGTCAATACCTCTATATGTTGGGTAATCACATATAACGTGTTGGGAATAACATTCCTCAAGATGGAATTTATAATCTTAATAAGAGACAATGAACATCCTCTTGAGATAGATTTAATGGGAATTTATAAGAGACAATAATATATTTTTTTTAACCATCAATTCAGTTAATGTTATATATTATAATCAGCTTTATTTAAAGTTAGTAATATTACAAATTTCACTATATAGGTCTTACAAATTGACGTGGCACCAATCAAGAAATTTTTTTATGAATCAAATATTCATTTATTATATTGTTTAAGTGACACCAATCATTTCATTCCTCTCCTCCCCCCCACCCAAAAAAAAGTAGCACCAATCATATTCTTTCCACATCAATTTATAAGATTTTTGCAGTTAAACTTGTTAGGTTCTAAGACTTTAGGAACTAATGTTTTAGAACTTCAATTTGTATTATGTTGGCAAACCATGATCAAAACATAGAGTCTAGGTTTAGGCTTGCTCAAAGTATGTTTATTTGTAAAATTGCAATCGAGTGATTGCAGAACTTATTGGACTAAATCTGCAAGGCTCGATCGATCGAACCACGTACAGATTTATTTTTCTACAGAGTTCCAATTTAGCCTAAACTCTACTTAAACATATTAGGGTTCAAGTAAAACACTCCTATATATAAGGAAAACCCTAAAACGTTTTTATAAGTTTTTAGAGAGAAAAGAGTGTGCCTCTTTTTGTATTTTAGGGTTTTGTACCCAAAAGTTCTCTAAGGACTTGCTCATATTGCGGTTTATGTGAATCTCTTGTGAGATCTTTGAGGAGCTTTCCTTCACATAAACTTAGGGTTTTCAAGGAGAAGAAGTTTTCTACACCTTGATGATCAATTCAGTTGCTGCCATTGAAACTTAAAGAAACACAAGTGGTGTGCTTGTATCTGGTGGTGAATCCAAGAAAGAAGGAGTCTGTGGATTCGGAATTTGCACATGGTTGTGTCAGTAAGTTCTACTGGTGGGTAGCAATAAGAAGTCGAGCGTGGGGGCTTGAAAGTCTTATTGTATAAACTTCGATTCTTTCAAGATAGTGGATTCAAGTTTACCTTGAAGATAGCTAGGTTAAATCCTCCCCAGGTTTTTACCGGTTTGGTTTCTTGGGTAATCATATCTTGTGTCTTTTATATTTCCATTGCTTTACATTATATGATTATTTGTTTGTGATAACCTAGATTTGTTTAATTTGACTAAGTAACAACTTGGCTAATTACCTAGGTTAATCCAATTGTGTTTTTAAAGGGTCTAAAAACTGACAAAATAATAGTGTTATTAGTTTCTTTTACTTAATGCTAACTAGTAAGTTGCCCGTGTGATGCAAGGATAATATTGTAATGTTTTTATGTAAGATGATTTAGAGAATTTTGTACATATATTATTGCAATATTGTTATATGATGTTGTTAGTATTGAGTTCATCATAAGAAGCAACAACAAAAAATTACCCTCAAGGGTTTCAGCGGCTTGATGGTGGTGGGAGGCCAGCATGACAATGTTGGCGGCCCTTCAATTTCCTCTCTTTCTCTCTCTTACAAATGTTTTATCAACCGCATAAGCTCAATCGGGATCTATATATGCGACTTAGTCAATAGCTTCAACTGATGCTCGGCCACTCTAGTCTTTTATTTTGGTAATAGTGAAATAGTGTGTATCATTTAACAATTCACATTTTCATGTCTCTCTATCTCTCCACATGGCCTTATCTTGTTAGTTATATCAGTTCTTAATTATTATTAATTTTTTTTTTTTTTTTTTTTGCTTTTGCTTTTAATACTAAAATGGTGGGTACGCTAAAAGACATGAAGAAGAGAGAAATGTGTGGTGTAAACTCCAGCAATTAATAAGAGATTAATAAGACATCAATAAAAATAAATTAATGTGATCTTTTGGATAACAATAAAAATAGCTTAATGAAAAGAAGTAAAAAAAAGGTTAAATGCAAAATTAGAGCGCCACATGATAGGATCTCATGCACTCCTGCACGAGGTCTATGTAAAATGGGAGAAATAGTGACTACAAACCACTACAACCACCAAATTATTAAACATCAACACTCAAATATAGTTGCATACAATTTAATAGTTCTAGTTAAGAAATTATAAAAAGGGAAAAAAAACGTGAGACAACAAAGTCTAGAACGTAGAGATGAATCAATTAGAGTTATAGGACAGAATACTTAATGAATCATGTGAGACAACAAAATAAAGCAGTCACAACCATAAAAGAAAGGGAAACTAGAAAAATTGAAATTGAAAGGAACACTCATAAACCTTTAATATTAGTGTCTAGTGGCTGTTTTTTTTTTTTTTTTTTTTTTTGTGGGTTGTCAACGACCTATTTGTGGAGGTGGAAGAGCAGTGGAGGAGAGTAAGAGACAAAGACAGAGAGAGAGACAGAGGTATACACTTTTTTTGGGTTTAGAAATTGAAAGCTCGAATTTGTGTGAAGACACAAGAGCTGTTTAGACCCCCAATTAAAAGATTACGGCTAGATTGCTTTTACTCTAACTTATTTAGGTGTGGAAATAAGAGTAAATGAAGCACAATCAACCGATACTACTCCAGTGCATAAACATGAATAACAAACAATAAAAGTAAAACATAAAAGTAAGGGAAGAGAGATGGATGGAAACACAAGATAACATGACGATGTGTTATCGAAGAGGAAACCGAAGAACTCGGCAAAAAACCTCTTCGCCAACCTCCAAGCGGTAAATTGATCCACTAGACAATAAGTTAGGATACATGAATAGCAAGAGACCCTCCAATCCTAATCTACCCAATTTACCTAAGCCCTCCAAGCTCCTACTCTAACAAGGCTTCTCGAAACTGTGTCTAGTCTAGTATTCTGAATCCCATAAGACGCCCAATTGCATCCGTCAAGCCTCACAGGCTTCTTTTGGCAAATCCCCAAAGCTTCCCAAGCTCCAAACACTCTCTACACTTTGAAAAGGTGTGGGTTATGTTTGGGTACAATTCTTAAGGTATGACAATAAGAGAGGGAAGGAGAAGAGGCTAGAATGATTTCTCACTAAGGATGAGTAGCTTTCTCTGTAAAAGATGGGTGTGTGTGTTGTAGAAAACCTATCTAGGGTTTTTCTCTCTGAATAACCTCCTTTACTTTTGTGGGTAATGAGGGTATATATAGTATGGGTGAAGGGTAAGAAAGTCACTCTTAAAAAACCTCCAGGCAAAATGTTTCATAGCTATCTCGCGAGAAGGCCTTACCCACGAGACACTCGCGAAACTAACAACCTGGCACGAGTCTTCAACTTCCAGTCATGTGCTTCTCACGTGGCTCTTTCGTGGGTTAACTTCTCGCGAGCTTCTCGCGAAATCCACTTGATCTTCAATTAAGCTTGAGTCTTCACCAACTTAATACTAAACCCAATACAATAAAATCCCACAAAATACAAGGAAAAAAAAATTAAAGCAATTACAACACATTTTGTCATGGGATAAAGCCAACATAGAACATAGTTGTAAATCACAACTTTATAATCTCTCTCTTTGGCTATTCCATGACAAAACACCCTATAACAAACTCTAGTCTTAAACATGAGTTTAGGAACAATGTCAAAACTCACTCACACCTAAATCTAGAAGCTGTGATGAACTTGGAACATATATACCTGTAACCTAAAACACTTGCACAAAACACATTAGACACTCAGGGTAAAGCAAGTAATAAAAGGACAAGTATAATGTAACAAGTAAATTGTGATCAAGTAAATATGATGTGAAACACGTGAGTAACTTGATCATACACCAAAATAGTCATATAGAAATGATTACAATGATCATATAGCAAAGCAAATGATCATCCGAACATGCAACCAATAAAGCACAATAACATAAGGATGTATGCATGTCCAACATATAAACATGATGTGACGAGAGCAATAAAGCAAAGGTACTAAACATAACTCAAAGCACCATAAAGCAATAAGAAAACAAGCAAAAGGTAAAACAAAACAAAATAAGGTTTTCTAAAAAAAAATGTCTTCTCCCCCTTGGTATATGCATCTCCCCTATGACTTTCTCCCCCTAAGAATGTTCACATGAGTCATATAGAAATGATGATACAATCCGGTATACTTTCTAGTATACTCTCCCCATTTTTGTCACTAATAGACAAATGAAGCAAGAGGAAGGAGGGAAAGAAAATAAGATATGAACAAGGGTAAAAGATGATGCATGAGGGGTGCATGATGAATGAGAAAATGAAGCTCAAACGAAGGACAAAAACATAAAAAAATGCTATAAAGCATAAAGAGCATGAAATGCTAAGGATGAAGGAACAAGATATAGTACTAGGCATGACATAGACACAAGAACATGTTATGTGTACTAAAAGGTCTAAAAAGACTTAACTAGCATAAGTGAATGCAAAACATGTCAAGTGATAGAGTGTGTGTAGCAAAGTGCATCTAGTGTGCATGTGAGATGTATGACCAATGCATGAGTAAGCACTCAAGGGGAAAAGTGTATAAAACACATAACCAATGACCAAAACATGATAAACATGCATAATCATTGTAATCTACAAAGTTTGGTACTCATCGGAGTCCAAAACAACAAGAAAACGTCATTTGGGCATTTTATTAAACACTTGATATGCATCACTATACTTGACATGTGGGCAATGCATGAGCATGTGTAAAACGGCCTAAATACATGTTAAAATTGCCACATGGGGCCAACACAGTCACAAACAAGCCAAATGGGACAAAGCCCAATCAAAAGATTGACAAAATTTTGACCAAAATTAAGGTTCCCAACCCTTTTTTCAAAATTCCCCAAATCAAGTAAACCTAGAACATTTTCTGCGTAATCTAAGGAAAAAGAAGAAAAGATTTTTGAAAACATACCTTTGAAGTGATTTTGCAGAGATTGTACTTGAAGTTTGTTGGGGTTTTGAGTGAAAAATTGTTTGGGATTGAGAGAGGCACGTGGAAGGTGAAAAGAGGGAAACTAAAGTGTATTTGAAAATCTGTCACATCAACCCTTTAAAACTGAAAACTGAAGTGTATTTGAAAATCACTCACAAAGTTGCTTGTGAAAAATGCATCTGAAGCACAAAACCTTTTGTGGGAAGTCTTTAGTCACAAAATAGCCACGAAAGTCTCTATCTGAATTTTGTGTCTTCAAGTTTTGCCTTAACCTATTTTCGCAAGACGAGCTTAGTCACGAGCTTCTCAAGAAAATGTGAAGAAGTTTTTGAAGAAAAGCATGAAAAATACAATTTGGCCAAAAACTTAAAACAAGAAAGCATACAAACACTTTCAAAAACATATAAAATACTAAAAAATCTTTTTGGGTTTGATCAACAAGCAATTGAGCATACACATCACATTTGATCATGTACAATCACACAAATGAAATAAGCATTTGTTGAACAAAAGTCTTGTATGTTGTGGGTGAGTATCAAATGTGGAATAGTCCATAGTCCACAGTGAAGCTTTAATGATCAATTCAATCAAGTCAGACACAACTGGTACTAGGTCAAGAGATTTATCTCAATTATAGAAATAAACATATATGACCTCCCACAAAAATGATTATGTAACTTTGAAGCTTTTCATTTGGCTTCTTTACAAATCATAACATTCGATCAATTTTTGAACAATACATCTCATTTTGAGATCAGTGCCTAAAATTTTTGACATTTCATTTTTGAGAGTAAGCCTTTGGCTTTTCGGGCACCATACATTTCAATACAAGTCGCTTTCCCTTTTTCCTAGTCAAATACTAGTGTGTGCGACAGCTTTTGCAGCTTATTATCCCTTTTCATTTTAAGATTTACATTTGTTGAGCTCTTTAAGCGAAAACATAAAAAAATGTGGGAAGATATATAGGCACAAGTCTATACATGTATCAAAATCATCAAAACCATTGACTAATCATTCACGACAAGCTTGAAGATCAATTTACTACAGTCATACATAGATTTCAAGATTTTTCCCACAAAGATAGATGTGCATATAAAACAAGTTAAGCTCATCAATGCATTACGCCATTAGTACGAAGGTACTAGGCCAAACTCACACGTGATATACACAACACAAGCGATCAAACTTTTTAGAGATTTTTCAATTTTTATGGGTTTTTGAATTTTTCAACACATTCAAAAATAGAGCAAGTAAGATCAAAAACAAAAAAATACATATAAAGAAGTTCAAGATGCACAAAATGCATGAAGATATGACATTCAATGCATGAAAGGTCCTACAAAGATCGAAAGAATTAGATCAAGGATCAAAAGAGCATAAGCTCAACCATAAGAACTCTTCGTTATCCAAACGGAACAATTTTTTGGAATGAGTGTCTCATGAAAAGTGAGATGAGGGTTGGAAAAATGAGAACTGGAGATGCACATAGACAAGGAGGTAAGAACATCTAAAACTTTCTTCAACAACTTACCATTTTCCCCCAAATCCGGTTTTGCTTTTATAGCATAACTTTTAAAAAGCTCAAGTTTATGTTTTCTTTTGATTTTTTTAAGAGTTTGAAACTTAGAGCAATGAGGTCTAAGATAACCAAAGACCCCATGATAGTGACAAACAATGTGTTTAGGTCCACTAGACTTTTTGGGAAGGGATCTAGCAACATGGTTTTGTTCTCTTAACTTTGGACATTGAGGTCTAATATGGTCAATCGCACCGCAATGATAGCAAGTTGGAATAAACTTGGATCCATCCAAAACCTTAGGTTGAGACCTAAATGGAGGCACAAAATCGGGTACCACAACAAGATTGCAACAAATATTTTCATCATTTTTTGCAATAGGTTCAATAATCAAACACTTGGCATGCATCTTAAGAGATTCATTTTCATATTTAAGATCATCAACTAGTTTGTTAGACAAGACAAGTTTAGCATCTAAGTCCATATTCAAACATTCAAACTCTTTCAGAGCTTAGCAATCAAATCATCATTTTCACAACAAAACTTGCTCAAATTCTTATGAAACTTCTTAGCCTCTTTCTTTAAGAGTTTGATGTTAGGAATATCAATAACACCCACAGATTCATGTAACACAGCATCACAGTCATAAGGATTATCACTCATAAATGGCATTTTCACAAACACATGGCATGTTACACTCATCATCAACCAAAACATGCATAGAAGCATACAAAGTATTATCTATGGCAAAACACACAAGGGGTTAAGGATCAAACTTAGGTAATGAAACCAAAACAAGTATATTCACTCTGATACCAATTAAAAGCTCGGATTTGTGTGAAGACATAAGAGCTGTTTAGACCTCTAATTAAAAGATTATGGCTAGATTGCTTTTACTCTAACTTATCTAAGTGTGGAAACAAGAGTAAATGAAGCGCAATCAACCAATACTACTCTAGTGCATAAACATGAACAACAAACAATAAAAGTAAAGCACAAGAGTAAGGGAAGAGAGATGCAAATACAAGATAACACAACGATGTGTTATCGAAGAGGAAACCAAAGAACTCGGCGAAAAACCTCTCCATCGCCCTCCAAGCGATAAATCGATCCACTAGACAATGTACCTAAGCCCTCCAAGCCTAATCTACCCAATGTACCTAAGCCCTCCAAGCTCCTACTCCAATAAGGCTTCTCGGAACCGTGTCTTGTCTAGTTTTCTGGATCCTGCAATACGCCTAATTGCATCCGCCAAGCCTCACCGGCTTCTTTTGGCAAATCCCCAAAGCATCCCAAGCTCCAAAACACTCTCTACACTCTGAAAATGTGTGGGTTGTGTTTGGGTACAAATTTGTTCTTAAGGTATGACAATAAGAGGGGGAAGGAGAAGAGGCTAGAATAATTTCTCACTAAGGATAAGTAGCTCTTTTTCTCTCTAAAAGATGGGTGTGTGTGTTGTAGAAAACCTATCTAGAGCTTTTCTCTCTGAATAGCCTTCTTTACTTTTATGGGTATTGAGGGTATATATAGTATGGGTGAAGGATAAGAAAGTCATTCTTAAAAAACCTTCAAGCAAAATGTTTCAAGACTATCTCGCAAGATGGCCTTACCCACGAGACACTCGCGAAACTGACAGCCTAGCATGACTCTTCAGCTTCTAGTCATGTGCTTCTCACATGGCTCTTTCACGGGTTAGCTTCTTATGAGCTTGATAGCCTGGCATGACTCTTCTGCTTCCAGTTATGTGCTTCTTACGCGGCTTTTTCGTGGGTTAGCTTCTTGCGAACTTCTCGTGAAATCCACCTGATTTTCAATTAAGCATGAGTCTTCACCAACCAAATACTAAACCCAATACAATAAAATCCCACAAAATACAAGAAACAAAATTAAAGCAATTATAGCACTTTTTGTCATGCAATAAATCCAACATAAAACATCGTTGTAAATCACAACTTTACAGAAATAAATATGGAATGTATTAAATAAGAGATAATAAATAAAGATCAATCAAAATATTAGCATTAATAAGGGACTTCTTTTGATCATTGGATCTACTTAAATCCAATGGTTTAAAAAAGATGTAAATCTTTAGAGTTACACTAAGTATAATTTAAACCCATCTTATATATATTTTGGTAATTTAAAAGTTTTTGGGGGGGGCTAGGGGGGTATTTTGGTCATTTTTAAGGTTTCAAAGGTATTTTGGTCTTTTTCAAGGTTTAGGGGTATTTTGATAATTTTTAGGTTCCAGGGGTATTTTGATCATTTTATAGGTATAGGGGGGATTTTGATCATTTTTTAGATTTCGAAGGTATTTTGATCATTTTTTAGGTTTTTGGGGGTATTTTGGTAATTTTTTTTTAGTTTTAGTGGGTATTTTGGTAAAAAATTTGTTTCAGAGGGTATTTTGGCCATTTTTTGGTTTTTGGGGTATTTTGGTTATCTTTTAGGTTTAGGAGGTAATTGATAATTTTAGTGGGGGTTTTTTTTAGCATATTTGGTGATTTTTTAGGTTTCAGTGGTATTTTGATTATTTTTTAGGTTCAGGGTGTATTTCGGACATTTTTAGTGTTTTTTGAGCATATTTGGTGATTTATTAAGTTTTGAGGGCATTTCGGTCATTTGATAGGTTTAGGGGGTAATTTGGTAATTTTAGAGGATTTTAGGAGTACTTTGGTCATTTTCAAGTTTTAGGACTATTTTGGTAATTTTGATTATTGGGTAATTAGGTGAGTTGGGATTTACCCATAATAATTGGGTTGGGTTGGGTTTGGGTTAGAAGTAATTAGTTAAATTGATGATAATGGGTAAATGAGTTTTATATACCCAACCCAATTATGTCCATCCCAAATCCACCCATTTGACACCCCTAGTTCCAACCATCTTATATACACTTTCCACTTTTTATCCCTTCAGCTAATACTTAAAAAATAAATAAATTCTTTATCGAATTCAAAACATGTCTAACACATCTAAGAACTCTCATAACTTCGTAAAAAAATCTTAATCTTCATAGTAACAACCCTAATAACCAAGCATGCAACATCATTGACCATTATGACCATACCTCCATTACAAGATCTATGTGTCAAACTATTTTTTCTTTCGGCACACGGGAGAGTATGCAAAATCCAAATCTGTGATTCTAATAGAACATCACTACTTGATGAGACTAAAAGTAGATCTGCATCAACCCTATTGTCCTCTTATTTCTCTTCAACGACACTAATTGATTCTAAGGGCTTCTTTCCATTCCTTTTTCAACTCTTTCCTCTAATACTTTTATTTATCCTTTTGACAATAATAGCACTCTATGTCTTTCTTCAAATGCGATCTAGATTGAGATCTCTTCCTATTGGATTTCCTTTGTTTTGACATGCTTCTACTACCATTGTCCAACTTTGTCTTTGAAACATGTCCATCAACTTGAGAATCATCACCATCCTTCTTTACCTTCTTGCGTGATAGGGTTACACCAACCATCTCTTTAAGTTCTAAAGTCTCATTCCCATACATCAAAGTAGTCACTAGATGATTAAAGGATGTAGGAGCAATGCCAATAGAAGTATTGCTTTATCTTACTCCTTAAACTTTACACCCTAAAATGTGACAATTGAGTGTTCAACATGTTAAGATGCTCCAATATATCTAAACCTTCGTTCATCTAGAAGCCATGAAGCTGCTTATCCATGTAAAATTTGTTTCTTAGATATTCTCATATAAAGACATTTTAATTTATTCTTAATATGCTCTATTGTTTGTATTTTTAGGATGTTGTGAATGAAATGAGCCTTGTCTACAAAGCATAGCGACCTTGTCTTACTTGCTTCAAGCGAAGCTTCTAACACAGAGAGAGATCACACTAGGGGCACATATGTAAGAGGTTCTCTCTCACAAAACACACACGACAATTTCTTATTTTTCTAACTAATGCGCCGTATCTAGCAAAACCAACAAAAAAGTTATCAGAATAATCTTTCTAATACTATTGATTTGGGAAGCCCACCAACTTCCAAAAGGCTTATGGTCTTTTGGTGCAATTCAAGCCACATGCTACGTCAACACCTTTTTTTCTTTTTCCTTTTTTAAATTCATATGACCACTGTCGAAATCTATTTTTTACCATGCAGACGCAATGCAATTTCATTGGTTAAACCATATCACCTCATCATATCATCTCATCCTCAACTAATGAATTTTTTTGTTTTTAATTGTTAACGTGTAATGGACTATGGGCTTTAGACCCATCTTATTTACTTGTATAGCACACACACTTGTACTGTATACTATGCTATGTACTGAACACTATGCATTTATTATATAAAGGCACTTATGTATATTTTATTATGGTGAAATACAATAATACTCATTCAGTATTTCCAACTTGGTATCAGAGTCATTGCTTTAACTTTCTTGTGTCTTGTAGTCTTGTCTTTGTTGGTATTTTCTGCTACCTCAACTTTTCCGGTCAGTAAATCTTTTCAGTGCCCTCTCTTGATTTCTCCGTCCCTGTCAGAGGTCCTCAAGGTTGAATCTCCATCGCTAGAAGCTCGCTATTCGCCACCAAGACTACTGCCTCTATTGGATCTTTCACATCGAACCTCCAATTAGGATATAAGACATATCATTGTGTAGATCCTCGTCTGACCATTCATGCACCTCCATGCATCGGTCAAAGTTTTGGCGAAATTTTTCCACGCAGCTCACACACCATAAGTGTTGTTCAGATCATGTCATCGCCGCCACCATCGAAATCGTCTTTCTCCAATCTACATCATCGAAAAAAAAATCAGTTTCATTGAAAGGCCCACGCACCCTCACACGTTGCCTGAAGTTTCTACATCTTTATCTATGTGCCACTATTGCTGCCTACTAATGTCATTTGTGACATCATCCTACCACGTCAGCCCTATCTGATGTCATCTGTGACGTCATACTACCACATCACAGTGCCACGTTAGCCCCAACTTAGTCATCTACCACGTCACTTGCTAATGTCATCTACACTTGCGTCATCCATTGACATAATCCTTTGATGTCATCCTCAGTTGACTATAGACTATTAGGTTCTAAAATTTTAGAGCAATTGGCAAACTATGAGCACAATCTTGTCTAGATATAGATCTTAGAGTCTATAGATATTATTAGATAATGCTCGAGGTGATTTAAGTCAAGATTCAAGAACAAGTATGTTGCAGAAAGAAGATTTCAAAATTTGCTTGGTTTGGCCGATTGAAAGACAGGCTCGACCGATTGAAATACGGGTCTGTAGAATTTTGAGTCGACCCAAACAGCAGTTCAAGCCCATTAAGGATTAGGGTTTTAGATCTACTTCTTCTAGTATATAAAGGAAACTTTAAGCACGTTTTTGTGAGGCTTTTCAAAGAGAGGAGAGTGTGCCTTCATTGTATCTAGGGTTTGGTACCCAAAAAGCTCTCTCATATCTTCTACCGATGTTATTCCTTGAAGAATCTTAAGATCTAGTATTGTAGAAGTTGCTGCATTCTTTAGTTATCAAAGGTGTTGATGATATAAACCTTCAAGGGTGGTCTTGGAATCACAAATAGGAGAGTTCGTGTTGATAAACCTTTGAGTGGGATCTCAAAGTCACAAGTATGGGTGCTTGTGTTGCAAAGGCCAAAGAAAGGAGTCTATGGATAAGAAGCTTGCACGTGGTCGTGTTAGTAAGTTCTACATATGGTAGCAATCAGACGTTAGTGGTCCAAGTCTTATTGTAAAATTAAATTCTTTCTAGTGGATTTGCTTTTTACCTTGAGGATAGTTAGGTTAAATCATCCCCAAGTTTTTTATCAGTTTAGTTTTCCTGAGTGGTCATATTATTGTGTTCTTTATTTTTTGCTGCTTTACATGTTATGACTTTATTGTTTTAACCTAGATTTGAATAAGTAACCAAAGCTAAAGAAAGAAGTAGTCCGTGGATTCTGAGCTTGCATGTGGTTGTGTCAGTAAATTTTACATGTGGTAGCAATAGAATATTAGTGATCTAAGTCTTATCATAAACTTCAATTCTTTCTAGTGGGTTTACTTTTTACCTTGAGGATAGCTAGGTTAAATTCTCCCCAAGTTTTTTACCTGTTTGGTTTTCTTAGATGATCATATCATTGTGTTCTTTATTTTCTACTGCTTTACATATTTGATATCGATTAGGCAGGAGATCTAGTTTATAGGGATTTAAAAACCTAACATAGACCATTGATTGTTGACTTTCTGGTAACTTTGACCAACTTGGATCGTTGACTTTTCCAGGTTTGACTTTTTGCAGTCCAAGTGCTTCTTACCCCTTTTTTTGCATAGATTTTATTTTTGTAGTCCCTCTTTTTTTTGGGGCGCCGAGGGGGGGGGGGGGGGGGAGGGCATATTTTGCTTCTAAATGAAGAAAAATGACATTTCATTTTCTTATTGCAATATTTGTTGTCGACAATCCAACAAACGATTTTGCAATTTTTGCAGATGTGTTAGCCATAGTATTGAGACTTGCTAGTATCGTAATAAATCAGTTGTTTCTATTTCTACTACTACTGTTACTAACACTAAGAGTATCCAACCAATGGCTTCCATCTGCAGGAAGTCCAAGTCTTTTGGATCCACTATCACCATTTCCATAGATGACCTACAAAACATCATCGCTAATACCATTCATATGATTGGTAATACATCTATTTCTTCTCTCTCAGTTTTATCTAGTATGTCTCCTTCCTCTTAGCTTATGGATTCTGCTTGTTGCAATCACATGACACCTAACTTGTCCTTATTTCCTCAACTTAAACCTTCACCACATCTTCTTAATATCCGTACAACAAACGGTTTCACAATGTTTGGTAATAATATAGGTTCTATCTCAACCGCCAACCTCTTGGTTATTGGGGTATTTAATATTCCTCACCTTTCTTACAATTTATTTTCTGTAGGACAATTAGCTGAGTTGGATTATTGCATTACTTTTGATTATTCTAGGTGTACTGTGCAAGATCCGAGGACGGGATAGGAGCTTGGGATTGGTCCTATAGTTGGGCGTATTTTTCTCGTGGATAACCTTCGTCTTCCAACTGTTGCTCCTGTTTCTGTTGCTACTACAGCTATTGTAGTTTCTTTTATTCCTTCCTTTGCACTTTGGCATGCCTGACTCGGTCACGCATCTTCGTCTCGAGTACAACACTTGGCTTCTAGAGGTTTGTCAGGTTCAAGGCCCAAAGAAAATTTTGATTTTGTTTCATGTCTGTTAGGAAAACAACTAGCTTTGCCTTTCAATACTAGTAAATCAATGTTTATTGATATCTTTGACCTAATTCATTATGATGTTTAAGGGCCTTTCTCTGTCTCTAGTATTGGTGGATCTCGATATTTTGTTGTCTTTGTTGATAATTATTCTCGTTATAGTTGGATTTTTCATATGATATATTGTTTTGAATTGTTACGAGTATATTGTTACTTTACAAAAATGGTTGAAACTCAATTTTACTAACGCATCAAAATTTTTCAATTTGATAATGCTCATGAATATACTCAATATGCTTTCAAAGCTATTTTGCAATCCTATGGCACTATTCATCAACAAACTTGTCCAGGTACCTCTTAGCAAAATGGTAGAGTTGAATGAAAATTTCGTCATATTCTTAACACTGTTCATGCTCTCCTTCTCTTTGCCAAAGTTCCTACTCCTTTTTGGGGCAAAGCCACTCTTCATGTTGTTCATGCTATTAATTGCATTCCCAGTACTTTCATCCAAAATCAAACTCCATAAGAGTGCCTTTTTGGGTCACCTCCAGACTATCACCACCTTCGCTCCTTCAGTTCTGCCTGTTTCATTCTTCTTCAATCACATGAGCATAACAAACTTTGGCCTTGATTTAGACTTTGTTGGTTTCTTGGCTATGGTGAAACTGAAAAAGGGTATCAGTGTTATGATCTTGTCTCTCATTGTCTTCGTATCTCCCGTAATGTTGTCTTTTGGGAACATCGCTCCTTTATCGAGCTCTCTCACTTCCATGCCTCCCTATCTACCTCCTTTATCTTAAATATTTTTCCATATGAGCCACATATTTCTTCTATAATTGCTCTCAATCCTTCTATAGACTTCTCTGTCCAATCACCTAATATTTTTTATGTCTCTCCTAGATCACCTTCTAATGAATAGGTGGAAGATAAAAAAGTCAAAGACAAGCTACCCAACTTTGAGCCTGGGTCCCCTACTCTTGCTCCGGCTGAAGATTTGCAAAAAACATTCCACCTCATCACTCAACTTGGGTAAGATCTATTTCTACACATTTACTAGACTATCATTGTTAAACTACCATTACTACACTGCATGAGCCTTACACATATTGTGAGGCTTCCATTGATCGTTTATGGAAAATTGCAATGAAAGAGAAATTTGATGCATTATCTAAAAATCATACTTGGGATTTGGTGACTCTCACCCTAGGAAGTCTATGGTTGGTTGTAAGTGCATTTACAAGATTAAGACTCGCTCTAATGGGTCCATTAAGTGCTATAAACCTTTTCTTGTTGCTAAAGGTTTTATACAAGAGTATGAGATTGATTATGAAGAGACCTTTACTCCAGTTGCTCGAATCTCATTTGTCTGTGCCCTTTTAGCTGTTGCTAATAAATGAGATCTTTTTCAGATGGATGTCAAAAATGCCTTCCTTAATGAGAATTTAAGTGAAAAGGTTTATATGTAACCTCCTCCTGGTCTCTCTATTGAACCGAACAAGGTTTATCACATTCGACGTGCATTTTATGGCCTTAAACAAGCTTCATGAGCTTGGTTTGCCACGTTCAACTTTATCATCTTTCGCTTTGGTTAACAACCAGTTCTTATGATTCTGCCTTATTTCTTCGTCGCACTAACAAAGACATTATTTTGCTTCTCCTGTATGTGGATGATATGATCATAACTGATGATGACCTCAGTGGCATTTAAGAACTCAAGGATTTTCTCAGTCAGCAATTTCAAATGAAAGATCTTAGACATCTTAGCTACTTCTTGGGTCTTGAAATCACTCATCCACTAATAGACTTTATATTACTCAAGCTAAGTATGCTTCTGAACTTTTTTCTCGAGTTGGACTCACTGGTAATAAGACTATTGACACTCTAGTTCAACTTAATATGCATCTGACTCCCTTAACGAGGAAACCATTATCTAATCCCTCTCTTTACAAACGATTGATTGGCAGCCTAGTTTATTTCATTATCACTCATCGAGATATTTCCCATGTTGTTCACTAGGTGAGCTAGTTTTTGTCTCCTCCACAATCAACTCACTATGTTACTGTCCCATGCATACTTTGATACATGAAGGACTTTCTCTTTCATGGCCTTTTTACTTTACTTAGTCTCCTCTTGTTCTCTATGCTTTCTTTGATATCGATTAGGCAGGATATCTCACTGATCGAAGTTCAACCACTAGTTATTGCTTTCTTCTTGGTTCTTCTCTGATTTCTTGGCAAAACAAGAAACAAACCATTGTGGCCCACTCTAGTACTAAAGTGGAATATCGTGCCCTTGCAGATACCACATTTAAACTCCTTTGGCTTTGATGACTTCTTAAGGATTTAGGTGTGTTGACTTCTTCTACTACTCCTCTCCATTGTGATAACCATTGTCATTTATATTGTTCATAATGATGTCTTCTATGAATAGACTAAACATATTGAGATTGATTGTCATTTTATCCGTTATCATCTTGTCCATGGTGCTTTCAATCTATTCTCAATCTCTTCTAAATATCAACTTGCAGAAAATCTTCACCAAGTCACATCCTAAGGGACGTTTTCATGCTTTGGTTGACAATCTCAAGTTGGTTTCACACCCATCTTGAGTTTAGAGGAGGGGGGGGGGGGGGGGGGGGCTATTAATGTGTAATAGACTATGGGCTTTAGGCCTATCTTATTTACTTGTATAACACATATATTTGTACTGCACACTATGTTATGTACTGCATATTATGCATCTCCTATATAAAGGCACTCATGTATATTTTATTATGATGAAATACAATAATACTCATTCTGTATTTCCAACTTTAATTATTATTATTATTATTATTATTATTTTAAGAAACATTCTCAGCTAAGGCTAACTATAATTTCTCATTAGTGTAATTATTTAGTTTTGTTACTTGGTCATTCATGGTATTCTCATTTCATCGGCTCCTTTTAAATGCTGTACAATAAATAAAATAAAAAATAAAAAAAAGGAGGGGGATGGGCTCATCTGCATGTTGTGTACACAAGAGTATAAATATTTTCTAAAGTTGTTTTCGAAGCATATTCACAGATTTCATGCGAGCTCTTCAAGCTAGTACAACTAGTACTCGGAAAATCTCAATAGTTGTACTTGTAGAAGACAGTATAGACTTGGTTCTTAGCTAACGACAACGCAGGAAATGATAATCCTATGAAGAAACCGAAAACTACTCGAAGAAAAGTAGTTACGGTAAACAATATAGACTTTTTTTTTTTTTTTTTTTTGAGAAGAATAAACATTATAGACTTGGTTTGTGGGTTTACAGAGGATTGAATTTTCTTTTGTACATTATTGTAATGTATGAAGCGGCCCATTGCTTACTGTCTAATAAGGGCCTTTTTTAGTAATAGCTCTGGGCCGCTCCCCATATCCAATTTGCTCTCTTGTGTTCTGCTAAAGAGCGACTCTAACAGCCTCTCCAAAGTCCAAACACATTTTTGGAGAGCAAACTTACAAAATATCAGCTCAAATAGCCATAAAAGCACTAGTATCGGAGGTGTAAAAACCCTCCAATTGCTATTTTAGCAACCAAGACCCAAAAACAGAGTTACATCCGTGAATGGAAATACAAAATTCTTAAGAATTTGTGAACAGTAGGTTTCTATATTTACAACCTACTGTTCATTAGATTGCAAACATAAATAATATATTTTATTCCTCTCTTTCTCTCTCTCTCTCTTTGCTTTGTGTTAACTCTCTTTTCCCTTTCTCTCTTCTCCTTCCGCCCCTTTCACTCTCCGAACCTATCTCCTCTCTCAGCTCGTCTTCCTTGTAAATTGTAGATTGCTCACTATAATAGAAATAGATAATTGTGGTTGTTGTTTGGTGGGTTTGGGTTGCCATTTGGGTTGGATTTGGTCTGTGTTTAGGTCGAAGTTTGGGTGGTGTTTGGGTTGGCATTTAGGTGGAGATTTGGTTGGAGTAGTTGCATTTCGGGTTGTGGGTGGCTATTTGGTG
The DNA here is from genome assembly GCA_029955455.1 of Quercus agrifolia. Taxonomy (NCBI): domain Eukaryota; kingdom Viridiplantae; phylum Streptophyta; class Magnoliopsida; order Fagales; family Fagaceae; genus Quercus; species Quercus agrifolia. The sequence goes on from JARQAD010000008.1 coordinate 23,416,099, forward strand.
GTTGTTCAGATTGGAATTTGGCTAGATCGGCCTTCGGTGGGTGGGTGGCTATAGAGCTTGTCTATCTTGGATTTTGGGTTGTGGGTTGTTGGTGGGCGTAGGGTGGTCGTGTGGTTGTGGGTGATGGCTTTGGTGGCTTTAGATCAGCTATGGGTGGCTTCAAAATGTGTTTGGTGGTGGACTAATGCTTGGTGAATAGTGGTGGTTTGCTGATGGTTTTCACTGGTAGTAGAGAAAAAGAGATAAGAGAGAAACATATATATATTTTAATATAATTTTATTTTGTAGTTATATTATTTTAATTAGTTGTATGTAAAAATAAAAATTAGGATGTAGGGTGTATTGTAAAGTAAGTCGATATAATAGATAAAGCAGGATTTTAGATGGTAAAATACAAATTTTATAATATCCCCATTGCTTATGCTCTAATGCAACTTTATTTTAAAGTTATTATGGTAGCTCTCTTGACTAAGTGAGCACTATAGCAACTCCAAAACATTTTTTCTCCCTTAAAATAATCCACACCTGAAAAAATTTGAATAAAAAATTATGCACAATAAATTAAAATTGCTGTCTTTATCTCAACAACTACAAAGGACAACAAAACAAAAAATGCGATCGAATCATAAAACACATTTTTTCTCACAAAACTAATGAAATCAAAACAAATTATAAATAAATAAATAAAGTCGATCTAACCCATCTTCTATGGGTCAAGGTTCAAGACCCATGGCTTGAATTTATATATATATATATATATATATATATATATATATATATTTATATTTAAATACAAAAATTGATTGCTCTCTTTATTATTAAGCTAAGACACTAATTGATTTTTAGTATAGGTTGGGTTTGAATCTTAGATCTTTTGTTTGAAGACTAGAGATTTAACTAGTTTAACAAACTAGAACCCAACACGACTTGATCATCCTTCTTGTTTTTCACACTTTTGTGTGTGTGTGTAAACGAGTTGTATTAGGGATACAATGAATTGTCAAAATATTTTTACAATAATTTAAGTGTCAGTCTCTGCCAAACAAAAATTAAATAAAAATAATAAAATATTATACAAGGGTTGTAAAAATATATTAACATTTTATTGCGTCCCTATGTTATAATGATAAAATACACTACGGTCTACGTTTATCCAAAAAAAAGTCTTTGGGGTTCAATAATTTGGTATTGCGTCCCTGGATCTTCTTGAATTTACGTTTTCTAGAGTTGAAAAACTTAAAGATGCCTTGTGGAAAACTTTATAGAGGTTGGGTTGGGTCAATCAGCTTTGTCTTTCTTTAGGAAATTGCCATACCATTTCAGTTGTTGAAGACTGTGGCTGAGAAAGATGATAAATCTTGTGGTATGTTTTTGTTTAGGACCAGCAGCACCAACTAAAAGCTTGTTTTCTTGGGTTTGGGACTTAACAGCAACAGATGAAGTCAAGTCAACAAGTCAAGTCTACTTTAGGCAGCAACTAACTCCATGTAATTACTTAGGAATTTATAGTTATTCAGAGAATTACAATAAATAATTTTGGACAAAATTCTCTTAATACACCTCTTTCATTCTTTATCTCATGACTTCCATTTCCAAGCCAGTTCTACTCTTACTGCTTGTTTTCTCACTTTCAATTGATTCAAGCGCTCAGCAAAACCACTCCAATGTGATCCACTTAGGGTCTTCGCTTTCCCTCAGTGCAAACCATACTTCATGGCTCTCACCTTCTGGTCTTTTTGCATTTGGTTTCTACCAACAAGGTGATGGCTTTCTTATTGGAATATGGTTGATTCATCAAACTGAAAAAACAATAATTTGGACAGCAAATCGAGATGACTCACCTGTCTCCTCAAACGCTTCTCTGGACTTAACTAGAGATGGTAAGCTGCTGCTAAAAATTGAGCAAGGCATAGAAAAGTTAATTCCTAAAATGCTTGATCCTGCTCCTGTAGTTTCAACTGCTATGCTTGATTCTGGTAATTTTGTTCTCTACGGCAGTGATTTCTCTGTCATTTGGGAGAGCTTTGATTTTCCAACTGACACCATACTAGGAGGTCAGAATCTTTCTTCTGGGTATAAACTGGTTTCTAGCGTGTCTACATCAGACCAATCAAGCGGAAATTTTTTCCTTCAAATGCAGAAAGATGGAAACCTTGTTGGCTACCCTGTAAATAGCTTGGCGGAATTGGATGATGCTTATTGGTCATCTAACACTCCTAATAGAGGTTTCAATGTACAGCTCATTCTTAGTCATATAGGCATTCTATTCCTTAGTGGTGGTGATTTGAGTGAACGCATTTTGGCAAATAGCTCCTACCCTAACAAGAATAGGACTGCTATCCATCGTGCAACACTTGATGCAGATGGGATATTTAGATTGTATTTACACCGCTTTGAGAGCAGTAATGGCTCTGATGTGTTGCTGGAGTGGTCAGCATTGTCTAACCTATGTGAAGTCAAGGGTATCTGTGGATTCAACAGTTACTGCTCAGGCATGGGCAACAAAGATGTCTGTAAATGCTATCCTCGATTTCATTTCATTAACGCCAGTAGTAAGTTCCTGGGCTGTTACAAGAACTCAAGTGACGATGGTTGCAGATGCAGTAGACGTCCATCAATGTTGTACAGTATTGTTCCTTTAGAGAATATGGGGTGGAGTGATTATCCTTACTCGGTGGTACAAATGGAGAAGGAAGATTGTTGCAAATCTTGCTTGGAAGATTGTAATTGTGGGGCGGTGTTGTATACAGGTGATGAGTGTACCAAATTTAAGCTTCGACTAAGATAAGGCAGAGTAAGTGATAATTTTTCATCTACTGCCTTCTTTAAGGTGATAAGGGATGATCTCAGAATACCATTACCAGACCATAATCCCCCATTAGCTCCAACGGTCTTGACTGAAAGCAAAAGAAGTCTAATTTTGATCCTTTCTATAAGTTTGGGTTCCATTTCATGCTTTTGTTTCATCTTTGCAATCTATAGTTTCTTCAGATACAGGCGTCAACTTTTCAGGTATAGAAGGCTGTTGGGAAATGCAAATTTGGGATTAACTGAAGAGTTATCTCTCAGATCATTTTCTTATAGCGAGCTTGAGAAAGCAACAGATGACTTCAAAGAAGAGTTAGGTAGGGGTTCTTTTGGAGCTGTTTATAAAGGGACTATATCTGAAGGTAACAAAGCTATTGCTGTTAAAAGACTAGAGAAAGTTGTGGAAGAAGGGCAAAAGGAATTTCGAGCTGAGATGACTGCAATTGCATGAACTCATCACAGAAACTTGATTCGATTACTTGGTTTTTGTACTGAGGGCTCTAGGAAGATTCTAGTTTATGAATTCATGAGTAATGGCTCGTTAGCAGATCTTCTCTTCAAGGCTGAGATGCGCCCCATTTGGAAAGAAAGAGCGAGAATTGCCCTTGATGTTGCCAAAGGGATTCTCTATCTGCATGAAGAGTGTGAAGTTCATATCATCCACTGCAATATAAAGCCCCAAAACATATACATGGACTGCAAAGATATCTGATTTTGGGTTGGCAAAGCTGTTAGTGCCAAATCAATCAAGAACCACTATGGGAATTGAAGCAAAAGCTGGGTACTTGGCACCTGAATGGCAAAAGAATGCCTTGATATCTGTTAAAGCAGACACATACAGTTTTGGTATTGTGCTTTTGGAGATAGTTTGTTGTAGAAGCAGTATAGAAATAAATGTTCCAACGGTAGATGAGATAATTCTTTCTACTTGGGTATATAATTGCTATATGGCTGGAGAGTTGGACAAACTTGTGGAAGATGAAAATGTAGACATCATGACACTGGAAAGAATGGTGAAGTTGGGTTTATGGTGCATTCCAGAAGATCCAGCTTTGCGTCCGTTAATGAAAAGTGTAATCTTGATGTTGGAAAGGACAATGAATATTCCAGTCCCTCTAAAAACTCGAAAATGTGTTGAAAACACAAAAGCTGTTTAGACCCCTAAATTAAAGTTACGACTCGATTGATTTTACACTAACTTATTACTCAGTATGGAATAGTGTGAATGTGAGTAGATAAATAAACAAGCTACTCCAACACATATTCATATAATCACAGTAGTAAAATGAAATGTAAAAGAGTAGAGAAGAGAGATGTAAACACAGATAACACGCCAATGTGTTATCAAAGAGGAAATCGAAGAACTTGGCGAAAAACCTTTTCGCCGCCCTCCAAGTGGTAATCAATCCACTAGACAATCAGTTGGGATACATGGGTAACAAAGAGACCCTCCAAGTCTAATCTACCTTCTGTACCTAAGCCCTCCAAGCTCCTACTCCAACAAAACTTCTCGGAACCGTGTCTTGTCTAGCTCTCCGAATTCCGCAACAAGCTCCATGTTGTATTTGCCATCCTTGGCTTCTTCCAATACTTCCCAGCAACTCTAAAACCTTACTTGACACTCTCAAAGGGTGTGGTAAGTGTTTGGACTATCAGCCTCTCAACGGTATAGAAATGGAGAGATAGGAGATGAGGAAATACCTAAAACAAATGTGTAGAGAATTGTAGGTATGACAATCTCTAACTCTCAAGTTCTTTGGCTAGGGTTTTCTCTCAGAAGCTCTCTCTTCATTTGTGGGTAACATGGGTATAAATAGTGTAGGCACAGAGAGTATGTATCAGACTGGACAGGCTGGCAAAACAAAATGTCTCGCAAGTGTTTTGCGGGAAGGCCTTACCCGCGAGATACTCGCGAGACACAGCTATCTCCATCTAGCCTGACTCTTCGCATTCCAGTCATGAGCAAGGCACATGCTTCCTTTCGAGGGATACTTAGTCGCAAGCTACCCACGAAATCTCTTCAGTCTTCAGTCTAACACACAACCCTTACAATAAAATCCCACAATACATACAAGGTATAAAATATTGAATAACATTACAATCAAATTTGACACGGAATATAAGCTAACAAAACATAATGTTGTAAATAACAACTTTACAATCTCCCTCTTTGGCTATTCCTTGACAAAACCCATAGAACAGACTCTAGACTTAAACGTGAGTTTGGGAACAAAGGCAAAACTCACTCACACCTAATCTAGAAGTTGTGAACCACTTGCAAGTAAATACCTATAACCTGAAACACTTGCACACAAACAAAACTTTCATTAAGCTTAGGACAAGTTAAACACAAGGTACGTACATGAGCAAGTAAAGTGCGATCAAGTTTGTAAACACAGAAAACATGTAAGCATATCTTGATCAAACAAAAACAGTCATTAAAGAATGACCACAATGAACATTTAGCAAGTAAATGCTCATCCAGACACGCAATGCAGTTAAGGACAATCCTAAGAATCAATTGCATGTCCAACACTTAACCAATGCAAAATACACGAAGTATTTGCATCTAGGATACAAGATCCTACTAGGGCACAAGAGTGAAGTACTTAAGACATATAGGCAATATCTTAAAAGTATACAAACAATGCTACAAAGTATAGAGATTAATCACAAATACTGAATATAAATTGAAATATAAAACAGAGTATCAAAGCTTTAAACAAAAGCAGTAAAAACAGTTATAAAAACTAAAAGTAAATAGCCTGTGTGAACCAAAAATCAATGTTTCTAATACTGAGCTTATGCTCCCCCTAACACTATGCAAGCTCTTCCGCAGCTCCTCCTTAAAATGTTCTCCTCGTTTTTTACCGGAATGGCCAAAGAGGCTAGAACTAGTCAGATTCTGAATCTGATCCCCGCGCCATAGACAAATCCTTAATCTGAGAAGACAGGGCAGTGATCTATCCCTGGATGTACGCAAATTGGTTCGTTGTGTGCTGCACATGTGAGTCTAACATGGTATACATCTGATCCACTCTATCGAGAAGGCGATCGAGTCTATCTGGTCCTTGTGCTGGTGCAGAAGAGGATGGATGTGCAGAGGACTCTGGAGCAAAAGTAAATCTATCAATCTCCTTCTCAGTATCACCCCCTTCATCCTCAACTAGATCCCATGGTATCGTATGTACACCAGTTTTGGAGCCCTTTATGTGAGTTGTGCTCCTGTTGACTATGTGATCACCAATAGGATAATCCCTCTGAACTACTTTCAGGTTATGGATCATACAAAAATCTTGTCCTTGGGGCAGATAAAGTGGTGAGATTGGTGACCGGATATAAGTTATGGATCATCACATGTGCCAAAGTTCTCATCTCTAGTGAAAATGGTATTATGTTCATGGATTATTTCTTCAGTGTGCCACCAAGTGTTCTTATCATCTCCTCAGTAGATCCCAACTTATCCTTATACCGCACTTCAATTGGCTGTGAGGGTGGACGAACTTCCAAAATGTCTTGAATGATTTCCCTTGTAATCACAAATTCTTTACGCCTTACCCAGCACTCGATACGATCTTCGTATACAGCAGCATTGGAGAAGAACTCCCTTATTATCTCTGAATAAACAACCTCAACCAGGTTCAAGAGTTTGGTCTATGTCCTTTCTTTGAATACCTCAAGGATGAAAGTGCCCTTAAGCGATTCTAAATGGACCACCTTTTCCATGATAATGGTTGCTCCTTTGTAGCAATCATTATATTTCATATCAGCATTAGCAGACTTGAAATGATCAAAGTCAGTGCATATGCATTTGGAAGAGGGCTTCTTGGTGGTTGCATGCTTAGTAGGGGCCATGTGTGCAAAGGAATGCAAAAACAGAAAAGAACCAAATGTAGAAACACAAAATAGAACACCATAAAGTTGATTAGCTTCTCATCAGTTCAACTAAAATGTAAAATAACCTAAAACATAGCAGAACAACTCAAGACAGAGTAGGTAAACACAAAATACTATGCTAAAGATGATAAAACATGTAATCAGACACACAATGCATGAAAACAACTGAATGTGTTAGAATGTGCATAGGCTGTGCATTTGTTGATGCTAGTGTGTGCATGAGATGCAAGGGATGTGCCTAGAGAGGCCCTAGAGATGCCTAAAGTGTGCACAATGTGTGCAAGGCATGGCATTTGAGAACAAAGCGAGTTAAACACAACCAAAGCATGTGAAATAAGTTCAAACAAAGAACACTCAAGTAAAGAAACTCATTTGAGTTCAATACAACCAAAGAATGTTATTTGGACATTATGTCGAACACCTAACATGCAACAGTTTATAAAAACAATAAAAAAAGCATGAACATGATGAAAAATACCTCAATATAAGTTCAAACTGCCACAAGGTGCCAACACATATGCACAAACACAAAATGGGACTTAGCCCAATCAAAAAATTGAAAAAATTTTCACAAAAAAATAGAAACCCAACCCAATTTTCAAAAATCCCCAATTTTTAAAACCCTAAGCACAAATTCTGCATAATCCGGAAAAAAAAAAAAATGATGAGAAAAGTGTTAGAAACACATACCTTGAGAGGAATTTGCAGAGATTTTGCTTGAAAAGGATGGGGTATGAATGAAATATTGATTTGGGTTGAAAAGGGTTTAAAGAGAGTTAGTGCAAGGGAAAGTTTAAGTGTTCGAAAAACTATCACATTTATTATATAAAACTGAAAACACGCGTTTTTCGCGGGTTAGGCAGTAGCGAAGCAGTCGCGAGGTACTCGCAAGAGATACCTCTGAAGCACAAAAACTTTTGCGAGAACATGTAAGTCGCGAAACAGTAGCGATACAACCGCGATAGCTTCTATCTGAATTTGGAAAAATTCAATTTTGGCCAAACAGCATTTCGCAAGAAGCTGTTAGTTGCGATATAGTCGCGAGACAGTTGCAGAAGTTTCTGTATGAAATGTCAAAAAATTTATTTCCCTTAAGCACTTTTCGCGAGAAGCTCTAAGTCGCGAGCTTCTCGAGAAACAACCTCTGAACATGTTTTTGAAGAAAAACACAAAATTGCATTTTGAATAAAAACTAAAATACGAAAGTATAAAATCACTTTCAAAAACAAATAAAACACTCAAAAATCTTTTTGGGTTTGATCATCAAGTATTTGAGCATACACATCACATTTGAACATATCCAATCACACAAATGAGATAAGTATTCATTGAGTCAAAGACTTGTGTGTTGTGGGTGAGTGTCAAGTGTGGAATAGTCCTTAGACCAGAGTGAAGCTTCAATGATCAATTCAATCAAGTCATACACAACTGATATGAAATCAAGTAGTCTATCTCAATTATAGAAATGAGCATGTATGACCTCCCACAAGAGAATGATTACAAGACTTAGAAGCTTTTCATTTGGCTTCCGCATAAATCATAACATTTGATCCTTTTTGAACAATACATCCTTTTTGAGATCGATGCTTGAAATTTTTTATATTTCAACATTGTGATTTAGCCTTTATCTTTTTGAGCACCATACATTTCAATACAAAAGGTCGCTTTCCCTTTTTCCAAGTCAAATACTAATATGTGCGACAGGCTTTTGCAGCTCATAATCTCTTTTACATTTTGAGATTTACATTTGGTGAGCTCTATTTGCAAAAACATAAAAATAAAAGTGGGATGATATATAGGCACAAGTCTATGTAAGTATCAAGACAAACAAGACTATTGACCAATCATTCATGACAAGCTTGAAGATCTATTTACAACAATCACACATAGATTTCAAGATTTCTCCCACAAAGACATATGTGCATATAAGAACAAGCCAATCTCGTAAAAGCACTATGCCATAAGTACGAAGGTACTAGGCCAAACTCACATGTGAAATACACAAAACAAGTGATCAAAATTTTTGAAAATTTTTCAATTTTTATAGGTTTTTTAATTTTTTGAACACACTCAAAAACAGAACACGAAACGAAAATCAACAAAAACAAGAGCAAAGCAAAAGCTAATGAAAAAAATATGCTAGAAACCAGAAGCAATAGACACAACGCAAATTATGCATGTTGTGATCCATGAATAAATGTCCCTAAACATTGGAAGAATTAATGCATGGACATATTGAAATGCTTATGCATGAGTACCCCTTTTCACCCACACGGCACGTGCGTTTGAGGTGATATCCCTATAGGATTAGGTACAAGTGTTGTGTCCTTCAAACCTCCTGGAGAAGCTTGTCAAACAAGTGGTGAATGCATCAATCATCTTCATTACGTCCATCACACCGGAATCATCATCTTGACCTCTTGGTTGCTTAGCAGCCCAATTCCTTTTGTCATTTCTAGGTCCTTTTGACCTCTGATCACTTGCATTCTTCAATGCCCTCAACTTATGACAATTTGGTCTGGTGTGTCGTTGTGGTCCACAGTGATGACAGAAATGTTGAATTCTTGGACCTCTTTGTGATTTATGAAGTGATTTCCCTTTGGCTTCAGTTCTAACCATTGATTAGTTACGAGGCTTATTCAGCACCTGTTGGTTAGCCACATTCTTCTTTTTTTCATCCTTGACTTTCTCAGTAGTCGAGGTAGCTACATATGGCTCTCTGGCCTTTACAAATTTCATTTCTCTAGTGGCATTGGCCGATGAGCTATTCCCTCCGGTATATCCCAACTCAAACTTGTCTGAGAAATGTTTTTGAGATGAAATAACATCGTCTAGTTTCTTCATGGATACCCTCTCTATCTTGGCATTTTCTTGCACTACCTCTAGCTCAAGAAATCTTATTTTTAAATAGGCTTCAGTCAGCTCACCATTCATAGTCTCTATCTCACACTTGGCCTCCTTATAACGCAGTAGAAGACTTTTATAGTCCTCCTCTGCTTTTTCATCTTCTTTACGGCTGCCTTGGCCACTCGTGTATACTCTCCTGACTTCTCAAGGAGTGAGTTCTAATTCTCTTAAAGACCGGCTGTGTTTTCATCTTCTTCAACATCAGATTCTTCGACAACTCCGATTGATTCTTCATCACTATGATCCCCAAGCTCTTGTATCAACAAGTTCAAGTCCTCTCAAGATTCAATATGAGCAATAGTCTTAAAAGCAGAGTAGTTCCCTTCTCCATCACAGCTCTCTTCAGAGTCAGAATTTGAAGAATCAGAATCACTAAATGTTGTGGCATACGCCTTGCCCTTCCCTCTTAGATAGTTGGGACACTCCTTCTTGAGATGTCCATGACCATTGCATTCATAACACACATTGCCTTGAGGAGACTATGAATCCTTTCCATCTTTCTTCTTAAACTCCTTCCTATCACCTTTGGAGGATGAGAACTTCCTTCTGTTGAACGGTTTCCCACTGTTCTTCATCTTCAGAAATTTTCGGAAGTTCTTTGCAAGAAATGCTTTATCCTTTTCCACTCCATCTTTTTCGGTGATGGTTTTAAGAGCAAGAGATTTACTTGACTTATGAGAAGGCAACCCAAGCTCATACGGTTTGGAGAGACCCAATGAGCTTTTGGATCTTAATTTCATCCAAATCTTTACTTTCCTCTATAGCTGTGACTTTTGCTCAAATGTTTTCTGGTAGAGACCTCAAAAGTTTTCTCACCACCTTAGCATCCTCAATCTTCTCACCAAGATTGAGTTTTGCAATCACAATTTCGTTGAGCTTTCCATAGAATGAATCAAAGGACTCATCATCTCCCATCTTAAGCTCTTTGAATTTGGTGGTTAACATCTGAAACTTTGTGTCCTTGACTTTCTTTATTCCTTCATAGGTGGTCTCCAATATCTCCCAAGCTTCCTTGGCTACTGTTATATGAGAAATCCTATGCAACTCATCTAGAGAAACAACACAAAAAATAGCATTCAAAGCTTTACTGTTAGCATTGGCTGCCGCAAGGGCTGCTTTATCCCACGTGGATTTTTCGGCCTCCGGCCAAGTCCATCCTACTTCTACGGCATCCCAAATAGTATCATCAATTGAACACAAGAAAGCCCTTATTCGGACTTTCCAAAAAACATAGTTGTTACCATCAAAATATGGTGGAACATTTAAAGATTGAGACCGGTCCATCTCAATACGGGGTCAAGGATCGCACTAAGGTGTTTAAACCACAAAGAGTGCACCTGCTCTGATACCAATTGAAAGCTCGAAAATGTGTTGAAAACACAAGAGCTGTTTAGACCCCCAAATTAAAGTTACAGCTCAATTGATTTTACACTAACTTATTATTAAGTGCGGAATAGTGTGAATGTGAGTGGATAAACAAACAAGCTACTCTAATACATATTCATATAATCACAATAGTAAAATGAAATGTAAAAGAGTAAGGAAGAGAGATGCAAACACAGATAACACACCGATGTGTTATCGAAAAGGAAATCGAAGAACTCGGCGAAAAACCTCTCTATCGCCCTCCAAGTGGTAATTGATTCACTAGACAATCAGTTGGGATACATGGATAAGCAAGAGACCCTCCAAGCTCCTACTCCAACAAGGCTTCTTGGAACTGTGTCTTGTCTAGCTCTCTAGATCCCACAACAAGCTCTATGTTGCATCTATCATCCATGGCTTCTTCCAATGCTTCCTAGCAACTCCAAAACCTTACTTGACACTCTCAAAGGGTGTGATAAGTGTTTGGGCTATCAACCTCTCAATGGTATGGAAATGGAGAGCTAGAAGATGAGGAAATTCCCAAAACAAATGTGTAGAGAATTGTAGGTATGACATTCTCTAACTCTCAAGTTGTTTGGCTAGGGTTTTCTCTTAGAAGCTCTCTCTTCATTTGTAAGTAATATGAGTATAAATAGTGTAAGCACAGAAAGTATGTATCAAACTGGACAGGCTGGTAGAACAGAATGTCTCGCGAGTGTTTCGCGGGAAAGCCTTACCCGCAAGATACTCGCGAGACACAGCTGTCTCCATCTGGCCTGACTCTTCGCATTCCAGTCATGTGCAAGGCACATGCTTTCTTTCGCGGGATGCTTAGTTGCGAGCTACCCACGAAATCTCTTCAGTCTTCAGTTGCTTGAATCTTCACACTCTCTCTCTCTAACACATGACCCTTACAATAAAATCCCACAATACATACAGAGTACAAAAAATTGAATAACATTACAATCAAATTTGGCACGGAATATAAGCCAACAAAACATAATGTTGTAAATAACAACTTTGCACCCTCCATCTTCAGTTCTTCCTGTTCTCAATTGATGAAATGAAGTATTCTAGGCTTTTTTTTCTTTTTTTCTTTCTTTCTTTCTTTTTTTTTTTCTTAAAAAAAAAAAAAAAAAAATCTTTTCAGCTTATTCGTGTTCATCCATGTACTTAAATACATTTGTACGTATGCATAACTATGTATTGTGCTAGTTTTTATGAATAACTATACCATTTCTAAGAAAATAATTTCAGTTTGAGGGTCGGATCAAAATATTGAAGTTGACATGTCTATCAACATTAATCTCTTCTTTCCCTTTTTTTATTTATTTTTTATTTTTTTTATTTCACCTTGCTCACATTTTCTTTTTTCTTTTTTGTCACTTTCTATCCTCCATTCTAAATCAAGTGTCAAGGAAGACTTGTCGCTCAGCCAACCGTCAAAACGTGTGATATTTTGTCGACCATGCATTTGTTCCATAAAGGACAGCGCTGAAAAGTCTTTGTTGATCCATCTTACCTATTAGTCGAATACTGAAAACAACACTACCATTCTTCATTCATCCTCTCCCATGGCTTCCACGTCCATTGTTTTCTTACTGTTGTTCACATCCTTTGTAGGTGGGAGAGCTGTACCAAAGCAATCTAGCCATATAGCCTTGGGTTCTTCTCTTTCCCCCATAATTCAACCCACTTCATGGCTTTCCCCTAGTCAAAAATTTGCTTTTGGATTCTATAGGCAAGGCAGTGGCTTTGCTATTGGAATTTGGTTGGTCAGTGGAGACAATACGACAGTAGTGTGGACTGCAATTCGTGATCATCCACCATTCGCCTCGAATGCAATGCTGGTTTTCACTGAAGATGGTAAGTTTCTTTTGAGAACTGAGCAAGGACAAGAGAAACTCTTTGCTAATGCAACAGATTCTGCCTCCCATGCCTCCATGCTTGACTCTGGAAATTTTGTGCTTTATGACAAGGATTCCAAGATCATTTGGCAAAGTTTTTATTTTCCTACCGATACCATTTTAGGAGGTCAGACTTTGTTCGCTGGACATCAACTACTCTCTGGTTTAACTGAGAATGACCACTCAACCGGACGGTTTCATCTCAAGATGCAGGATGATGGAAACCTTGTTTTATACCCAGTAAACACTGGAGACACTCCAGGTGATGCTTACTGGAACACACAGACATTCGGGCATGGTTCAAAGTTTCACCTTTATCTCAATAATACAGGCAGTCTGTTTATCGTCAACGGCACTACTCTAAACATAGTTTATGGCTTGAATAAAGACTCATCTTCGGCGAGCAACCAGAATAATACAATTTATCGTGCAACTCTTGATTTTGATGGGATTTTCCGGCTTTATTCTCATGTTTATGATGAAAGTGGCTACTTCAAAGTATCAAAGTTATGGTCAGCATTGGACGATCCATGTCATGTGAAAAGTATCTGTGGTTTCAACAGCTTTTGTACAATGAATGACGACAAACCATACTGTATATGCCTTCCTGGAACTGATTTTGTAGATGTGAATCGTAATTCTCTTGGCTGTTTTAGAAACTTTTCAGAAGCAGGGTGTAGTGTTGGGACAGAAAATGCATCCTTTTATGACATCACTACCGTGGAGAATTTAGTGTGGGGAGATCGTCCTTATGTTGTGTCATCAATGTCAATTGAAGAATGCAGCCGTTCTTGTTTGGAAGACTGTGATTGTGGGGCGGCACTCTTCAAGATTGATTCCTGTATGAAACAAAAGCTTCCTCTGAGATATGTTAGAAGAGATATGAAAGAAGGGTATACGGCCCTCTTGAAGGTGGGCATGAGAAGCATTAAAAGTGACAATCCTGTTATGGAGAAACCACCTGTGATCGTGATCACAAGCAAAAGAGCAATAGTGCAAATTTTTCTTGTGAGTTTAGGTTGTACTGTATTGTCATGTGTTGCTCTTGCAGTCTCTGGCCTTTTCATTTTCAAAAGTCGAGTTTTATGGTACAAAAGGCTGTTAGAGAATGGAAACTTTGGCCTGAACGAGGAGGTCACGTTGAGATTGTTTTCATATAATGAGCTCAAAAGAGCAACAAATGGCTTCAAAGAACAATTGGGTAAGGGCTCATTTGGAGCGGTTTACAAAGGGGCACCCTACAAAGGTAAAAGACTTGTTGCAGTAAAGAGACTAGAGAAGTTAGTTGAAGAAGAAAGGGAGTTCCACGCAGTGATGCGAGCAATTGGGAGAACCCACCATAGGAACTTAGTTCGTTTGCTTGGTTATTGTGCCGAGGACTCTAAAAGGCTTCTGGTTTATGAATACATGAGCAACGGCTCCCTTGCCGATCATCTTTTTAATGCCCAAACGTCTCCAAATTGGAATGAGAGAGTGAGAATTGCACAAGATATTGCAAGAGGGATCCTCTATCTACATGAGGAGTGCGAAGCCTCAATTATTCATTGTGATATAAAGCCTCAAAACATATTAATGGATGATTTTTGGACAGCTAAAATCTCTGACTTCGGGCTGGCCAAATTTTTAATGGAAGATCAAACAAGGACCTTCACAGGGGCCAGAGGGACGAGGGAGTACTTAGCACCAGAATGGCAGAAGAACATGCCAATATCAGTCAAGGCAGATGTTTACAGTTATGGAATAGTGCTTTTGGAAATTGTATGTTGTAGAAGAAACGTAGAGCTAGATGTATCAAACGAGGAAGAGGTTATTCTTTCTACTTGGATTTACAAATGCTTTGTTGCTAGGGAGTTGCACAAGATTTTGAGAGGGGAAGAAGCAGATAAGACCACGGTGGAAAATATGGTTAAGGTGGCACTCTGGTGTATTCAGGATGAACCAGCACTTCGTCCTACAATGAAAAGTGTAGTCTTGATGTTAGAAGGAATTACTGAAGTATCTATTCCTCCATGTCCAGCTACTATGTCCGTGTAAACTTTCGCCTGCAAGAAATAATTTTTCTTCTTCCATGTAGTTTCATTTTATTTTGTGTACTATATATATCCTTCACTAATCATCGTAGGGAACTCATAGGTAGCCCTCTCAGTAGTAAACTCTTGTGAAGTAGAACTTGTTACTGCAGTAGAAGATTAAGGGATTTCAATAATCATTGATGAAATTTATGATATTAGTATAATGTGAAATTTATTTTTTTTTTTTTTTTGAGAAGTAGTATTAATTAATTATTTATGAAGTAGTTTTCTCAACGCGTTTTCCCAATTGCTATTAGGCTTCCCACCGTGTCAGTCACGGCATTAAGGTTATTATGTGATATATCAATCACTAACTTTGAACTTGGTAGCTGGTAGTAATTAGTAGTCCATACAAAGAAGTAAAATGAAGAAAAAGAAAGAGTGTGATGTGCAATGGTCCATTATTTTCATTACCTCCCACTTGTTCAATGTCTCTGAAGTCTATTTCAACTTAGTTTCTCTTGACAGCATGTTCCTATAAAATTGAACATATAACATTGCAGTCACAATCTTGCGGGAAATACAAGCTGGAAAACGTTGGTAGGGTCCTTTGACAAATCAACCTTAAGTGGACTACTAACTAGTAAGTAGTAAACTAGTGAAAGTTTAACTTGACAGCCCTATGCGAGATAATCAAAGCTGGCAATGGGGTCAATTCTATATATGGAACTAGTTTGGGCTAAAAATAAACCAAGATTTTTATGAACAGCTCAGTTCGACTTATGAAAACATTTATTTATGTTCAATAGCCGCGAACCTGTGCGTTGTGCGTGATAATTATTTTTATGGTAGCTTTATTAATTATTTTTTTAACAATTTAAACTAACGAAATAAAGAGTAATGTATTTCGTAATCATATTTTTATTTATTATAGGAACACTCATAAATATAATATAGGAACAATCATAAATCATAAATACAAATTTTGTTATGCCAAAATGAAAACAATACAATTTTCTCAAGAATTCAAAAGGCAAGTTAACAAAAATATTCATTTTTTAATAAAAGTTATTTATAACTTTTGTGAATCATTAAAAAGAACATAAAATTTGGAAATTATTCTTTTATTTTTAAACAAACTTTTTCAAACCTTATTTGTTCTGCCTACAATCCAAAAAATTAATTGGACCAATTAGGAAAACAATTTGCTATTGATAATCTATTAAAGTTATTTTCTTTACAGAAATTGTTATTTCATCCACCCAAAACATATAATTAGATAAACAATTATTTGCAAAATCTAAGAATTAAAATTTCTATATATGTATTGTTATAAAATAATAATAATTAAAATAAATTTGCAAAAGCTAAAATTTGTCACTCATCCAATTATTTTTGATTGGCTACCTTTTGCTTTTCTCTAAATAAATGAAATTATAGAGTACTTCTAATACAACTATTAAGAGTACTTTGTCTACCATAAAAGAATAAAAAATAAACAAAAATTAGTAATGTCTCATAGTTTAACATCTAAAATGAGCACTATAAAAAATCATGCTATGTAATAGAATAAATACCAAATTACAATAAATACTAAATTATCTAAACCATGCTATGTAATAGAATAATATTATATTTTATATGCTATATTTAATTCTTCATAACGCACTATGATAACATTTAACAATCAAAGAGAACACACACACACACAAAAAAAAAAAAAATGACAACGACAACGACAACAACAACAATTTAAAAAACAAAACTAAATTGCATTAACCCAAAGTAGAGTTTTAAAGAATATAAAAATTTATCATCTTAAAGAAGAGATGCAAGAAAAATAAAAAATCCAACAAAAAATTGAGAGAGAGAGAGAGAGAGAGAGAGAGAGAGAACCTTTTTATTGTGACGTAAAACTATGCATAAAATGAAAGAGATAGTGACAAATTTATAGTAATGGGTGTGAATAAGAAGACAAAAATAGCGGAATATGAAGGGAAAGAGGAAGAATGATATTAATGTAGAGGGTAATGGAGAGATGAAAAAGTAAGGAAGGGAGAAAGGTTGGAAAAGTGTAAATATTAAAAAAATAAATGTTAAAAACAATTATAGGAAAATTGGAAAGAAAAAAGATAATGACGTGGATGCTGATGTGGATCATCTGGAGCGTAGCAACAATAAATGATACACTTCAACTCTTAGATATATATAGATTTGTTTAGAAAATATGTCAAACTCAAGCTCAAGTTTAGATTCAATTATTAAACAAACCAAACTCAAATATAATTATGTGTTTGTGAACAAGCTAGTGATAGGCCAAACACGAATTGACCCCTTGTGATTAAATTAATTTATTAATTAACCAAGTTTATTAATTAATCAAATTAACATACAAATGAGTGGTAGTACAAATAAATCACCAAACAACTAAAGTATGCAGTGGGAAATAAATGACACAGTGATTTGTTTACGAATTGGGGAAACCTGACGGCAAAAACCCCATTGGGTGATTTTCAGGTCACCATTCCCGAAACTCCACTATTATCACAATAAGCAGTTACAAGTAAAGGAATCCCAAGTACCTTACCAACCTACAGTTGAACCCTTACCCCAATACTCAATTGGACTTGTTCTGTAATGACAGTTCCCCTTTTGATGCACGGCTCCCAAGTACGTGACTAGCCAATTGCGCAGATCCTAGTACGCGATTTCAATCACCAACTAAAAAGGTTATTGGCTGCAAAGTTCTTCAGTTCATCCACACGATGAAGATCAAGAAAATGCTTGGTCACAAAACACAAAGGTGCACATACATAGCAACTTCTTCAAGAGAAAGAGATGAACTCGGGCAAGAACTTTGTCTCCAATTACAAATTGCTTAAATAGAGCTTTCTCAATGCTTGGGTAACTTGTCAACTTGTTGACGGCCCTTAAAATAATCCTTTTATATGTTTAGGGTTAGGAGAAAAGAAGAAGTAAACACATAATCACAGATTCCAAGAAATCATATCAAAATTCTGAATTTCTTAAATCTCAATAAATAATTTGTCGAGCAGCTATCGAGCCAGTTGTCGAGCTTTAATGAATTTGCACTTTCAGCTTGTTTTCTTGGATAGACTTGATGACTTCAACACTTGATCTTGAAACCTTATTTCTTGAAGTATTAAAAACATCCTCAAACTACTCAATTACAAGTAAAGTGTGTTTTGTCAAATGATTAACCAATTACATATAATAGTGACATATGTTTCTAACAAGTGAATCACATATGTCCTAACAATCTCCCCCTTTGGCAATTCGTGACAAAACCACAACAAACAAATGAGCATATGAGAGAAGTCATAAATCACTAAACTTATATTCACTTGTTGAATATAATAAAATCTACTCTAACACAAACTCTTGAAAAACTTTGCAAGAAGAGAGTTTATGGCAAGAAGACTTTGACAACCTGTATTTCTGAAACACTTTAAACAAAACTCATTAAGGCATCGTTGTGTGAAACATAAATAATAGATTGCATACAAGTAATAAGAAGCATGTGTATAAAGGGAGAAAAGAAACGACACATGAAAGGGTAGACGAAAGAAAAAAAAACATACATCAACATCAACGAAAGAGATAAGTACAATGTATGTCTATAAATGGTCACAAGACCTCATGTACAAGAACAATGTATCTAAACAAGAAAGAAAAGAAAATATACAAAGCATCCTCACTAAACCACTTAAAAAAAAAAAGATACAACACTCCCTTTAACAAAAATGTCTAACTCTCCCCTTAAGAAAGACTACTCTCATAACCAAAACTACTCCCCCTTTTTGTCACGAATGACAAAGGGTATGAGTGTCAAGTAGACATCTCATCGGTAGAGTTAGCATCGCCATCATCATCATCCGAAGTATCATCATCATCACCATCATCATCATCCTCATCTTCAGAATCAGAAGCCACGGGAGGAGGTGGTGAAAGGGTAGCCTCAGGAGCAAATCCACCCATGGTACAACTCTGTGGAGAGTGTATATGTTAGGATTAGTGCCCTTAAATCCTATTGTGTGATACTATGTATGTTATTATGTATGACATTATGTATGACTTAATGTTGTGATTAATAAAGTTTCTTTATTATTATTATCTAAAATAATGGTAACATGAATATTTGGACATTATCATATAGTCCATGAGATGCATAGTATGTGATTTATGTGATTTTGTCACAGAAGATATAGATCACAAGTTCTTTGTAAACTCATAATTTTGGTTCGTAGTTGGTGATGAAATTGGGCATTTCATCTACGAAGACTATAACTTATCAACTAAGATGATTTGTCTTGATCATGGAAGTGGAGACTTCTAGCTGATATGTTGATATGTTTTAAGAGTTAAAACATATTGAATTGGACCGCTATGAGATTTATTATTCTCCTAACGACTGTCAAATGAATAATAAATCTCACGACTCCTATTTGCATGAACTCTTAATCCTGAGAGAATAATGGACTTGATCATGAGGTGTAAGTTGTTTTGATATATCAGGAGTGAGATCTAAAGGCACGATCAAAACCTCAGTATGTTGAGCAACCACATTTAGTGTTGATGGAACATATATTCTCAAGATGGAATTCATAGTCTCTTAACGGAGATATAAAATATTCCCTTGAGATAAGTTTAATGGGTTTGGTTATTCAGAGAGTTAGGCCTAACCACTTTAGTAAGAAATTACTAAAGTATATATTTATGAAATTGGATTTCATAAATATATGATGAATAACTTTAAGGATTAAACCGGGTACTCAAGGATTAAGATGTAGTAATTTTCAAAGTGGCAGTCTACATTCATGACTTTGTATTACTACGAATATTTTTTGAAGGGGTTGCGTGTATAATAAAGTCTTGAGATATAATTTATAAATAAGACCTAGAGTGCAATTATATTTATATAGTGGTATTAAATATAATTAATGGTAACTTTGGACTTGTCAAGAGTTGACAGAAAAGACCAAAGCCCATTGGAGCTAGTGTCTTATTGGTCCCTTTTGGTCCCACTCCAAGCCACACATTAAAGCCCAATTGGAAAGGCCCAATAAGCCGGCCCAATTAGATAATCAGTTAGTTATAAAAGGGAGAAACATACAGAAATTTATTTTAAGAGAATCATCATTGTGAAGTGGTGTGTATGTGCGAGTGAAACCACTCGATTATTCTCCCTTAGAAATTGATTGAGAGACCACACTTCTTGGGCGTAAAGTGGAATTGGAGTGAAGATTAAAAGTGTTCCCAATAACTTCTAATCTTTTGTTTTGAATTTCACCGCACCAAGGTACGCTATCTTGTTCTCAAATTCTCAAAATCACATAGTGCATGTTATCAATCATGAATGAAATAGATCCATGAATATCACTTCCGTTGTGAGTTTTGTATGGGATACAAAACCAGATTTTCCTTCAGTATATAGGTGAGAATCCATGCGCTGAAGCTGCGTCATGATATCTCCCAAAGACACATCGCTCGAGGAAGAAGAGGGAGCGGATGTAGGTCGAGCAGAATGAGATGGAGTCGGTTGAGAGGGAGGTGTAGAATCCTGCTGTCACAACCTAAACTATGCCTTACTACGTTTTACGATAGCGGCGTCTATGGCACACATAAAGGTGAAGCGATCGGACGCGGGAAAAGGGACGGAAAAGTGACGTAAAATCCTCATGATAGCAAAAGGAAAGATGAGCTTATCATGGGACGCCAAATCCTAAAAAACATCTATCAAGGACACAATAAAGTGGGAGGGGAAGTCAATGGTAAGATGCTCAAGAAGAGATAATAAAACATAAGCACGAGACTCCGTAATGGAGTTGTAGTGTGAGAGAGGATATAGTACAAAGGTTTTGCAAAGGCCGAGCAGTAAGTGAATTGGCGCTCACCCCAGTCTGAAGGTCGCTCACAAAAAACGGACTTGAGCTCATCCTTGGACATAGTCCTCAGACGCTCACAGGAAGGATAGTCGTGAAACTCTATCCTAAGAACCCTAAGCACATCCACAACAAGATGTGGTGTGACAGGAATAAAAATACCTCGGACCCAAGTAACAAAATGAGGTACAGAGTGGTCAATCCCGTGCATGTTGGAGTAGAACTCCTGAATTAGCACGAGAGGACAAGTGACGGGCTCGTCACAAAAAGACTCTCATTCTCGATTGTGAATGATAGTGGGAAGGTCGGTGTCAGTAAAATGACCCAAGATGACTCGGCATTCCGAATGAATGCCTCGTCAAGAAAAGTTTTTCGTAAATGCCTTGTGGGCATCATCGTTACGGAAACGGAGAGAGAAGGGTGCATGATCAGAAGAAGTAGAGGCACCAGAATGAAGAGGATTCCAGGCTGGAGTGGATTTACGCTTAGGTGCCATAAACACAACTAATGTAAACATAAATAGAGAGGGGAAAGAAAGAGACAATTAGAGAAGCTCCAAAAAAAGTTCAAATATAACAAGTACATTGAAAAGTAGAGAACATATGCATGGGAAGTGCATGAACATGTGACATGCAAAAGAAATTGCATCATGGGCTCAGCCTAATCCAATCCTACCAACACACAATCAATTGAACATATATAACACACATTTAAATGGATGAAAATATAGTTATAATGCATGTGTGATGTAATGTATAAAGTTTTAAGATCATATAAGCAAAACCCATCCCAAAATTTCAACAATAACTCATCAACTTTGAAAAATCCCAAAATTTTTAACAAACCCCAAAACCTAGGTTTTAAAACATGAAATGCATGTAAATGAAGGAGATTAGAAGCTTACCAAGTGAAGGAAAACTTGAAGAAAGCTTAAGAATCCCAAGGGAAGAGGTTTAGAGTGAGTGAGAAAGGTTTGGGAGATGAAAAGTCTGAAGTATCGAGAGAGAGATCAACAAAAGTGAGCTACGGATCACACGATGAGAATTTATAGACCATCAGTAATTCTCGATAGATGAGGTGCCGAGGTGGTGTCGAGACATCTGTCGAGCAAGTGTTGAGAAAAAGCAACGTCGACAGATTATGTGTCGAGAAGCTGTCGAGGAAAAAAAACACTAGAAGCAAGATATGATGCTCGATCGATCCATCAGGTGTCGAGGAGCTGTCGAGAGGTCAAAAACTTTCTTGATTGATTCACCAGGTGTCGAGGTGCTGTTGAGATTACGATAAGAAAAAGCTTAGGAAGCTCAACAGATAGCTATCTATCGAGGAGGTGTCGAGCCAGCTTTTCAAAAATAGTTTTTCGAGAGGAGAAAAACACAGACATGAATGCAATCAAGTATGCAACTCAACCAATGATCCAAATAACATTTTAAGCTCTCAAAAACATCTCTCAACAAAGAATTTTTAAAGCACATGGATCTTAAAAACACACACACACACTAAACAAGTCTAACCAATTTTATATTTTAAAAACAAGTCAGGACAGTTTATTGAGCATACATTAACACATGTAAAACCTTGTGATAGCCAAATCACATTGTACCTGCACATGTATCAAAAGTAGCAAAGAATGTTGCGTGTTGTGTGTGAAAAACAATGCAAGATTGTATAAGTGTATACATGTTATGACGATTTGAGATATGAGAAAATCACTTTTAACTCACACATAATCATAACTACTTGATAGAGACTATCACCTTCGAGGTACATCCTATAACTCCCGCATCTCCTAGAAAACACGCTTGCAATCATATTTAAAGCATTTTTGATCTTTTTGCTTTTAGTTTTCTATGCATATTTTTATTTAAGCAAAATATGCATGGGCATATAAGAGATAGAAAAGAAATACCCATTTATGTTAAGCTTTTGACATTGCACTTTTGCTATGCCGAAGCATACAGGTGTCATATTATGATTGGCGGGCAACAGTGGTGAGATGGTTATTTATGCCTTTCTCTTAGGATTTTTTAGTCCTACCCGTCAAAAAGAGTGATATGAGTGTTAACTACAAGAGATAACTTATTCTTACTCATCACAAACAAGAGCCACAAAGCTCATTTGCTTAGTTGTGCATGAAGATGCTCATCTAAGCTACAAGAGATACAAAGTTTAGAAAACTTTATTTCAAAGGCCATCCAAGGTACACAAGTACCAATGTACACAAAACACACACTGGTTTTGTATTTTTCTGATGTTTTCAAAATTTTTTATTTTTTTTATATTTTATTTTTATATAAAAAAATATTTAAAAAAAAAAAAAAAAAAAAGCAAAACTGAAAAAATAACCAAACAAAAACATGTTAAACAAAATAAAGTATAAAAACTGGACTAACTCAAAACTTGAGAGCAAAACACATGAGTAATGCACACACAAAACAAGAAAAGAGAGAGAGAAAAGTGATAAAATCACTTGGAGCCCTTTTCCTTCCACACCCTGGAAGAACCTTTCCTTTGATTAAACCCTTGATCCGGCGGTGAAGGGGAAGAATTGAAATCGTTCAAGTTCGAAAGGAATATGAGGGCTTTGAGAAGATCTCCAAGAAGAGCAAGAGAGGATTGAAGCTGATTCTGGCTTCTAGATGCTATCATGCTGTTGCTCTATTAAGTGGCTAGCCACTTATAGTAATTGGTCAAATATGAACAATAGCTCCACAATGATGACAGAGATGCTGCTTCTTCTGTTTAGGCTTTTGAGAGTTAGCCTTTTTAGCCATAAGGTTCTTAACTTCCTTCTTATCTTGCTTTAGGGGTGCTCCTAAGATAGATTTACCATTAGCTAAATCAGTTTTAACATTATTTTTCTCAATTTCAACGTTATTGCTAGAAGGAACAAAAACAGTAGCCCTAATAGAAGCAATATTAGGGGAAGAGAAATCATACCCTAAACATGTACGATCGGAAGCAGATTTCTAAATACTTAGCATCTCATCGAGTTTTTCACTTGAAGCCCTCTCCAGTTAAGCTCTGACTTGAAGCAGCTCCGCTTTAAGCTTCTTGGTCTTTTTAGCCAAGAAATTGTTCTCGAACCTCAGTGCTCCAATGGTTTGATTTGCCTCATCAAATTTTGTGGAAAGTTCCTCATGGTTAAGTTCCACGTCACTGAGTTTCTTGGTGGCCAGCCTATACAGTTTCTCATGCTTCTCGGAAAGCTTGTACAGTTTCTCATAAGTTGTGTGGATATCATCTTGATCAGCCATCTTCTCAAACTTTGAGTTCACCAAATCTTCTTCTTCATCCACATTTTCTACAATCCCTTCAGTAGGATCTACAGAGGCAGTGAAGGCATTCAAGATTCCGTCATCCTCATTGTCGGAATCATCCTCAGGCTTGGTGTCACTCAAGGTAACAACAAGTGCCTTGCTCTTCCCAATGCTCTTGAGATATGTAGGACACTCATGTTTCATATGACTGAAGCCTTGACACCCAAAACACTTAGGTCCTACGAGAACAGTGTACTGACCACCTTCCTTAGCATCCTTCTTTCCTTCGTCTTGGCCTTTAAACTGAGAAGAACTGGATTGCTTACAGTCCTTGTCAAAGCCCTTTCCATTTGCGTTATTCATAAACTTCTTGAACTGCCTAGTGATGTAGGACTTCATCTTGGAATCTTCATCATCTCACTGTTCTTGGCCTTCAGTGCCATGCTTTTGCCTTTACCCGTCTTGCCAATCCTTCTCAATCCTAGGTCCTAGGTCTGCAAGTTTCCAACCAGCTTAGTCAACGGAATCTGATCAATGTCCTTTGATTCCTCTATAGCGGTGATTTTGGCATGAAATCTCTTAGGTAGAGATCTGAGCACTTTCCTCGCAATCTTGGGTTTAGAAATGGTTTCCCCAAGATTAAACGCCGAGTTCACTATGTCCTTAAGCTTGGCATAGAACTCGTCAAACAACTCATCCTCCTCCATCTTAATCTCTTCAAAGCTTGTAGTAAGCCTCTAAAGCTTTGAGTCTTTGACAGCCTTAGTTCCCTCATAGGTTGTTTGAAGGATGGTCCAAGCCTCCTTGGCAGTTTTAGTTGAGGATATCTTCTTGAACTCCTTATTGGTGACGGCACTGAACAATGCATTCAATGCTCTGCTGTTGAAGTTTTCCGCCTTGATCTTGGCATCATCCTTGTCTGCTGGTGCTTCCTTTGGCTTGGTCCAACCTATCTCAACAGCCTGCCACACTTTCTCATCTAGAGACTGCAAGAAAGCGCTCATGCGTACTTTCCAGTATGCATACTTAGTGTCATCAAATAAAGGTGGTATATTTAATAATTGTCCGCTATCCATGACAAACAGGGGTCAATGGATCAAATATGACAAAGATTAAAACCTAATCAGAGTGTGCTTGCTCTGATACCACTTGATATGCCAAACACAAATTGACCCCTTATGATTAAATTAATTTATTAATTAACCAAGTTTATTAATTAATCAAATTAAGATACAAAGGCGTGGTAGCACAAAACATAGACAAGGGTAAATCTATCTTGGGAGCACCCCCAAGCTTAATAAGAAAGAGATTAAGAACCCTAAGGCTAAGAAGGGAAATACACAAAAACCCAAACAGAAAAAACAACATTTCTATCATCACTATGGAGCAGCTGGACATACTCGACCTAATTGCAATAAGTGGTTAGCCACTCAACAGAGCAACAACATAATCATGTCGGGAAACCAGAATTAGTAATCTCTTGCTGTGAGCTTTGTGGCTCGTGTTTGTGATGAGTAAGGTTAAGTAATCTCCTGTGCTTAACACTCGTATCACTCTTTTTGACGGGAATGACTAGAAAATCCTAAGAGAAAGGCATAAATAACCATCTCACCACTGTTGCCTGTCAATCATGAAATGACATTTGTATGCTTCGGCATAACAAAAGTGGAATGTCAAATTCTTAACATCATTGGGTATTTCTTTTCTATCTCTTATATGCCCATATATGATTTGCTTAAAAGAAAAATATGCAAAGAACAACAAAAAGCAAAAAGAATCAAAATGCTTTATATATGGTTACAAGCATGTATTCTAGGAGTTATGGGAGTTATAAGATGTACCTTGAAGGTAATAGTCCCCATCAAATGGTTATGATTGTGTGTGAGTTAAAGTAATTTTCTCATATCTCAAATCGTCATAACATGTAGACACATATGCAATCTTGCAATGCTTTTCACACACAACACGCAATATTCTTTCCTACTTTTGATACATGTGCAAGTACAATGTGATTTGGCCATCACAAGGATTACATGTGTTAATGTATGCTCACTAAACTGTCTTAACTTGTTTTTGAAATATAAAATTGGTTAGACTTGTTTAGAGTGTGTGTGTGTTTTGGATCTTTGTGCTTGACATTTTTTTTTTTTTTTTGAGAGATGATTTTGAGAGTTCAAAATGTTGTTTGGATCTTTGATTGTGTAGCATGCTTGATTGCATTCATATTTGCATTTTTTCTCTTCTTGAAAAACTGTTTTAAGCAATCTCAATAGCTTCTCGATACCGCTCAATAGCTATGCTATCTATCTAGACCTTTCAATTGCCTTTTATTGCATTCTCAATAGCTACTACGATCCATCGAGAAACCTTCTGGATGCTCAATAGCTTCTTGATAGCTACCTCGATCCATTGAGCCCCTCTTACTCTGGACACCTCTCGACAGATCTTCGTTAACTATCTTAATAGCTATTTCTCGCTCTTTAATTCTTGATAGCTCTCGATCCTTCAAGAATTATGAACTTCTATTTAAAGGGCCAACGCAATATTAGCTTCACTTTTCTTGATCTCTCTCGAACCTTTATGTCTCTTCACCTCCCAAAACCTCTCTCTTTCACTCCAAACCTCCAACCCAAGTGTTCTTCGGTCTTTGTGTGCATTTTTTGCTTATGGTATGTCTCTTTTCACTCATTCATCATGCATTTCACTTTTTTTGACCTAACTTTTAGGTTTGTGTTGAAAATTTAGGGTTTTCCAAAATTGTTGGGTTTTTCATAAAATTTTTGGGTTGGTTTTTGCGAAAATGTTTTTAAATCACCATGCATTGCATCTCATTTTGCATTATAACAATGATCCATGCATTTTAGATGTGTGTTTACTTTGTTGCAATGATTGTGTGCTGTAAGGTTTGGATTGGGCTGAGCCCATTATGTTTTTAAGTTTGCATTTCACATGTTCTTGCATTTTCATGCATACGTACCTTCAATTCTTTATATTCTTGTATATTGTGTTGTTGATGCTTTTCTGATTGTTTCTCTCTCTCCCTCTCTCTCCCTTTCTTGCGTTAGTCTTCACTATGGCACCCAAACGCAAATCCACTCCATCCTAAAACCCTTTTCGTTCTAGGGCATCTACTTCTTCTTCTGACCCTACTCCTTCTCACATATGGTTCCGTGATGATAAAGCCCGAAATGAAATTTTCAAAAACTTTTCTAGATGAGGCATTCATTCGGAATGCCAAGTCATCCCTTTTAGAGGATACCTCTATCAACTTCCCTTCTTACTTCTTTCTATCCCTTATAGATGTCTATAGGGATACAACGACCCGTGATAAGCTCATTTTTCCTTCAGCTATCACTCGGCTTCTTCACCATTTTTTTGTCTCCTTTCCCAAGTCTCCTTATTTTTCGGTTATGTGTGCCATAGATGCTGCTACCATCAGACGGAGCAAGGCACAGCTTAGACCGAGATGACCCCAGACAGAGATGGTGACTCCTTCAGCTTCCACCGCTCCATCCACCTCCGCTCTTTTGTCTTCTACGAGTGGAGTGACACTTGAGGCCATCATGGCATAGCTTGTGCGCATGGATGCTCACCTTGACACTCTCAGTGATGAGTTGTGTCAAGTGAACACCTGTGTTGGTCGTATCGCACGACGACAGGCTTTCATAGATGGTTTCACTATTGCTTCTTATCCATCTCCATCGGCTTCCGAGAATGAGAGTGATGATGGCTCTGGTAGTGATAGTGCTGATAAGGACGATGGTGCTAGCTCGCCCAGTGATGATGAGATGTCTGCTTGATGTACTTACCCTTTGTTACTCATGACAAAAGGGGGGGAGTAGTTTTGATATAAGAATAGTCATACACATAGGGGGAGGGTTAGTATAAAAGAGAGTTTTATGATAGGGGGAGTGTATATGAGGGATGTAGTGATGATTTTTTTTGTATCTTTTCTTTTCTTTCTATTTTAGATACATTATCTTTTGTTCATCGATCTTGTGACAACGTTGGTGATAGCAAACATTGTACTTATCAATGATATATATTTAATGATGTTGTTATCACATTTCACCTATCTCTCCATGTGTCGTTTCTTTTCTCTCTTTATACACATGTTTCTTCTATACTATATGCAATCTACTATTTCTGTTTCACACTAAGATGCCATGAGGAGTTTTGTTTAAAGTGTTTTAGAAATACAGGTTGTCAAAATCTTCTTGCCATAAACTCTCTTCTTGCAAAGTTTTTCAAGAGTTTGTGTTAGGATAGATTTTATTGTATTCAACAAGTGAGCACGAATTGAGTGATTTATGACTTCTCTCATATGTTCATTTGTTTGCTGTGGTTTTGTCACGGATTGCTAAAGGGGGAGATTGTTAGGACATATGTGAGTCACTTGTTAGGAACATGTGTCAATATTTTATGTAATTGGCCAATCCTTTGACAAAATGCACTTTACTTGTAATTAGATAGATCTAGGATGTGTTTAGTACTTCAAGGAACAAGGTTTCAAGTTCAAGTGTTAAAATCATGCAAATCTATCCAAGAAACAAGTGAATAAGTACTAGATTTAAAGCTCGACAACTAGTATCTATCGAGGTTTAAAAGCTGCTGAAACCCGATGCTCGACAGCTAGCTCAAAAGATAAGCTATTTATCAAGATTTATGAAAAATAGATTTTCAATTCTTTTTTGCATCCAATCCGTCGATACATGTTTAGGCTTTCTTTTCTCATAACCCTAAACATATATAAGGATTATTTTAAGGGCCGTCAAAGGTTGCGCAAGTGTGAAGCAAAGTTGTGTTCATGCAAATTGTGATTGGAGACAGAATTTGCCCTAGTTCATCTTTCTCTTAAAGAAGCTGTTGTGTTTGTACACCATAGGGTTTTATGACCAAGGAGCTTCTTGATCTTCATCGTGTGATGAACTGAAGAACTTTGCAGCCAACATCTTTCTCAAGTTGGTGAGTAAGCCGCGTACTAGGATCCACACATTGAATTGGTTAGTCATGTACTGGTAGCTGTGCATTAAAATGAGATATTCTTACTATAGAACAAGTCTAACTGGGCATTAAGGTAAAGTTTCAACTTTAGGTTGGTATAAGGTATTGTGATTCTTTTACTTATAACCGCTTGTTTTGATAATAGTAGATTCTTGGGAGTGGTGACCTTAAAATAACCCGATGGGGTTTTTGCCATGTAGGTTTTCCCCATTCATAAACAAATCACCATGTCAATTTAATTTCCGCTGCATTTAAATTAGTTGGTGATTTGTTTGTGCTACCATGCTTATTGCATGCTAATTGAATTAATTAATTAACTTGGCTAATTAATTTGTTATTTCATCACAAGGGGTCAATACATTCCTATCCTATCATTTTCATCTTTCTTTTCTAAATTTGTGTTATGTTTCTTTTCATTCCTTCTCCCTCCCTCTCTCTCTCTCTCTCTCTCTCTCTCTCTCTCTGATAGACCTCTTTATGGCACCTAAATAGAGAAAATCCACTCCATCTCGAAACCCTCTTCGTGGTTCCGTGTCATCCTCACCTGATCCCCCTATTCCATCTCATATCTGATTCCGTGATGAGAAGCCGAGACAGACTTCTTTGAGAACTTTCAGGACCGTGGTGTTTATCCAGAACGCCAGGTGATTCTGTCAAATTTCTCCGACATTGTTCTACCCGGAGTCATTCGAACTTGAGGATGGGAGTCCCTCTGTGGGAAACTCGAGAGATGTCCGGTCATGTTTATTCAGGAGTTTTACTCCAACATCCACACCATCGATACCTCTATGCCTCAATTTGCTACGACATTTAGAGGTACACGTATCGTAGTTACTCTGGATCCTATATCTGAGGTACTACATATTCCTAGGGTAGCATATCCTGACTACCCTAGTTGTGAGCATCTCAGGAAGATATCTAGAGACGAGCTTATATCTCACCTGGGGTGGTTTTCTAAACACTCCTTCTCGGGCTTTGCAAAAGGTCCGAGATTTTTGAACTTGGTGATGACCTTCACCCTCACTCCACGGTCTCACCATAACTCCATCACTGAGCCTTGTGATCATTTTCTTCTCTCCTTGATGGAGGATCATTCTATTGACTTTCCCTCTCACTTCATCATGATAGGCCAAAAATGAATTGGCCCCTTATGACAAATTAATTAATTAATTAACCAAGTTTATTAATTAATCAAATTAACATGCAAAGCGCATGGTAGCACAAACAAATCACCAAACAACTAAATATGCAACGAAAAATAAATGACATGGTGATTTGTTTAAGAATAGGGGAAAACCTACACGGCAAAAACCCCACCGGGTGATTTAATGGTCACCACTCCCAAAATTCTACTATTATCACAACAAACGGTTACTAGTAAAGGAATCCTAATACCTTATTGAAACACAATTTCTTGAAGTATTAAACACATCCTAGATCTACTCATATACAAGTAAAGTGCGTTTTGTCAAAGGATAAGCCAATTACATAAAACAGTGACATATGTTCCTATCAAGTGACTCACATATGTCCTAACACGTCACATTTGTTATAGATGTGTATCAAGATACCGCTACTCGTGATAAGCTCATCTTTCCTTCCATTATCATGCGGATCCTTCAACACTTTAACATTCCCATTCCTTTCTCTCCTCTCTTCACCATCATAAGTGCCATCAGCATTGGTTCTATCCGGTGGAGTGAGGCTCAACTTCAACCGAAGTAGCCACAAATGGAGACAACCGATCCTGCAGCTTCTACTATTCCATCCTCTTCTGCTCCTTCTTCCTCCGCAATTGGTGGCAAGACCCTTGAGGCCATCATGAAGTAGCTTCAGCGGATGCAAGCTGACTTTGGTGGTCGTCTTGACTATCTCACTAATGAGATGTGTCAGATGAACACTTGAGTAGGCTGCATTGCCCGCTGGTAGACTCGCATGGCAGGTCTTGCTCCTTCTCCAGAAGTCTCACCTAATGATGATGATGAGAATGGTGCTAGCTCTTCCGATGATAACGAGATGACAACCTCTCAGTGACTTGCCCTTTGTCATTCGTGACAAAAAAAGGGAGTGGTTTTGGGTTTAAGAGTAGTCTTGTATTTAGGGGGAGAGTTAGTATAGGACAATTTTTTGATAGGGGGAGTGTATATAGTTTTGAGGAATGTAGTGAGGTTTATATGTACTTTTCTTTCTTTTTAGTTACATTAGCCTCTTGTATATAGGTATTGTGACCATTTTTTTATGACGTACATTGTACTTTTTCTTCTTATATATGATGATGATGATGTATGTTCTTTTTCTTCACCTACCTCTACATGTGTTGTTTCTTTTCTCTCTTTTCTTGCAAAGTTTTTCAAGAATTTGTAGTAGGGATAGATTTACTTTGTAATACAACAACCATGAGTGTAGTGATTTAAGACTTCTCTCATGATTATTTGTTTTGTTGTGGTTTTGTCACGGATTGCCAAATGGGAAGATTGTTAGGGACATATTTTATGTAAATTGGCTAATCCTTTAACAAAATGCACTTTACTTGTAATTCGTTAGATCTAGGATGGGTTTAGTACTTCAAGAAACAAGTGTTCAAGTTAAGTATTGAAGCCATGCAAATTTGACCAAGAAACAAGTGAAAAAGAGTTGTTCATTAAAGCTCGACAGAAACAACATCAATTGAGATTTAAGGATGAAGCTCGATAGAAGCTCGATAGAAGCTGAATCTATCGAGATCTACAAAATTAGAATTTCCAGATCTGATTTTTGGCCTTAGTTGACATGTTTATGTAGGGTTTCTTTTCTCACAATCCTAGACATATGTAAGGCTTATTTTAAAGGCCGTCATACAAGGAGAAAACATGCAGAAAGTGACCTAGTGCCTTATTCCCTTTGCAAGAAGTTACTGTGTCTTTTTCACCTTAGGGTTTTGTAACCAAGTACTTCTTGATCTTCATTGCCGATGAAGTGAAGAACTCTGCAGCCAACAATATCTTCTAGCTGCTGGAGTTAGTCACGTACTAGGATCCGTGCATCATTGGTTAGTCACGTACTAGGATTCGTGCAAAAGAGTGGCGCTCATATATTGAAGAGTTCAGAGTTCTGAAGTGGTAGAAGGTTTCTACTGTAAGTTCATCTACGGAGATTGTAGAGTTTTGGGACAAAGGTTTTGTACTATAACTGAAACTTCTCTTTCCTATAGTGAATTGCTTTTCGGGAAGGCTTCCCCCTAGGTTTTTTACTGTGAAACTAGTTTATTTCATTGGTTTTCCTGGATCATCATATCTTGTCTTATTTACTATTCCATTGTGCTTGATATTGATGTTTGTTTGTTTTAACAAAGTTTATTCATAATAAATCTAATTAACAACTTGGATTTAAAACTTGTTAATTCTATCAACCGGGGTATAAATTTCCCAATAGTGATGAAGTTGAGATGCAAGCTTGTAGAAAGGTAATTGAATTTGCAACAGATGCTGGATTCTCATAACTAGTCATTGAAGGGGATATTGCTAAGGTTATGCAAGCTATTTCATCTTCAATGGCTAACTTGTCATTGATAGGGAATGTGGTAGAATATATTCATCATTTGATCCATGGTCTGCACTAGGTGAATATTTGCTGCACGAGGAGAGGAGGAAATAAGGTTGCACATGCTCTTGCACAACATATTAGAAATATTTCTGATGATATGTATTGGATGGAGGACTCACCTCCACCTGCTATGGAAGCTTTGTACTTATTTTAGGAAAGAATGAATGATCCGTTTAAATAAATAAATAAATTTGATGCAACAAATTTACTAACACATGGCCCCCTTAATACGGTAGTCTATCGTTAACAATATAGTTCCTATAGGTCAGTATTGTATCATTGAGTAAAAACTTCTGATATAGTCATAAAGAAATACTATTGCTTTGGCCACAAAATAATGTGTGATATAGTTGTTTTAGGTAAGTTTTATATATAATGTATTTCTTTCATTTTCTCTATGTTGTGTAATGGCATCCTAGTATTCAAACCAATAACAATAAAGATAAAAATAAATCAATAGGAACACATACAAATAAAACATGAATGCAATTCTTTTATTTTCAAAAGACCGTAGTTTTGTGATGCAATTCAAGCCATGTGTCATGTCAAAAAAACTCCACATTGGTTTGAATTGGATCAATTAAGCTACACAAAAGAAATTAATACACCTTCTTCACTAAAGCCCTTAAAGGCTATCACAAACTATAGATAACAGTTAAGATCAAGCAGTGCTTGAACTTGTCTCTACAAACTGGCTTTGTAAAAATATCAGTGGCATTCTTATTACTGTGAATCTTTAAAACATAAATTTCTCTCAAAGTAATCCATTTTTTGAACTTGTGAGATCACATATCAATGTGCTTTATTCTTGCATGATATACTTCAATACTTGATAGGTTTTTTTGGTGAATTGTTGTCTAACTATCGCAATGAAGAACCATGCTATCTCGTTTGAATGTAAGCTCATTAATCTTTAAGCCATATATTTCTTTGTTTGGTTACTCACTCTATTACTACCATATATTTTTTGCCTCTATGACGGATAAAGCGATGATATCCCCTAGAGTAAGCTTCCTACAAATAGCACCACCAAGAAGAATAAACACATAGTTTATCATGGATCTCTAAGAATCAAAATCCCCTACATAATCGACGTCTACACAGCCTATAGTTTATGTATAAGTTCACTAATCAAATAGGATATCGTAGTCACAAGTACTCTTAAGATATCTTGAGAGTTACCTTGCAATGATCCTTTCCTTGATCAAACATATACTTGTTGACCAAGTTGACTACATGAGAAATGTTGAGCTTAATGCACAATATTAAGTACATCAGACAACAACTGCATTTGCATATGGCACTTTAGTATACTATGGGTACTCCTCATTTTAACTATGACATAACTGTGAGGACAATTTGAAATGTACTGCAAGTATTGCACTAAAAAGTTTTGTAATAAGCATGGTAAACCTCTCTAATTCATTCTTAAGATGGCCTTTTGAGATAACCACAATTTTCCAACCCCTCTATCATGGTGAATTTCTATCCTAAGGATGTTCTTAGAAAATCCAAGAACCTTCATATCTAATTCACTAATTAAGAAAGACTTCAACTTGAGAATTACTTTTCTTACTCTTCGTAGCGACCAAAATATCATCAATATACAGAACAAGAATGGTATAGGAACTATCAATAAGTACTTTTTATAAACACAACATTCATACCCATAGTGCATTTACCCATGTGTTACCATGAATGAGTCTAATTGTTAGTAATAATTCTAAGAAGACTACTTCAAGTTAATATAACGACTTCTTCCTAAAATAAACATAGTCATCCTAGTTAGATTGTTTGTAACCTTGGTTGTTGCATATTGATTTACCCTTCAATATCTCCATGGAGGAATGTTGGCTTCACATTGAGCTATTCCAACTCCAAGTCATGCATTGTCACAATAGTACAATTACCTAAATTGGTGTGTCACAACTAGTGAAAATATTTCATTTTAACGAATGCGTTATCTTTGTGAGTAATCTTTAGCAACTAGGAGCTCCTTGTATTTTTCACATTCATTTTCTAACAATAATTCTCACAGTAACCCCTTTGTAACGAAATAACCTTCTTTACCTTAGGCAATTTCACCAATTCCTAGGTCATGTTCTTTCGGAGTGACTTCATCTCTTATAAAATTGCTACAAGTCATTTATTATTGTCCTTATTGTTTGTAGCATAGTGTATTGATAACAATATCGTTAAAGTCATATATTTATGGTGATTTGTGTACCCAATAGTCTCTATCCTTGCCAATTGAATACCAATTTTCTTGCTACTATGCTATTGTTGCAAGAAAATCTCATCATTACCCTTATCAGTAGGTGAATCATTCTTGTCATAAACTCCATCTTTACTATTTATTTCTCCTTTGGACTATCATTGCCAACCTCTACTTCATTATGTTTCAAAACAACAACTTCATTAAATCTAACATCTATATTAGTCATGTTTTTCTTTAAGATCGGATACCAAAGCTATAGCCTTTAACTCCTTTCTCAAAACCAAAAAATATGCAATTTCTTGACTTTGAATCCGACTTCCATTCTCTCGACTCCACATATGTAGTCTCTATATAACTTCATTTTGTTTTGGACTTCTATAACTATGAACTGCTAAGCATTATCTAATGATTTACAAAATTCCAAGAATTCCATTACTGATCTACATTTTAAATTTCATACATACCTCAAATTTGTGTTCTATAAAGTCACCTTATACCTTCCAAAATTAGTCATCAACGAAATTGACAAATTACTTAGCACTTGTTGGGATTTATGCATGTAAAGTTGTTATTTACAACTACTTGTTTTGTTGGCTTTTATTCCGTTCCAAATTTGATTGTAATTATATTCAATCTGTTGTACACTGTATGTATTGTGGAATTTCATTATAAGGGTTGTGTGATAGAGAAAGTGGTGTGAAGACTCAAGCATTTGAAGACTGAAGAAGATTTCGCGGGTATCTCGCGACTTAGCATCCCGCGAAGTATATCATGTGCCCTGCACGTGTTGGAATGCGAAGAGTCAGGCCAGATGGAAACAGCTGTGTCTCGCGAGTATCTCGCAGGTAAGGCCTTTTCGCAAGACACTCGCAAGGTTTTTCATTCTGCCAGCCTGTCCAATCTGAAACACACTTTCTATGCCTACACTATTTATACTCATATTACCCACAAATGTGAAGAGAGCTTTTGAGAGAAAAACCCTAGCCAAACAGCTTGAGAGTTAGAGATTGTTATACCCACAATCATCTACACATTTGTTTTGGGAATTTCCTCATCTCCTACCTCTTCATTTCCATATCATTGAGAGGTTGATAGCCCAAACACTTACCATACCCTTTGAGAGTGTCAAGTGAAGTTTTTGTGTTGTTGGGAAGCATTGGAAGAAGCCTGGAATGGCAGATGCAACATGGAGCTTGTTGCGGGATCTGGAGAACTAGACAAAACACGGTTCCGTGAAGCCTTGTTGGAGTAGGAGCTTAGAGGGCTTAGGTACATAAGGTAGATTAGGCTTGGAGGGTCTCTTGCTCACCCTTGTATCCCAACTGATTGTCCAATGGATCGATTTCCGCTTGGAGGGCGACGGAGAGGTTTTTCACCGAGTTCTTCAGTTTCCTCTTCGATAACACGTCTCGGTGTTATCTGTGTTTGCATCTCTCTTCCCTATTCTTGTTCATTTCATTTTTACTGCTGTGTTGCTTTAAATATGGATTAGAGTAGTTGTCTTGCTTATACGCTTGTGTTTACACTATTCCACACTTAGTATTAAGTTAGTGTAAAATCAACCAAGCCGTAACTTTAATTTGGGGGTCTAAACAGCTTGTGTGTTTTCGACACATTTTCGAGCTCTCAATTGGTATTAAAGTAGGTGCACTATTTGTGGTTTAAACACCTTAGTGCGATCCTTGACCCCGTATTAAGATGGACTGGTCTCAATCTTTAAATGTGCCACCATATTTTGATGGTAATAATTATGCTTTTTGGAAAGTCCAAATGAGGGCATTCTTATGTTCCATAGATGATACTGTTTGGGATGCGATTGAAATAGGTTGGACTAGACCAGAGGCCACTAAATCCACTTGGGATAAAGTAGCTCTTGCGGCAGCTAACGCTAACAGTAAAGCTTTGAATGCTATATTTTGTGGTGTGTCTCCAGACGAGTTTCACAGGATCTTTCACATGACAGTGGCTAAGGAAGCTTGGGAGATATTGGAGACTACGTATGAAGGAACAAAGAAAGTGAAGGACACAAAGCTTCAGATGCTTACCACCAAATTCGAAGAGCTTAAGATGGGAGGTGATGAGTCCTTTGATTCATTTTATGGAAAGCTCAATGAAATTGTAATCGCTAAGCTCAATCTTGGTGAAAAGATTGAAGATGCTAAGGTGGTGAGAAAAATTTTGAGGTCCTTACCGGAGAGCTTCCGAGTGAAAGTCACAGTCATAGAGGAAAGCAAAGATTTGAATGAAATTAAGATCAAAGAGCTCATTGGGTCTCTTCAAACGTATGAGCTTAGACTGCCTTCTCATAAGACAAACAAATCTCTTGCTCTTAAAACCATCACCGAAAGAATGGATGATTCCTCTGAAGAAGATGGAGTGGAGAAGGATGTAGCATTCCTTGCAAAGAACTTCTGGAAATTTCTGAAGATGAAGAATAGTGGGAAACAATTCAGCGGAGGGAAGTTCTCATCCTCTAAAGGTGATAGGAAAGATTTTAAGAAGAAAGACGGAAAGGATTCCCAATCTCCTCAAGGCATTGTGCGTTATGAATGCAATGGTCATGGACATCTCAAGAAGGATTGTCCCATCTATCTAAGAGGAAAAGGCAAGGCATATGCCACAACGCTTAGTGATTCGAAGTCTTCAAATTCTGATTCTGAAAAGAGTTGTGATGGAGAAGGAAACTACTCCGCCTTTATGACTATTACCTATAATGAGTCGTCGAAGGACTTGAACTTGCTGGTACAAGAACTTGGGGATCATAGTGATGAAGAATCAATAGGAGTTGTTGAAGAAAATGATGCTGAAGAAGATGAAAACACAGCCAGTCTTCAAGAAAACTACAATTCCCTACTTGAAAAGTTAGGAGAATATACAAGGGTGACCAAGGCAGCCGTAAAGAAGATGAAAAAGGTAGACGAAGACTATAAAAGTCTTCTAGTGCATTATAAAGAGGCCAAGTGCAAGATAGAAACGCTGATTGGTGAGCTGACTGAAGCTTATTCAAAAATCAGATTTCTTGAGCTAGAAGTAGTGCAAGCAAATACCAAGATAGAAAGGGTATCCACGAAGAAGCTAGACGATGTTATTTCATCTCAAAAATATTTCTCAGACAAGTCTGGGTTGGGATATACCGGAGGGAGTAGCTTATCAGACAATGTCGCCAAAGATGAGAGATTTGTGAAAGCCAAAGAGCTAGTTGTAGTTGCTCCTACCCCTGAGAAAATAAGAGATGAAAAGAAGAAGAATGGAGCTGATCAACGAGTGTTGAATAAGCCTCATACTCAAACTGTGGTCAAGCCCAAAGTTCAAGGGAAATCACCTCCAAACTTGTAAAGAGGTCCAAAAATTCAACATTTTTGTCATTTTTGTGGACTTCAAGGACACACAAGACCAAATTGCCATAAACTGAAGGCATTGAAGAATGCAAGTGTTCAGAGGTCAAAAAGTCCTAAAAATGACAAAAGAAGTTGGGCTGGTGAGCAATCAAGAAGTCGAAATGGTGATTTAGGTGTGATGGACGTGATGAAAATGATTAGTGCCTTCACCACTTGCCTGGAGAACTTTACTAGACAGTTTGAAAGTCCTAACTCTCGTACCCAATCCTTTAAGGATATCACCTCAAACGCACGTGTCGTATGGGTGAAAAGGGGTACACATGCATAAGCATTTTAACATGTCCATGCATTAATTCTTCAGATGTTTAGGGACATTTGCTCATGCATCTTTACATTCTTGCTTTGATTTGCATCATTTGATTATGTTTTAATCATGCTTCTTTTTCAAAGTTTTTGCTTTGCTCTTGTTTTTTTGTTGATTTTAGTTTCGTGTTCTGTTTTTGAGTGTGTTCAAAAATTCAAAAACCCATAAAAAGTTGAAAAATCTTCAGAAAGTTTGATCGCTTGTTTTGTGTATTTCTCATGTGAGTTTGGCCTAGTACCTTCGTACTAATGGCATAGTGCATTTACGAGCTTAGCTTGTATCTGTATGCACATTTATCTGGGTGGGAGAAATCTTGAAATCTATGTGTGATTGTTGTAAATAGATCTTCAAGTTTGTCATGAATGATTGGTCAATAGTCTTGTTTGTCTTGATACTTGCATAGACTTGTGCCTATATATCTTCCCACTTTTATTTTTATGTTTTTGCAAATAGAGCTCATCAAATGTAAATCTCCAAATAAAAAGAGATATCGAGCTGCAAAAACCTGTCGCACATACTAGTATTTGACTAGGAAAAAGGGAAAGCGATTTTTGTTTTTGAAATGTATGGTGCTCAAAAAGCCAAAGGCTAATTCTCAATGTTGAAATATCAAAAATTTCAAGCACCAATCTCAAAATGAGATGTATTATCCAAAAAGAATCAAATGTCATAAATTATGCAGAAGCCAAATGAAAAGCTTCTAAATTTTGTAATCATTCTCTTGTGGGAGGTCATATATGCTCATTTCTATAATTGGGATAGATTACTTGATTTCGTATCAGTTTTGTATGACTTGATTGAATTAATCATTGAAGCTTCACTTTAGTCTAAGGACTATTCCACACTTGATCCACACACACAACACACAAGTTTAATGTTCAATAAATGCCTATTTCATTTGTGTGATTGTACATGTTCAAATGTGATGTGTATGCTCAAATACTTGTTGATCAAACCCAAAACGATTTTTGAGTGTTTTATTTGTTTTTGAAAGTGATTTTATACTTTCGTGTCTTATGTTTTGTTCAAAATGCATTTTTGTGTTTTTTCTTCAAAAACTGGTTCAGAGGTTGTCTCGCGAGAAGCTCGCAACTTAGAGCTTCCTACGAAATGGGCTTAAGGGAAATAATCTTTTTCATCTTGTCACACAGAAATTCTCTCTACTGTATCACGACTACCTCACAACCAACAACTTCTTGTGAAATACGGTTAGGCTAAAAATGGATTTTTCCAAAATCAGATAGAAGCTACCGCTACTGTCTCGCAACTATTTCGCGAACTAAAGCTTCTCGTGAAAGCTGATGTGCATCAGTGGCCTTTCTCGCGACTATCTTGCGACTGTTTTGCTACTCTCTAACCCGCGAAAAATGCGTGTTTTCAATTTTTAATGTAGCAAATGTGACAGTTTTTCATATTCTCTCATTTCCCTCGCTAAGCCTCTCTTGATCCATTTTCAACCCAAAACACTATTTCATTCAAACCCCATCATTTTGAAGCAAATTTTCTGCAAAATCTTTTCAAGGTATGTATTTCTTACACTATTCTCATCTTTTATTTTCAGATTATGCAGAATCTATGCTTAGGGATTTGAACATTGGGGATTTTTGAAAATTGGGTTGGATTTCTTTTTCTACTGAATATTTTTTAAAAATCTTTGATTGGGTTGTGTCCCATTTGTTGTTTATGCATCTGTGTTGGCCCCTTGTGGCAATTTGATCATTTATTGAGATTGTTGTGCACTGTTGCATGTCATGTGTTCGACAGATTGTCTAAGTGACAGTTCTGTGTTGTTTTGGACTCAACTGAGTTCCAATATTTGATGTTGGTCTTGTTTGATCATATGAATCATATTTTGATCATCTTGTGTGTGTTTTACACACTTTGTTCAGTTTGTGCCTCAATGCCATACCATGCACACCCTAGGCACCCTCTAGGCACATCCTCATGCATCAGCACATGCACTATCATGCATCAGCACACGCACCCACATGCACACACATGCACATCTATTTATCTTCATGCATTGTGTCTTTATGTTCTTAGTTTGTCTATTTTAGCATGTTGGTTTGAGTTATTTGTACTCTGTTTTAGTTAGTTTCTATCCTGTTTTGAACTAACTTGAATCTAATCAACTTTATTGTGTTCTCTTTTGTGTTTCTACATTTGGTTCTTTTCTGTTTTTGCATTTCTTTACACAGATGGCTCCTACTAAGCATGCAGCCACAAAGAAGCCCTCTTCCAAACATGCACTCACTGACTCTGATCATTTCAAGTCTGTTGATGCTGATATGAAATATAATGATTGCTACAAGGAAGCAACCATTATAATGGAAAGGGTGGTCCATTTAGAATCTCTTGAGGGCACTTTCATCCCTGAGGTGTTGAAAGAAAGAACATGGACTAAACTCTTGAACCTAGTTAAGGTTGTTTATTCAGAGATCATAAGGGAGTTCTTCTCCAATGCTGCTGTAGACGGAGATCGTATCGAGTGCTAGGTAAGGCACAAAGAATTTGTGATTACAAGGGAAATCATTCAAGAGTTTTTGGAAGTTCGTCCACCCTCACAGCCAATTGAAGTGCAGTATGAGGATAGGTTGGGATCTATTGAGGAAATGATAAGAGCACTTGGTGGCACCCCAAAGAAATCATCCATGAACACAATACCATTTTCACAGGAGATGAGAACCTTGGCACATGTGATGATCCATAACTTATATCCGGTCACCAACCTAACCACTTTATCTGCCCCAAGGACAAGATTTTTGTATGATCTCTTTACCCACAAAGAGATCGATATTTGTGGACATATCTTTCATGTGCTGAAGAAGAGTATTGAGAAGCAGAATTTAAGAATTGTCATGCCATTTCCCTCACTGATTATGGGACTAATTGCGAAAGCAAAGTTCAAAATCCCGAGTGGTTTGAAAGTCGTTCAGAGGGATTATCCCATTGGTGATCACATAGTCAATAGGAGCACAGCTCACATCAAGGGCTCCAAAAATGGTGTACATACGATACCACGGGATCGAGTTGAGGACGAAGGGGGTGATACTTTTGCTCTAAAGTCCTCTGCACAGCCATCCTCTTCTGCACTAGCACAAGGACCAGACAGACTCGATCGCCTTCTTGATAGAGTGGATTAGATGTATACTATGTTAGACTTCCATATGCAGCATACAGTGATCTAGTTTGCGTACATCCAGGGACAGATCACTGCCTTGTCTCCTCAGATTGAGGATTTGTCTATGGCACAGGGATTAGATTTAGAGCCTGACCAATTCTAGCCTCTTTGGCCATTCCGGTCAAAAAGGGGGAGAAAATTTTGAGGGGGAGCTGCGGAAGAGCTTGGATAGTCTTAGGGGGAGCATAGGCTTAGTATTAGAAACATTGAGTCACACAGGATGTTTACTTTTAGTTTTTATAACTGCTATGTTAAATTTTACTGCTTTTGTTTAAAACTTTGACACTTTGTTTTAATTTAAGCTTACATTCAGTATTTGTGTCTTTCTCAATGCTTTTGTAGCATTTTTGTATTTTTAAGATATTGCTAATATGTCTTAAGTACCTCACTCATATGCCCTAGTAGGATCTTTTATCCTAGATGCAAGTACTTAGTGTATTTTGCATTGGTTGAGTGTTGGACATGCAATTGATCCTTAGGATTGTCCTTAATAGCATTGCATGTCTAGATGAACATTTTCTTGCTAAATGTTCATTGTAGTCATTCTTTAATGACTGTTTTAGTTTGACCAAGATATGCTTACATGTTATGATGTGCTTACAAACTTGATTGCACTTTACTTGCTCATGTACGTACCTTGTGTTTAACTTGTCATAAGCTTAATGAAAGTTTTGTTTGTGTGCAAGTGTTTCAAGTAATAAGTATATGCTTGCAAGTGC
The DNA here is from genome assembly GCA_029955455.1 of Quercus agrifolia. Taxonomy (NCBI): domain Eukaryota; kingdom Viridiplantae; phylum Streptophyta; class Magnoliopsida; order Fagales; family Fagaceae; genus Quercus; species Quercus agrifolia. The sequence goes on from JARQAD010000008.1 coordinate 23,458,564, forward strand.
TTCACAGCTTCTAGATTAGGTGTGAGTGAGTTTTGCCATTGTTCCCAAACTCACATTTAAGTCTAGAGTCTGTTTGAGGGGTTTTGTCACAGAATAGCCAAATGGGGAGATTGTAAAGTTGTTATTTACAATTACTTGTTTTGTTGGCTTTTATTCCGTGCCAAATTTGATTGTAATTGTATTCAATATGTTGTACCCTGTATGTATTGTGGGATTTCATTGTAAGGGTTGTGTGATAAAGAAAGCGGTGTGAAGACTCAAGCATTTGAAGACTGAAGAAGATTTCGCGGGTATCTCGTGACTTAGCATCCCGCGAAGTATATCATGTACCCTGCACGTGCTGGAATGTGAAGAGTCAAGCCAGATGGAGACAGCTGTGTCTCATAAGTATCTCGTAGGTAAGGCCTTCTTGCGAGACACTCGCGAGGCATTCTGTTTTGCCAACCTGTTTAGTCTGAAACACACTTTCTGTGCCTACACTATTTATACCCATATTACCCACAAATGTGAAGAGAGCTTCTGAGAGAAAAACCCTAGCGAAACAGCTTGAGAGTTAGAGATTGTTATACCCATAATCCTCTACACATTTGTTTTGGGAATTTCCTCATCTCCTACCTCTCCATTTCCATATCATTGAGAGGTTGATACCCCAAACACTTACCACACCCTTTGAGAGTGTCAAGTGAAGTTTTGGTGCTGCTGGGAAGCATTGGAAGAAGCCTGGAATGGCGGATGCAACATGGAGCTTGTTGCAGGATCCAGAGAACTAGACAAGACATGGTTCTGAGAAGCCTTGTTGGAGTAGGAGCTTGGAGGGCTTAGGTATAGATGGTAGATTAGGCTTGGAGGTTCTCTTGCTCACCCTTGTATCCCAACTGATTGTCTAGTGGATCGATTTTCGCTTGGAGGGCGGTGGAGAGGCTTTTCACTGAGTTTTTTGATTTCCTCTTCGATAACACGTCTCAGTGTTATCTGTGTTTGCATCTCTCTTCCCTACTCTTGTTCATTTCATTTTTTACTATTGTGTTGCTTTAAATATGGATTATAGTAATTGTCTTGCTTATACGCTTGTGTTTACACTATTTCGCACTTAGTATTAAGTTAGTGTAAAATCAACCAAGCCGTAACTTTAATTTAGGGGTCTAAACATCTCATGTGTTTTCGACACATTTCCAAGCTCTTAATGCATACAGAAGATCTAAATCACAAATACTTGAAAACTTAGAATGTTTTAGTTTGTAGATTGTGATGAGATTAAGCATCTCTTCTACGAAGACTATAAATCAATCATGATGATCTATCTTGATCATAAAAGTGGAGGTTTTTAATCAATTTATTGATTTATTTGGAATACATTGAACTGGGACCATTGTGAGTCATTCTTCTATAAAATAATACCACTTGAATAAATGACCTCATGACTATTAAATGCATTAACTCTTAATCATGAGAGGAATATAAACACAAATGTGCTTTGTAGGTTACTTTGAAGAATACCAGAGTGAGATATCATACGGTCAATACCTCCGTATGTTGGGTAATCACATATAACATGTTGGGAATAAAATTCCTCAAGATGCAATTTATAATCCTGATAAGAGACAATGAACATCCTCTTGAGATAGATTTAATGGGAATATTTTATGTAGAGTATAGCATTGATGATTTTAGTAAGGATTACTAAAATTTAAAATGAAATTAGATTCCAAAAGTATAAGAATAATCATGATATTGAAATGTGGACTCGAGGAGTCAAGATATAGTGTTAATAAAGTGACAATAACATATAACTTTATTTCCTGAAGGAGTTAAATTACAATAATAAGTAGTCAAGAGATACATTGTGTAATTAAATATAACCTAGAGTACAATTATATTTTTATAGTGGAACATATTATAATTAATGGGTAACTTTGGACTAGTTTTGAGATAACAAGAATCTAAGGCCCATTGGAACTAGGCTTTTATATTCCCTTTGGTCCCACCTCAAGCCTAATATACTAAAGCCCATAATGGCTTGCTGTAATATAAAACCTTTAGTGTTACACGCCCAATAGTGTGAAGCCCTAATGGGTGTGGAAGCTAGGTCAAATAAGAAGAGAAAAGTAGCTTTCCTCTTCCTTTCTAGTGCATGCAGGGCTACGTCAACTAAGAGAGCCCACACTCTCAAGCAAGTCTATTGTCATTGAGGTAAAGATCAAGAGGTAAAAATTTTGATCAAAACTTGGTAAAGATAAGTTCTTGATAAGTTCGTGTTCATTAAATTAGATGCAATAAAGGGATGCTTCTTTCTCTTATAAACTTCAAATTCATGCTTAGATGATGTGTTTATGCAAAATATGAAGTAGATCTTGGATTTATTTCCCCTACACATATCATGCAAGATGTACAATGTTTTCCAAACACCCTGTCTTGAGAATATACTGATACTATCCTGTAAATATCTAAATCAATGTAGCCAAGAATACCTTTACTTGTATGAGGGCTTGTCTTAAAATTAATGTCCTATTTCCTGTACCCGCTTAATACAATTTGAAGCCTAAGGCAAAAATTTTAAATGAGCATTTTTTATATTTAATGATAGTTTTTAGACCCCTTTAAAAACACAATTGGATTAACCTAGGTAATTAGCCAAGTTGTTACTTAGTCCAAATTCCAAATCTAGGTTATCACAATCAAACAATCATATCATACAAAGCAATGGAAAGATAAATAACACAATGATATGATCACCCAAGAAACCAAATCCGTAAAAACCTAGGGAGGATTTAACCTAGCTATCCTTAAGGTAAACTTGAATCCACTATGAAAGAATCGAAGTTGTTCAATAGGACTTAGACCACTAACATCCTATTGCTACCCACCAGTAGAAACTTACTAACATGACCACGTCCAAGCTCCGAAACCACGGACTCCTTCTTTCTTGGATTCTCCAGCAAGTACAAGCACACCTGTTTGTGTTTCATTAAGTTCTTATGGTACCAACTGAATGATCATCAAGTTCTTGAACGAATCTCCTTCTTGATAATCCTAAGCTTGTGTAAAGGAAAGCTCTTTACAGATCTCACAAGAGATTTACTCGAACAGTAATCTGAGCAACACTAAAACGTGGCTAGGGTTTGCCTTATATACCTAGGGCAAAAATACAAAACCCTAAACGTTCTAAACAAACTAGGGCTGAGTTGGAATTCTGCAGAAACTCATTCTGCTCAAATTTCAACTAATTGAGCCTAAGCTTCGATCGATCAAACCAGGCTGAAATGCTTTATTAAATCTGCATCAACTTAAATCCAACTTTACATAAATGAACCAACTTTGAGCAAGCCTAAAACACGACTAAACATCTTGTTTTGATTATGGTTTGCCAACAATACACATTAGAGTTCTAAATACATAAGATCCTAAGTCTTTAGAACCTAACATTTAAATTTCAATTAAATAATATATTTTTTTAACCATCAATTTAGTTAATGTTATATATTATAATCAACTTTATTTAAAGTTAGTAATATTACAAATTTTACTATATAGGTCTTACAAATTGACATGACACCAATCAAAAAAAAAAAAATTTATGAATCAAATATTCATTTATTATATTGTTTAAGTGACACCAATCATTTCATCCCTCTCCTCCTCCCACCCCCCCACCCCCCCCAAAAAAAATAAAAATAAACTAGCACCAATCTTATTCTTTCCACATCAATTTATAAAATTTTTGTAGTTAAACTTGTAATAGTTTTATTAGTTTCTTTTACTTAATGCTAACTAGTAAGTTGCCCATGTGATGCAAGGATAATATTGTAATGTTTTTATGTAAGATGATTAGGAGAATTTTGTACATATATTATTGCAATATTGTCATATGACGTTGTTAGTATTGAGTTCATTGTAAGAAGCAACAAAAAAAAAAAAAAAAATACCCTTGAGGGTTTCAGCGGCTTGAAGGTGGTGGGAGGCCAGCATGACAATGTTGGCGGCCCTTCAATTTCCTCTCTTTCTCTCTCTTACAAATGTTTTGTCAATCTCTAGTCTTTTATTTTCGTAATAGTGAAATAATGTGTTTCATTTAACAATCCACATTTTCATGTCTCTCTATCTCTCCACATGGCCTTATCTGGTTCGTAATATTAGTTCTTAATTATTATTTTATTTTTTTGCTTTTGCTTTTAATACTAAAATGGTGGGTACGCTAAAAGACCTAAAGAAGAGAGAAATGTGTGGTGTAAACTCAAGCAATTAATAAGATATCAGTAAAAATAAATTAATGTGATCTTTTGGATAACAATAAAAAAAGCTTAATGAAAAGTAAAAAAAGGTTAAATGCAAAATTAGAGTGCCACATGATAGGACCTCTTGCATTCCCACACGAGATCTTTGCAAAATGGGAGAAATAGTGACAACAAACCACTACACCCACCAAATTATTAAACATCAACACTTAAATATAGTTGCATACAATTAAATAGTTCTAGTTAAGAAATTATAAAAAGGGAAAAAAAACGTGAGACAACAAAGTCTAGAATGTAGAGATGAATCACTTAGAGTTATAGGACATAATACTTAATGAATCACGTGAGACAACAAAATAGAGCAGTCACAACTATAAAAGAAAGGGAAACTAGAAAAACTGAAATTGAAAGGAACACTCATAAACCTTTAATGTCAATGTCTGATGGTTTTTTTTTTTTTTTGGTTGTCAACGACCTATCTGTGGAAATGGAAGAGAGGTGGAGGAGAGTGAAAGACAGATACAGAGACATAGACAGAGACAGAGATAAAGGGAGGGAGAGACAAAGAGAGAGAGAGAGAGAGAGAGACAAAGGTATACACTTTTTTTGGGTTTAGAAATTGAAAGGTCGGATTTGTGTGAAGACACAAGAGCTGTTTAGACCCCCAATTAAAAGATTACAGCTAGATTGCTTTTACTCTAGCTTGTCTAAGTGTAGAAACAAAAGTAAATGAAGCACAACCAACTGATAATACTCTAATGCATAAACATGAACAACAAACAATAAAAGTAAAGCATAAGAGTAAGGGAAGAGAGATGTAAACACAAGATAACACGACGATGTGTTATTGAAGAGGAAATAGAAGAACTCGGTGAAAAACCTCTTCGCCACCCTCCAAGCAGTAAATCGATCCACTAGACAATAAGTTAGGATACACGAATAGCAAGAGACCCTCCAACCCTAATCTTCCCAATGTACCTAAGCCCTCCAAGCTCCTACTTCAACAAGGCTTCTCGGAATCGTGTCTTGTCTAGCTTTCTGGATCCTGCAAGACGCCCGATTACATCCGCCTACCCTCACTAGCTTCTTTTGGCAAATCCCTAAAGCTTCCCAAGTTTCAAAACACTCTCTACACTCTGAAAAGGTATGTGTTGTGTTGGGTACAAATCTCTTCTCAAGGGATTACAATGGGAGAGGGAAGAAAAAGAGGTTAGAATGATTTCTCACTAAGGATGAGTAGCTCTCTCTCTAAAAGATGGGTATGTGTGTTGTAGAAAACCTATCTAGGGTTTTTCTCTCGGAATAGCCTCCTTTACTTTTGTGGGTAATAAGGGTATATATAATATGGGTAAAGGGTAAGAAAGTCACTCTTAAAAAACCTCCAGGCATAATGTTTTGCGACTATCTCGCGGGAAGGCCTTACTCATGAAACAATCGTGAAACTAACAGCTTGGCACGACTCTTTAGCTTCCAGTCATGTGCTTCTCACGTGGCTTTTTCGCGGGTTAGCTTCTCACAAAATCCACTTGATCTTCAATTAAGCTTGAGTCTTCACCAACTTAATACTAAATCCAATACAATAAAATCCCACAAAATACAAGGAACAAAATTAAAGCAATTACAACACTTTTTGTCATGGAATAAAGCCAACATAAAACATAGTTATAAATCACAACTTTACAATCTCCCCCTTTGGCTATTCCATGAAAAACACCCTATAACAGACTCTTGACTTAAACATGCGTTTGGGAACAATGGCAAAACTCACTTACACCTAAATCTAGAAGCTATGATGAACTTGGAACATATATACCTGTAACCTGAAACACTTGCACAAAACACATTTGACCCTCAAGGTAAAGCAAGTAATAAAAGGACAAGTATAATGTAACAAGTAAATTGAGATCAAGTAAACATAATGTGAAACATGTGAATATCTTGATCATACACCAAAACAGTCATATAAAAATGACTACAATGATCATATAGCAAAGCAAATGATCATCTGAACATGCAACCAATAAAGCACAATAACATTAGGATGTATGCATGTCTAACACATAAACATGATGCGATGAGAGCAATAAAGCAAAGGTACTAAACATAACTCAAAGCACCATAAAACAACGAGAAAACAAGAAAAAGGTAAAACAAAACAAAACAAGGTTTTCTAAAAAAAAATGTCTTCTCCCCCTTGGTATATGCATCTCCCTTATGACTTTCTCCTCCTACAAATGTGCACGAGGTAGCATTTCTCCCCCTAAGAATGTGCACATGATTCATATAGAAATGACAATACAATCTAGTATGCTCTCTAGTATACTCTCCCCTTTTTTGTCATGAATAGACAAATGAAGCAAGAGGAAGAAGGGAAAGAAAAGAAGATATGAACAAAGGTAAAAGATGATGCATGTGGAGAACATGATGAATGAGAAAATGAAGCTTAAATGAAAGACAAAAGCATCAAAAAATGCTACAAAGCATAAAGAGCATGAAATGCCAAGGATGAAGAAACAAGATATAGTACTAGGTATGACATAGACACAAGAACATGTTATATGTGCTAAAAGGTCTAAAAAGACTTAACTAGTATGAGTAAATGCAAAACATGTCAAGTGATAAAGTGTGTGCATCTAGTGTGCATGTGAGATGCATGACCAATGCATGAGTAAGCACTCAAGGGGCAAAGTGTATAAAACACACAACCAATGATCAAAACATAATAAACATACATAATCATGGTAATCCCCAAAGTTTGGTACATATCGGAGTCCAAAACAATGAGAAAATGCCATTTGGGCATTTTATCAAACACTTGATATGCATCACTATACTTAACATTTGGGCAATGCATGAGCATGTGTAAAACTGCCTAAATACATGTTAAAATTGCCACATGAGGCCAACACAGTCACAAAAAAGTCAAATCGGACAAAGCCCAATCAAAAGATTGACAAAATTTTGACCAAAATTAAGGTTCCCAACCCCTTTTTCAAAAATCCCCAAATCAAGTAAACCTAGAACATTTTCTGCATAATATAAGGAAAAAGAAGAAAAGATTGTTGAAAACATACCTTTGAAGTGATTTTGCAGAGATTGTACTTGAAGTTTGTTGGGGTTTTGAGTGAAAAACTGTTTGGGATTGCGAAAGGCATGTGGAAGGTGAAAAGAGGGAAATTGAAGTGTATTTGAAAATCTGTCACATCAGCCCTTTAAAACTGAAAACACGCATTTTTCGTGGGTTACCTACTCGCAAAGTTACTCGCGTAAAATGCATCTGAAGCACAAAACCTTTTGAGGGAAGTCTTTAGTCACAAAACAGTCACAAGACAGTCGCGAAAGTCTCTGTTTGAATTTTGTGTTTTCAAGTTTTGCCTTAACCTATTTTCGCGGGAAGAGCTTAGTCACGAGCTTCTCGCGAAAATGCCTGTGAAGAAGTTTTTGAAGAAAAGCATGAAAAATGCAATTTGACCAAAAACTTAAAACACAAAAGCATAAAAACACTTTCAAAAACATATAAAATACTCAAAAAAAAATTTTGGGTTTAATCAACAAGCAATTGAGCATACATATCACATTTAATAATGTATAATCACACAAATGAAATAAGCATTTGCTGAACAAAAGTCTTGTGTGTTGTGGGTGAGTATCAAATGTGGAATAGTCCATAGTCCAGAGTGAAGCTTCAATGATTAATTCAATCAAGTCATACACAACTAGTACTAGGTCAAGAGATTTATCTCAATTATAGAAAGGAACATATATGACCTCCAACAAAAATGATTACATAACTTTGAAACTTTTCATTTGGCTTCTTTATAAATCATAACATTCGATCAATTTTTGAACAATACATCTCATTTTGAGATCGGTGCTTGAAATTTTTGACATTTCATTTTTGAGAATAAGCCTTTGGCTTTTTGGGCACCATACATTTCAATACAAGTCGTTTTCCCTTTTTCCTAGTCAAATACTAGTGTGTACAACGACTTTTGCAGCTCATTATCTCTTTTCATTTCGAGATTTACATTTGTTGAGCTCTTTAAGCGAAAACATAAAAAATGTGGGAAGATTTATAGGCACAAGTCTATGCATGTATAAAAATCATCAAGACCATTGACCAATCATTCATGACAAACTTGAAGATCGATTTACAATAGTCATACATAGATTTCAAGATTTTTCCCACAAAGATAAATGTGCATATAAAACAAGCTAAGCTCGTAAATGCATTGCGCCATTAGTATGAAGGTACTAGTCCAAACTCACATGTGATATACACAACACAAGATCAAACATTTTAGAGATTTTTCAATTATTATTGGTTTTTGAATTTTTCAGATCAACAAACAAAAACAATGCATAAAAAGAAATGCAAGATGCACAAAATGCATGAAGATATGACATTCAATGCATAAAGGGTCCTACAAAGATCGAAAGAATTAGAAAAAGGACTAAAAGAGTATAAGCTCAACCATAGGAACCATTCCTCATCCAAATAGAACAATTTTTTGGAATGAGTATCTGATGAGAAGTGAGACGAGGGTTGGAAGAATGAGAACCGGAGATACACATAGTCAAGGAGGTAAGAACATCAAAAAAAAATTTCAACAACTTACCATTTTTCCCTCAAATCTAGTTTTGCTTTTATAGCACAACTTCCAAAAAGCTCAAGTTTCTCTTTTCTTTTGATTTTTTTAATAGCTTGAAACTTAGAGCAATGAGGTCTAAGATGACCAAAGACACCCCAATGGTGACAAACAATGTGTTTAGGTCCACTAGGCTTTTTGAGAAGGGATCTAGTAACATGGTTTTGTTCTCTCAACTTTGGACATTGAGGTCTTATATGGCCAATCACACCACAATGGTGGCCAGTTAGAACAAACTTAGATCCTTCCAAAACCTTAGGTTGAGTCCTAAATGGAGACTTTGGCTTAAAATCCTTTCTCTCCACTTTTTGATTTCTTTTGTGTAGAGGAATGCACACTGATTTGTGCTTTGAGATAGAACACACAATAGGCTCAAAATCGGGTACCACAACATGATTGGTTGCAACAAATATTTTCATCATCTTTTGCAATAGGTTCAGTAATCAAATACTTGGCATGCATCTTAAGAGATCCATTTTCACATTTAAGATCATCAACTAGTTTGTTAGACAAGACAAGTTTAGGATCCAAGTCCATATTCAAACATTCAAACTCTTTCAGCTTTTCAAGAGAATTTTCAACAAGTTTCTTATACTTTTCAACCAATTTATTGGATTCATTAAGCTTAGCAATCAAATCATCCTTTTCACAACGAAACTTGCTCAAATTCTTATGAAACTTCTTAGCCTATTTCTTCAAGAGTTTGATGTTAGGAATATCAACAACACCCATAGATTCATGTAACATAGCATCACAGTCATGAGAATTATCACTCGTATAGGCATTTTCACAAACACATGGCATGTTACACTCATCATCAACCAAAACATGCATAGAAGCATACAAAGTAATATCCATGGCAAAACACACAAGGGGTCAAGGATCACACTTTGGTAATGAAACCAAAACAAGTGTACCTACTCTAATACCAATTGAAAGCTCAGATTTGTGTGAAGACACAAGAGCTGTTTAGACCCCCAATTAAAAGATTATGACTAGATTACTTTTACTCTAACTTATCTAAGTGTGGAAACAAGAGTAAATGAAGTGCAATCAATCGATACTACTCTAGTACATAAACGTGAACAATAAATAATAAAAGTAAAGCACAAGAGTAAGGGAAGAGAGATGCAAATACAAGATAATACGACCATGTGTTATCGAAGTGGAAACCGAAGAACTTGGCAAAAAACCTCTCCGCCGCCCTCCAAGTGGTAAATCGATCCACTAGATAATAAGTTGGGGTACAGGTATAGCAAAAGACCCTCTAAGTCTAATCTACCCAATGTACCTAATTCCTCCAAGTTCCTACTCCAATAAAGCTTCTCGAAACCGTGTCTTGTCTAGCTTTCCAGATCCCGCAATACACCCGATTGCATCCGCCAAGCCTCATTGGCTTCTTTTGGCAAATCCTCAAAGCTTCCCAAGTTCCAAAACACTTTCTATACTCTGAAAATGTGTGGGTTGTGTTTGGGTACAAATCTTCTTTTAAGGTATCATAATGAGAGAGGGAATGAGAAGAGACTAGAATGATTTCTCACTAAGGATGAGTAGCTCTCTCTCTCTAAAAGACGGGTGTATGTGTTGTAGAAAACCTATCTAGAGTTTTTCTCTCTGAATAGCCTTCTTTAATTTTGTGGGTAATGAAGGTATATATAGTATGGGTGAAGGGTAAGAAAGTACTCTTAAAAAACCTCTAGGCAGAATGTTTCGTGACTATCTCGCGAGAAGGCATTACCCGAGAGACACTCGCGAAACTGACAGCCTGGCATGACTCTTCAGCTTCAAGTTATGTGCTTCTCACGTTTCACAGGTTAGCCTCTCGTGAGCTTGCTAGCCTAGCACGACTCTTCCACTTCCAGTCATGTGCTTCTCACGTGGCTCTTTCGCGGGTTAGCTTCTCGCGAGCTTCTCGTGAAATCCACTTGATCTTCAATTAAGCTTGAGTCTTCACAAACTTAATACTAAACCCAATAAAGCTTGAGTCTTCACAAACTTAATACTAAACCCAATATAATAAAATCCCACAAAATACAATGAACAAAATTAAAGCAATTATAACACTTTTTGCATTGAATAAAGCCAACATAAACCACAGTTGTAAATCACAACTTTAAAGACATAAATATGGAATGTATTAAATAAGAGATAATAAATAAAGATCAATCAAAATATTAGCATCAATAAGGGTCTTGTTTTGATTGTTGGATCTACTTAAATCCAACGGTTTAAAAAAGGTATAACTCTTTAGAGTTACACCAAGTATAACTTAAACTCATCTTATATATATTTTGGTAATTTTAAAGGTTTTTTTTTTTTTTTTTTTTGGGGGGGGAGGGGGGGTATTTTGGTCATTTTTAAGATTTCAAAGATATTTTGGTCATTTTTAAGGTTTAGGGGTATTTTGGTAATTTTTAGGTTTCGGGGGTATTTTGATCATTTTATAGATTTAGGGGGGGAATTTTGATCATTTGTTTTTTATTTTTGGGGGTATTTTTGGTCATTTTTTAGGTTTTGAAGGTATTTTGGTAATTTTTTTGTTTCAGGGGTATTTTGGTCTTTTTTAGGTTTTGGGGGTATTTTAGTTATTTTTTAGGTTTAGGAGGTAATTTGATAATTTCAGTGGGTTTTTTTTTTTTTTAGCATATTTGGTGATTTTTGAGGTTTGAGGTGTATTTTGATTATTTTTTAGGTTTAGGATGTATTTTGGACATTTTTAGTGTTTTTTGAGCATTTTTGGTGATTTTTTAGGTTTCGAGGGCATTTCGTCATTTGATAGGTTTAGGAGGTAATTTGGTAATTTTAGAGGATTTTAGGAGTACTTTGGTCATTTTCAAGTTTTAGGACTATTTTGGTAATTTTGATTATTGGATAATTGGATGAGTTGGGATTTACCCATAATAATTGGGTTGGGTTGGGTTTGGGTTAGAAGTAATTAGTTAAATTGATGATAATGGGTAAATGGGTTTAATATACCTAACCCAATTATACCCATCTCAAACCCACCCATTTGACATCCCTAGTTTCAACCATCCTATATTCACTTTCCACTTTTTATGCCTTCAAAAAAAAAATCTTCATTGAATTCAAAACATGTCTAACACATCTAAGAACTCTCACAACTTCATCAAAAACATCTTAATCTTCATAGTACCAACCCTAATAACCAAGCATGCAACATCATTGACCATTATGACCATACCTTGATTACAAGATCTATGTGTCAATCTATTTTCTCTTTCGACACACGAGAGAGTATGAAAAATCCAAATATGTGATTCTAATAGAACATCACTACTTGATGAGACTAAAAGTAGATCTGCATCAACCCTATTGTCCTCTTATTTCTCTTCAACGACTCTAACTGATTCTAAGGGCTTCTTTTCATTCTTTTTTCAACTCTTTCCTCTAATAATTTTATTTATCCTTTTCACAATAATAGCACTTTACATCTTTCTTCAAATGCGATCTAGACTGAGATCGTTTCCTATTGGATTTCCTTTGTTTTGACATGCTTCTACTACCATTGTCCAACTTTGACTTTGAAACATGTCCATCAACTTGAGAATCATCACCATCCTTGTTTACCTTCATGCACGATAGGATTAGACCAGCCATCTCTTTGATTTATAAAATCTCATTCCCATACATCAAAGTAGTCACTAGATGATTAAAGGATGTAGGAGGAATGCCAATAGAAGTATTGCTTTATCTTACTCCTTAAACTTTACACCTAAAAGTGTGACAATTGAGTGTTCAACATGTTAAGATGCTCCAATATATCTAAACCTTCATTCATCTAGAAGCCATGAAGCTGCTTATCAATGTAAAATTTGCTTCTTAGATATTCTCATATAAAGACATTTTAATTTATTCTAAATATGCTCTATTGTTTGTATTTTTAGGATTTTGTGAATGACCTCATCAACTAGGTTTGAGAGGAGTTGCACTGGTTGACTTCTCATTCTTCATCCCTTAACTTTTCGGGCTACCTTAGTCCTTACTTTCCCTTGCAATGCCTTATAAACTCCTAATTGGATTAATAGATCTTACATCAGCCTTTACCAAAGACAAGAATTTTCATTACCACCAAATTTCTCCACCTTCATACTTGGTGCTTGTTATCTTTAGTGTTATTAAGAGATCAAATCCTAACATTGCTATGATATATCACATGCATGTTGTACAATTGAACCTTCAAGATTCAAACTAACAATAGAAAAGACAATAATAAATCAACAAGCATACATACAAAAAACATAAGAATTTAAGTAGTCAAGAATATACCTACATCCATGGATGGCAACAAGGTAAAAGTCTCACTATAAAAATAGTGCATGAGCTCTTAAGTGAAGTATGGAATGAGCCTTGTCTACAAAGCATAGCGACCTTGTCTTACTTGCTTCTAGTGAAGCTTCTAACACAGAGAGAGATCACACTAGGGGCTCATATGTAAGGGGTTATCTCTCACAAAACACACATGACAATTTCTTATTTTTCTAACTAAAGTGCCGTATCAAGCAAAACCAACAAAAAGTTATCAGAATAATCTTTCTAATACTACTGATTTGGGAATCCTTCCAACTTTCAAAAGGCTTATGGTCTTTTGGTGCAATTCAAGCCACATGCTGCGTCAACACCTTTTTTTTTTTTTTTTTTTTAATAATTCATATGACCATTGTCGAAATCTATTTTTTACCATGCAGAGGCAGTGCAATTTCATTGGTTAAACCATATCACCTCATCATATCATCTCATCCTTAACTAATGACTTTTTTAGTTTTTAATTGTTAACGTGTAATAGACTATGGGTTTTAGACCCACCTTATTTACTTGTATGGCACACATACTTATACTGCATACTATGCTATGTACTGAACACTATGCCTTTAATATATAAAGGCACTCATGTATATTTTATTACGGTGAAATACAATAATACTCATTCAGTATTTCCAACTTGGTATCAGAGTCATTGCTCTAACTTTCTTGTGTCTTGCAATCTTATCTTCGTTGGTATTTTCCACTGCCTCAACTTCTCCGGTTAGTAAATCTTTTCAGTGCCCTCTCCTGATTGCTTTGTCATCATCAGCAGTCCTCGAGGTTGAATCTCTACTGCTAGAAGCTCGCTCTTCGCCACCAAGACTACTGCCTCTATTGGATCTTCCACATTGAACCTCCAATTAGGACATAAGACATATCATTGTGTAGATCTTCGACCGATCTACACAACGTCGCCGAAATCATCTTTGTCTGACCATTCATGCACCTCCATGCGTCGGTCAAAGTTTCAGCAAAATTTTTCCACGCAGCTCATGCGCCAAAAGTGTTGTTCCAATCCTGTCACCGCCGCCACCATCAAAATCGTCTCTCTTCAATCTACATCATCAAAAAAGAATCAATTTCATTGAAAGACCCACGCGCCCTCTCGTGTCACCTGAAGTTTCTACATCTTCATTTATGTGCCACTATTGTTGCCTGCTGACGTCATTTGTGATGTCACCTACCACGTCAACCCTAGTCGATGTCATCTATGACGTCATACTACCACATCACATTGCCATGTCAACCCTAGCTAAGTCATCTATGTTAGTTTTTAGACCCCTTAAAACACAATTGGATTAACCTAGGAATTTAGCCAAGTTGTTACTTAGTCAAATTAATTAAATCTAGGTTAACACAATCAAATAATCATATTATGTAAAGCAGTGGAAAGATAAATAACACAAAGATATGATCACCCAAGAAACCAAATTGGTAAAAACCTGGGGAGGATTTAACCTAGCTATCCTCATGGTAAACTTGAATCCACTATCTTGAAAGAATCGAAGCTCATACAATAAGACTTACAAGCCCCCATGCTCGACTTCTTATTGCTACCCACCAGTAGAACTTACTGACACGACCATGTGCAACTCCGAATCCACGGACTCCTTCTTTCTTGGATTCTCCACCAAATACAAGCACACTCGCTTGTGTTTTCTTTAAACTCTAATGGCTGCATCTGGAATGATCATCAAGGTGTAGAAAATTCTTCTCCTTGAAAACCCTAAGTTTATGTAAAGAAAAACTCCTCACAGATCTCACAAGAGATTCACATAAACCACAATATGAACAACACAAAAACGTGGCTAAGGTTTCCCTTATATACCTAGGGTAAATTAGAAATCCAAAACCAAATAAAACACTTAGGGTTGAGTTGGAAATTCTAATTAAAAAACGTCAGACATGATTTTCGATTGATCAAGCCTAAGCTTCAATCGATTGAAATGTACTGAAACAGTTTTTTAATTTGCACAGTAGTTTAATCCAACTTTACAACAAAGAACCAATTTTGAGCAATTCTAAAACAATTTAAATACATTGTTTTGATCATGGTTTGCCAACAATATAAATTAGGATTCTAAATACATAAAACCTAAGTCTTTAGAACCTAACAATCTACCGCGTCACTTGTTGATGTCATCTACACTTGTGTCATCCACTAACATAATCCTTTGATGGCATCCTCAATTGACTATAGACTGTTAGGTTCTAAAAGTTTAGAACAATTGGCAAACTATGAGCACAAACTTGTCTAGATATAGATCTTCGATTCTATAGATATTATTATACAATGATTAAGGTGATTTAAGTCAAGATTTAAGAACAAGTAAGTTGCAGAAAGAAGATTTCAAAATTTGCCTGGTTAGACCGATTGAAAGACAGGCTCGATCGATCAAAATACGGGTTTGCAGAATTTTAAGTTGGCCTAAACAATAGTTCAAGCCCATTAAGGATTAGGGTTTCAAATCTACTTCTTCGTATATATAAAGGAAACCCTAAACATGTTTTTGTGAGGCTTTTCAAAGAGAGAAAAGTGTGCCTCCTTTGTATCTAGGGTTTGGTACCCAAAAAGTTCTCTCATATCTTCTACTGATGTTAGTCCTTAAAGAATCTTAAGATCTAGTGTTGTAGAAGTTACTGCCTTCTCTAGTTATCAAAGGTGCTGATGATCTAAACTTTCAAGGGTGGTCTTGGAGTCATAAATAGGAGAGTTCGTGTTGATAAACCTTTATGTGGAATCTCAAAGTCAAAAGTGTGGGTGCTTGTGTTGCAAAGGCCAAAGAAAGAAGTAGTCTGTAGATTCAGAGCTTGCACGTGGTTGTGTCAGTAAGTTTTACATATGGTAGCAATAGGATGTTAGTGGTCTAAGTCTTATTGTAAAATTAAATTCTTTCTAGTGGATTTGGTTTTTACCTTGAGGATAGTTAGGTTAAATCCTCTCCAAGTTTTTTACCAGTTTAGTTTTCCTAGGTGATCATATCATTGTGTTCTTTATTTTCTACTGCTTTACATGATATGACTTTATTGTTTTAATCTAGATCTGAATAATTAACCAAAGCCAAAGAAAAAAGTAGTCTGTGGATTCGGAGCTTGCACGTGGTTGTGTCAGTAAGTTCTACATGTGGTAGTAATAAAATGTTAGTGGTCTAAGTCTTATTGTAAACTTCAATTTTTTCTAGTGGATTTACTTTTTACCTTGAGGATAGCTAGGTTAAATACTCCCCAAGTTTTTTATTGGTTTGGTTTTCTTAGTTGATCATATCATTGTGTTCTTTATTTTCCACTGATTTACATGATATGACTTTATTGTTTTAACCTAGATCTGAATAATAAACCTAAGTATTCACTTGGTTAATTGATTAGGTTAAACAATCTAGTTTATAGGGATCTAAAAACCTAACATAGACCATTGACCGTTGGCTTTCTGTTAACTTTGACCAACTTGGACCTTTGACATTTTCCAGGTTTGACTTTTTGCAGTCCTAGCGCTTCTTACCTAGTTTTTTGCGTAGATTTCATTTTTATAGTCTTTTTTTTTTTTTGGGCATATTTTGCTTCTAAATGAGGAAAAATGACATGTCTTCTTCTTATTGCAATATTCGTTGTCGACAATCCAACAAACGATTTTGCAATTTTTGTAGATGTGTTAGCCATAGTATTGAGACTTGCTAGCATTGTAACAAATCAATTGTTTCTATTTTTGTTGCTATTGTTACTAACACTAAGAGTATCTAATCAATGGCTTCCATTTGCAGGAAGTCCAAGTCTTTTGGATCCACTATCACCATTTCAATAGTTAACCTACAAAACATCATCACTAATACCAATCATATGATTGGTAATACATCTATTTCTTCTCTCTCGGTTTTATCTAGTATGTCTCCTTCCTTTTAGCTTATGGATTCTATTTGTTGCAATCACATGACACCTTATTCGTCCTTATTTTCTCAACTTGAAACTGCACCACATCCTCTTAATATTCGAACAATAAATGGTTTCACAATTTTTGGTCATAATATAGGTTCTATCTCAACCTCCAACCTCTTGGTTATTGGGGTATTTAATATTCCTAACCTTTCTTACAATTTATTTTTTGTAGGAAAATTAGCTAAGTTGGATTATTGCATTACTTTTGATTATTCTAGGTGTACTGTGCAGGATCCGAAGATGGGACAGGAGCTTGGGACTGGTTCTAGAGTTGGGCGTATGTTTCCTGTGGATAACCTTTATCTTCCACCTATTGCTCTTGTTTTTGTTGTTGCTATAGCTATTGTAGTTTCTTCTATTCCTTCCCTTGTACTTTGGCATGCCTAACCCAGTCACGCATCTTCCTTTTGGGTACAACACTTGGCTTCTAGAGGTTTTTTAGGTTTAAGGCCCAAAGAAAATTTTGATTGTGTTTCATGTGAGTTAGGAAAACAACTAGCTTTGCCTTTCAATGTTTACTAATATCTTTGACCTAATTCATTTTGATGTTTAAAGGCCTTCCTCTGTCTCTAGTATTGGTGGATCTCGATAATTTGTTGTCTTTGTTAATGATTATTCTCATTATAGTTGGATTTTTCATATGATATATCGTTCTGAATTGTTACAAATATATTGTAACTTTACAAAAATAGTTGAAACTCAATTTTTCTAACGCATCAAAATTTTTCAATTTGATAACGCTCATGATGAATATACTCAATATGCTTTCAAAGCTATTTTGCATTCCCATGGCACTATTTATCAACTAACTTGTCCAGGTACCTCTTAGCAAAATGGTAGAGTCGAACGAAAACTTCGTCATATTCTTAACATTGTTCATGCTCTCATTCTCTTTGCCAAAATTCCTACTCCTTTTTGGGGTAAAGTCACTCTTTATGTTGTTCATGCTATTAATCGCATTTCTAGTACTTTAATCCAAAATCAAACTCCATAAGAGTGCCTTTTTGGGTCACCTTCAGACTATCACCACCTTCGCTCCTTCAATTCTGCCTGTTTTGTTCTTCTTCAGTTGCATGAGCATAACAAACTTGAGCCTTGATTTAGACTTTGTTGTTTTCTAGGCTATGGCGAAATTCAAAAAGGGTATCAGTGTTATGATCTTGTCTCTCATCGTCTACATATCAATGTTGTCTTTTGGGAACATTGCTCCTTTGTCGAGCTCTCTCATTTCCATGCCTGCCTATCTACCTCCTTTGTCTTAAATCTTTTTCCACATGAGCCACATATTTCTTCTATAGTTACTCCCAATCCTTCTATAGACTTCTCTATCCAGTCACCTAATATTTTTGATGCCTCTCCTAGATCACCCTCTAATGAACATGTGGAAGATGAACAAGTTGAAGACAAGCTACCCAACTATAAGCCTGGGTCCCCTACTCTTACTTCGGCTAAAGATCTGCATAAAACATTCCACCTCATCACTCAACTCGGGTAAGATCTATTCCTGCACATTTACTTGACTATCATTGTTACCCTACCATTACTACATTGCATGAGCCTTACACATATTGTGAGGCTTCCACTGATCGTTTATGGCAAATTGCAACGAAAGAGGAACTTGATGCATTATCTAAAATCATACTTGGGATTTGGTGACTCTCTCCCTAGGAAGTCTATGGTTGGTTGTTAGTGGATTGACGAGATTAAGACTTGCTCTGATGGGTCCATTGAGTGCTATAAAACTCATCTTGCAGCAAAAGGTTTTACACAGGAGTATGAGATTGACTATGAAGAGACCTTTACTCCAATTGCTTGAATCTCATCTGTCTGTGCCCTTTTAGCTGTTGTTAGTAAATGGGATCTTTTTCAGATGGATGTCAAAAATGCCTTCCTTAATGAGAATTTAAGTGAAAAGGTTTATATGTAACCTCCTCCTGGTCTCTCTATTAAACCAAACAACGTTTATCATCTTCAACGTGCACTTTATAGCCTTAAACAAGCTTCATGAGCTTGGTTTGCCAAGTTTAGCTCTGCCATCTCTCGCTTTGGATAACCACTAGGTCTTATGATTCTACCTTATTTTTTCGTCGCATCGACAAAGACACTATTTTGCTTCTCCTGTATGTGGATGATATGATCATAATTGGTGATGACCTCAGTGGCATTTAAGAACTCAAGGATTTTCTCAGTCATCAATTTGAGATGAAAGATCTTAGACATCTTAGCTACTTCTTGGGTCTTGAAATTACTCATCAACTAATAGACTTTATATTACTCAAGCTAAGTATGCTTCTGAACTTTTTTCTTGAGCTGGACTCACTAGTGACACTCTAGTTGAACTTAATGCGCAGCTGACTCCCTTAGCGAGGAAACCATTGTCTAATCCCTTTCTTTACAAATGATTGGTTGGCAGCCCAGTTTATCTCACTGTCACTCGTTGAGATATTTCCTATGTTATTCACTATGCTTCTGTCCTGTGCATACTTCGATACATGAAGGACTTTCTCTTTCATGGCCTTTTTACTTTACTTACTCTCCTTTTGTTCTCTATGCTTTCTCAAATACCAATTAGGCAGGAGATCTCACCGATCGAAGTCCAACCACTAGTTATTGCTTTCTTTTTGGTTCTTCTCTGATTTCTTGGCGAAACAAGAAACAAACCATTGTGGCCCGCTCCAGTACTAAAGTGGAATATTGTGCCCTTGCAGATACCACATTTAAACTCCTCTAACTTTGATGGCTTCTTAAGGATTTAGGTGTGTTAACTTCTTCCACTACTCCTCTTTATTATGATAACCAAATTGTCATTTATATTGCTCACAATGATATCTTCTATGAATGGACTAAACACATCGAGATTGATTGTTATTTTATCCGTTATCATCTTGTCCATGGTGCTTTCAATCTACTCTCAGTCTCTTCTAAATATCAACTTGCAAGAAATCTTCACCAAGTCACATCCTAAGGAATGATTTCATGCTTTGGTTGACAACATCAAGTTGGTTTCATACCCATCTTGAGTTTGAGGGGGGCTGTTAATGTGTAATAGACTATGGACTTTAGGCCCACCTTATTTACTTGTATAACACACATATTTGTACTACACACTATGTTATGTACTACATATTATTCATCTCCTATATAAAAGCACTCATATATATTTTATTACAGTAAAATACAATAATACTCATTCAGTATTTCCAACTTTAATTATTATTATTATTATTATTATTTTAAGAAACATTCTCAGCTAAAGCTAACAATAATTTCTAACTAGTGTAATTATTTAGTTTTGTTACTTGTTCATTCATGGTATTCTCATTTCATAGGCTCCTTTTAAATGCTGTACAATAAATAAATAAATAAATAAAATAAAATAAAATGAAAAAAAGGAGGGGGATGGGCTCATCTTCATGCTGTGTACACAAGAATATAAAAATCTTCTAGATTTGTTTTCGAAGCATATTCACAGATTTCATGCGAGCTCTTCAAGCCAGTGCAACTAGTACTCGGAAAATCTCAACAATTGTACTTGTAGAAGACAGTATATATAGACTTGGTTCTTAGCTAACGACAACAAAGGAAATGATAATCCTATGAAGAAACTGAAAACCACTCGAACAAAAGTAGTTACGGTAAACATTATAGAATTTTTTTTTTTTTTTTTTTTTTTTTTGAGAAGAGTAAAAATTATAGACTTGGTTCGTGGGTTTACGGAGGATCGCATTTTCTTTTGTACATAAAAGTAATGTATGAAGCGGCCCATTGCTTATTGTCTAATAAGGGCCTTTTTTGGTAATAGCTATGGGCCGCTCCCTATATCCAATTTGCTCTCGTGTTCTGCTAAAGAGCGACTCTAACAAACTCTACAAAGTCCAAACACATTTTTGGAAGCAAACTTACAAAATATTAGCCCAAACAGCCTTTCCATAAAAGCACTAGCATCGGAGGTGTAAAAATCCCTCAATTGCTATTTTAGCAACCAAGACCTAAAAATATAGTTACATCCATGAATGAAAATGCAAAATTCTTAAGCATCTATGAACAGTATGTTTCTATATTTACAACCTACTGTTCATCAGATTGCAAACATAAATAATATATTTTATTCCTCTCTTTTTCTATCTCTCTCTCTTTGCTCTGCGTTCACTCTCTTTTCCCGCTCTCTTCCCCTTCAGCCCCTTTCACTCTCTGAACCTATCTCTTTTCTCAGCTCGTCTTCCTTGTAAATTGTAGATTGCTCATTGTAATAGAAATAGGTAGTTGTAGTTGTTGTTTGGTGGGTTTGGGTTGGCATTTGGGTTAGATTTGGTTGGTGTTTAGTTTGGAGTTTGGGTGGTGTTTGGGTTGGCGTTTGGGTGGAGATTTGGTTAGAGTAGTTGTATTTCGGGTTGTGGGTGGCTTTTTGGTGGTTGTTTGGATCGAAATTTGGCTAGATCAGCCTAGGGTGGGTGGTTGGCTATAGAGCTTGTCTGTCTTGGATTTTAGGTTGTGAGTTGTTGGTGGGCGTAGGGTGGTCATGGGGCTGTGGGTGATGGCTTTGGTGGCTTCAGATCGGCTATGGGTGGCTTCAAAATGTGTTTGGTGGTGGGCTTATGGTGGTGTTGGGTTAGTAAATGGGGTTTTGTGTGTGTGTGTGTGTGTTTGTTTGTTGGTTGAATATGGTTTTTTGTGGTGGAATGCTTGGTGAATAGTGGTGGTGTAAGGTGGTGGTTTGCTGATGGTTTTGATTGGGAGTAGAGGAAAAGAGATAAGAGAGAAACATATAAATATATATATTAATGTAATTTTATTGTATAGTTATATTATTTTAATCAATTGTATTTAAAAATAAAAACTGGGATATAGGGTGTATTGTAAAGTGAGTTAATATAATAGATAAAGTAGGATTTTAAATGGTAAAATACAACTTTTATAACATCCCTGTTGCTAATGCTATAATGCAACTTTATTTTAAAGTTATTATGGTAGCAACTCTAAAACGTTTTTCTCTCTTAAAATAATCCACACCTAAAAAATTTGAATAAAAAATTATGCACAATAGATTAAAATTGTTGTCTTTATCTCAACAACTACAACGGACAACAAAACAAAAAATGCAATCAAATCATAAAACTCATTTTTCCTCACAAAACTAATGAAATCAAAACAAATTAAAAATAAAAAAATAAAGTCGATCTAACCCATCTTCTATGGGTCAAGGTTCGAGACCCATGGCTTGAATATATATATATATATATATATATATTTAAATACAATAAATAATTGCTCTCTTTATTATTAAGATAGACACTAATTGATTTTTAGTGTAAGTTGGATTTGAATCTTAAATCTTTTGTCTGAAGTCTAGAGATTTGACTAGTTTAGCAAACTAGAACCCAACACAACTTGATCATCCTTCTTTTTGTGTGTGTGTGTGTGTGTGTATGTGTGTGTGTGTATAAACAAGTTGTATTAGGGATACAATGAATTGTCAAAATATTTTTACAATAACTAAAGTGTCAGTCTCTACCAAACAAAAATTAAATAAAAATAATAAAATATTATACAAGGGTTGTAAAAATATAGTAACATTTTATTGTGTCCCTATGTTATAATGATAAAATACAATACGGTCTACGTTTATCCAAAAAAAAGTCTTTGGGGTTCAATAATTTGGTATTGCGTCCCTGGATCTTCTTGAATTTACGTTTTCTAGAGTTGAAAAACTTAAAGATGCCTTGTGGTAAACTTTATAGAGGTTGGGTTGGGTCAATAAGCTTTGTCTTTCTTTAGGAAATTTCCATACCATTTCAGTTGTTGAAGACTGTGGCTGAGAAAGATGATAAATCTTGTGGTATGTTTTTTTCTAGGACCCAGCAGCACCAACTAAAAGCTTTTTTCTTGGGTTTGGGACTTAACAGCAACAGATGAAGTCAAGTCTACTATAGGCAGCAACTAACTCCATGTAATTGCCTGGGTTGTTTCTTTTTGTTCCATTTAACACTTGGGAATTTATAGTTATTCAGAGAATTACAATAAATTTTGGACGAAATTCTCTTAATACACCTCTTTCATTCTTCATCTCATGACTTCCATTTCCAAACCAGTTCTACTCTTACTGCTTGTTTTCTCACTTTCAATTGATTCAAGCGCTCAGCAAAACCACTCCAATGTGATCCACTTAGGGTCTTCGCTTTCCCCCAGTGCAAACCATACTTCTTGGCTCTCACCTTCTGGTCTTTTTGCATTTGGTTTCTACCAACAAGGTGATGGCTTTCTTATTGGAATATGGTTGATTCATCAAACTGAAAAAACAATAATTTGGACAGCAAATCGAGATGACCCACCTGTCTCCTCAAACGCTTCTCTGGACTTAACTAGAGATGGTAAGCTGCTGCTAAAAATTGAGCAAGGCATAGAAAAGTTAATTCCTCAAATGCTTGATCCTGCTGTAGTTTCAGCTGCTATGCTTGATTCTGGTAATTTTGTTCTCTACGGCAGTAATTTCTCTGTCATTTGGGAGAGCTTTGGTTTTCCAACTGACACCATACTAGGAGGTCAGAAACTTTCTTCTGGGTATAAACTGGTTTCTAGCGTGTCTACATCAGACCAATCAAGCGGAAGATTTTTCCTTCAAATGCAGAAAGATGGAAACCTTGTTGGCTACCCTGTAAATAGCTCGGCGGAATCAGATGATGCTTATTGGTCATCTAACACTCCTAATAGAGGTTTCAATGTACAGCTCATTCTTAGTCATATGGGCATTCTATTCCTTAGTGGTGGTGATTTGAGTGAACACATTTTGGCAAATAGCTCCTACCCTAGCAAGAATAGGACTGCTATCCATCGTGCAACACTTGATGCAGATGGGATATTTAGATTGTATTTACACCGCTTTGAGAGCAGTAATGGCTCTGATGTGTTGCTGGAGTGGTCAGCATTGTCTAACCTATGTGAAGTCAAGGGTATCTGTGGATTCAACAGTTACTGCTCAGGCATGGGCAACAAAGATGTCTGTAAATGCTATCCTGGATTTCATTTCATTAACGCCAGTAGTAAGTTCCTGGGCTGTTACAAGAACTCAAGTGACGATGGTTGCAGACGCAGTAAACATCCATCAATGTTGTACAGTATTGTTCCTTTAGAGAATATGTGGTGGAGTGATTATCCTTACTTGGTGGTACAAATGGAGAAGGAAGGTTGTTGCAAATCTTGCTTGGAAGATTGTAATTGTGGGGCAGTATTGTATACGGGTGATGAGTGTACCAAATTTAAGCTTCCACTAAGATATGGCAGAGTAAGTGATAATTTTTCATCTACTGCCTTCTTTAAGGTGATAAGGGATGATCTCAGAATACCATTACCAGACCATAATCCCCCATTAGCTCCAACGGTCTTGACTGAAAGCAAAAGAAGTCTGATTTTGATCCTTTCTATAAGTTTGGGTTCCATTTCATGCTTTTGTTTCGTCTTTGCAATCTATAGTTTCTTCAGATACAGGCGTCAACTTTTCAGGTATAGAAGGCTGTTGGGAAATGCAAATTTGGGATTAACTGAAGAGTTATCTCTCAGATCATTTTCTTATAGCGAGCTTGAGAAAGCAACAGATGACTTCAGGGAAGAGTTAGGTAGGGGTTCTTTTGGAGCTGTTTATAAAGGGACTATATCTGAAGGTAACAAAGCTATAGCTGTTAAAAGACTAGAGAAAGTTGTGGAAGAAGGGCAAAGGGAATTTCGAGCTGAGATGACTGCAATTGCACGAACTCATCACAGAAACTTGATTCGATTACTTGGTTTTTGTATTGAGGGCTCTAGGAAGCTTCTAGTTTACGAATTCATGAGTAATGGCTCGTTAGCAGATCTTCTCTTCAAGGCTGAGATGCGCCCCATTTGGAAAGAAAGAGTGAGAATTGCCCTTGATGTTGCCAAAGGGATTCTCTATCTGCATGAAGAGTGTGAAGTTCGTATCGTCCACTGCAATATAAAGCCCCAAAACATACTCTTGGATGATACATGGACTGCAAAGATATCTGATTTTGGGTTGGCAAAGCTGTTAGTGCCAAATCAATCAAGAACCACTATGGGAACTGAAGCAAAAGCTGGGTACTTGGCACCTGAATGGCAAAAGAATGCCTTGATATCTGTTAAAGCAGACACATACAGTTTTGGTATTGTGCTTTTGGAGATAGTTTGTTGTAGAAGCAGTATAGAAATAAATGTTCCAACGGCAGATGAGATAATTCTTTCTACTTGGGTATATAATTGCTATATTGCTGGAGAGTTGGACAAACTTGTGGAAGATGAAAATGTAGACATCATGACACTGGAAAGAACGGTGAAGGTGGGTTTATGGTGCATTCAAGAAGATCCAGCTTTGCGTCCGTCAATGAAAAGTGTAATCTTGATGTTGGAAGGGACAATGAATATTCCAGTCCCTCCATCTCCAGTTCTTCCTGTTCTCATTTGATGAAATGAAGTATTCTAGGCTTTTTCTTTTTTTCTTTTTCAATCTTTTCAGCTTATTCGTGTGCATTCATGTACTTAAATACATTTGTACGTATGCATAACTATGTATTGTGCGAGTTTATATGAATAACTAAACCATTTCTAAGAAAATAATTTCAGTTTGAGGGTCGGATCAAAATATTGAAGTTGACATGTCTATCAACATTAATCTCTTCTTTCCTTTTTTTTTTTTTTTCTTTCACCTTGCTCACATTTTCTTTTTTCTTTTTCGTCACTTTCTATCCTCCATTCTAAATCAAGTGTCAGGGAAGACTTGTCGCTCAGCCAACCACGAAAAATGTGTGATATTTTGTCGACCATGCATTTGTTCCATAAAGGACAGCGCTGAAAAGTCTTTGTTGATCCATCTTACCTACTAGTTGAATACTGAAAACAAAACTACCATTCTTCATTCATCCTCTCCCATGGCTTCCATGTAGTTTCATTTTATTTTGTGTACTATATATATCCTTTACTAATCATCGTAGGGAACTCATAGGTAGCCCTCTCAGTAGTAAACTCTTCTGAAGTAGAACTTGTTACTGCAGTAGAAGATTAAGGGATTTCGATAATCAATGATGAAATTTATGATATTAGTATAATGTGATTTTTTTTTTTTTTTTTTTTTGAGAAATAGTTTTAATTATTTATTTATGAAGTAGTTTTCTCAACGCGTTTTCCCAATTGCTATTAAGCTTCTCACCGTGTCAGTCACGGCATTAAGGTTATTACGTGATATATCAATCACTAACTTTGAACTTGGTAGCTGGTAGCAATTAGTAGTCCATACAAAGAAGTAAAATGAAGAAAAAGAAAGAGTGTGATGTGCAATGGTCCGTTATTTTCATTACCTAGCTCCCACTTGTTCAGTGTCTCTAAAGTCTATTTCAACTTAGTTTCCCTTGACAGCTTCTTCCCATAAAATTGAACATATAACATTGCAGTCACAATCTTGCGGGAAATTCAAGCTGGAAAACGTTGGTAGGGTCCTTTGACAAATCAACCTTAAGTGGACTACTAACTAGTAAGTAGTAAACTAGTGAAAGTTTAACTTGACAGCCCTATGCGAGATAATCAAAGCTGGCAATGGGATCAATTCTTTGGAATTAGCCGCGAACCCGTGCGTTGCACATGATAATTATTTTTATGATGGTTTTATTAATTATTTTTTTAACAATTTAAACTAATGTAATAAAGAGTAATGAATTTCGTAATCATATTTTTTATTTATTATAGGAACACTCATAAATATAATATAGGAACAATCATAAATCATAAATATAAATTTTGTTATGCCAAAATGAAAACAATACAATTTTCTCAAGAATTCAAAAGACAAGTTAATAGAAATATTCATTTTTTAATAAAAGTTATTTATAACATTTTGTGAATCATTAAAAAGAACATAAAATTAGGAAATTATTCTTTTATTTTTAAAAAAACTTTTTCAATCCTTATTTGTTCTACCTACAATCCAAAATACCGAAAAACACAACTAAAAAAATTAATAAAATTTAACAATGATTAATTGGACCAATTAGGAAAACAACTTGCTATTGATAATCTATTAAAGTTATTTTCTTTGTAGAAATTGTTATTTTGTCCACCCAAAACATATTATCAAATAAACAATTATTAGCAAAATCTAAGAATTAAAATTTCTATATATGCATTGTTATAAAATAATAATAATAATTAAAATAAAATTGCAAAAGCTAAAATTTGTCACTCATCCAATTATTTTTGATTGGCTACCTTTTGCTTTTTTCTAAATAAATGATATTATAGAGTACTTCTAATACAGCTATTAAGAGTACTTTGTTCACCACAAAGGAATTAAAAAAAAAAATAGTAAAGTCTCATAATTTATCATCTAAATTGAGCACTATAAAAAATCATACTATGTAATAAAACAAATACCAAATTACAATAAATAGCAAATTATCCAAACCATGCTATGTAATAGAATAATATTATATTTTTATATGCTATATTTAATTCTTTATAATGCAATAGGATAACATTTAACAATCAAAGAGAACAAAAAAAAAAAAAAAAACAACAACAAAAAAAATTTAAAAAACAAAACTAAATCGTTTTAAAGAATATAAAAATTTATCAACTTAAAGTAGAGACGCAAGAATAATAAAAAATCCAACAAAAAATTGAGAGAGAGAGAGAGAGAGAGAGAGAGAGAGAGAGAGAGAGAGAGAGAGAGAGAGAACCTTTTTATTGTGAGGTAAAACTATGCATAAAATGGAAGAGATAGTGACAAATTTATAGTAGAGGGTGTGAATAAAAAGAGATAAAAATAGAGGAAGATGAAAGGAAAGAGGAAGAATGATATTAATGTAGAGGATAGTGGGAAGATGTAAAGGTAAGGGAGGGAAAAAGGTTGGAGAAGTAGTGGGAAGATGAAAAGGTAAGGAAGGGAGAAATGTTTAAAAAATGTAAATATTAAAAAAATAAATGTTAAAAACAATTATAGGAAAATTGGAAAGAAAAAAATAATGATGTGGACGCTGATGCGGCTCAATTGGAGCATAGCAACAAAAAATGCTACACTTCAATTTATATATATATATATATATATATATAGATTTTTATATACAGTATTTAATTCTTTATAATGCAATAGGATAACATTTAACAAAAAAAACAACCAACAACAACAATTTAAAAAGCTAAACTAAATTGCATTAACCCAAAGTAGAGTTTTAAAGAATTTAAAAAATTATCAACCTAAAGTAGAGATGCAAGAAAAATAAAAAAAAAATCCGACAAAAAATTTGTGTGTGTGTGTGTGTGTGTGAGAGAGAGAAACAGAGAGAGAGAGAGAGAGAGAGAGAGAGAGAGAGAGAGAGAGAGAGAGAGAGAGAGAGAACCTTTTTATTGTGAGGGAAAACAATGCATAAAATGAAATAGATAGTGACAAATTTATAGTAGAGGGTATGAATAAGAAGACAAAAATAGTGGAATATGAAGAGAAATAGGAAGAATGATATTAGTGTAGAGGGTAGTGAAGAGATGAAAAGGTAAGAGAGAGAGAAAGGTTGGAGAAATAGTGGAGAGATGAAAAAGTAAGGAAGATAGAAAGGTTGGAAAAGTGTAAATATTAAAAAAAATTAAAAACAATTATAGGAAAATTGAAAAGAAAAAAGATAATAACGTGGATGCTGATATGGCTCAACTAGAGCGTAACAACAATAAATGTTACACTTCTACTTTTAGATATATATATATATATGTATATAGATTTGTTTAGAAAATAAGTCAAACTCAAGTTCAAGTTTAGATTCAATTATTAAACAAACCAAACTCAAACATAATTATGTGTTTGTGAACAAGCTAGTTAATATAAGGCTTAATTTAACTATATATGATGATATTATATTATATTTTTTTCATGTATACTTGTCTAATATAGACTTAAGAGTCAATTGTGTAAATTTGAAAATAGATTTCTTATGATATCAAATTATTATTGCAGTTTATTAACAATATAAACAATCCAAAAATAGTAAAAATTGATTCATTTGTGAATGATTAAATAATTTCAGTCATGGTTTTACTATACAAGGGAAAAGGATAATAGTTAATCAAGTATCACAAATAAGCTTGAGCTAATTTAAGAAGTAAATGAACCAATTTTGATCATGTATTCTTGTTTAGTGATGAGCTCAGGTTTGCCTCTTCATCGAAATAAAAAAGAAGGAAAGCTTGAACCTTTAAAACTTGGGTCAACTCAACTTGTTTACAGCCCTAGAATTAGCTAAAGGTTGAATTAAAATAAAATTAACATAGGGCTAAATAAAATTAAAATAAATAATCTCAATTTTTAAATAAAATTAAAATAAATGGAAAAATGATCATTTTAAATATTTTAGAAATTCTAAAATTGACAGAGGGCTAAAATCTAACTCATATTTATAAAAATTATAAATAAATTTAAATAAAAAAAAAACAAATGTAATATGTTTTTACTTTAAAAAACATATCATTTGAAAAAAAATTTAATAAAAAATTTTTATGAGTCTGGTATGATATAAAACTTTTCAAAGCACCAAAATCAATGGCTCCCAGTGACGATTAGACTGGCGACTTTGGCCACTTGACATTGGACCAATGACCTAACCAACAAATGGGAAGGGGAAGGGGAGAATGACTATGCATTTTTAGTTAAATGCTTTACCAAGTTTTAGTTTCTGAAACATTTTCAAAAATTTTCAAATGATTTTATGGTCAATAGAAAACATTTTAAGGATTGACACAATTTTATAATAAAACAAACATACTAAAATGCATAAAATGTTAGGAAAACATTTTATAGGGAAACTGTAAATAAAGCATAAAGCCAACCTACCATGTAAGAAAGTAACAAATGACACTCCTAGAAAGTATAGAAAATCACAGCATACACACTATTGGGAATGTGCAAAAATCAAGGTAATGTGGGTAGTATGTGACTAGTTATTAAACCCTTACCAAACATTAACTTAGTCTAAGAGTTGGGTCATTAGGTCAATGGTTCAACCAGTAGGCCATCGGTTGGACCACATGATTAAATAAAAATATAAATAAATATAAAAGTATGTTTAAAATTTCATAAAATAAATATGTAAATTGAAAAAAAATAAGTTGGAATGTTTAAATTACTAATTAAAATCAATTAACATATATAAAAGGATATACCTCGTGCGAAAGAGCATGAGGTTCTACCATGTAGTGCACTTTTAAAGAGAATCGAAATACTCTTAAACCATGATAAGAACAAAAAAATATGGACTTTCTGTTTCTTTGGTTCAATGTTTCAGGACTTTTCCTATTAGAGAATAAGGATTCTTTGTAAGACTCTTTGTTTTCTTTGATTCAATGTTTCAAGATAATTCTCTTACACATCTACTCCTTTCTATATAACCCACAACCCTTCATGCCATCTCATCTCAAGTATATCTCGATCAAGAATGATTTTATTTATCTTCAACATTTCAATGATACCTACCTAGCTCCAACTTTGTCATCCTATTAAGTTTTAACCTGTATGATTTGGCTATTACTAAGGAAGAGAGTTTATTATTATTATTATTGTTATTATTATTGTGTGATGATAGATTATGGTTTTGATGTCAAGGTTAGATATTATGGGTTTCATAAAGGCTATGATTGTTTTGGGTCTTTAGGTGTTTAGTGTGGAAAAGTCATAAATGTATTTTGTTTTAGAACTAAAAAGAAATAGAAAGAAACCTTCTAAATGATTTTTAATGAGATTAGTTGTTTTTTTATATTATTATTTAGAGCTCATAATACATAGATTCCTTTGTAGTTTTTTACTATTATTTAGTACAATATCGATATGAGCCACAATGTTAAAAGTAAAAGTCAATGATAATTTTAGAGTGTTTTTCGTGGTTTATTTTTATTTTTATAATGTGGAAGCCTTGCTAAAGGCAATTAAATCTTGAAAAAGGAAAATGTTTTAAACCATTTTTTCTTTATTTTAGGGTAAAATGGCAAAAAACCACTTTAAGAAAAAACTATATAGTCAAACACCACTGTTTGCAAACTAAGTAGCAAAATACCACCCTTTTGGAACTCGATATTATGAAAATCGAGTTCCACATAGAACTTTATATTCAAAATATCGAGTTTCATGCATTTTTGCCACAATGGTAGCCAATGATATGGCCTTTCTCAATAAATAAATAAAAAGCCACAAGGAACTTAATATTTGGAATATCGAGTTTTGTGTAAAGTAGAACTCGATATTCATAATATGAATATCAAGTTCTTAGCAATTTCTTTTAAGAAAAAAAAGTGGAACTCAATGTTAAATATATTGAGTTCGACTGCAACTTAAACCCATAAACAAAAGAATCTGTTCTCACTCTCCTTCTCCTTCACTCTCCTTTCTCCCTCTAGCTAATCTCCTTCACTCTCCTCACCGTGGAATTCAAATCCATCTCTCTCTACCTCTCCTCTCACTAGAAACACAAATCCCCCCTACTCTTGCTTAGTTCATAGCTATCCTCCTACTAGAAAATCCCCAAATCTAGTCCATTTGAGATCTCACATATATCTTCTCCTCTCTCCGTTTTGAGTAAATTGAAGTTGATTTGTCAAACTCATAAAGTACGGTTTTTATCCTAAGTTACTGTATTTTCTGTTAGGACATATGTGAATCATGTTAGGAACATATGTCAATATTTTATATAATTGGCTAATCCTTTGACAAAACGCACTTTACTTTTAATTGGGTAGATCTAGAATGTGTTTAATACTTCAAGGAATAAGGTTTCATGTTCAAATGTTAAAGGCATGCAAATCTGTCTAAGAAACAAGTAAAGAAGTGTTAGATTTTAAAACTCGATAGCTAGTATCTATCGAGATTTAAAAGCTGCTAAAGCTCGATGCTCGACAGCTAGCTTGATGGATAAGCTATCTATTGAGATTTATGAAAAACAGATTTTCAATTCTGTTTTGCATCCAATTTATGGGTACATGTTTAGGCTTTCTTTTCTCACAACCCTAAACATATATAAGGATTATTTTAAGGGCCGTCAAAGGTTGTGTGAGTGTGAAGCAAAGTTGTGTTCATGCAAATTGTGTTGTGACCAGAGACAGAATTTGCCCTAGTTCATCTTTCTCTTGAAGAAGCTGCTATGTTTGTACATCGTAGGATTTTGTGACCAAGGAGCTTCTTGATCTTTATCGTGTGATGAACTAAAGAACTTTGCAGCCAACATCTTTCTTAAGTTGGTGAGTAAGCCACGTACTAGGATCCGCACATCAAATTGGTTAGTCACATACTGGGAGTCGGGCATGAAAAAGAGAGATTGTCACTACAGAACTAGTCCAATTAGGTATTGGGGTAAGGGTTCAATTGTAGGTTGGTATAAGGTCCTTTACTTGTAACCGCTTGTTTTGATAATAGTGGATTCTCAGAAGTGGTGACCTTAAAATCATCCGGTGGGGTTTTTGCCATATAGGTTTTCCCCATTCGTAAACAAATCACTGTGCCAATTTAATTTCCACTGCATTTAGATTAATTGGTGATTTGTTCGTGCTACCATGCTTATTGCATGCTAATTGAATTAATTAATTAACTTGGCTAATTAATTTGTTAATTCGTCACTATGGGTCAATATATTCTTGGCCTATCATTTTCTTTTTTATTGGGTTTGCTTTGCTAATGGGTTTGCTTACCAAGTGGGTTTGATTTATTTTTACTTTTTAACATTGATGTTAATATGAAGTTGTAGCCTAATGAATAAAAGAAATCATAATAAAACATGTTACAAGTTAAAGACAAATTTCAAACAATCCTAATCCAAAAACAAGAACAATACTTAATCCAAAAAATAATCACTGACATTTTGAGTTTGATGTTTTAGGTTCCAAAACCCACCAACCAATTTTACAGACAGCACCTCAGAGTCAGACAAATAAAGTAAATAACTACAAAATTTAAAAGACACATTACCTTAGGGTTTGGGTGATAGATGTGATGGAGATGGATCTCATCATAAGAGATAGAGATTATATGTTATGGTCTTCTTCAATTGTTGTAAAGAAAGGAAGATCAGATTTGTTTGCGAGAGACAAGTGATTAAGATGGTCTTCTTCAATTGCTATGAAGAGAGGGATTAAGATGGACGATTAAGAATATGTGAAGGAGTATATGAGATGAGTGAGATAAGAGTGAGAGAAAAGTGAGAGAATTTCAGATATGTGAAGGAGGGATATGCGAGCCAGAGAGAGGAGGCCAAATAAGCGGAGGGGGGGGGGGGGGAGAGAGAGAGAGAGAGAGAGTGTGTGTGTGTGTGTGTGTGAGAACAAATGTTCATTTCTAGGTTGATTTGATGTTTAGTGGATATCAAGTTCTATTTTATTTTATTTTTTAAATTTTCAAAGAACTCGATATTATGACTATCAAGTTCTAAATTACACAAAACTCAATTTTGTAAATATTGAGTTTCATGTGGAATTTTTTAATTGAGAAAAGCCACATCACTACCTGCCACCATGGCAAATTACTCATGGAACTCAATATTACTAAAATTGAGTGGTATTTAGCCAATATGCCCTTTATTTTATCACATTCTCTATATGCGGGCACTTACAAATGATTTCCTTTTATTGAGACAATGAAATGAGTGTTTGAGATTTAGAGCTTGGTATTTAGTTGTAAAAATGGAGTAGTTAAGGAAGTGTTTAGGAGGTTGCTTAAATTTGTGTAACTTTAAGATATGAAATTATTTGATGGTTTAAATTTAAATTTATAAATTTCAAATTTCAAATTTCAAAATCATTTAATCAATTTAAAAATAAAGTCTACAAATAATATATTATATAAGTCTCCAACAAATGTAAAAAAAACTTGAATGTTCCAATTTTAGAAATTTAGATTAGTAGAGCAATTCCATTCAATATTCGGAAACCTATTATATGACAATTTTTTTTATAAATTTTGAATTAAGAAAATTGAGTTTCAAAGCATTCAACAATATTTTGGTAAAACATAAATATTATACAGCAAAATAAGTATTATAAATAGGTCTTAAAAACATTTTTTTTTAAAATATTTTAAATAAATTTGCAAAGTATCTGAGCATCAAGCGAGAAATTATCTAGTCTATATCTAAAAGCTGAAGCGTAGAATTTATTTTTGCTGCACTCCTGTTTAACCACATTAGCGGTCACATCATTCACCAATTTCCAAAATTCTCTCTCTTATTTTTAATTCTCTTTTTTTCTTATTAACTTCCCAACTTAATGTTATACTTTCTCCACTTTTTCTTCTCTCTTTTACCTTTTCATCTCTCCACTACTATTTATTCTAATATCACTTTTTCTATCTCTTTATCTTCCTTTATTTTTGGTTTTTCTTATTCCTCTCCTCTTACTATAAATTTCCAATTCTCTATTTCATTCTATACATAGTTTTCCACAAACAAAATGTTATTTCTCTCTCTTTCTCTCTCTCAAATTTGTTTTGGTAGATTTTTTTTTTTTTTTTAATTTCTTACTTCTCTAACTTAGGTTGATGAATTTTTGTATTATTTAGAACTCTACTTTGGGTTGATGTGATTAAGTTGTGTTTTTAAGTTGTTAGCTTTTTTCTTCTCTTTGATTTCATAGATGTTATCCTGTTGCATTATATATAAATATAGCATATAAGAACATAATGTATTTTATTACATAACATAACATGACTTGGATAATGGCATTTATTATAATCTTTTTTATTTTTACTTTTTTTCTTCTCATATTATTTTATTTTATAAATTTCTTGTTATTCTCTCACACATTCTCTCTTGAAAAGTGGTTATTCTCTCTCTCTCTCTCTTTTCATTTTTTTTTCTTTCTTGCTACTCTACTTTATATTGCTGAAACATTGTGATTTTTAAAAATCTATTTTGGGTTCATACTGTGGATGCTCCAAAAAAGGAGAGAAAAAAAAAGCCTGGTTTAAGGCTTTTCCCCTATTTCTTTTGGTTTATCGCACAATGGGTCCTTGGCAACGTGACTCTTTATGTACATGTGTTTCTAGGGTGAGGTGTGTGTTGTGAGTCCCTTTTTCTTACTTTTATTTTAGGAGTCGCCACCAAACATTGATTTTGTATTACGTGTGACTGGTCACCTATAGGTCTAATTCATTTTAAGTTACCTAATTAACTAAACCAATTTTAGGGGGTTTGTTAATTAAGATAAACCAAAAGTTTCAAACCAAAAATCTTGGACTCGGAAGTTCAATTACGTATGGAGAAGGTGTTAGGCACCCTACCATACCTATCCAAAGGATAGTACCTCATCTTAATTTAATTCTAAACATTATCTTTTGATGAAGAAACAAGATACTTGGCAATTTGATTTTTTTTTTTAAAAGTTTTGCAAACAATACATATATATACATGTAAGTACTTATTTATTTATAATATCCCTTGTGAATATTAAGTCAAAGAATATTTACAATCAAAGCATGTGAAATATATATATATATATATATATATATATGATAATAGTTTAATTTTGCATATTTATATCATTATTAGAAAGAATTATCATACTTATTTTGAGTTAATTCATGCATTTTATAGTTGGTTTTGGAATAATGCTGAATAATCAATTTTGTGCTTAATTGAATTTTAATGCGTGAATTTGTCTTTCGTAGGATAATGAAATTAAATAAGTGGATTTGTGCAAAGAAGATAGCTAATGGACTTTACTTTTACAAGGGCCATTATGAAGTCAAAGAAGGCCAACCCAATTAAATTCGAGTCCAATTGGAGTAAGGAATCAAAGGAAATTTGCAACAAATCCAAGTCCAATTCGGATTAGGATTCCAGCCTGCACACCAGTTAGTATTTGGAGCATAACTTTCAGCTCAGATGTCCAATTGAGATGATTCAAGTTGGGCTAGAAATTTACTTAAAGGGCTACAACTTTGTAGTTTACCAAAAGTCTTAATTCCGAAGATAAATAGGCCGAAAACATCGATTAAGTGAAGCCTAAAAATATGGAATTTTCTCCAAATGGGAATTCAACTTATAATAGGATTACTTGACCTATTTAAAGGCTCTTTAGGGTAAAATTCAGGGCAGAGCTACTGTAGAACGTAATTTAGGTTTTCTTAAAGTTTCTTTACAGTTTTTAGAGTTTTATTTGCGTTATGACTTGCTAGAAGCCTTGATAAGGCAAGAGGTGAAACCCAACCATTTATTGGTATGTTCTCAACAATTATTTTATGGTTTTAATGTGTGAATTTTAGGGAAACATGCATGTGGACCATTTTGGGAAAACTCTAATTATCACTTTTTAATTTGGTAATATCTCTACAACACAATTTTGGAAAACTTTGGGGTAAAAACATAATTTTGGGAAAGCTTTGGGGTCAAAACATAATTTTGGAAAAGTTTAGTCAACATACAATTTTGACAAGTTTATGGAAGATATGGCAAAACATGGATTAAATGCAAACAATGGATTAAGTTGCAAAATATGGATTAAGATGTGAATATGATAAACTCTGGATTAACGTGCAAACATGACAAAATATGTATTAAAATGCAAACATGGAAAAATATGGATTAAAATGCAAGCATAGAAAATGTGAATGACATGTGAATATAAAATGTTGGAAATATGATGGCATTTTATTAATTAAAAGGCAAACATGCATGTAGACCATTTTTATTTAAAAGGTGGGCTGAAACATTTATTTTTTTTAAAAGGACCTAGGCTGGTCCGAAGGGTTGGCTTGTGGGATGCCCTAAGGCCACTCACGGATTGGGCTCAGTATTATATACAAGTATGGGCTTAAGCTCTAATCCGGGTTGAGCCTCATCAAATTGGTCAAATCCAACCCAACGCAAATCTATTATCCTCTCCAAACCCTAGCTATTTCCCTTGGTTTCTCCAGAATGTTCCTTCTCTCCGATCATCACCACCACAACATGGTGGTTCGATCCTCAACCTCACCCTCTACGCTCATAAAAAACCTCCATCTCTCACTCTAAATCTCAAAAATCTCTGCACCAATACCAGATCAGACCTTCATGGTCCTCACTATTCAATGCTGGCCACCACCACCAAAGGGATAGCTTCCTAAGCTCTCACATCTCACTGAGAATCTCTCTCTCTTTATATCTCGGCCTAGAATCAATTCACCCACTCTTTGAGCCAAAGCCATATCAAAACTCCGTGGTCCTTAGCATACACCATCATTAGCCTTAGCCACCACCCTTGCAATGAAATCTTACCCTTGGAATCTTATTTTCTCTTTCTAGAACCCGAATCAAATTTTAACCTTGCAAACCCACAAAATGATGGTGTGGTGTCTTAAGAGATCACAGACAGACTGTGAACCAAAGCTAAGGCGGTGCGTGAACTCACACGCGATGGCGCATGGGTTTAGATTGGTGGCTATGGGCGCAACGCGTGGTTAGGGAGTATGCCTAGGCCGAGTGGAGTGGGGCAAAGAAAAGAGGAATAGAGTTTCCATCTAATTTTATGGTCTAGGAACCATGTATGTTGCACCCTTACGTGGAAGGACTAAGTTTTACTACCAGAGTATGGGTTTGATACCATCTAGTTTTATGGTCTAGGAACCATCTAGTTCTATACTCACACACACACACACTAGCATACATCTAAGCATACAACATGACATCAATCATCCCAAAACCCTAACATACACCTATCATCATATCGTCATAAACCCTAGCATGTTCCTATCTCATTACATCCAAGGCAGCAAATACATCATGGTAGCAAGAAAGCAAGGTATATCTAGGGCAGCAACATGGCAGCAATCAAACAAACATGTTTATCATATTTAAAGTATAGCACATGGACTTTGCATATACACATTCATCAAGGGAATATCAAGGTCATGTAACAAATAAATGCATGATCATGTGAAATGCATGACTCACCTTTACTTACCTTACTACACCATAGCACCCATGCATCAATGCATGGACAATTGAATGCATGTTCATGGCATATCAAAGCAACAAATAAAAGGAAACCCTAATCTAGCATGTTAAAGGCAAAAAGACAATCAAACAAAGAAACAGAGACTTAAGAACATAAAAACAAGACAAAATAGAGGCATATTATATAAGAGAAACAAAGAAATAGAAGTAGAAAACTTGGATTAGAGTTTCTGGGCTTGTGTTCATGTACGCATACACAGGGCCTATGTACGCAGCCCAGTTGTATGCATATGCATACTTCATGTATGCGTACGTATGCAAAGAGCACACGTACGCATATACACCTGAAACCCTAACCCAAAAATAGCAAAACAGAGCAAAACTTAAAACTATAAATCTTAAAACCTAACATGCTTTAAATCATAAAACAGAGAACATCTAAACTAAAGTAAATAAATGAAAAAGAAATTTTAGAATTAATACCTTAAAAACAAAAGCTCTTTGGCTTGATTTTGACCATTCCCATAGTCAAATCTATGCACATATAAATAAGGAAGTGATTAGGGATCTTAAAACTTAAAGATCAAGGCTAAAAATGGCCCCAATCAAAAGAAAATTGACTTAAGGATGTTTTGTGAAAAACTCTCTTTGATTCAATATTTCTAGTGAATTTTAGGTTTTCCCATTGGATTTTATGTATGTTTTCTACAATATACCATGTAAAGCTTTATATAGTTGAAAAATTAGGGTTTGGAATGGCTCCCAAACAACGTGAGATTCATTCCAAACCTCAAATTTTAATACAAAAGACCTTCCTTTCATAACTTTTGAAACCCTAGCTACGTATGCAGGTCCATGCTTACATACGCATGTATTAGACCTGCATACGCATACACGTGTATACGTACACAGGCCGAGGGTTTCCTTGGCCTTTATTTTCAAAAAACAACTTTATTTGCTCATAAAAAATTATATTTTCCATTTTAACATTTCTTAAGTCAATTTAGAAATTGATTGGATCCTAAACCAACCTTGGACCTTTCAAATTTCAGCATCATTAGGGAATACGGGCCCAAGTTGTAAGGGGTACAAATTGCGGTGTCTATAAATGCCCCTCTTTTGATTCGTGAGCTCTGATAATAGAATCAAAAGAATAAGAGAAAAAATTTTGTTTCAATGTACAACTCGGGCCTAACCTACGCACACAACACACAACATGCATACATAGGGTGGGGTGCAACTCCGCAGAGTTGTATGGGATTCATATGTCCGAATTCCTATATTTGCTACTCGGGAAATGAGCAAAGATAGGTTCACTATCCCAGAACCTATTTTCCCAATTGCAAGCAAAAAGCGAGCGACTCATTATCCAAGAGTCACTTAAAAAGAAAAACAAACAAGGCCAACGGTCTCAACCATCAACCAAACAAACAAGGTGCACTTATGAGCTCAAAAGGATACATATCTGTGTATCCATCTAGGGCTTTTGCCTCAAACTTTTT
Source organism: Quercus agrifolia (assembly GCA_029955455.1). NCBI lineage: Eukaryota > Viridiplantae > Streptophyta > Magnoliopsida > Fagales > Fagaceae > Quercus > Quercus agrifolia. The sequence goes on from JARQAD010000008.1 coordinate 23,498,124, forward strand.
CAAGTGGCCTATGCCTCTAGGTAATACTTGTCTTTTCCATCTCTATCTCTACTTGTTCTAGTGAGGCACTTGCCTCAAGATGACCTTGGTCTCTGTCTCTATCTCTACCTATTCTACTGTGCATGCATGTTCAATTCCCTAAGGATATGTGCACAAGTTTGGTATGATGTAGGGTTTACGCCTACATGTTCAATTCTCGAAGGATAATGTGCACGAGTGGCCTTAGTGTTTTGACTCACGAGGAAGTCCTAGGTGAAAAATCCACTAGGGATGATGAAAAACTCACCGGGGAGTATGATTTACTAAGAAGTGTGTTGGTGACCCACAAGGGAGTCTTCTTGGAATGTAGTTCACAAAGGAAGATAACTTGCTGAGAAGTTTGGTGGTGACCCATTATGGAGCCTTCTTGATGATCTTGACCTATAAGGAAGTCTTTAATGGTGGGCGATCCACTAGGAGGAAAGGCTCACTAAGAATTGTGGGTGGTCCACTAGGATTGAGATAACTTGTGAGGAGTTTAAAGGTGACTTTGACTCACTGGGAATTTTTTGGTGGTATTAACCCATTTGGTAACTTAATAAAATTAATTAGCCATGTGAAATTAATTAGACTCAATTACATGCAATAAGCATGGTAAGACAAACAAATCACCAACTAAGTTAAATTCAACGGAAAATAAGTTTTACATAGGTGATTTGCTTACGAATGGGGAAAACCACCGAGGCAAAACCCCACCGGGTGAATTTAAGGTCACCACTCCCGAGAATCCACTATTATCGAAACAAGCGATTACAAGTAAAAAGAATCCCAGTACCTAATACCAACCTATAGTTGAACTCTTATGCCAATACCCAATTGGACTTGTAATGTAGCGGCAATCTCTCATTTCAATGCACGAATCACAGTACATGGCTAACACACCAACTTGAGGAAGATGTTGACTGCAAAGTTCTTCAGTTCATCTAACAATAAATATCAAGAAGGTTCTTGGTTACAAGAAGATCCAGCTTTGCATCCATCAATGAAAAGTGTAATCTTGATGTTGGAAGGGACAATGAATATTCCAGTCCCTCCATCTCCAATTCTTCCTGTTCTCATTTGATGAAATGAAGTATTCTAGGCTTTTTCTTTTTTTCTTTTTTTCTTTCTTAATCTTTTCAGCTTATTCGTGTGCATCCATGTACTTAAATACATTTGTACGTATGCATAACTATGTATTGTGCTAGTTTATATGAATAACTAAACCATTTCTAAGAAAATAATTTTAGTTTGAGGGTCGGATCAAAATATTGAAGTTGACATGTCTATCAACATTAATCTCTTCTTTCCTTTTTTTTTTTTTTTTTTTTTTTTCTTTCACCTTGCTCACATTTTCTTTTTTCTTTTTTTTCACTTTCTATCCTCCATTCTAAATCAAGTGTCAAGGAAGACTTGTCGCTTAGCCAACCACGAAAAATGTGTGATATTTTGTCGACCATGCATTTCTTCCATAAAGGACAGCGCTGAAAAGTCTTTGTTGATCCATCTTACCTATTAGTTGAATACTGAAAACAAAACTACCATTCTTCATTCATCCTCTCCCATGGCTTCCATGTAGTTTCATTTTATTTTGTGTACTATATATATCCTTTACTAATCATCGTAGGGAACTCATAGGTAGCCCTCTCAGTAGTAAACTCTTCTGAAGTAGAACTTGTTACTGCAGTAGAAGATTAAGGGATTTCGATAATCAATGATGAAATTTATGATATTAGTATAATGTGAAATTTTTTTTTTTTGAGAAGTAGTTTTAATTATTTATTTATGAAGTAGTTTTCTCAATGCGTTTTTCCCAATTGCTATTAGGCTTCTCACCGTGTCAGTCACGGCATTAAGGT